>CM046038.1:53685926-54115926 GCA_025215565.1 Flaveria ramosissima
AGTGAAGGCGAAAAGGTGTTTGTTGTAGGTCATGATTGGGGTGCATTAGTTGCGTGGCACTTGTGCATGTTTAGGCCCGACAGAGTCAAAGCTTTAGTGAATCTAAGCGTGCCGTTTATTCCATGGAACCCAATGGGAGACTTGGTCGGGATGTTGCAAGCCACATATGGCGAGGATCACTACATAGTCAGATTTCAGGTAAAATTAACTTATATAGTCCGTGTATAATATATACCAACGCGAATACTTGTACTCCAATTAAATATATTTCCATTTTTTACATTTTGTTGATTACTTTTTACATATACATGCATAGAAACCTGGAGAAATTGAAGCTGAATTAGCTCGAATGGACGCTAAAACAATTGTGAAAAAGTTCTTGACATTTCGTGACCCTGAACCACTTTTTTTCCCTAAAGGAAAAGGATTCAAACATTCCCCTGATGATGCCATAGTTTCCTTGCCACCGTGGTTGTCAGAAGAAGATGTCGAATACTTTGCTAGCAAACTCGAGAAGGCTGGCATTACTGGTGGAGTTAACTACTATCGGGCTGCCCTTTTGTAAGTTTTAATACGGATGCAAAATACATTATGATTATGTGAGAATCCTTGGTTAGAGTTATTTTTTGATTGTGAATATACAGGAACTGGGAACTAAGTGCACCATGGAGTGGCGCGAAAGTGATCGTGCCAACAAAATTTATCATTGGCGACCAGGACTTGGTGTACTATATGCCGGGCATGAAAGACTACATACACAATGGCGCGTTTAATAAGGATGTTCCATTGTTGGAAGAAGTTGTGGTGATGGAAGGTGTAGCTCACTTTATTAACCAAGAGAAGCCTGATGAGATCAACAAGCATTTACTCGAGTTTCTAAGGAAATTTTGATTTCCATTACCAAACCATACATGCAAAGTGGTATCTTTCAGTTGTTAGGAACTAATAATTGGTTTCTTTTGGCCCAATTAAAGGACTTTTTTATTGCAATGGTAACCAAGTGTGTTTTATTTATTCCCTTTTCAAGAGGTTGTGGATTTTAGTCCCGTTGTGAATATCTGGTGTAGATTAGGAGTTGTTGGAGCGTGTGAGTTCTCCGTTAATGACTACATGCTGCAAATTTTTCGTGTGGTTCGCTACTGATCCTTGTTTGTGATTGACTTGCGAGCGTTGTTGACCGCACTATTGTGACCCCATTGTTGCTACTGTTTTTGTTTCTTGTTTTCCCATTTAAATTTGCTAATAATTTCATTAATATTAAATATTTTATTATTAAACAAAAAATTCACAATATCTAACTTATACAAACATAAACATCAAATACCCGAATTATCCGTAATTTTGAACCCTTTGACCTAATAACACCCGTTAAGCCACCTGACAACCTAATATAACATGATACAACCACTAACTCAAATATTACCCATCCAGATCTGTTATAACTAAATACGACCCATTAGCATCCTTAAGTTGCATTAGGCATATATAAGATTGTAACTCAAATATGACACATTAAGACCCGTTATAACCGAATATAACCCATTAGCACATACTAAACTCGCATTTACAACTAAATATAACACAATACAAAGCACTCCACTAAAATGTCCCATTTATACCTATTATAAACCACTACAAAAAGAATATAAGTCATTACACCCAAATATGACCCATTAACATTTAAAAACGCTATAGTCAAATATGACCCATTAACATCAATTAAGGACCCAAATATATTTCTTTTATACACATATTACCGATTAAAAGCAATGTAAGTCAATGTTAGCAACGACATCAAAATTAGACCCATTAACACCCTTTATAACCCGTTTCATAATATGACATGATTATGAATGATTATTTTACTAAAACAGAATAAATATAGTTAGGATCTTGTATCCCACATTCATACATACGAACTACATAGCATAGAAGATGTACCCGCAATCAAGGTTAATTGGGTCACTAATATTGCGCTCGTGGCTCGTGACCAGAAGTCTGGGAAAAACATGTATGTTTTCTAACACTATCTCATACTTCTCCACAAGATATCTCGATCCTTCCTAATGATATACACGTACAAACTAAACGTTTAGTAGTTTCACATTTCATGATTAAGTAAGCAACTTACAAAAGTTTGACGTGGCCTGTCATAAACCTTTTACTTATTTAATCGTTGAACGTAATATTTCGAGCCGAAGCCCTCTACTAAGTCTTTGATTGCCAAGTTGCAACACTCCAACACTTAATTTGTTCGAGGACCCTAACTTTCTTTTAGAACGATAAATTTATCCTACTCTTAAACTACACCCACAATCCCACATACACACTAAATTTGTCAAGGTTTCAACTTTCAACCTTAGACCACTCCCTAATTAACAATGAATGACCCTATTCACAATCAATGAATCTATATGATCGATTATTTTTTTTGAACGACTAATTAGATCACTGACGGGCCACTGGCTCAACCTGAAACCTTTTTTTTTGTTACAAGTGGGAGTTGAACTTAAAACTTCCTCTATGTTAAATAAAGTTTTGGTATAACTCATCTCAACCAATTGAATTAACGATCATTATATCTATTTGATTACTAAAAACCTTAATTGACAATCAATTATCATGATAGATCATTATTGATCATAATTGATAATTAACATAACGACCATAATAATCTAATTGTTATTAACATCCTCTATGTTTTTTCCCCTTTTATTCCAAAGGTGCAGGCCACATTAATTCCTGAAGTTGTATATTTGTCCTTTTGATGCCGGCATGTTCTTAATTGAACTTATTATATAACATGAACCGAAGTGGCTCACGGTTTACACTAAACAATATGGAGGGGATAGAGCACAAGACCATAAGTGTCAATGGGCTCAACATCCACATAGCCGAAAAGGGTCAAGGTCAGTTAGTCTTGTTCCTCCATGGTTTCCCTGAGCTATGGTACTCCTGGCGCCACCAGATCGTCTATTTAGCTGATCATGGTTACCGAGCTGTGGCACCAGACCTTCGTGGCTACGGTGACACAACAGGTGCACCAATCGACGATCACACCAAGTTCACCGTTTACCATCTTGTGGGTGACTTGATTTGATCACAAGTGAAGGTGAAAAGGTGTTTGTGGTAGGTCATGATTGGGGTGCATTTGTTGCTTGGCATTTGTGCATGTTTAGGCCAGAAAGAATTAAAGGTTTAGTGAATCTAAGTGTACCATTTGTTCCTTGGAACCCAATTGGAGACATGGTCGGGATGTTGCGAGCGGCATATGGGGAGGATCACTACGTAGTAAGATTTCAGGTAAATATAGTGCGTTGATTAGTTTTAACATGTCGGGGTCTTAGTAGGCGCAACCTTTTTATCCCCCGAGATAAATGTAAAATTTGTTTCTATCACGCCCTTCGCAGACCCTGCTACTAATAGTTCTGTTATGAGTAAAATTATATTAGGTATGTTTGTTTTTGTTTTTAGTTTTAACATCTATGTATGTAGGAACCCGGAGAAATTGAAGCTGAATTAGCTCGAATGGACACTAAAACAATTGTGAAAAAGTTCATGACATTTCGAGAATTGGGACCATGGTTTTTCCCTAAAGGGAAAGGATTTCAACATTCCCCTGACAATGCCATAGTTTCTTTGCCATCATGGTTGTCAGAAGAAGATGTCGAATACTTTGCTAGCAAACTCGAAAAGACAGGCATTTCTGGTGCAGTTAACTACTATCGAGCCCTTCGTTTGTATGTTCTACTATTATATCCACCAATGCAAAAATGCATTCTTTTATGGGAGAATCACTTGTTACATTTACTTTTTTGCTTGTGAATATATAGGAACCGGGAACTAAGTGCACCATGGAGTGGCGCGAAAGTGACCGTGCCAACAAAATTTATTATCGGTGACGAGGACTTGGTGTACCATATGCCGGACATGCAAGACTACATACACAATGGCTCGTTTCAGAACGATGTTCCATTGTTGGAGGAAGTTGTGGTGATGAAAGGTGTAGCACACTTTATCAACCAAGAGAAGCCTGATGAGATCAACAAACACTTAATCGAGTTTTTAAGGAAGTTTTGATTTCTCTTTACTAAAGTCTATCAATAGATCAACAATCTATACAATGCCTATAGTATTTGGTTTTCATGATTCTTTAGTTTCCATTGAGATCTAGCTTCTATTGTTTCAAATTTACGCAAGGAAACACTAAATACTACAGCAGAATGATGTGTGGATGGATCCGCTTAAAGTCTAACAAATAGTTGCACAAAGAAAGATGAATGAAAAAATGAGATTATATTTATAAATAATATAATTCAGTCATGTCGGTGGTTAAAGGAATTTTAAGGGGTTTAGAAGTTGGCCTATTTTAAATGGGACTTAAATTATCATCTTTACTAGTTTTATAAACAAACTGAATGTTCAATAAACAGTTCGTAAATAGGTCAGTGAGAAGTTCGTTATGTTCATCTATTTAAAAAATGAATAAATATTGACAAATTTTTTTGTTTAACATGTCCATGTTCGTTCAGTTTCATTCATTTATGTCTGTTATTATCGTTCATTTGTTTTATTATGTGTGTTTATTTACGTTCGTTGGTATTCACTCATTTATGTCATTTTGTTTACTTTCATTTGAATATTTATACGAAATTTCAAATGTAAGTGTGTTTTAATATATTTGTTTGTGTAATCATTTTTAAATTTTAATATAACAGATTTGTTCGTTTGTGTTCATGTATCTTTATATATTTATGTACATTTGTATATTTATGTTTGTTAAGTTACGTTTATTTATGTTTGTTTGTATTCATGAATTATTCGTTTAACTTTTGAATGAATAGACATGAATAAACACGAAAATGTTCATTTTCTTCACGAAGGAACAATCAGATGCGGATGCTTTGAGATTTGCGAGACAAACATTGAAATAATGCAAGTGACAGGATTTGCAAAGGCACCAAATCTTTAGTTTCTAGTTTTCTATTTTATTTTATTTTTCAACAGTAATTTTTATTATCAGAAAAATATTCACCAAACCTACAAATCAGAGGATTTGAACCTACAAAGATTTGGTTGAGAAATATATCTATTACCATGAAAATATTCCCCTGTATGTATTCTACATTCCTGTATGATTTATGTATTAGAGGATTGCAATTATGTATTAGAGGACTAGAATAAAGTCCCGTGTAATACACGGGTTCAATCATTAAAAAATATTTTTAATTAAAAAGGTTCGTAAGTCATAATATTATTGTTAATACTTTGTCTATCGATTTTTATGTTTAATTTTTTTAAATCATGTATATCTAATATTAATAGTTTTTTCTTTATCAATGTTTATAATTCTGAATAATGTATAATTGAAATGAAATTAACTTATAAATAACAACTTTAGGTAATAATTAAATTATATTGAACATGACGCTAAATTCAAACGACACTTTCTAGTCTATAAACATCCAAAAACTTTATATACAAAATTTGATGTTCTTTTGTAATTTCACTATAATTGTCTAATATTAACCTTTTAATTCATGTCTAGTTATAGCTTGATATAATGCAACATATAGCTTGAATCGGTGTCAGGGACCAAACATGCCATTACATAAAAGTTTGGACTATCTTTGTGATTTTTAAAGTTTGGGGACCAAACATACAATTTGATTAAACCACATGGACCATTTATGCAAAAAAAAATTGTTGATAAAAAACATAAATCAATTCCATCCTTAAATCAACTAAAACTAAAACAAAATTCCATGCTTTCATAAACAAAAACATAAATTAGTCAAATTGATTTAAAAAAACCAAAATATTAATGTTTACATATTAAAATCAAAATCCTTGAATCGTACGGACCACTACTACTGTTGCAATCGAGATTTGTATATATGAGCATAGAATTGAAACTTTGCACAAAGCTATTGTGATTTAAAATTTAGGGTGTGAATGATATTAAATAGATTAATAAAAGCGTAAAATGATCGATGAGTTGAACTTGAAACATAACGTGATTTGGGTTAATCGAAACCATGATATGCTTGTAAATTGAAAAGGATATGAAATGGTTCATTTTTCCATTTGAAAATTAATATCATGATTTGGTGAAATCAAAACCTTGAATTAATTATTTGAGACCCTTAATTTGAAAAAAATATGTAAAATCGTTTCGAAATAGAAGACGCGTATTTCTTTTCCTTTGCATAAGACGAGTGAATTAGGAAACTTTTAATTACTTGTCTGAATAATCAAGAATGCAACACGTTTCAATTCACAATTTAGTGTAACACAACATGTAAAAACTTATTATATTATATGTTTGCTGAGATAGAATCAACTTGTTCTTAGTTGTGAAAAACAACCAACTATAACTTGCAATCTATTTCAGTATTTTATTTTGAAACCATCACAATGCCCTTTGTAATGAGTTTTTTTCAAAGTAGTATTGGTAGAAAAATAATCTAATAATATGAATATTTTAAAAACTATTTATCAAAATGGTTTTTTATTGAAAAGTTAATTTTTCTTATTTATTTACTTTTACTAATGTTATTTAAGTAAAATTAAAAGGATAAGTTTCAATAAATAAAAACCAATTTAGTATCTCACGTAATTTAAAAATGTTTTATAGTTCTTTCTATGAATGTTTTCTTAAAACCTTTTCAATAATGTTTTCTCATACAAAAATATTAATACTCTTTTATCAATATTTTTTTTAACATTTATGTATAGAATACATGCTATTATATAAAATAGATATTTTTATGAAAGTAAATGGTTTATGTATTTTTTTTATTAAAATAACGATATATATTATATAACTATATTAAATATAAATTTATCTATAGTAATAATCATTTATATAAGCATATACATAAAAGATATAATAAACATCATATACAAACAACGCTAGTTTCGTCTTGCAAGCCGGCTCGATCTTGACACATGAATCTCGGGCTCAAAACCATTTATTAAATGAGTCATAAAATGAGTTCGAGCTTGTTTAAGCTAAGCTTAATTAGAGTTTCTAACGAGTCCGTCCCAAGTGACTCACGAGACGTCGTGTCTCGTTTCTCCTCTAATTGTTTCTAGAAGTCTATTTACAACATACATGCCATCGGTAATATTTGAACATTACATTTATAATTCGTTAAATAAAATAAAAATAAAATATTAACTTTTTTTCTTTCCTCATGATACTTATATAAAACACTCTTAAAGAATGTATTTTTGTTAAAAATAGTTTTTCTTATTATATCTTTTAAGCTACTTAAAAATATTTTCAAAAAATACATATTTTTTAAAAGAAAAAAACAAATGCATCTACTTTTGTGTGAAATTGAAACAAAACTATAGTGAAAAAATTCAATTTTTCTATATAAAAAGATGATTTAAAATTAAGTTGGAGTGAATAAAAAAAATAAGTTATAGAAAAACTTTCTATTTTTAATTACGACATATGAACCAAATGTTTTTATAATTTTATTAACCTTTGTACTTGACTATTTCTAGATAATATTATTTTAAAGTGAAATAAAATTAACTAATAACATTATAGTGAGAAAAAAAAGCAATTCCTTAAACACCTATTATGGTATATGAATATTCTATATACACTATTTAAGGAAAAAAACTCACTTTGTAATTATAGTAATAGTTAATTTTATTCAAATGAATTATGACTAATAATAAGGATAGATACATTTTTAGGCGGGAAATTAAAAAAAATGAAGGCCTAAGAAAACGACACGTGGCACTAAAGATATTGTTTTATTAATAAGTATAGATTATAATTATTCAAATATCTTAATTTTTTAATAACAAATTTTTTTATCATAATTCTATATATCTAACCTTACACTTGTAAAAGTTTTAGCTTATACCATTTTTGTAAAAGACAAATGACAATACCAATCTAATCTTACACTTATAAGAATTTAAATTCATACTAGACAATACCGATACCATAGTACCTCAAGACCATGAGTATTCAATTATCATAATTTTTTTTGGACGGCATCGTATATAACTGACGGATCATACAAATTCAAGTTAATACATGTCTATTGTTATATTTCTCAAAATTTAAGCTTCCATAAAACTTTCAAAAATGACATCGATCTATTTAATTGTTTAAGGTCAATACATATTTAATGTGCTCTAATTAATATATTAGCATTTAATCTTTAATTCTTTCAAAGGACAATTGAAGTGGTAAGGTAACTTGCTCTTTTCTAAATCTTACAATTTAAAGGTTCAAAACCTTCAAGTAATAGGTAATCAAATATAATACTAAGCCGTTTTAAAAATAAGAATAATTAGATGAAAATAAAGTTTACCATTAATTATATCTAACTATGAGTCATATATTAATTAATGTCATATATTATTTTGTTTGTTATCAATATTATATAATAATTGAACGTAGACCGTTAATATGAGTCTATTCCACTTGTTAAAGCTTTTGTTTTTAAGAGTAAAGGTTTTGGGTTCAAACCCAAACATGATATAATTGATTTAAAGTAATTTAAGAGTATGAGTAGAGTAGATTTGTGATTTATAAATATTATACTTAGTGTTTCTAACATTTACTGACAACTCAATTATTAGGAGTTTGGGATGGTGAAGAAACCACCCTTAGACAAGGCAATATTAACGTTAACCACATTGTATTAGTCAAATAACCATTTTCACTTTTTTTTAAAATTATATATTTTTGATAAAAAATTCGCCATTATTGTGTTACAGTGTCATTCTGTCATTATTGATGTCTTTATGTGGCAGCAAAGGAAAGCCACATAACATATAGTAAGACCTGACCTGAATCACATGAGCCCATACTTCAAAATTTAGTACTTGGAAACAAAGATGGAAGGGATACAACACAAGACCATAAGTGTCAATGGGCTCAACATGCACATAGCTGAAAAAGGTGAAGGTCCATTAGTCCTTTTCATTCATGGATTCCCCGGGCTATGGTACTCCTGGCGTCACCAGATTATTTATTTGACGGACCATGGTTACCGAGCTGTGGCACCAGACCTTCGTGGCTATGGTCAGACAACGGGTGCACCGATCAACGATCACACCAAGTTCACCATCCCCCATGTGGTGGGCGACCTGATTAGGCTTCTTGACACCATCACAAACGAGGGTGAAAAGGTTTTTGTTGTGGGTCATGACTGGGGTGCGCTTATTGCTTGGTACCTATGCATGCTTCGCCCCGATAGAGTCAAAGCTGTGGTTAGCCTTAGCGTCGCCTTTATCCCTTGGAACCCAAGTGGAGATCTGGTCCAAATGCTAAGACGTGAGTATGGAGATGATCACTACATGACTAGATTTCAAGTATGAGTTATTATTCTCTGATAAATACATCAAGTTTAAAATGGCCTGATATATGGGGATTCATGCATTAAGTTTTCCCTTTTACCAGTTATCTTATCATATAGTTCATTTCTTAATGTTTATTTACGAGGTTATTGTAGAAATAAGGTGAAATCGAAGAAGAGTTCGGTAAAATGAGTTATCAAACTTTTATGAAAAAGTTCTTGACATTACGAGACCCAGGACCACTTTTCTTTCCTGAAGGTAAAGGATTTTTACATTCTCCTCCAGACGTCCCAGTGACCTTACCACCATGGTTGTCAGAAGAAGATATTGAATACTATGCTAGCCAACACAAAAAGGCCGGAATTACAGGTGGAATTAACTATTATAGAGCTCTTCATTTGTAAGTATCACGTTAAATGATATATATATATATGTATGTATGTATATATATATATATGTATATATATATATGTGTATGTATATATATGTATATATATATATATATATATATATATATATATATATATATATATATATATATATATATATATATATATATATATATATATATATATATATATGTGGGAATGAGAACTCATTTTTTTTGAGAACTCTAGAAACTAATCTCAGCTACTAGTTTTCAATGACAAAATAGTAATTAACAAACACATAATAAAAAAAATTATAAAATGAAAAATAACATAAAAATAAAAAAATAAAAACACAAAAATGTTCCCCTAGTTTCCCTCTTTCATAAAAAATAACTAAAAAGATTTATAAAAATTAAAAAAAGTTCTCGTTTTTTTTACGAAATGCGTTTTACACATGTGTAATACCGGATTCAGTATTCACATGTGTATAACCAGATTTACACATATGAAAACAAAGGATGGAAAAACACTGAATTTTATGATGAATTTTTTTTTGGAAAAATTATGTCATGAAAAAAAGTCATGAACGTTTTAAAAAAAAAGGGAAAATGACATGTGATTTACATGTGATAAAAATGAGTGACTCATATTGGTTCCTATATTTCTCGCAAAAAAAGGGTGGTTCTGAAGATAACCCTACCCTACATACACACATGTATATATAATTTATTTGTTTTTGGTTTATATGACTATAGGAGTTGGGAACTGACTTCGCCATGGAGGGGTGCTAAAGTTATGGTGCCAACAAAATATGTGGTGGGAGACCTAGACGTCGCGTATCATATGCCAGGTGTCAAGGACTACGTCACGGGTGGGGGGTTTAAGAAGGATGTTCTATTGTTGGAGGAAGTCGTGGTGATGGAAGGTGTAGCACACTTCATCAACCAAGAGAAGCCCGATGAGATCAACAAACATATAATCGAGTTTATACAAAAATTTTAATTTCTGTTTTCAAATACTTATGTGTCATTTGGTGAAATAAGTCTTTTTATCATGATTTATGGAGCTATTTGATCTTTGGATTGTTGAGTGATTTGGAGTGGAGAGTTAGTAATGTATAAGTTTATATCTAATTTGGTGTGTAACGTAAAACTTTTTCAAACTAAATTTAAAAAAAATGTTATGTCGATCTTATGTTAGATGAACACCTTTTCAAATTATGTTATTTAATTATGTTGATGGCCATAGGAACAATAAAGAAAGTAGAATTAAATATTTTGATGGGCCATATAAATATCATTGAGTTGAATTAAGTTTTATGGAAAATTAAAGTAAAACTTTTATATTGCTTTTTTTTCCTTGACATTCTATTTAGAGTTAAATAGTTAAATGTGTTTTTCATTTATGAGATTTTACAGAAATTATCAATTGAGTTTAAAATTTTAATTTTTTTTTCCATTTGCATCTAAATAATTCACAAAAATTACCATTTGAATCTATTTAACTACTGTTAATTAATACCGTTAACTTTTCCGTTAAGTTTTCTACATTAAGGTTATGTTTGTTAAAACAATTACAAATTGCAAATCAACTCTACATGAGTGGTTTTATGCGGTTAGTCTCTTTTAGCAATCACCATTGCGACTTAAATCCACCTATTAGATAAAATAAAATATAATGATAACCAACTAAAACTGAACGAATAAAACTTCAAGGTAGTCTTTTTTATTGTAGTTATATGCGTGAAAATAAAAACCAGCCCACGTGAAAAGTTATATGCGTTCAGTCTCTTTAGGTAATTGTAGTTACGATTTGACTCCATGGTAGTCTTTTGTTGTTTTGTCTTGTTAATGTATCTTGTTTGATAGTCATGTTACTTTTGTCTGTCTTGTTAAATAATATATTTCTTTGATTTAAAGTTTAATTATGATTACGTTAATTAATATTTTATGATTATTATTCATGGACTGTTAATGTCATATTGTTTATTTCTTTCTTATACTTTTATGATGTTTGTCTTTATGGTTATGATTCAAATGGTTTGTGTCATATGACTTGCTTGTTTATTTATATATTTGTTCGTGGTGTATGTTTAATAAAGATAGAAATAAGTCACTTTAGGTGGCTATTCTTATATTTTATTTTATTTAATAGGTGAATTCAAATCGCAATAATGATTACCAAATGACACTGAACATACAAAACCACTCACATAGAGTTGATTTTTTATTTTGTAATAGTTTGACAAAAATACTCCTAATGTTGGAAACTTAACGCAAAAAGTTAACGAGGTTAACTAAAAGTAGTTAAAAGGATTCAAATAGCAATTTTTGTGAAACATTTGGATGCAAATGATAAAATTTAAACTTTTGAACTCAAATGATAATTTTTTATAAAACCTTGGGGATGAAAAACACATTGAAACTTTTAATTTTATAGTTTATTCCCGAAATTTAAGCTAGGCAACCTCATGTCTAAACACATTAAAAGATCTTTTACGATTTCTTTGTCTATAAAACCACTTGGCCTTCCACACTTTGATGCTATATTTTCCATTAAGTTTAGTTATTATCACAACTCATTAATGATAGTTATATAAGATAATTGACCTTGTATCCTTAAAGGGTGATTTTATTAAAATAAAAACTCAAAGAAGCATATGAGGGGCCGAAAGTCATAAAACCCGTAATTTTTTTCCATCGTGATGTCTCGGGTTATATGTTCGGGTTGGGTCAAATTATAAATATTTTTGCTTGTCTGGCTGCTTCTAATCGGCTTCTGCGCGACTTCAATTGCTGCTTTCACTTGAGTTGCAATGCTGGCCTAAAGCCTGGTGTGATTTTCTTTATATAACCATTTATAATGTTCTATACATGACTAACTCGAGTGCTCACAACTAGGGCTGAAAATTTCTGACACGGAGCTGGTAACACGACACGACACGAAATTAACAGGTTTCGTGTTCTGGCTTAACAGGTTTCGTGTCTTAAACAGGTCGACACGTTAAGACACAATAAAATTCGTGTCTAAACAGGTAAATACCTGTTAACTTGTTAAAACCTATTAATAACCTGTTTATAATTTTTATTTTTAAATATTTTTTAAATGTAAAAACAAAACCCTACCCAAGTAACCCAACCATTAACCTCGGCTCCCAATCTCCCATACACGAAGACAAGGTTCGCCGCTCTCCTCCATGCCATCTCCATCTCCATCGATCTACAACCCTGTCAGCTTACAACCGACCATCAAAGAAACTTCCTTGCTCAAGATACCAATTTGTAGCCACCATCATCGAATCAATTCACCGACCATCGACCACCCGAGAACTGAGACTTTGATTTACCCAATTCACAATCGCAACCCACAACAGACCATCTCCATCTCACAATTCACAAGTCGATCTCCATCTCGGCATCTCCTGTCCTCTTCGGCCGTCGTCATCATCCTGCCATCATAGTCGTACGCCATCATCATTTAGCCACCGTACAATCGTACATTGATCTCCAGCTCTAGCATCGTCATCATCATTGTCCAGCCATCTTCATCGTAAGTAAGTTTTAAAAGGTTTCTAAACAGGTCATCTCGTGTAAACTGTTTCTTAACATGTTTGTGTTTGAAAAAAATGACACGATAAGTTATCGTATCGTGTTCGTGTTTGTTATGTCAGATCATCATGTCCTATCATGTCGTGTATTACCTCTTATGTCAGCCCAACCCACAACCCAACAATACAACTAACTAACTAAGTCCTTAACATCAAGACAACTAAATAACTAAGCCTATAATTCTACTACTAGACTAGGCGAACTATATATATATATATATATATATATATATATATATATATATATATATATATATATATATATATAACACTACTGATGGAAAAAAGATCCGGCTCCTATTAACCTTCACCCTTGAGTTTCGATCAATTAAAACCATTTCAAATAAATGAGAAAGGTTAATGTCATATATTCAAAAACACCATTAAGGAGCAAACAGTCTTTATTTGAAACACCTTCTTGTTCCCACCCATTAAAAAACAAAGATCCGGATGGTAGAGTGAATTACGTCCAGACAACAACAATGATTGGAATGTAAAGTAGGTTTGCGGGCCAATTTTTTTTGCGTACATTTGAATAATTGCTGTCTTGTTGACGTGAGAGCTATTTATGTGGATGTTGTTTTTTCTATTTTATTTTTGTATTAAAGGTTCTGGTCATCAATAGTTTCTATATTATTTTTTAATATTTTTATACTTTGTTGTATTCAAGTAATAACTAGTATTAAACTTCCCGTGTTGCGACGGGAGACATAAAACCATGCCAAGTAACACAAACATAATATTACTGTCAGCGACTACCAACACCAGAAAAACTCGTATTAGCAAAGAATAAAAACGAAAAATATAAAACTGAACAATAAGTAGGCGTAAAATCGTTGAACCACGCACGTGAAACGTAAACAAAAAAATCTAAGTTGATCTAAGACCTGCATATTGTGACGGGGCCGTCAAAGAGGAAAAAATAAACTTAAATGTTGAATCGCACGTGCGCGTTACGATGTGTTAACTCGTAAAATTTAGACTGGAAAATAAAACGGGGCTGTTAAAGAGGAAAAAATAAACTTAAACGTTGAATCACACGTGCACGTTGCGATATGTTAACTCGTAAAATTTAGACTGAAAAATAAAACAAAAATTTATAAAAGATGAAAATTATAGGGGACAAAGTTGAAAATGAAAATTTGTAGGGGTTAAGTTGTAAAAAAGTAAAAGTATTGGGTTAAAAGTAAAAAGATTAAAAATAAAAAACCTCAAAAGTGAGTACAACACATTAAACTTAAGGTACAAAACTTGATTCATAAGAACGTTGGTAATTAGTAATATACTAGTATTAAGCCCCTCGAGTTGCGGCAGGGGGCATAACATCATGCCAAGTAGCATTAATGGCACACTACCGTTAGCGACCACCAACACCGGAAAAATTCGTATTAAAAAAGAAATAAAAAACAAAAAAATAAAACTAATTGAAAAGTAGACGTAAAAGCGATGAACCACACATGCAAAACTTAAAACATATAAAACAATAAGTCGATGTAGGACCAACGCGTTGCGACGGAGCCATTAAACGAGAAAAAAATAAGCGTAAAAACGTTAAACCACACACGCACGCTGCGGCGTGTTAACTCGCAAAATTCAAACTGAAACGTAAGATAGAAACTTTGTAAAATATGAAGAGGTATAGAGAACCATAGTTGAAAGTTAAAAAAAATATTAGGGGTAAATTGTAAAATATGTTTTAGGTTAAAATAAAAGAGTTAAAGGTACAAAAAAAGATGAATACAACCCACTAAAGCACATGATACAATCCTAATAGCATACAAAAGTTGATAATTAATTTAAATTTAATTGTGAAATATGTTTTAAAAAACCCATGTGTGAGCTTAAACCTATCTTTTCAACTTATTTTATTATGTATTACATAATAGTATAATACCATATTCACCAATGTCGGTGGCAACAATGAGAAGCCATCGGTTTGGTACAAGCTAAATATGTGTGTTTGAAATTTTAACAACGAAGTTGGTGATAATTGAGTTGTTTAGAGTTATTGTCTTTGAACTGAGTGAAGTGAGTTTTTTGAACCGGGTGATGTGATTTTGATTTGTATAAACCAATGTTTTTGCGACCGGATCGGACCGGCCGGTCCGACCGGTTCGACCGGGGATCGGCCCCCTAGCCGGTCCGGATCACTATGATTAGGTTTTAGGTGGTTGAACCACCGGCCACCACCGCCGCGCCTGCCACCACCCACCATCGCCACCGGCCACCACCCACCACCGCCACCGGCCACCACCCACCACCGCCACCGGCCACCACCCACCACCGCCACCGGCCACCACCACTGCGCACCACTGCGACCAACCACCGACCACCACCCCCACGGCCGCCGCCAACCACCGCCACCACCAACCACCATTGGCCACTACCACCATTGGCCACCACAACTATTGGTCTTCACTATCATTACAACTTTTGTATTTCGTTCATTCACATTTTCATACTTAACAAACAATATAAATTAATGATTTATTTCATTACTACATGGTACCATTAGCTCATACTAAACAGACTCTTAGGTTGCGTTTGGTTGGAAGAAATGAAATGGAATGAAAATGAGAAACTAGTATAATTTTTAAGTAAAATTGTGTTTGAGTGAACAATTAGAGTAAACCCAAGGGAATGTTTCACCTCAAATTCCCTTGTTTGTGAGATTTCAAAATCCTTTCACCTAGAGAGGAAATTTGAAATCCCACAACCAAGAAAATTTGAGGTGAATCATTCCCTTGAGTTTTACATTTCATTACTAACTCAAATATAATTTTACTTAAAAATTATACTAGTTTCTCAATTTCATTCCGTTTCAATTCATTCATTCCAACCAAACGCAACCTTAGTGTAATTATAAAAATGATGATGGATGAATTGCGAATGCTCTGACATAACTAATTCAACCTTTGAATTCTTTATAATTTCCTTTTCTTTTATTTACACAAATTTTAAACTATAATGTTTTATAAATCTAAATTTGTACGTGATTCTTTTTGATTAATGTATTTTCTATTGTGGCTTATTTTTATCAATGTTTGGTCGTGAATTTTTTAATGTCTTTGGGTTTTTACATAAAATTCTAAAATTATTAAGGATCTCGCCGCTCATGTTTCATTTTATTAGATAACTTTTGAGATGTTATCAATGATGTTTATGTTTATTTTTCTTATATAAGGTTACATATATTAACAATGTTTTTTCAATGAGAATAATGATGAGCAAATTAACAACATTTTTTACTATTCTTCATATGATCCGTAGCAACTTTAATAAAGTCATCCGTACCACCGAATATTTTAAAATATCTCGTGTTATTTATTTATTTTTTAATTGAATAATACTTGTTTATTTTAAAGTAAGGTACTGTGTTAATCCTTAGCAACTTTAAAAAAACCATACGTACCGCTCTATATTTTAAGAGTCCTAATACAAAGACATCAATTTGGATAAATCGACAACCTTTATACAACGTGTATGGGTCCATACGCGGTATTTGATCGAAAACACTAAAAACGAGGAAAATTCAGGGGGCTGTCAGAAGGCTATACGCCTCAAATAGCCCTATAGGACACATATGGGGGACTATACGACGCGTATAACAAATTTCGACACTAACTACGAGGAAAATTCAGGGAGCTGTCAGAGGGGTTATACGCCTCGTATAAAGCTATACGACCCCTATACGATACGTATGAGGCTATACGACACATATAAAAATATGGGGTGTTAATTTATAATTTTGGGGTGTCTAAATATCCAATCCCTATTTTAAATAGCATGTGGTGTTTGTGTATTATTTTAATTGAATAATAATTGTTTTAAGATACTTAAATTTATTTAAATAAATATTTTACAAAATAAACAACTAGTTATACTACGCCTTAAAATAGTCAGTGGTTTCTATTTAGTTTTTAGTTTTTTATCTTTTATATATTTTTTTAAAATTTAAGTTCTTATAGTTAGTTATACATTTATTTGAACATGCATGCAGTCTATTGATTTTTAACACATTGGTTTTTTGATAGATTTCGTACACTTAGCTCGCTATTTAATAAACTCGATAGATGGTTTCTTAGGAAATTTCTGACGGAAGAAATTTTATCGCAAATCAGGGCATATTTACGTGAGAAAATGAAAAACCCAATTTTGCTTCAAATTTGCAACAACGATGCGACACAACAAAAGAAAAAAAAACTTAGATTTCGTTTGAAAAGCCTCATAATTTTGCGACACACATCGACCAATATTTGTTGAAGTTTTTCATATTTCTTTTCCGCAATATTATCTTCCAAACCATGTGACAAATTTGTAGTTTGGTGCGAGGTTGGTTGGTGTTCAGTGGCAGAGCTTGAACACTCCTGTAGGGGGCGGGGGCGAGATTAAAATTTTTTTAGGGGGGGCGAACTCGAGTTTTATATAAAAAATTACACTATCAAACAAAAAATTTACACTATCGGGCCAAAAATTTACACTACCGGCGAAAAAAAGAGAAGGGGCGGGGTCCGCCCCTGTTGGTGTTTAAATCAGCGTCAATTATTGCGTTACGTTGCTACCCTTTCCAATCTTGTACTTCAACTTCTATGTCTTCTCTTATGATATTATTGTTATGTTTACGTGGCAGCACTATCATCACTTAAGTATATATAATATATCTATGAATCAAATGAGCTCATAGTTTAAACTCAAGAAGATGGAGGGGATACACCACAAGACCATAAGTGTTAATGGGCTCAACATCCACATAGCTGAAAAGGGTGAAGGTCCATTAGTCTTGTTTCTTCATGGATTCCCCGAGTTATGGTATTCCTGGCGTCACCAGATTGTATATTTGGCGGATCATGGTTACCGAGCCGTGGCACCAGACCTTCGTGGCTATGGTCAGACTACGGGTGCACCGATCAATGATCATACCAAGTTCACCATTCCCCATTTGGTGGGCGACTTGATTGGACTTCTTGACGCCATCACAAACGAAGATGAAAAGGTTTTTGTTGTGGGTCATGACTGGGGCGCGATTATTGCTTGGTACATGTGCTTGTTTCGGCCCGATAGAGTCAAAGCTTTGGTTAACCTTAGTGTCGCCTTCATCCCCTGGAACCCAAAGGGGGATGTGGCCGAGGTGTTAGGACGTGAGTATGGAGATGATCACTACATGACTCGATTTCAGGCATGAGTTATTATTTTTGGTCATATTATTTGTTGAATCTTTAAATTAACTTTGGTTTCTTGTGATTCATCATGTGTAACTATGGGTAACATGTGGTAGGACTCTAGAGATTCGATCCTCACCCCACGTAAACACATTGGGTAGCCCCCGACTCACGGCAAGGATCTAGGGTTTGTAGCATAACGTGACGTTGAGGTTACTAATAATATTACAAACCTCAAGCCTTGTCTCTGGGTAAACCCGTGAGACGCATTACATCCTGCGGATTTCTGGGGCGGGGTGTCATAAACTGCTTGATGAATCTATTAATACTTATTCTTTTTATTTATGTGTGTAGAAACCTGGTGAAATTGAAGCAGAGTTTGCTCAAATGAGTCTTAAGACTTTTATAAAAAAGATTTTGACATTAAGAGATCCAGGACCACTTTTATTACCTAAAAGTAAAGGATTTCGACATTCTCCTCCCGGGGCATCCGTGACCTTGCCACCATGGTTGTCGGAAGAAGATATCGAGTACTTTGCTAGCCAGCACGAGAAGGCCGGAATCACTGGTGGAATCAACTATTATCGAGCTCTTCATTTGTAAGTAACACATTAAATGAACCATATGTAGAGAAACCCGAAAAGTGGATTTTCCGTCAAAAAAGAGGAAGAAATGAAGAATAGGCGAGGGATATGTGTAATTAAAAGTTTGTTTAGACTTTAGAGGCATGGTTAACAGTTTAGACGCAACATTTATTTATATTTTAGACGTGTCACTATAATCAACTATAAATAAATGTTTTCTTACAAAAGAAGTTGTTTTTTAACCAAAATTGGCATCCAGTACTCAAAGTAAAAATAATGAAATCCTCGAAATATGTTATGTTTTTCTTTAAAGATAATTAAGATTATACATGTTAACTACATTTAACTCAACGAAATCGATAATTAATGTGCCCTTACAAGCCTCGGGTTTTTATCATCACTTCAATCCTAACAACTAAACTAAGTAAGTTCAACAATTAAAATTTAGTTACTATACTTCTCACTATAAAAAATACACTTTTTATTTTATCCAAATTCTATATATACACACATGTGCACACAAAAGAAATGATTCTTTTATAATAATCTTCAATTCGTTCAATGATATATGATTTTGGTTATATGGTGATAGGAGTTGGGAACTGACTTCAGCATGGAGGGGTGCTAAAGTTACGGTGCCAACAAAATTTATAATCGGAGACCTTGACCTTACCTATCATTGGCGAGGTGTGAGGGACTACATACACGGTGGTGGGTTTAAGAAGGATGTTCCATTGTTGGAGGAAGTCGTGGTGATGGAAGGTGTAGCACACTTCATCAATCAAGAGAAGCCTGATGAGATCAACAAACACATAATCGAGTTTATAGAAAAATTCTAATATCTGTTTTCAAATAAAGTTTATTTTATGCTATCATGATATCTTGCATTTGGTAAAAAAAATAAGAGACTATGTGTCTTGACATCTGTAGTGTGTTTTGTAGTTCTTTTATGGTTTATGGAGCTACTTGATTTATGAGTTTTTGATCGATTTTCAGTAGGGAAAAATCCTTTGGCACACATTTATCCTTGACTCATACAATGTAGAAGTTGTTGTGTACTAGTTTATAGCCTTTTGTGTTATTCCTGAAAATGGGTGGGTGACGGGTCTGAATATCGTTTTATTACTTATGGTTTTTACTCATACGTTAACTTATACTTATGCATGTATATACCAAATACGATGCGAATAATTAAAAGTAGAAAACGTGTACAGATAGATGCATATATTAGTCTTCCGATGAGCGCACTCAATTAACTCTGGATAGAGCCATTAGTAACATAAATAGTTCTATTTTGGAAGACCCCCTCGTATAGTGAGAAGATTCACTAATGCACGCATGTTTACTAAGACAATATGTTTGATCTTGGGGATATGGACATGGGATGATAACTATAAATGACTAGGATATTATACGTGTATGACAGTATGCCCATTATAGATTTGGAGCTACAACTTATTTATGTTTAGTACACTTGTTAATAAAATGTTTTATGAAAATCTTGTTTAAGATTATTTAAATGTTTTCAAATACTCGTGAGTACTCACCATTATTTTTGCTGATCAAATATTTTTAAGCATGTATTTCAGGAAAGTAACCATTTGAGCAGATGCATGTTGACTTGGATTGAAGCCGAGTGGTCCTGTTTGTTATCTCCACGACTCCACTCACGATAAAACAATATGATACTTTAAAACAATTTACTTATGTTTTATTTGATGGCTTGATGTAGACAATTTAATAACACCATGACTACACCTGGCAATCTTAACCCATAGTAGTGAAAATGGGTTAGTTTGGGTAAAGAATTTTTCTAGTTTGTGTCGAAATGGGCAGCATCGTCATGGAGAACGGGTCAGAATGGGCTGCCTAATAATGTAGTGAGTTTAGAATGGGTTGGAATGGGTAAGAACAAGTTCTCGAATGGGCAAGAACGGGTAATCGTTTGTCTTGAAGAACAAGTGAGATGGTTGAATATAGTTATAGAAAGAATCACCACCTTCGACTTACACCCAATGCAGCTCGAAATTATTGACCACCAGTGTTACTCCACTGTCGATGGACCACCACCTACCAACCATGGACCACCATCATCGCACCACCACTAACCAACACTGCAGCTAGCACTACCAAGCAGTGTCACCGCAACCACCACCAAGCAGTGTCGCCGCAACCACCACCAACCACTGCCACTGCAACCACCAGCGCCGACCACTTGAGTCGTAACCACCACCGACACCACGACCAACAACCAACGCCAACTGATGTCGACCCAACCATTAATTCTTTTTCATGTTAATTTTATCACATGAGTTCATAATCTTTTTAATAACTGTTCCTGACGTGTGATCACGTCTTCCATCTCCAAACGATCGGATGATTATTTGTGATCATTGTAATTGACTCTGAACCAAGGATTCCAAATAATTTCATCAATGATGATGTCGACCGATTTGAGGGTTTGTGTCTAGAAGTCGTGATAATAATCAGTGTTAAAACCATAAACATTTGACCGAAGGGATGCCTTTGAGTTATACTTGGTTATATTTTTCTTTCATTAGAACATGAGGTTTCACTAATTTTCTTGATTATAGTATTGTCCATGGAGCTTTAGATGGGTATAGATGCATCAACAACCTTCATCTTTGATTTGAAGATATTTGAAGTGGACAAGTGGTTATCAAGAGTTAAAATTGTGCCTCATGTTTGTTCTTAGACGTACCAGTTTACATGGGTTTTTAAATGTTGAATTAATATTTGAAACAACTTTTATTTGTAGTTTATATGTTTTTATGGTTTGTGTTGGAAAATTGAGAATTTTGATATTTTTGGATTTGACCCGTCCTAACCGACCCATCCTGACCCGAACCCATTCTAACCCGAACCCATCCTGACCCATTTCTTACTTGAACCCATCCTGGCCCGCACCCGTCTTGACCCGAACCCATACTGACCCGACACCTAACCCGACCCGACCCGCCCATTTTGCCAGGTCTAACCATGACCTTATGGTTGTGTACTAGACATATTTTATTTCGCACATGTTGCTAGGATTGAAACTATTTGATAATAACAGAACATGAGAGTGGTCCGATAATTCATAATTCCTTTGGCAGAACAATTGAAGAAAAGTGAAGAGAACCGAGAGTGGATAATTTGGGAAGGGTATATTGGAAAATTTCTGGCCCACAAGCCCAACAGGACCAATTATCATACCCAGAAAAGCCCAAATAGTTGATGCCAGTTCCGCTCGAGCTCGGTTCGGTTCGAATTTTCAAATTCGAGCGCAAACTTCATGCTCGAACTCGGTTCGGTTTTAAACCGAGCGCTCGGCTTCGCTCGGTTTTGTTTGGTTTCGTGTTATAATTTAAAGCAAAATTAATAATTCATTCAAAAATTCAACTTTCAAGTTCCAACTGTATTATCTTCACCAATGCTTGTGCAAATGTTCTTTAAGAACCAAATTATTTAAAAAAAATCTAACCTCAAGATATCGCGATAGGAACAACTGAACAATGTCAGGCTTCGAACAAGGTCAGACTTCAGACTTCGGAGGCGGATTGTCGAAGGTGGAATGCGCGATCAGACTATTACCACGTCGGATTGCCGAAAGTCGGGGTCGCATGTCAGAGTGTTGGAGGTCGGGGGTTACATGTCTGAGTGCCGGAGGTCAGCGCCTCGGCAGTCGGTAGGGAGGTGGGGGATACGGGGGACGGCTAGAAAGTGGTGATGGGTGGAATGGTGGAAGGATTTTGAAATGTGAAATGATGATTTGATTAGAGAATTAAAGTTTTACATTTAGGGTAGTTGATTTTTTGACTAAATAATTAAAATAGTGGTAAGTGGTAAATAACTAAATAGATTAACAAATATATAATATATAAAAACTACATTAAAAAATAATTCGAGCGAAACCGAGCGAGCGACGAGCGAGACCGAGCGAGCGACGAGCGAGCGTACCTTTGCTCGTGCTCGGTTCGTTTTCAAACCGAACCGAGGTGCTCAGTTCGTTTACAACCGAGCCAAAATTTGAACGAGCAAAGATCCGAGTTTTTTTCGAACGAGTTCGAGCGAGTTGCGAGCGCCAATCTATTTGAACAGCGAGAAGAAGGTCTAGTACAGTTCATTTCAACATTAGGCCCATTAGAGTTTACTTCCACATTTGGCCCATTACAATGAAAATACTCCAAGAAGACTCCCAATTAAAACTCTTAAAAATGAAGGTAGATGAGTTGGAACTCATGGCAGAATCTAATCCATTATTAGAGGAGGATTTAAATTTGAGAAGAAAATACAAAATGGAGATTCTCTCTTTAGAAAACAAGAGCATAAGTGACTTATTTCCAAAGTTCTTGACCTAAATGGTTTTCATAATTATCAAGCAATTTTTTAATTGGTTGTACATATAAAATAATCTCCAATACGCTTGCCAATCGCTTAAAAAAAGTGATGGACTCTGTGACTCGCAAGGTTCAAAGTGCATTTGTGGCGGATAGAAATATATTGGATGGGCGTTTGATTATACATGAAATAATTTTATGGTTAAAAGTTAACAAAAGGAAAGC
Organism: Flaveria ramosissima; assembly: GCA_025215565.1. Lineage (NCBI taxonomy): Eukaryota > Viridiplantae > Streptophyta > Magnoliopsida > Asterales > Asteraceae > Flaveria > Flaveria ramosissima. Next base: position 53,709,549 of record CM046038.1, read on the forward strand.
TTTCATCTTTAAAATTCATTTCATAAAGCCTTCTACACCTTAAATTGGGATTTCTTATTCTCGATCATGGAGCAAATGAATTTGCAATTGAAACGGAGAAGTTGGATCCGTGCTTGTCTATCCTTGGGTATCTTTTCGGTTCTTATAAATGATCGCCATCTTTGTAATTCTCGTTTGCGAGAAATGTTAGACAAGGGGATCCCCTTGCCTCCTTCCTTTTCGTTATTGCTATGGAGGGTCTAAATGTGAAGATGGAATTGACGGTTCGTTTAGGAATATTTCACGGGTTAAATATTTCAAATTCAAGCCCATCCATTTCTCATTTGCTTTACGCGTATGAAGCTATTTTTATGGGGGAATGATCGGAAGTAAATGGATTAAATCTCAAAAGAATGTTGAGATGTTTTTATCTTGTATCCGGGTTGATGGTAAATTTAAAAATGAGCAACATATATGGATTTGAAGTTGTGACGGATCAGGAGGTTTATCACTTGGCAACTCTTTTAAAATGTTAAAGGGGTACTTTGCCATTTGTATATTTGGGTATGAAAGTAGGTGATGGTTAGTATTGATCGAAAAAATTAGCTTATTCTTTCTTGATAAAAACAAAATGATGATGATTAGCGATAAGATCGAAAAAATTAGCAATAATAAGTTCTTTAAATGGACATGGAAGAGGCCTCCTTCTAGTGTGCAAGAAATTCAAGAGCGTAACTCCATTATCGCCTTTCTACATTCGATTGATCTTCAACAGGGTCCGAGCGAATGGCTTTGGGTAGGTGATGTGATACGTTTTTTTTTCTAGTTGTGAGTCTAAAAGCATGATTTAACAAGAGTATGTTCCCATATGAATCTACGGATTTCATTTGGCTAAATTGGATTTCCATAAAAGGTTAGAACCTTTGTTTCTAGAGCAATGCTAAACAAGATTCCTTCTTTGTCGAGTCTTGTCAAGAGGAAGATTGTGGTTGAAAATTCGACATGCGTGGCTTGTGGTGTGGATCTTGAAATCGCAAATCATCTTTTTGCCTAATGTAGACTAACGAAACTTTTGTGGGGGTGTATTCAAAGCTGGTGTAGGTGTACTTTTCAACTGAATAAGAATGTGATAGAGTTGTTGGAATCTCCTTGTCTAATTAATAGTAATTCAGCATTCAAAAATATAATTTTGGTGATTATTCATGCAACAATTTGGCATACTTGGAGATGGAGGGATGATAGATGTTAAACCCAAAGAAAATGATGATCTATAGTTGGTGCTTGGGGATATTTAGGGGTTGTTTGATAAAACTGACTCAGTAATATCTGACTGAGTCAGAAGCTGACTCAGTCAGAAGTTTTGACTGAGTCTACATCTGACTGAAACTTGGTTGTTTGATTCAGTATCTGACTGGCTCTGCTGAATGATAAAAATAATCAGATTACCCTTGTATTTTAACTGGTGTTATGTAATAACTCCTTTTATAAATTATTTTAACACACAAAAAACCATCAAAAAAAACAAAATCCACTACCATCACCATCTCTATCTCTCTCACCCATTACCATCACCATCAAAAACCAAAACCCCTTCTCTACATCCCCTCCCGACCACCACCGGCCTCCACCACCACCACCGGCAGAGGAGGAATCGCGCAGGGGATTTGGTCGCACAGGGGATTTGGTCGCGAAGGGGAGGAATCGCGCAGGGGATTTGGTCGCGAAGAGGAGGATCGTCGCGCAGGGGGGTCGTCGAGGTGGAAGCGCCGGCTGCCGAGGGGTGGGGTGGCCGTCGGTGGTCGCGGTCAGCTGAAATGGATGGGTCAGCCTTTTCTGAAATCAGGTTTGGGTTAGCTACCTTGGACCCGCTCAGCTGAAACGAATTGCATATCAAACGGGCTGACCCGCTGACCGAGTCAGCCGGGTCAGCCCGGCCAGCCGAGTCAGACCAAAAACAAACAGCCCCTTAATTTCTTCATTTACATCAAACATAAAGATAAATTTGTATCTTTAGATTGTAGTCACCTGTGATTTTAACTTGGTTGCCTAGTTTGTTGTACGTTCTTATAATATTGTCGTTGTCATTCAAAAGAGAGCAAAAATTTATTAAATAAATTCCAAAATTTATAAAAAAATTATTTCTAGCATTCTCACACTAAATGAAGTTATTTTTGGAGTATTTATAATGTGTTTGAAGTTCCGGATCCTGTAAATCAACTTTTATTATACATTTATATATTATTACGTAAGATTATTATTATAATTGAGTCTTAATCATTTTGACACCGTAATTTATTATGGGAACCTATTATTAATATTAAAATAATCTATGTCCATATTTTTGTTATTTTGTCAAATAAAATTATAAAACGTAATATTTACTAAAAGTCGAGATAAACGCAAAATAAAGATTAAACTCGGTAAGTTATTATACTACCTTTGATTATCTTAAATATGTAGTGATATCCGACACTCATTTCTAGGAGTCTTACTTAACCGATGTTTAGCGAGAGAAAAATTAGGTTTTAGAGAGATAAAATGTGACGAATGTGAGACCTTACTTCATAGGATATGTGTTATCTTATTCGGGTCCACTTATCTGTTTTCCAGTCAGGACCACATCCCCAACCCCCTCAGGAGGAAACCTGTTGCTGAGAAAACCCACTGTCTCAACTTTAAGTATTTTGCTTAAAGTGAGACTTGAAATCATGACCTCCCAATGTATATTAAATAGTCTTAATTTGGTAAATGTTAATTAGTTTGGGTTGGTCATAAGTTCGGGTTAGTTAATGTAGTGTGTAATGAGTAGGTTTTATAAAAGTTTAACATAACAAATTGGGTTGTTTTTAGGTGTTTAACAATGCTTACTAGTCTAACGGGTGAACTTATGGTTAGACAAAAACACAGATTATTAGTATCTAATAAAAACAAAAACTTAATAACAAGTGAAAATAAAACCTTAATTTTTAGGTTGTCATATATAAAGTTTCTAATTTTATCAACAACTTTCGGAGTTCATTTTCGTTATATAAAGTTACGTATGTTAACATGCACTCCTTCAACTTTGGGTTCGCGACAAGGCAAAATACCAACATTTTCCACTATCATCTACGTCTCGTTGTAAATTTCATTCAAAATAAAGTTGTGTGTTATAATGTACAAGTAATCGAATCACAAATGTAAAAGCTGATTCAACGTTCTAATATTTTATAGTTATCTTTTCATTTATTTTTAAAACTTTTAAAATATAATATTTTATAAATATGAATTTCTACGTTCTCTATATTATCTTTAGCAACTTTAATAAAATTATCCATGCTACCAAATACTTTATAATATGTCGTGTTATTTATTTATCCTTTAGTTGAATAATTGTTTATTTTACAGTGCATGGTGTTTATTTTTAGCAACTTTAATAAAATCATTTGTGCCACTCAATATTTTAAAATAGCACGTGGGGTTTAACATACTAAAATTTATTTTTATACAGATTTTACAAAATAAACATATAATTATACTTTACCTTGAAATAGGCGGTGTGGTGTTTATTAATTTTTTTTTTATAACTATAAGTTTTTAAAGTTTATAAAAAATTCAATCAAACCGTTGCGACTTACTTATTTTAATCTAAGTTGTGCCGTAAATTTCATTCAAAATAGAATTGTGCGTCATAATATAAAGTAATCAAATCGCAAACGTAAAAGCTGACAAAGCGGATTCAATTGGTTGATTTATAGTTTCCATTCTTTAATTTTTACAACTTTTATATATAATGGTTTATAACTCTGAATTTGTACGTGTTTCTTTTTATTGATGTTTTTTTTCCAATACAACGTACTAATTTTATCAGTGTACCATCATTAATTTTTTAACAACTGCGTTTTGTAAATATATATTATCAATGATCTCGCCGTGATCCTCGGGGTTTACGTTGATTTCTTTTTTATTTTATAAAATTTCCAATTTTATCAACTACAACCAGAGTTCATTTTCCTTATATATCGTTATGCATCTTAACATCCTCTTCTTCAACATCTGGTTTGCCCCAAGTCAAAATACCAACTTTTTTAAGAACTTATCCTTAGCAACTTTGGTATTTATTTATTCTCACAACAAGAAACAGAAGCTAAGGTGATGACAATTGTCGTTACGATAGGATGTCTATGTCGTCACTAATAATCATAATTTGATCATAACTAACCTTTGACGTATATAATCGACCCTAATTATCATAACCGAACATATTTGACATTGTTTGACACTTGTTGACGATAATTGAGCATAAACAAACTTAATTGAACATTAGTAAGCATATTTTCTCATAAATTACTATCAATGTGTACAATTTAACACCAATATCATAACTCGATCAAAACTAACCTTTGAGGTATGTAATCGACCCTAACTATCATAAATTAAGATCATTAACCCTAATTGACGTTCATTGTTTATAATTATAAATTATACTAATAATAATATCTATAATAATAATATTATTAATTTTTTATAATAATAATTAAAAATAGATCTATAATAATTATTAATCATAATATTATCCATATTTATATATATATTATTAATATTAATTAAAGTAATAATTATAAATAATTTTAATTTTAATTAGAAAAAAAGTGTTTTATATTTGACGAGGACGCCATTGGAGTATACACAATTTATTTATTTTGCTGCCTTTATTTTAAAAAATCAAAAGTTAGGGCTATGACTACGATTGTTTGTTCTCTATGACAATGATGGCTTTTTTTTTTCTTTCGTGACAAATCAGCCTAAGGCGACGACAAGTCGGCGCCATAAGTCTAGAGAAACCAAAAATTAAGGTGATCCTATGGCGATTTCATGTCGTAGCCTAAAGCCCATGTATGACAACAAAACCATGTCTTCGCCACAACTCTTGTCGCTATAGGTTCAATTTCTTGTAGTATCTTTTAGTCGAATAATTGTTTAATACGATGAATAAATGCTGGAAATATATTTAAGATGCTAAGTTAACTTAAAAAAATCTTTACAATATAAACAACTAGTTATACTATACCTTAAAATAGCAAGTGGTGTTTATTATTATTTTTTTTGTGTTTTTTTCTTTTACAACTTTTTGAATTTGATTATTTTATATGCTATATAGTAATTTGAACACAGGGGCGAAGTTTAATAGGGGCCGAGGGGGCTGCCGCCCCCCCTATTTTTTCGTCCGTAGTGTTAAATTTTAGTCTGATGGTGTAAATTTTTGGCCCGGTAGTGTAAATTTTTATATAAATATCGAGTTCACCCCCCCTAAAAAAATAATTTCGCCCGCGCCCCCACTTACAAAATTGGTTAAGCTCCGCCACTGTTTGAACATGCATAGGTCTACAAACGGGACCAAATGAATACAAACATGGTCTTGTTAGTGTTCATTCATTATAAAATAATTCCGTTCATGATCTGTTTACGAACACTTACCAAACGAGATTTTTTGCTCGTCTTCGTTTATTAAAGAAATGAACATGTTTATAAACTGTTCATGCACACTTACTTAACGCAAACGAACACAAACAAAACCAAAATAAAAAAAATATTTGTCCATGAACATAACGAACACAAAGAAGGTTATCAACACAAATGATTATATATTTATTTTAAAATAAAATTTACATCTTTATCACAAACATTACACAAAATCCATAAAAAATAAATAAATACTTAACATAGATATTAAAAAATACTTGATATGATTTTCGTAAAAATAACTAACATATTTATTAAGAACATAAACGAACACATTAACGAACATAAACGAACACATTATCGAACGTTCACGAATGGACATAAACGAACATATTATCGAGCGTTCATGAATGGACATAAACAAACATATTATCAAAAGTTCACGAACATAAATGAACGAGCGTGACTTGTGTTCATGTTCGTTCATTTAACTAAACAAACGAAATTTTCTTGCTCATGTTCGTTCATTTATTGAACGAACGAACGAACGACCATAAACAAACTTCCCGCCAAATGCACGGTTCACGAACTGTTCGCTGAACATTCGATTCGTTTGTAACTCTAAACATGCACATAGTCTTTTAATTTTTAACGCATCAATTTATTTGATAGATTTCATACACTTACCTCGCTATTAGAAAACTTGAAGGTTTCTCAGGAAAATTTCCACCGGAAGAAATTTTGTCGCAAACATATTTACGCCATTTTCGCACAAAAATGAAAAACCCTAATTTTGCTTCAAACTTAAATAAAGGCAACGACACAACAATATAAACTTAAATATGTTTTAAAAGCGTCACGTGACACATCGAGAAATAACTGATAAAGTTTTTAATATATCTTTTCCGCAACATTATTCTCAAACCAAATCACAAATTTGGTGGGCCGTATTAATTATCCAATTTGTATTTTCTTGAGGTTAATTAGCGTCAATTATTATGTTACCTTATCCAATCTTGTAATTTAACTTCTTTGTCTTCTCTAATGATATTATTGTTGTGTTTACGTGGTGCATATCTTCACTTGAGTTATATATTATATATATAACATGACATGAGCCAAATGAGCTCATACTTCAAATTAACAAAGAAGATGGAGGGGATACAACACAAGACCATACATGCCAATGGGCTCAACATCCACATAGCTGAAAAGGGTGAAGGCCCATTAGTCCTTTTCATTCACGGATTCCCCGAGCTATGGTACTCCTGGCGCCACCAGATTCTGTATTTGGCGGATCATGGTTACCGAGCCGTGGCACCAGACCTTCGTGGCTATGGTCAGACTACGGGTGCACCTATCAATGATCACACCAAGTTCACTGTCCCCCATTTGGTGGGTGACCTGATTGGGCTTCTTGATGCCATCACTAACGAAGGTGAAAAGGTTTTTGTTGTGGGTCATGATTGGGGGGCAGTCATTGCTTGGTACCTATGCATGTTTCGACCCGATAGAGTCAGAGCTTTGGTTAACCTTAGCGTCGTCTTTATCCCCTGGAACCCGAATGGAGATATGGTCGAGATGCTAAGACTTGAGTATGGAGATGATCACTACATGAGTAGATTTCAGGTATAAAATATTATTTTTGGTGACATGATACGTTGAATCTTTAAATAAACTTTGATTTTCTTGTGATTCATTTGTGTTATTGTGGGTGTAGAAACCAGGTGAAATTGAAGCTGAGTTTGCTCAAATGAGTTACGAGACTTTTATGAAAAAGATCTTGACATTAAGAGATCCAGGACTTCTTTTTTTTCCTAAAGGTAAAGGATTTCGACATTCTCCACCCGAGGCATCCATGACCTTGCCACCATGGTTGTCGGACGAAGATATCAAGTACTTTGCTAGCCAACACGAAAAGGCCGGAATCACCGGTGGAATCAACTATTATCGAGCTATTCATTTGTAAGTAACAAATTATATGAACTGTACATAGACAGAGATCCTGGAAAGAGGTTTTCCATACGAAGTAGAGGAAGAATTGAATAACAACGAGGGGTATATGTGTTAATGTGTGTGTATAATCAAAAGTGTGTATAGAGGCACTGTTAAATAGTTTAGACACACATTTTAAATATTTTAGAGGTGTCGCTATAATCAATTGTAAATGAACGTTTTGTTTGACAAAAAAAAATCACTTCTTTTAAAGAGTGGGTATCCTGTAGTCAAATTCAAAATAATGAAATCCTGATTTTATGTTCTACTTTTGTTAAATATTTACATTTTTAAATTTGATCTAAACTATATATATAAGTATACACAAAAACAAGATTCATTTATAATAATTTTAATTCGTTCGGTTATATAATTGTTTTTGGTTATATCGTGATAGGAGTTGGGAACTGACTTCAGCATGGAGGGGTGCTAAAGTTATGGTGCCAACAAAATTTATCATCGGAGACCTTGACTCGACCTATCATTGGCCAGGTGTGAGGGACTACATACACGGTGGCGGGTTTAAGAAGGACGTTCCATTGTTGGAGGAAGTCGTGGTGATGGAAGGTGTAGCGCATTTCCTCAACCAAGACAAGCCCGATGAGATCAACAAACACATAATCGAGTTTATACAAAAGTTCTAAATTCTGTTTTCAAATAAAGTGTTCTGCTATAATATCTTGCATTTGGTCAAAAATAAGAGACTTATGTTTCTTGACATTTCTAGTGTGTTTTGTACTTCTTTTATGGTTTATGAAGCTACTTGACTTTTTAGTTTTTGATTGATTTGGAGTAGAAAAATCCTTCAAATGAGTTTGTCCTTGACTCATACAATGTGGATGTTGTAGTGTACTAGTAGCCTCGTGTTTTTACCTAAAAATAGGTAGGGTAATGGGTCAGAATTGGTTCTAGTAAGAATGAACTGCTTTATTATAAATTTGTTTTTTTTAATCACCGATCCGACAAGAAAGAGATAATGACGTTCTATTGTTTATCAGATGTTCATGAAACGACAAATTAGATGAGAGTACTGGGTAGAACAAAAGAAGGTGACTGGTTAGAACAAAGACTTCTTCTTCCTTGTTGTCTGATTGATGAGTGATGATGTAGAGAAAAAGATGAGTCGTATGAGAAAACCCTAAAACGACTAGTTCTTTTTTCTTTTCATCCTAGCTTAACCTGTCATTCACTTTTCTGTTTTTTAGTGTGTCTAGTCTGACCTATTCATTATATTACAACACTTCCAACTCTCTTTTTCGGATGAGAACGTATGTCACAAAGGCTAGGGGTGTTCAAATTCGAATATCCAAAAATGTTAGATAGTGATTTCAATGTTATGTATTATTTAATAATCTTTATAAAGAATTAATAATTATTATTTAATAATTATTTATAAAAATTATCCAAAATATCCATAATATACGAAATGTAATTAATATTTATTATTTAATAGTTTTAATTTGAATATTTCGGATACCTGATCATATACGCTAAATGTTTCAGAAAATTATCCGAATCCAAATCTAAAAATTTCATATATCCAATTTTTATCTCGATGAAAATCCTAATAATTTTCGGATATCCGACTTTTTGAATATTTCAAAAAATCAAGAGGCTGGGAGGGGAAGGAGATGCGTTGGAGGCCTCAGAAATGTGTGGACCCACACACATAAAAGTTAAAACTCAAATAATATTATAATATCATATGTAACAAAAAATAACTAGGAACACAATAGAAGTAGGGAAATGCATTGAAGTTCAATTTCGAAACTCAGAAGACCAAATTGGTCAAATTCGCACAGTTAAACATAAGGGTTATTAGAGAATAACAACAATTAGCCTTGACTCTTGACATACGAGGAGTGGTGCAATGGGTAAATTAGACTTGATCAAAAGAATTAGAAAGGAATCTAAGATAACTTTTGTAGCTTTTCAGGAATCACAAAATCAGATCGACAGATGTTTAGTATGTGATTCGATAAAAGCTCTCCCAAGGGAATTCTCCGACCATTCGTCGTTAGTTCTATCATGTAACATTGACTTTTGGGCTGCCATCATTCAGATTTTACTGTAGTTGGCTAGGATCGTAACCACATTTGTGGCAAGCGATTGAGGACATTTTCGACGACTCAATGCCTATGGGTGATGGAGACAAACAAACATGATGAAATTTGGAAAATTTTTATGGAGATATATAATTTGACGGATGTAGTGTATGCATCTAGCAAAATGACATGATATGATTCGAAAAAGTTTAAAGATTTTTTTAAGAAACAATGGGTCGTTTAGTAATTGCAACCGGAAATATGCTTAGAGTTCTCACCACAAAACACTTAAACATCTGCTTGATTTATATCCATCTATTAATGGAGTGATTGAATATGTTAAAGGCAAGCACATGGACATCACTTATATTTGAAAACATTTCATTTTGTTTATCATTTACACTTGATAAACGCCTATTAGTGATTACAAATACATTGTGTTTAGCTCTTCAAATGAAATATCAAGACATCTTAATTGCAATAGGAATAGTTAATTCTAGCTGTAATCACACAAGTTTAGAGTTGAATGTTTTGATTCACTTTTGGCAGAATTCGCATCGTGAATGGTTTGTTTGTTTAAAACGATTGGAAAAATTCACATTTGATCTTAATTTTAAAACTTATATGAAACGATTACGTTAGATCCAAAATATGAAGCCCTAATAAAATTCTAAATTCTTAACAAAAGGTACAAATTATGCCTCCATGACCAACTATAAATATTAATGTTTCATTGATTAATATTAATCGGGTTATGATAATCCGCATGTGGTAGTACCATTATTGCACAAAAGCTCGGAAAAAAAAGAACAAATTTACGTAAGCATTTCCAGAAACCAACATGATTATAAAATATTTTTAAGAATATAAAAGGGGCAACATAATTCAAACATTAATTACAAAAAGCCATCAAAAAACTTTATTCCAATAATTAAAGCGTTATGTAGAATGCACAATAATTTAGATATTACAATCAAGTCCAATTCGAACGTCGTCAAAATTAGGCCCTAATTAAGTGTCTATCATTATCCATTAAATATATTAACAACGTGTTAAACTATGTTGCCCTACAGAATAAATGACAAAATAAATTATAAAAATTATATACGCCGCCCAACTTGCTTTTGTAAATATGAAATAATATTAAACATAATGATACATTTGTTGAAAATTAGCCGCTTAAGGGAATATACATACCCGTGAACACTACTATAAATCTACAAGTGCATAGAGACCTTTGATCATCGAAAAAACATTATATCTTAATTTCTCTACAAACTTACAAAGACTTGTAGTTCAAACTTGACATTTTAGAAAGCGAAACGAAACACAATGGAGGGGATTCAGCACAAGACACTTGTGATTGCGAATGGGATGAGCATGCACATAGCCGAAAAGGGCGATGGTCCATTGGTCTTGCTCATCCATGGCTTTCCTGAGCTCTGGTATTCCTGGCGTCACCAGATTATGTATCTGGCTGATCATGGTTACCGCGTTGTGGCACCAGACCTTCGTGGGTATGGTGGCACAACGGGTGCGCCAGTGAATGACCATACCAAGTTCAGCACTATTTATTTGGTTTCTGACATGATTGGGCTTATTGATGCCATCACAAAGGATGGTGAAAAGGTGTTTGTTGTGGGTCATGATTGGGGCGCTATTGTCGCATGGAACTTGTGCACCTTTAGGCCGGATAAAGTGAAAGCTTTGGTGAACTTGAGCGTGCCTTTTATTCGGTGGGATTCAGATGGAGAGGTCGTGCAACTCATGACAAATACATACGGGGAGGATCATTACATGGTTCAATTCCAGGTATGTCACGTTACATTCGAGTTAAGATGTCATGTTCACTTGATATCTTTTCTCATATTTGTATTTAATTTATGTGCGTAGGAACCTGGAGAAATTGAAGCTGAGGTTGCCAATATGACTATTAAAATGTTTTTGGAGAAGTTCTTAACATATAGAGGCCTTGAACCATTGTATATATCTAAAGGCAAAGGATTTCGACATTCACCTAACAATGTCCCTGTCACCTTGCCATCTTGGCTATCAGAAGCAGATGTCGAATACTTTTCTAGCCAGCTCGAAAAAACAACGATCACCGGTGGAATCAACTATTATCGCGCTCTTCCTGTGTAAGTTTCACTAGCTAACTTGCCCATTTTATAAGAATCTTTAGATTCATTTTTTACTGACATTCCGATATAAATTTTGTTACAGGGACTGGGAAGTCAATGCGGCATATGATGGTGTTAAAGTGCCGGTGCCATCGAAATTCATCATTGGAGATCAAGATTGGTGCCTAGAAATGTTTAACAAGAACTATATACTTGGTGACGAGTTTAAGAAGGATGTTCCGCTGTTGGAAGATGTTGTTGTGATACAAGGTGCAGCTCATTTCATCAATCAAGAGAAGCCTGATGAGATCAACAAGCACATAATTGAGTTTCTACAAAAATTTTAATATCATTTATTTTTTATTCCTTATGCTTGTGTATCCCTTGCTAAAATTCATTTATTTAAGTTTTTTTTAATGTTTTTAAGAGCATGATATGGACCATAATGATATCAGCTTTGTGTGTTGTTTTGTATTCCTGAGTTCTTCATCATGTATTTACAGCATAATAACAATTCGCTTGAGATGTTACGTTTTGCTGATAAAATACTTATATTTATAAGGAGTTTAGTGATGATAATAGAAAAGATAAAAAATTCCAAATCATATCTCCTAGTTATGGTAAAAACTATTGCATAAACCCGAACATTTCTCTCTCTAATACTCTCACACGGGTGAGGAAGTAATTCGTTCGAAAAATATTAATTGAGTATGTTGGTATTATAATATGATACAGTTTAAAAGCGAGCACATAAAAACATAAAAAGTAAGAAAACTCTATGGCAACAAATGACAACGACATACAGTGTAGGAGCTTGAACTAGTTATTATGACGACAACTTAAAAGTAAATACTAACTTAATCTGTATATATGTATATTAATGCATCTCTAGGCAGTTTGAGAGTGTAAAAAACATAATAAAAGTCGTCACATTTTTGTGGAGATATGGGGGAAGTGGGCGGATGACCAATCAAGGTTGTAAAAGTGATAAAAGAATTGAGAAAAAAAAAAGACAAAACTCTAAACTCTCATAGCATATAGTAATAAAATCTTGTAAGATGTTACATATTATTAATTAATTTTATATAAGACTACAATGAGGATACTTCATGTGAATCATGGTTGAGACGATTTTTAGGGCATACGGACTTTGGGAAGCGATTGGCCTAGTGACACGAGCAACGGTCAAGAAAGAATTATACGACAAAAGCAATAATATTTCAATAATCACTAACCGAGAATATTTTGTTGCAGGTTGCAAAGTACGACAATGCAAAGGACGTGTGGGAAGCCATTTGTGTGCGATACTTAGGAGCCGAGAGGGTACAAAAAGCTCGTATACAAACTCTAAGAACCAAGCAAGAGATGTTGAAGATAAAATATAATGACATAGTCGATGACTTTTCTTGAAAACTAAGTGGTATAGAATCAATATTCAAGAACACTGGATCAACTCTTGAAGACTCATTGCTTGTAAGAAAATTTTTAAAAAAAAAATTTTTGTCAAAATACTTTTTCCATTAATAATGTTTTGTCAAGTTACATCAAAATAGAAGGTAGACGGGCAACAAGCTGCGCCGCCACCCCTTTCTGAATAGCAAATCCTAACCTTCCAAAAACAAATCCTTGCCTCCCCGGGGTTGAGCAATGGTTGTCTATGACCCGTTGGACCCTGGTCAAAAAGTTGATAGCTTCTGGCGTTAGGGAGCCAAATGTATCAAAGGCAAAGGGAACAAAAGCGTGCTGGTTCTCTGCGCAAGCTTTAGCATGTTTATCCACTTTCTTTGATTCTGCCTTTCTTGCCGCTTGACCAGCTACAAAACCGTTTTCCCGTAAACCAACCAAAGGGGAAACCCCTGTGAGGTCCACACAAGCATGTTTGCCCCCAGCCCAGCCAAAGACGAGCAGATCCGCTGGTCGCAAAGTAGACCTCCCCTCCATAGGGTCCGTGAGGAAATTCACAGGGGCTTCTTTCTTAGCAGAAATCCCAGCTCTTCTTAGGATGTCCCCCAAAACATCTCGTACCCAGTCATGCCGATATTTGAACCCAGGTAGCTCTTTACAGTGAAGGGCGTGCTCCCCATATTTATCCATACAAGCTTTACGACATATCGGACATGTTTCATCTTCCGGGTACATAGGGATCATCAACCGGTATTTGAGAATTGCTCTATATTCTACTGGAGACATGCACTGTCCCAACCCTTCAATCGGGATAACGGTCAAAAAGTCCTGAGCATGGGTAAGAATTTGAGTCAAAAAAAGTTGGTCTCATTTCCTAGTTCGAGTCTAATTAGAAGTCTGTTTTGGCATAAATACGACTTTTCGTTTGGTTTATTTTGTTGGTTCGATTAATACTATTTTGAAAAATATAGTCTTGACCTAGGTTTTTGGTCAACAAGATCCGATTCTTCTTGTTTGATCCAGTTATTTTTAATTCCCGATCAAAATAACATAAATTTTACAAAGTACTAAAATGAATAAAAGATCGACAATATAAAATGCAAATAGTTATCAAAAGCTTAAAGTATGTTTTCTATGAGTTACGGTCCATTAAGTTGACACAAGAGATCACCTTCTCGTCGTTTTGACTTTTGACTATCTTTGAAATAAGTCTACATCTTGAAAGAAAATGGTAGGCCACCTTAATAGATTTCTTCTCCCCGATGGACGTTATATGTATGTTAAATGTTTGTTGTTGATTTTTTTTTAACTTTTTTTTAATATCAACTAAGGTTTCAAGTCACGTTGACCATCTTATTATGGGTCGTCAAAATTTTGTTCAACTTTGTTTTTCTTAAATAATAAAATCCCCCTTTCTCCAGCCGTTTTATATGAACCTTCTAAGTTCATTTTTCAAATTAAATAAGATTTTTGTAAACAATCAATACAAAATCTATAATCTATATCTATAACATATAATAAAACAATGTTGTTTTTACTAAATGTTTATATAAATTTTTCTCTCTTACTAAAAATATATTTTATTAATTGTTATGTTTCTCTCTCTTATCTAATTTTTTTAAGAATCAAACTATCTTTTTTTTAAATAGATTTTATGAAGGAAATTAGAAATCACATATTTTAATTAAAATCTAAATAACAAAAAACTAAGGTTTTATATAATATTAAATTTTCTAAAACATTTAAAAAAATTTAACAAAATATTTTAAATCATTTTGTTTTAAAAAAAAAACTATAAACAGGTGAAACATTTTCAAACAATCTTATTAAGACAACCAGAATAATTACAAATCATATTTTTGTAAAAACAAGAATTTTATAAAAAAATATTTTTTATAAAAAATATTAAACGAATGTTTAAAAATAAGACTATTTACATAACAGAGTTAAAAATGGTATAATTATTTTATTTCTTGAACTATTACGTATGTATAATATTAATTATATTTTACATTAAAATATTATACTGTAACTATTTATGTTTATTTTACATATATATATACATTAAATTTTAATTTGTTTATTTAATGACTGTTTAGCGTATCGATATATCTATAAAATAAGGGTGAAACAATTGTATACCTTATTATACTTACTTTCTTATTTCTTTATATTATTAATAATAATATTAAATACTAATAATATTACTCATACCATTTTCAAATTAAAAAATGTATAATTTAATAAATTAAAAACCTATTTTTTATTAAAAACAAACTTTTTAAAAATAAAAATTATATAAAATACAGAATACAACGAAATTTTTAGAAAAAAATCATTTCTTAAAACAATATATTTAAAAATCACATTTTTTTATAAAACAAAAGTTTAAAAAAATACATTATTATTTATTTACTTAAAGTAGCTATTTATACGTACTTATAATCATATTTTATCTCCAAGCATGATTTTATAATGCATAATATTTTATTAATAATTATTTGAAAGTTTATTTATTCAATCCGTGTATTACACGGAAACTAACCTAGTGATTATATATTAAAAGGCATTTATACGTATTGTACCATTCTTTAATACATGTTTGCGTCACCATTTTCAATTTACATAAACAACTCTGAATATTTACATTTTATCTCACATAAGTTTAGTTATATTACATTTTTTTGTTTATTTTTGTTTTTCTTTTATAGATTTTTAAATTTAAAGTTTCTATGAAATTCCAAATATACCACTAAGACGTGCTTGTTTTTCTCTACATTTTGACATAAAATTCATTCAAAACGAAGTTGTATTACTAATCGTCGTCTCACAAACATACAAAGCCGTCAAAAATGGTTCAAGATTTTGTTTTTTTACAGTCTTCTTTTCTTTCTTTCCGCAAACTTTTAATGTAAAATTCTTATAACATCTAAATTTACATGCTTATTATTATCAACGTAAATATTTGTTAACTATTTGGTTTTTTCATTACCACATGATTATTTTAATCAATGTTCCAACGTTAAATTTTAGTGATTACCTTTATATATTAAGTTTTAAATATTATCAACGGCCTCATAGTTTATGTAAAGTTTTGAAGGTTTCATTTTTACTACCTTCAATGTGCGGGTTCGCGACAATGTTTTGATGCTAGCTTTATTCATGGTTTTGTGCCATGTCGTAATGCGGGGATCTGGCTATATTATTAATAGTAAAATAGTTAAATAAAATGCTAAGATAATAATATCATCATAGGCAAAGGATATAAGGGGCGGAGGCCCCCACCCACCTCCATTTTTTTATCACTACTGTTAATTTTCGGTTCAATAGTGTAAATTTTTTGTCCGATAATAAAATTTATAATCGCCCTTACAAAGTATATAGGAGTGCTCAAGTTTCGCCATTAGATATCATTCTAACGGTGTAAACAAGATCTTATAGTATTATATCTTATGTGAAATGATATTATATATTACGTAAAATAACATGCTAAGATAGTGATATCATTGTAGATCTTATAAGAAAATACCGACTTGATGTTATTATAGATTAAAGAGATATTGGGATTATAAAAATACAAACAACAACTTTTAAAAATATGAGATAATAAATTACCATAATGACACCTTTGTCAAAACTTAGTCGCCTTATGAGAATATATTTACGACGTTATTTTCATAAGGATATTGCACAGAGTAAGTTCCTGTGAACACAAAATCGTTAAAATCTACTTTTAAAATTAATTTAATTCTTACTTTATGGGACTCAAAATACACTAATTTGATGAGAATAAACATCAGTAGTCAACCACCGCCCTACGGTGCTTTTACGAAAGCACGGCCACCCTAGACTAAATTAATGACCTACAGAAAATGAGTCAATCATACAATACATGATATCTGTGAACATATATGTATTTCCTTATAAACTTACAATTAGTTGAGGGGATCCAGCAGAAGACAGTTGCGAGTACAAATTGTGAACACATAAGTGATCGACTTTCTCCAAAAATATTAGTTACTTTTTTATATATTCCTTAGGCTTATGTATCCCTTGTTAAAACTCATTTCTTCCACTGTTTAATGTTTTCGAAGAGCATTATACGGACCAGATAATCAACGTGTGTTTACTTTCGTTAGTTCTTCAATACTCGTCATGGATAGTCTAATCAAGTTCGGTGAAAAATTAAAAAAAGAATTGCAAGTTGAAATTGAAAAACTTGAAAGTTCAATTAATTGAGTTGATCATATATTCAGCATGTTTTTAGAAGGTGTTTTAGTATGATTATGAGTATTTTTAGTTAGTATTTAGATAGTATGTTTTTAGCTTACTATTTAATTATTTTACAAGTTTGTCTTCTCTTAATTTGTATGTTTATCTAGTAGAGAGGTTTAGCAGGTTGAGGTTCAGTTAATTTAAATAGGGGTATTGGGTCCATGGTTTTTGTGTGGCAAAATTCTGAATTTTAGTTTAATAAAAGTGTCAAACAAAGAGTTTAGGATTTAGGGTGTTTATATCCTTTGATTTTCTTATTTGAATAAGTATTTGGGTTAACAATTGGTACAAGAGCCTTTGAATCTTAATCACTCTTGCACCCCAAGGCAGACATATGAACAGTTCAGGGAGAAAAGAAGCATCAAAAGTGGATCAATCAAAAAGCAGCACGATATGTCGATTTTTGGACTAATCAGGAGCAGATTTCAAAGACCAAACATCTAGATAGACTGATTTTTGTCTCGTCCTTTGAAGAACAGCAACAGAATAAATTAACATCAATAGCAGCTTGAAAAAAATAGAACATGTTGTGTTGTAATCAAAGCAACAAGAAATGGATTTCTCCGGTTTATAACAGCAGCAAGCAACATGTGATAGAGCAGGTGTTCTCAGTTTTTCTGTGTGAGCAACAAGGATATAATTCAGGTTCGAAAGGCTGATCGAAATCACCAGATGAGAAGGTAACACAGGTAATTACAGATGAACAAAAGTAAGTCGGGTTCAAATTTTAAAATCCATGTGAAAGAGCAAGATAGCAAAAGAGAGGATATAAGTAAATAAGGAAGAAAGAAAGGGGAAAAAAGAAAGGAAGAAACAAAGAAAATGAAACCTATGCATAATACCCCGCATGAAAGCATATAAAGTGGTGTGGTTTTAGTTTGAAGCAATTAAATGCTTATTTTCAAGTGTTTACTGGGCTTATTATCATCCAGATTAGAGTGCTACAAGCAGATGCAGACATGCAGTTGCTGAAGTTACACGATTAAGCCAAATTCAGATGACCAAATGAAGTTGAAAACTTGTTTCAGCTTTCAACTCTGGACTTCTATAACGACTTTTGACGTCTTCCAACATCAAAGTGCACATCCAAGAGGCCCGTTATGCCAGCTTCAATCTTTTGACCAACTTTGACCGGGCCCACACCTTTCGGGGTTCCTGCATATTAAAACAGAAAATGCTAAATAAAACAGTGAGATTTTTGCATCTCAATTGTATCTTTTGGCAAATGACATTTCGAGTTATTCAAAGAAAAGATCTTTGATACTTCACTTCATGTCGTCATCAGCTTTGGGAATTAACAGTATACTGTTCCAGCAAATATAAAGATACCTGTTAGGATGACATCGCCTTCTAGAAGTGTCATAATACTACTAATATGACTGATCAAATATGGGATCTTGAAAATCATATCCGAGGTTGATCCTTTTTGCCGTATTTCTCCATCTACCTGAGGAGTAAAATGGTAATGTGCATGACAAAAGTAAGAAAGATTGCTTTTCAATTTCAAAACTTATGTGCATAAATTAAGAATATAATTTGTGAAAGCAGAACTACAAGTTAATAACAAAAAGGTTATAAAAAACTTTCATATGTCGATATATATTTTGAATCAGGAAAGTGCAAGGCTTGACATCTAAAAAATAGAAAGTGTGTTATTAAAGAACAGAGCCCTTCACATTATGTACCTTCAACCACAATTCCAAGCTATGAGGATCTGGCACCCTTGATAAGGATAGCTGCAACAGAGTTATATTTTTCCATCACTGATATACCATAACAGAATCCTAATAAACAAAAAAATTGAGTAACAGTAAGAATGAAAACTTTCTGATTCATACAATGGAGCTGATTGGTGTGAAAGTGTCCTGTCCTTTAGCAACAGTCCATGGAAGACCTGCAGACTGGCATGTAAAATATGTCAAAGAAAATGTTTCTATATTAACATTGTACCTTCTGCTATTTAAGTAGTACTTGGTGTCGT
This sequence comes from Flaveria ramosissima, assembly GCA_025215565.1. Taxonomy (NCBI): domain Eukaryota; kingdom Viridiplantae; phylum Streptophyta; class Magnoliopsida; order Asterales; family Asteraceae; genus Flaveria; species Flaveria ramosissima. The sequence goes on from CM046038.1 coordinate 53,728,790, forward strand.
GGAGAAAGTAAATGCCTATATATAAGCCTATGGGTTACCCCCCTCTATTGCCAATTAGTTTTAAAGTGGAACCATATGTGGGAGTATAAGTTGTGCATGTAACCTAAGTGTTTGCTCTATCAAGCGGTGTTAGAGCTACGACTTAGCTTGTATGTGGATAGCACAAGTGTGTGACCCTAGTTTGACCCAATACAGCAATAGAGAGAGTAGATCATTCTCTTAACTTGTCATCGCCTCCGAGAAGGTGGATCCAATTAGCAAAAAGCCGATCCAGGTGTCTTGTACTGAAAGTCTTCCTAATGTGGACCTAGTCAGGTGTTGTGTCCCCGCGAGTATAACGAATCAAATGGACTATCGTTGGAGCTGAGGCCCAATGGACATGGGATTAGGGGGAGGATTGTGGGGTGCGAATCCAATCTCACCCCAAAGATAAGAGAAAGTAAATGCATATATATGAGCCAATGGGTTACTCTCTCTTTTGCCATTTGCCAAGTGGTTTCAGAATTTAGTATGGAACCTCACGCAGGCTTATATGTTGGATATGTGGGTTTAGTATCGCTCCTATTACTTGGTGTTATACCAAGTAATTTTGTTGGTGTAAAATCTCCTCCCTTCCAAAACATTCAATAGTAAGAAAATACTATAACATGAGCAATGTCTTTGCCGACTGAAGTCCTAGAATGAGTGGGAATGAAGTGTTCACATGAATAAATCATGTTAAACATTACATTAACTAAGACTCCAATGACTCTTGGCAACTACAACCACCATACCTATAATTCCCACACATAGCAAAGCTATTGGGGTGGGGGGTGGGGGTGGGGGGGTTACATCTGGCGATATATTGATAAATGGATCAATTTGTTTAGTAACTATCCACCAAATAGTGACATTTTAATTACATTTGCCTTTAGATTGTATGCCTGATAAATTTACTAAGTGTCATGTGGAAGAATACTTTCACCCTCATTTCACATATGCCTTATTCTACTACTAGACTAAGGCTACCAATGTTGTGTGACATGTTTATTACTGTATTTCAAAAATATAAGACATGGTTTTACATAAGAATCTGGATATCAGGAAAGCTTAAGTACCTTTGCAGAAGCCTGGATTTCCCGTGCAGTCATATCCAGTGCAAGTGCATAGCCTGAAATGAAACAAATATCCAACTTTGACATCATGACTATGTTCTACAAAGAACCCTCTTTTTGTTCCTTTTTTATTCAGTTCTTCTGTAACAGTCATAATTGGAAATTAACTTAAGATAAAAGATAATGCACTTAGGTCTCTGCTACTTCAAATGTTTCAGTAAACCCCCAACAATCAATGCCAAAATATATGAAACCACAGGTTACAAACAAGCATCAATAATTCAATATCCACTTAATCCCTTTGAATAGCATCTAACAAGTAACACCCAATCCAAAACCCTGCCTGATATTTGCTAGACCTTACAGAACCTTACACAGATTAGGGCATGTGTAAACCTTACTCTTCTTCTAACTTCCAACTAATGAATCCACTGAACTTTCACTAGTGAACTATGAGTTTATTAAACCAAAATCATACTCCGATTGAATGCTTAACGTTACAACAGAATACAAACCAACAACCAAATACCTAAAATCCAAATCTCAAATTCTACAAAACTAAGGATAAATCTATTACATCTATTACAGATTATGACATCAGGTCACGATCGCAGTACCTCCGATGTAATCCATCGCCGTAGCTTCAGGAACATCACGAGCCTTTTTACTAATAACAACCGCCAATTCCACCTCATGATCGAGCGATTCCAACGGATGCGGCACCTCGATCGTTCCACCATTCGGCAAGTACGAAGACGTCGGTTTCATAAACAACACCGGCTCCTGTAATTATTATCATTATTATTATTCCAGATAAAGTCATAGTCTCATAGGTCATAACACACGCATTAATCGATGAAATTGCATATGATAAGGAAGATCGGATCAAACAAAACCTTGGGGACGGCGTTACCGAGCTCTTTAGCATGGGCGGCGTAGTTCCGGCCGACGGCGACGATCTTTGTTCCGACGGTCAGCAGCTTGTCCATGGTGGTTTGCAGTTTCCGACGACGGAGATGGGTGGTAGTGTAATAGATGCAAATATGCAATGTATCTTTTTCAACGGTCAGAGATGAGTAGTCAAACTTTACTTGCAGTTGGACTGGGCCGTAAGTTAAGAAAGCCCGTTTTAAATGCTCTGTGGGCTTAGTTGAAAGTTGAAACTATGGCCCAACACATTCGTATTTTATGTTTGTGTTGTGTTAAGTTCAAAAGATTAAAAACATCAATTTACTTATCAAGTTTTGTTAAAAATAATTATTTTTCTTTAAAATATTAAAAAACATCAATTTACCTTTAAAGGTTTCATAAGTTGTTTCAATTTAAGTACAAAAGTTTCATTAGTTGTTTTAACTTTATCCAAGATGATGAAACTTTTGAAGTGGAATTGAAACAACGTATGAAACTTTTGGAGATAAATTGATGTTTTTAATCTTTTGAAGGAAAATAGTTATTTTTAACAAACCTTGAACAGTAAAATTGAACTTAACTCAAACTACTCTTTATGTTTTTATAGTATCGGACTATCCAACACATTTGGGATTTATATGAAGACGTTGGAGATAGGACAAAAAAACCCTACTTGGAAACCGAAATTGACGACCGGTCTGATCCGTAGGTTTGATCGGTAACATGTAAACCAAACCGAACCGATTTCAACCCAATTCGCGGGATTAAAGCCCATTTATTTCCCTCGATCAAACCGATTTTAAGCGAAACAGTTTAAGAAACGGTTTTGACTTTTGTTGATCTAGCTCGAACTAGTTTATACATGATTCGTACACAACATATGATTTGAATGAAAAGTTTAATGCATTATGTATGAAGAAATTTAGGTCAAATAGGGAAACTTTAAAAAGTTTATAGCAAAGCTTGATCCAATGCTTGTGAATGAATCAATTCAAGTTATCTTATTTTCGACATCTTAAATGTATGAAGTTAAAATAGAAAATTGAAAAGATAACATGTCAAACCAATATAAAATTAACTGACTTCTATTTTTAGTATATAGAACTTTCAAGATATGCTACAAAAAAAGTATAATATTATTTTGCATTCATTCACTCTAGTCTTTTGTGAATGACAAAAGTTGTTTCGGTCAACGTCAACAGCTTTGGCTCGTTAACTTGCTATCACTAACAAATAAGTTGGGAATAAGATACCATAACAAACAACATTTGTAATAATGTCTCCCAAAGTGTTAAGTCGAACTCAATTCTTTAAACACGTTAACAGAACACACTTTTGTTAGAAAATATTAATAGTGGATTTTTTTTAACTTGTTTTGAAAATGTTGTTATATATACCCTCATCGTATCACAGCTTAACTTTTTAATAAAATATTTTAGCTTTCTTTATGTAACATATCGCCCAATTAATATATTATGTTATATCTCATTTTTTTAATTTATTTTATAGTTTTTTGTTTTTACTTATATTAATATTATTATATTAGTATTAGTATTAATATTATTACCTATAAATGAAAATGAAGTTTAAAATCTATTGTGTATATAGAGCTAGAGGTATATATGAGTCAAGTCGACTTTGAGCTACTGGGAACAGCTAGGATAATACTTAAGCTTAAAAGCACTCGAGCCCGGTTCATATATCAAATTTGAGCTAGCTCGTGAGCCTAATCAAGTTTTTCATTACATTTTCTTATTTAATTTATTAAAAATATATTTATATTAGCCCACCCGATCATCTTCATTACTCGAGTACGAAACTCAAAACCACCATCAGGAGTAAATTCATCTTAGGTGAGAAAACCTTCTACTAGGACTTGAAGTTGAACCCAAGACCTCTTCTATTTTTAATGAAGTTTGGCGGTGTTTGGTTGGAAGGAATGGAATGAAATGAAATGAAATTGAGAAACTATTATAATTTACAAGTAAAATTATGTTTGAGTGGGTAATGAAATGTAAAACCCAAGGGAATGTTTCACCTCAAATTCCCTTGGTTGTGGGATTTCAAAATCCTTCCACTTAGGGAGCGTTTGGTTGGAAGAATGGAATGGAATGGAATGAAATTGAGAAATTAGTATAATTTTCAAGTAAAATTATATTTGAGTAGGTAATGAAATGTAAACACAAGGGAATGTTACACCTCAAATTTCCTTGGTTGTGGGATTTCAAATTCCCTCTCTAGGTGGAATGATTTTGAAATCCCACAACCAAGGGAATTTGAGGTGAAACATTCCATTGGGTTTACATTTCATTATCCATTCAAACATAATTTTACTTGAAAATCTTATTAGTTTCTCAATTCTATTCCATTCCATTCCATTCTTCCAACCAAACGCTCCTTTAGAGAGGGAATTTGAAATCCCACAACAAAGGGAATTTGAGGTGAAACATTCCCTTGGATTTTACATTTCATTATCCACTCAAACATAATTTTACTTATAAATTATACTAGTTTCTCAATTCTATTACATTCATTCCAACCAAACGTCCCAGAGTATCTCACATCAACCACTAATGCTAATGATTATTGATTTAATATAACTACATACTGTATTTCGTATTTTGAAAAATAATTATCTAATATATATATATTACTAGCTTTAGTAAACCCGTGTATTACACGAGTTGAATAAATAAAATCTTAAATAAAATAAAAATTATTAATTATAAAACGTTAAAGTAAGACATGATACGGTTGAAATTATGTATGAGTAATAACTATAAGTAATAAAACAATAATATGAACTTTTTTAAAAAAAATTTGTTCTTTTCAAAAATAAATTAAACATTTTGTTTTAAAATAACGTTTTAAAACTTTTTTATTTTTAAAAATTTCCTTACTATATCCCTATTTAATTATATTTGTTTTATAAAAAAAATTACGTTAAAATAACCAATTTTAAAATATTACGTAAAATTTATATTTTAGAAAAAAAATTTTAAAAAACTATCTCTATAGAAATAACACTAAAAAGTTCTCTTTCTTAATATATTAAAAAACTAATTATAATATAAAAGTAAATAGATAATATTAGTAGTAATTAATGTGGTTATCTAATATGAGAGGGAAACGGGAAAAATTTGATAAGAATGAATGTAATGCTGACACGTGTCACCCTAATTGATATTATTTTTAATACGTGTATAACACTTTTTAAATGCTTTTATACAAACTTTTTTATTTTTCAAAAGCGTTTCAGAATTTTTTTTATAGAAATGCTTTTAATAGAAGTGTGCTTGAACCTTTACTATAAGAGATCAAGAGGTGCTATAAAAATATATTTGTATAAATAATTACTTTCTTTTTATAGAAGTGTGTTTGAACCTTTACAATGAGTGGTTTTAATATTATAATGTTTTTATAGAAGTGTGTTTTATAAAAGCGTTAATTATGTTCTTGACTTCTTCAACACAACGTGACCCGTTAGAAAATACATGCCACTCATTTTGATCAAAAAGTTTATATTAAAGAACTAAAGGGGTGTAGGACGGACGGCCGCCTATAGGTGGTAGGGTAGGGTGGGTGGTACACTGGTACCGCTCAGATTGCGTGTTTGATTGGTCAGACCCAAGTTCTGACCACTGACTGGCTGACCCGGTCAGCCAGTCAGTGTGTTTGATGCGTCTGACTGGCTGGTCTGACCCGGTAGGAAGGGCTGACTGAGTCCATGTTTTGAGCATTTCTGACCCGGTCCTCCCCTTTCTCCTCCTTGTTCGACCTCCTCCTTCCTCCCCCCCCCCCCCCCCCCCCCGGCCGGCCGCCGCCCTCCGCCTCCGATCGGGCTTCCGCTGCCACCCCCGCCGTCAACCGCCTCCATCCTACCCCCCCCCCCCGCTCGCCCGCAGCCCCTTCGCCCCCTGCCGCCTTCGCGACCCCCTTCGCCCCCTGCCGCCTTCGCCCCCTTCGCCTCCATCCTACCCCCCCCCCCCCCCCCCCCCGCTCGCCCGCAGCCCCTTCGCCCCCTGCCGCCTTCGCGACCGCCTTCACTTGCACCAATTGCGAGCTGTAGTGGAAGAAGATGATGATTCGATTATGGGTTTTCGTTTTCTGATGTTGAGAGTCGTTTTTCCGGCATCGGTGGTGGTGGATCTCAGCCGTGTACGGCGGTCGGCGATGGGTATGTATATGTGTATATATCATTCAGCAGAGTCAGTCAGATACTAAATCAAACAGCCAAGTTTCAGTCAGACGCAGACTCAGTCAGAACCTCTTACTGGGTCAGCTTCTTACTCAGTCAGATCTTACTCAGTCAGCGCAATCAAACAGCCCCTTAAGTGCACTCCACATGAAAGCAAACAAACTGGGTATGGTTTTAGAATCGAATAATTCGATATTTAAAACCTATGAACACTCTTATAACGATTATATTATTTTGACGTATTTGTTTTTAGCTACGCTTCGATAATCGGTAACATTTGAAATTTTTAGTTTTCTTTATTTATTATACAATTTTGTTTTCTTTGTTGATTACTTTTCATGCATAATGTTTTATAATTTTGCACATGACGTTAGGACATTTTAATTTGTATTGTATGTCATAATTTTTAATTTTAAAGTTGATTTGTTTCTTTCACTTTTATACGGGAGGTCACATGCAGTGGCGGAGCTTGAACTCTTTCGTAAGGGGTGCGGGGGCGAAATTAAATTTTTTTAGGTGGGGCGAACTCGATATTTATATAAAAATTTACACTACCGGGTCAAAATTACACTATCAGACTAAAATTTAACACTACGGACGAAAATATAGAGCCCCCCAGGCCCCTATGATGCTCCGCCAGTGGTCACATGTTTGAGTCCCTGCCCCAACAGTTTTTCTTGTTGTTTTGTTTCTCTCACTTTTATGTTCTATACGAGAAGTCACGTGTTTGTGTGACATAACTAAAACATTTTTATAACTTAATTATTATTTTACAAAGTTACTTTATTTATTAATAACTAAAGATCATCAACGCGGCTTCAACGTTTATGTTTTTTTTTCTTTTTCTAAATATTACAAGATGGTTAACGGTGGATATTTCAATAGACCAATACAAGAATAATTAAACTATTTTTATTAAAAAAGAAGAAGAAAGAGGATTTGGCAAAAGTGTCCAATAAAGAATAATGCGGTGATGTAATGCGAACACGTCTTAATGCACGTGTACCAAATTGAAAGGGCGTTTTTGTCATATGTTCTCTCATATTCTCTCCAAACAACTCTTCCAACAAACTTTGGCCTTTATTTATTAAAAATAATAAATTAAGCGTATTTGAATCACAATTTTAAACCGGTTTATATTTTATAGGCTAGTGTTATAGTAAAAATAGTTTTTAATATAAAAACGTTAAGAAAAATTTTAAGTTCAACATGTGACATTTTATAGTTTTTAAATTGAATGATATTTTGATCACTGTATCAAATAATTGTATCAATGTGTCATAGTGCAGGTCATTATGTCTAATATATCAAGTTATTGTGTTTAATATGTTAGCTAATTGTGTCAAATTTCATATTATTATGTCAAATAATTTTTATCATTTGTTATGTGTTTTACGCTTTATACACTATCATGTTATTTTGTCGTTGTTTTTATATATTATATAGATTTGTTTTTATTCTATCATTATGTTTTATAATAAGAAGTAAAGAATAACTAAAAGCAAATGAAGAAGTACGATAAGAAAAGAAAACAAAAGATTTATGACGAAATGAAGAACTTCTCCGAGAATGTTAAAACTACCAAGTCACAAATCACTAAGCCGCACCCTAAGAAATCAATATTCTTAGAACTATCCACAAAAAGAAAGCTAATGATGAAAAGAGAGATTGGTGAACTACAAAAGCAAGTTGAAACAAGAACTTTTGATGTAGGTACTTCAAAAAGAAATAAAATATTCCAAGACCAAAGATGTTAAATCAATGCTTCTACAACAAGCTTCATAAGTTAAAAATCCAAAAGCTCTGAGCACCACAAATCATCAAACCAACAGCAAAAAACAAGTTTAAAGATTGTGAGATGTGAATACATTAAAGATAAAATTGAGATTCTCATCACAAGAGGAAATAGTGAAGTTGAAAATCTTGATGATCGAAAGAATTATTTGGTTTAAATGAGATCTTGCTAAGATTCCCCTAATAAATCCTAGTAATAGTTAAAATGGATGAGAATTTGAAAAAACTAATACACACAATAAAGAAGCAAATTATGATGAAATCATGAGTTGGACCTACAATGTGACTTACAATTGCTACGCATTTATTAATAGAGATGGTTTGAAGTTAAAGAAAATATTATCGGAGGTATGCCTTTTATAGACATCAACAACAAATACAGATAATGATCCTATTGTAACTAACCAGTTGTACACGGTGATGGTTATGACATCTCCACTCGTGTTGTTAATGTGGCAAAGTTTTTTTACGAAATGTTAGATGTTCTTTTCATATGATGAAAACAACAAAGAGTGCATGTTTTTTAGTTATACACACTTTGTATTGTATTGTAATTTAAAATTTTAAAATTCTATGTGCGAGTTAGTGTATGTTCATCAAACTGTATAATGAAATCATACTTAGAGGAGGAGTCTTACCGCGTTATAATCATCATTCTTGTGATTTATAAGAATCTCTTTCAAAGTATGATGTTCAACTTGTTTGTTTTTTGTTTGTGTTATCTAATTTGATTGTTTTGTTCTTAATCAAATTTCAAATATCAAAGCAACCCAGTTTGTGTGTTAGACTATGAGATAATAGAATAAGATTGTATAGAGAACAAGTGAAAGAAGTAAACACCTCATACGACCCGTATAACAACATACACACCTTACATAAGCGAAAAAACATCTCATTTGACTCATACGATCATATGATCGTATAATGTTTTAGTGGCTCGTGTGCGTATAGCATGTCAGTTGTGTGAGTTTAGACCATGTGTGCTACGATTCCTGCAACTTGAGGGGTGCCAATGTGGCACGATGGCCCTAAGTGGTAACACCACGTCACCACATGCTACACCGCTAGAATAAACCTCGTATGGGGTGATGCCCCACAATAAGAAAGTCTTTTCCTATTTCTTACTTTTCCTATTTCTCTTTAGGGTGTAACTTCATATTATTTTATGAACCTTTAAAAGATTTACTTTTAAATAAAATGTTCATTACGTTTTTTTAATAAGCTTGAAACAACGTAAACTCTTTTTAATAAATCACATTTGTTTTGAGGATTATTAAATTTTGTTTGTTATAATACTAATATATTATTATTAGTATTATGATATTAAAATTATTACTATTATATTGTTATTGTTTTTATGATATCTTTACTATTTCTTAATATTTAGAATTAATATTATTTTTATTAAAAATTAAGAAAACATTATTAAAGATGAATATAACATAGGTTGACATATGATGGTGAAAATGATTAACGATGGTGATGTGACTTTAATATGATAAAGATGAGTGAAAGTTATAAGGGAATGAGTGTTATGCCGTTATTTTTCACTCGGTATTGAAGTCTTTGGGTGGTACTATAGGTGGGGTTGGTGTTTTCGTTGGTATCATCATGTCAGATCACCTTTCAACATGCAATCTCAAGCCTCTCCATATTGCACCTTCTTTCTTGCATCTTCGAATCGAAATGGCTATGCCACTCTTCATCTCAAACCCATCCCACAGACTCCCACCTTATCCTCTTAGACTTAAATCCATCTCAAAGTTCTCTCTCTTTAGCACCCACCCCATAGCCTTCCACCTCACCCACTTTTACGCCCGAATCCATCTCGAAGTTCTCTTTCACACCCACCCCACCCTAAAAAGACGTCCTTATAAATTCGCAATTAGATTATATGAAGAACAAATGAAAAAAAAAGAAAAATTTACTACACATACTTAAAAGATTAGTTTTTAAAACGACTCACATTTATCTAATCTACTTTTAATTCTACATCAAAACCACCTTACATCACCTAATAATAAGTTAGGTTTCAACTCATGACCTTAACAAGAACTTCGCAACTCTAACTTTAACCGAATTTATCACCAGTCCCAACCACCCACCCATTTAAAAGTTAAAAGATTAGTTTGAATATAAAACTACAAATGTATGATATTATAAATGTGTTAAAAAGGTCAAATTCCCCTTTATCATAAACAAAACACCCATAGACAGACTCCTTCAATTTCAACACGCAAGAAAGAGAAACCAACATTGAGAGAGAACCAGACAACAACAACAACAACCCTCTTCTCCTCTTGTACTATATGGCGCCTTGGTAAACTAACACTCATAAACCATCAACATTCAACAACAAACACCCACAAATTCACACACTTTCACCCTAAAGATTCACACACCTACACCAATTTCAATTTTCAAGAGAGAAAGAGAGAGATTGTGTGAGGGTTAAGAAACCCTCAAATAACCTCTTCTTTCTCTCACCAAAACGCGATCGGAACAACCCAATTGCATTTCTTCATTCTTTACACGATTTGGGCTCATGGGGTTTCATCACTTTCACTGTATAGTGTTAAAAGATTAGATTTTTAGATTATTAGACACACAATTTTATGATTTGTATAGTTATTTATACAATATACTTGTGATCGTGTAATGGAGATGTCACAGTCCGATCCGATTGCTGAATGGGGGTCATCAGGTGGGCAAACGGGGCTCGAAGGTCAGTGATTAGTGAAATTGAATTCGCACATTTCGATTTTGATTGATTTGAATGTTGATTTGGGGTTTTGATTGTTGGTTTAAATGCAGAGCCTTTGTGGCAGTTAGGGTTGGAAGGTGGGTTGGAGTCGTACCCTGAACGGCCAGATGAGCCTGATTGTATCTATTATCTGAGAACAGGGTTTTGTGGGTATGGTTCTCGCTGTCGGTTTAACCATCCTCGTGATCGTGGTTCGGTAAATATTCGTTGAATTTGCTTCATTTGTAATGTGTTTTTGTTGTTATTTGTTGATCAAAGGAAAATTGATCTTGTGGCTTGATGGATCTGTGTGGGAATTGGGTGCTTTATGAGTGAAATTGTGAAGTTTTGGTTTAGTGTTTATGTGATTTTCCAATTTTATATGAATTGAATGGTTAAAGTTAAGGGTGTTTTGGTGAGTTTTGCAGGTTTTTCGAGCTATGGGGTCTAGTGGAGAAGAGTACCCCGAACGCCCTGGTGAGCCCGATTGTCAGGTACTAAATTGAACTACTTACTATTTCAAGAATTGGATGAATCTTGTTGTATATTGTGGATATTATTATTGAAGATATAGATTATAGAATCATAGATTGTTCATATATCGCGATACAATCTTGTTGATTGTTTTTACTTGTAAAATATGGTTTCTTTACATTTGGAAGAATGCTGCTGCGCCATGCTGTTTAACTTATAGTTGCATTTCAAGCTTTGGTTATAAATAGATTTATAACTAAGTTCGTCTTTTACACTACTTCCAAAACCGAAAACTCACTTGGTCATTTGTTTGTTTCTCTTGTGGAAAGTGGAAACCATTCTCATTATAGATCATATGTGAGACATGAAGCATGTTGATATGTTGGGCTATTTTTAGTGCATAATTGGATGGTGTATCTGTTCATTGTTGATCATTCATTGCAGAAGATCCAAGGCGCATGTTATATTTTTGTTCTGTAAAGATTGAGATCCAAATTTAGTGCTCAAAGTTTCGTCTTTTAGTTGCATTCAATTTAGCAAACACTTTAAGTTAAAGTTGAAGCATGGATTCTGTTTTTAATGTGATGTTTGATGGTTAAATGACTGTAGATTTGGTATTCAGCATCACAATTTTGTTTTTATGTTAGTTAAACAAGGACTGATATAACTTTTTTCTGTTCATAGATTCGTCTTTTGCTGATAAATTCATACTTTCATTAATTTATGTGTTTCTATCTGTTTTGTTGTTAGTACTATATGAGAACGGGAATGTGCAAATTTGGTGCTTCCTGCAAGTATCATCATCCGAGACAGGGAGTTGGATCATCAAGTACAGTGCCATTAAATATTTCGGGATACCCTCTTCGTCCTGTGAGTTCCTTTTTTTTTCTTTTTGAAGTGGCAAAACATGCGTAGGCGGGTTGGGTAACTGGTCAAACTAGGTTTGGGTCAAAACACTCTGAGGCGACAATAAAAAAACACTTAATTTACTAATGGGATGAGCTAAATATGATTACAATACCTATATTATTAAAAATTATCTAACTTTCTTCAATAAAGCAATGTATGAGGCTTCTATGCATTTGACTATACAAAAGATAACTTTCAACCTATTTGGCCCGTTAGACCGAAACCTACCATTTATAGGTGAATGGGCCGAAGCTGCCAACTCTAAATATTTCTATTTGATTTTTCTGAATTTCCCGTTGCAACTTATCACTATCCTCACAGGGTGAAAAAGAGTGTTCATACTATGTCAAAACAGGGCAGTGTAAGTTTGGGGTCACCTGTAAATTTCATCATCCCCAGCCTACCGCCATCGTTCCGCCACCACCACCACAGGTACTGCCAACGCCACCTGAATCTACACCTTCTGCTATATACCCATCTCCTGTTGCCTCTTCCCAGCAATACGGGGTATTCGCAACACCTTCTCTTCTTCCGGGCTCATATTTACCCGGGCCTTACAGTCCCGTAATACTTCCACCAGGAATGGTCTCATTTCCAGGTTGGAATCCTTATCAGGTATTTATAAAAAAAATGCTTCTTTTTTATGATTTTTAAAGTTAAATTTTGTGGAATAACTTAAATTGTGTTGCTTTTAGGCACCTGTAAATCCTGCAGCCTCTCCAAATACCGTTGGGGCGGGTCAATATTATGCAATGAATCCTCAGTTATCTCCTCCTGCTCCTTCATACACTGGATCTTACCTTTCTGTGCCATCTTCTTCTAGTAAGAAAGAACATTCATTTCCTGAAAGACCCGGTGAACCTGAATGTCAGTATTACTTGAAAACAGGAGATTGTAAATTCGGTTCTTCGTGTAGATACCATCATCCGCCAGAGTGGACTGTACCAAAATCACACTTTGTGCTTAGCCCAATGGGCCTTCCCCTCCGTCCAGTAAGCATCGCTACACATTCCTGAACTATTACTTTCTAATACTCTGGTTGAAGTTTATTATATGTTTCGTGATGCTGTAAATGTAGATGTTGATGGACGGGTGAGCGGATTGGGTGATGGGTCAAATGGGTTTTGGGGATTGAAACACGACACTTTTTAAAATGGTCAAAACGGGCTTAGGTTGACCCCCTAACAGTTCAGTTCTAGTCCACTTTTTTTTTTCGAACGATGAACACTTTAATTATGATTATCCTTAGAATATTAATCTAAGGGTATTTTGGGTTGAGGGTTTAGGTTTAATGGTATGGGTTTGAAAGTGATGAATATTTATTATTTTTCCAGATTTATATGTAGTTCTTTGTAGACACCATCCTTTTTTAGGATTTATGCATGCTTTTTTTTCAACAATATTTTGTTTAAAGAACTCTAACCATCATGTTGATGTATTGCACATTTCAGGGGGCACCTGTTTGTACACATTATAGTCAAAAGGGGGTGTGTAAATTTGGACCATCATGCAAATTTGATCACCCAATGGGGACATTAAGCTACAGCCCATCTGCATCTTCATTAGCTGACATGCCAGTTGCACCATATCCAGTCGGCTCATCCATCGTCACCCTGGCACCATCATCATCGTCATCTGAGTTGAGGCCCGACCTTATTTCTACATCCAACAAAGACGGTCTCTCCACCAGCATGCCTAGCGGCTCAGCGGGTTCAAGCGTGTCCAAAAGCATGCCAGTCTCTGATTCAACTGGCGGCACTAGCACCCGTCATGACCATGATGCCCATTCCACATAACAAGTGGTACCAATTCTCATCACACTATATATATGAACCTAACAAGCCATCTTTTTTTTCTTTTTTTTTTTCTGGATTTTTGTGGTGAGTCTTATGTTCACATATTTACATGGCCTTCATTTTTACCTTTTAATAAGCCAAAAACGCCTAGGAAAAACGCGTATAGTTCCCCACCCGCCCCTCTTTCCTCCTAAGTAGCCTTTTGAATAACCACAAGGAGGAAAAAAGACAAATGGATCATGTGTTTTTGTGTGTATTTATGTTGTGATTTCTAGTACAAAGTGAAGGTTCATCATGTTGTTCTGATCCCCTGTTTTTGGTTTTGGGGGTGTGTTTAAGTGGGGAAATGGAATGAACTTGGGTTTAGTTTAGAGAATGATATAGTGGGTGTATGTTGCCCCACAATAAAAAGAGAGATGCAGTCTGTATTGTGATATGATGAGATGTAAGGATTATTTGCATACTTTTGTCTACACCAAAACAATGAATGTTACAAACTTGGATTTTGTTTAACTTATGGTTATGTTGTTGTAACTTCGAATTTTACGTGATAAATTGTATGGTATGACATGTCATGATATGATTTTGTAATTTGAAGATCTTTGTAGATGAAGAGAGGTTAGGGATGTCAATTTGACGGATCAGTTTAATCTGATTTGTGAGTCATGAATCTGAACCATTTAAACTATCTTACGTTCTGAACCAAACTAATCAAATTAAGTCTATAGTAACAACTTCTGTCACCAAGAGAAATAACAAAGAAAAAAAGCCCTTTCCCCCGTTGGGTTCGTTAGGACTACAATAGAATTCGACAATTTGCAGTGATCTATCTATTTACGCCATTACTCCTTTTGGGACGTTTAAGATACTCAAGGGTTAAAAACTTAAAACTATTACTAAGATTTCCATCATTTCAAATCCAATTTTAAACATATTATACAAATCAACTTGAAATATCAATTATATCAAGTATAATTTTAACAATTTATAATATACTTTTAATAATTTCAAGTATGTAACAATTTCAACATATTCGAAGTACTTTCTCTTATGTTTTCTTAATAAAATGTCAATATTATTCTTTTTCAAAGAAGGTAAAAGCATATGCTTTCAGTTTTGACTAATATCACATAATATCATACCCAAATTTATGAAAAAATTTATAATTAATCGCATACCCAATTCTAGTCGAGCATCTTTAAGTCTCGGTCTTCCACGTCAGGTTTGGGTTTATTTGTGACATCTAGCGAAAACTAAAAGACCAGAATTTTGGCCGGTTTGATTCCAAGTCCTGTTTTTAAATATGCTTTTGAAGTTATCACAAACATTCAGATGGAATAAAAACAGAGTATTCTCAACCCCTTTCACCACCCCTCAATTTGAATCTTCTGCCTCAAAGAATCACATTCTTCTTGTTCAGTATAGTTATGATCAAATAGGAAATTCGCCTCAAATTATGATCATGTAGAATACTTATCATGTCATTTTATCCATAAATATATTATATGATGAATACAAATGCAAAGACTTTGCCCAACATGACATAAAACATCCTCCCATTAAGTTTACATCCATAACTGATTAACAACACTGCTACTTCCTTCCAATCCAAACATAAACCTCGCCCTCGGGTTTTTGGGTTGCAGGAGAGCGTGCGCTTATATTCTTTTAATCCAAAAATTTACAATTACGCCATCGTCTGTCGTCATGCATAATACATATACAAACTGTTTGAAGCAGCACAGGCAATCGAGTTTTCACTTGGGTGCCATGCAAGGTGGAGCAACTTTGTTGTTGAATCAAAACTATTTCCAGTTATGTCACCTGATCCTATGCATGGAAACGATTAGCGTGTGTGTTTTTGTGTGTTATATAATAAATTGTAATATATGTAGTCTAAATTTGGTGTGAAAAGAATAGGAAACCAACGACATAATTATGAGATGAAGATGGTGTGCATACCTCCATGTGAATTGTTTCCAGGGGATCTCGAAAATCTTGGAGGTGTCTGGATTTGTCTCCTGTTAGTTAATTACCAAAAAATAAACCATCATTAACAATATAGTTATGAGTATGGGAAATTTGCAGATATAAATGGATTATTCACATTTGCCAATTGGTACCTTGTGGGATTCTTGGTTGCCTCTAAAGTTGTAGCTTCTGTGCTGCCCTCAGAACAACCGAAAACACGAAACAGATGGCTGGATTATGAACCATGGTTAGTACAACACCAAACTGGTCCCAATGATTAAAACCGAAGTGCTCGTTTAATAACAAAAGTAAAAGTAAAAAAAAAAAAAAGGGCAAGCCGAACCTGTATGAACCAGTTGCCACCCGCTGCCCATCTCCACTTGAACAACATGTGAATTTGTCAAAGATGGCATCATTTTCATATAGATCACACAGCTGAAAAAATAACAAAGAATGAGAGACTGATTCACCAATTTGATTTATTTTTGCTATTTTTTATTTAAAAAACAGACAATGGTTTAAAAGGTCTATTATTGTTACCTTGGGTCTCAGATGTTCATGCACCTGAAAAGTTGCAACTGGGCCAGAACCCATATTTATATCCCACAACTGACAAATATGTATGAAAAAACAACTATGAGAACTGAGATAATTTGTCACGCCTACAAATATTCCACTGCATTCAACTTCAAGCATGGTAAATGCAACAGTAATTTTATAGAAAAAAGTACTTATATCATCCTCAAAAAGGATTACCTTAAGGGTCATGTAATCACGGCTTAGCATGTACCTACCCCCCTTTGCAAATTTAATATCAGAAATCGAGGATATAATATCTGTAAAAAAAGATTTAGAACCAGGAGCCTCACGTTCTTCAAACCTGTAGTAGAAAACTGAAAATTTTAAACACCATTAAAAATAGTTTCTTTTTTGTATAAAGAAGAAAACTTTATACACTAACAATTTGCTATGAGTGTCACATAAAGCTGATTGTCGCAAATCAATAAGTCTAATTGAGCCTTTTGAGCTACTGTATGCCAACATATTACAGTGTGAAGGATGAAACTCTGCTGAAGTAATCACCTCTGCACCAATGGACGTAAATTAGTATCAACAATTAAGAAACAATATTAAAGCTTACAAAAAAATAGTCATTATGATTCAGATATACCGGTTAAATCCTCCATGTTTGCAGGCTTCATGTCAACAATATTAAAGCTCTGACTGTTAATTTCCAAATTCCAAAGGTTTATACGGAGATCATCAGCTGATATAAATGTTTCACCATCACTACAGGATGAAAATAGGACTAACTTACATCAATAAATATTTAAAGAAGACATATATTCTATCAAAAGTCTTGTTCCATGTCATAATGAAAAATTATTGGAGCACACCTGTTATTTGAGATGGAATTAATATGATAGTCATGGGCATGAGCATATATTCTTCGACATCTAGCTAAAAGGCTGGTTTCATGACTGGTTACCTGAATATGACAGTTGACAGTCGAGACTTAAAACCAATAATAATAATTAACCATTGTAAATAATAAATAATAATACTGTATATAATTACCATAGGTAAATGTAGAGATTTAATTCCCGTGGACAGAAGATTGTTGCTCCTTAAATTCAGGGGATTGTCGATGCATCCTCCATTTGTAAAACATGGTTTAGATGATGTAGGTACATTTGAACTACTAATAAAACCATTGATTGTCGGTTTTGGAGGGTCTACATTAAAATTGCATATCTTCTTGATCTTCTTTTCTTGGACCTGGTCAAAATAAAAGGAATTTAGTAGAGGTGGCCATTTTGATCCGTTTATTTATAAATGTGTTGACCCGGACTATGTTTTTAACTTTTTCCTCTGACAGGTCCAACAAGTATGATTAAAAACGTGTCTTATATATGAAATACTATATATTTATTCAAGCCCCCAAACCATTTTATTCAAAAAACCAGATTATTATACAAATTATATACGTTTTATACTTTTAAACTCATATTTAACTATTTATTAAAAAAATTAGGAAGTGGAGAAGTGGTGCAAGTCAATCCAACCCATCTGCTTTCACATGCACCAAAAGTTAGCATGTTTTCATCCGTCACTCATCCCGGTCATTATGCCACCACTAGAAATAATCATATCATAGAGAACTGATAAAAAGGTACTATCAAACTTCTTAAAATTTCTACCTTCCAGAACTTAACGGTTTTATCATTAGTGGATAGCAAAAACATGGCATTGTTAGTTGTCTGACACCATCTGATCTTGTTGATTTTCTCCTCAATTTCCAAGCTCTTTAGATAGTCAAACTGATCTCACAAGCATCAAGGGAAGGATAAAAAAATTATCTATGATAAGATGACACAAAATGAACAACAAAACAAGAACCAAAAGGACTTTAAATATGGAGATGGTGAATACCTCCGGCTCATGACTTTGAAATTCAGTTTTATAGTGAAATTCAGGGTGCTGGCTGCTGGAACAGTCCATTGCCTCTAGAACTCTTCTGTGAACACCGTCCTAATTTACACATGTTCATGTTATATATAAATGTTAGTGAACGATTAACATTTAAATTACAAACAAAAAAAAACCAGTAAGAATAAACGTGAAGAATTTTAAAGAAGACTGTAAATCAGCATACATTTGTTCTGTTATTTCTTTCAAACAAAACCACACGGCCCCCGCGATCTCCGGTTGCAAGATGATCCCCGGTTTTATCAAATTCTATTGCTGAAATGATATCAACTGCAATTAAAGCATTCAAACTGTAATCAGTAGACTACATTGTCAACTATTAAAGAAAGAATTTAAAATGGCCGTAAGTTTTACAATATATTATTCTGAATAATGGTTAAGATAAATCTGCGACTAAAAAAGAAAGATATAATTATATCACTATTATCATGTTAGCAGCTATTATCAGAAATCCCACTGCAACAACTTCATGACAATGAATTCCAAGATAGATTGCTATCCAAAAGATTATCCAGATTGTAGATACAGATAACTTGAGACATGTTTGTCTATAACATATTTTATTCACACTCGCTTCTTTGACTTTTCCGTAAATCAGGTGGATCATATGAACCTTGAATATGGAAAAGTCTTGGTGGAGCACCTAACAGATAAGACTATAAGTTATAATACTATTTCAGCAAATAAACCTATATACATTTAAACTGATAAGTGTAAGTTATAAGTGAAATAAAGTAACAATCAGCAGTTGTAGGAGGATAAGATGATATTGATTGTCTAATAGTATTAGTGCATAGGAAGCTAAGGGTTTAACTGTCTGACATCATCTTTTCACTTGTACTTCTATTGACTTTTGACTCTACATTTAGATGGTCAAACACATGTGATCAACACTAGTAAGAAGACTGAACATGGAAATGTAAGCATATTCTTGTTGTTATTCGAGATGATCAAATCTAAAAGACTTTCCCTCTGTGTTTTGTCCTAAAACATCAAAACTCTCTAACATTTAGAACTCAAAAAGTCTAAACTATCGTAACTCTTCAGTTTACTCACCTCAATTTCTGCAAATATAAACACATAATCTAGCTTTGAATACCAATGCCCTTAAATTTCAACTTTACATCATCAAACAAAAGCTATAATAGTAACAGTAAACACATGCAATCCAACTCCATTATCAATCAATTTTCAATCCCAAAAGCACAGGTTCAACCTTACGATCAAAATGCCACTTTCTTCAGCAACAATAAGCAATAATCCCTCTCACAAACGTTCAAAACACACCAAATACATACATACGCTAGTCAAAACACCACAAATCAATAAGCATCGATCAAACTATCATCAAACAACAGCTAATAACATAATCAAATCACATCGATCAAACACACACTGTCCATACCTTCTTGCACCTCTTCTCCCGCAGCACGTTCACCAAACACCTGCGAAAACTTCCACTCTAAACCCTCTGGAGCCATAGCCACATCACCTTCCCCATCCATTATCACAAACTCCAATTGCGAGAATCAACCAGCCAAAATCAACCTAATCGTCGATGAAATCGAATCACAAACGCAATGCATCGAGTCGATTCGTTCATCATTCGTTCATCGACCACCGGAAACGAAACTTGTATTGGATCGATCAATTGAACACGAATTCGAAGGATTGAGAGTGAGTATAGGTGTGTAAAACCTCAAAAAGTAAATAAAATTGAAAATTCTGAATCGATTCGAGGATGAAGGAGAAAAGATTTTTAACAGAAGCTATAGAATCGTCTTTTTTCTTGTATTGTTGTTCTTATCGGGCAAATGGAATCTCTATCTTCCCCACGAAGCACACTTTCGGTCCGATTGGGTTCCTTAATTCAGTGCATGTTTGGATAACCCAACTTATTGACTTTTTAACTTTTTGGATGGGTAAAAAGACCAAAATACCCCTCCAAAAAAGTTAAAAAGTTAAAATTTTTAATTTTTTAACTTTTTTGAAGGGATATTTTGGTCTTTTTACCCCTCCAAAAAGTTAAAAAGTCAATAAGTTGGGTTATCCAAACATGGCCTCAATCCTACTAATAATAATAATAATATCACTGTTTTCTTGTTGGGTCAAAGCAAAAGTATAGGTTTAGAAAACGGGTTCGGGTCAATTTGGTTCTGGTTGAAATCGGTTCGGGTTGGGTTATACGTGGTTACGTCAGGGTTCTGTTTGAACCGGTTTGGGTCAGGCCGGATTTTAAGAGGGGAGGGATTAGGTTTGACAGGTTTTAACTGGTTTGAAAGTATAAAGTTATAAACAATTTCAACCATACGGGCTGGGTTTAACCAAACTGGTTCTAAAATCGGGTTTGGTTCCGACATATTTTTTTTCATCTCTAGGTCAAACACAAAATAGTTTAAGATGCAATAATTTTGTATTTTAATTAGCAGTTTAGTTTGGTTGATCGAGCATATCCAACATAGAGGTTCAGAAGTTGTCTCGGGCAACGTTTGTTTACCCATGGAGGAGACATCCTTTAGGGTGTGCTTCGATGTTCATCTGGATCCCTAGATGGAGTCGGATGGATGATGATTAGGCCCTCTCACACAAGCATAACTTTTATATAATGTGTGTGGAAGCTAATCAAATACAAATGTAAATTTTCATGCAATGTGTAAAAATGAAGTTGAACCATTAATCAAATTAATTCAATGATTAAAATTAAATATTGACAAAATCATAAATAATAGCTAGGTAAAACATAGATGGAAGGGGAAAAAGAGAAATAGTCACTATCATTGACTTGTTCTCAGGTGAAATTTATTTTCATTGATTTTTTTAAATCAAATAATTTTTAGAGTAAATTACTATTTTCATCCATGGGGTTTGACGAAAATCACGGTTTCAGTCAAATAGTTCATTTATGACATTGACGGTCCAATAGCCATTAACCCTTAGTAAATAAAAATAAAAATATATTCTCATCATCTAACCCTTCCCTAACCCATCTCTCTCTT
Source organism: Flaveria ramosissima (assembly GCA_025215565.1). Lineage (NCBI taxonomy): Eukaryota > Viridiplantae > Streptophyta > Magnoliopsida > Asterales > Asteraceae > Flaveria > Flaveria ramosissima. The sequence goes on from CM046038.1 coordinate 53,750,164, forward strand.
GCTATTCCTTCATCACCACCACCATTGCTCACCGCCACCACCCACCACCCATCACAGGCAACCATCTCCACCGCCAACTCCCGCCTCCACCACAACTCCCGCCTCCACTGCCATCTCCGACCTCCACCTCCATCTCCGGCCTCCACCACCAAACTACATCCTCTTCTCTCTCATCTCAAGAACCACCGCCCACCTCCGCCATTTTGGTCTCCTCCCACACTCCTTTCCAAACCCAAATCAGATCTACTCCTACAATCTAAGATCTGGCGGTTTTCTGTGGTGGTGGGTGGTGGCCGGCGGTTTCAGATTGTCGGTGGTGGTGAGCATGGTGGTGCAGGTGGTGGGCGATGCAGGTGGCCGCCAGGGAGGGCGGTAAAGGTGGCTGCCAGGGAGGGCGGTAAAGGTGGCTGCCAGGGAGGGCGGTGCAGGTGGCCGTCGGAGAGAATGGTGGAGGTGGTGGTAGAATGTGTATGGGGTGAGTGTAGGGTTTCTTTGGAGAGAGAGAGAGAGAGAGAGAGAGAGAGAGAGAGAGAGAGAGAGAGAGAGAGAGAGAGAGAGAGAGAGAGAGAGAGAGAGAGAGAGAGAGAGAGAGAGAGAGAGAGAGAAAGCAGATTGCGGTGGGGAAGGATGGGGTGGTTTTTTATTTTTATTATTATTTTGTATTTTAATTATAAGGGTAAATTTATCATTTCAAATTAATTTAATAGAAATTCTAACGGTGTTAATGGTTCAGGCGAAATTGAAACAAATCCTAAAACTATTGGACCGTCAGTGTAATAAATGAAGTATTGGACTGAAAGCGTGATTTTCGTCAAACCACGGGGACGAAAATAGTATTTTACTCTAACTTTTATTTTCTTTATTAAATAAAAAATATTATACCATAAAATAGAAAAAAATATATTTAATTTGAAGATAAATATTAGTGTAGCATTGTGACTCTCTAACACACAACGTAAGTATTACATAAAATACACTTTTTGCATCCTTAGATTGTTGGTGTACTAAATGATGATCAGGAGAGCCAATTGACTTGTTTCACCTACTAATGTATTTTATGACTTCTCACACTTCTTTATCATAATCAAAAACAATTCTAGAGCTATGTTATGATTATGAAGTGACGATGGTGTTGAATCATCATTTTTTACCTTCTTGGATAGTTGGATAGAACTCTAATAGAGCGTGTTTTGTTGTATAAAACTTGGTTGTATCACATGTTTTTGTATATAATAAAATCATATTACTAAAACCATAAACATAAGTACATACTTGTACACTGGATAATTGAAGTAAGAAGATAAACATTTAAAATATGCGGAAAAAAAAAGAATGAGCATCATATATTTACTACAATTTTTTTCCATTAAGAACCACTAAACCACCATGAATAATGGTTTTCATATCAAAAGTACTTGGTATGTGGATCTAATTTTGATTAACAAAGAAGCTTCTGAACTCTTTGCATCTTAATTTGATGAAGAGTGCTACAAAACCCAACCTTATTAGTAAGCACTTTAAAATTAACTCAGGATTAATAATCAAGTCTTCACACTCCAATCAATGATAAAAATTAAAAAAAAAATGGTTTTTTAAAATTTATTTTGGTTGGTGAAAGTACAAGGCCCATGTTTCTGTATGAGACATTATATAAACCACACTTAGTATGATGCCAGTCGGAAAAAACTAAATTACAAGGCCCATGTTTCTGTATGACGACATTAATAATCAAGTCTTCACACTCCAACTGAATTTCGATCCACACAACACAAAAATACACTTTAAGCTTTCTCTATTTTCCCCCATCCTTTACTCATATTTTTTAGTTAATTATTCTCATATCGAAGGGTTGTTACAAAGAGACTTTTCCCTCTGTAACGTCTTAATTGGTGTTGTTTGATTGTGTGTAGCCTTAAATTGATAGAGGATGGAGACCATTATGTGGATCGAAATTCAGTTGGAGCGGATTGAGTCCGATTGATGTGTGTATTTATAGGCTTCATATTACTTTGTAATATTCATATTGTTTTGGACTAGACCATCTTTGGGAAGAATACTTTGAAGGCACTAAGGCAAAAAAAAAGTTATCTCAAGAGGGTGTCATCATTTCTCACTTGGAATGTGATGACTATGCAATCGTTTTGGGAAAAATGGTATCTTCCTAATGCAAAAAATAATCCATCTTTATAGATTTTTAATTTATCTTGTCTTCGTTCGGAAGATAAATTTTAAAAGAAAGGAAATTATTTGATGTTGAGGTATTACATCACAAAGTATTTGACATGGCAAGAAAGATTTTCTTTAATTGATCCTATTTTACTTTGAATTTGGCACATGAATTTTCAAAAAAATAAAATTTAATAGAAACAATTTTTCAGAACAAAAAATTTTCATATCAACTAACTAGTCAATCCAAATTATACTAAATATTTATGTTATTTTTATATCTACATGCAATCTCTGTTTGAACATCATAACATTGCTTGAAAGAGTGTTTTTGAGAAAGAGACAATCTTTCTTGGTTATCTTTGTCAATACACTAGAGTATGGTTGGACATTATATTTGATATAACTTTAAATGTCAACTAGTGTGTCCCGAAGCGTGTGGCGCGCATTGGCTCAGATCAACATATTGTCTGTTGTGGTTGCAAGCTTGTCAGTTTACCATGTCATGAAGACAAACAACTCATCTTTCGACATCATCATGGCCAACCAAATGGGCTCCAATTATATTAGATGACACGTCACAATAACCGCTACGACGGGGCTTAGCACCATCCTGGACGACGACAACCCAACAAAAAAAACCAACAAATGCAGATCTAAAAACTCGATATGGGTTGCAACAACATCGTCACCAGCCTGACGCCATGACAAACCAAAATGGGGAATCAAATCCAAGCCCACCTAACCGTTGTCGCCATTATCACTACAACTACCATCTACAAACGCAAAGCATTGGAGAGCCACCGCCCCGTGACCAAGGAAGACCAAGCGGTCGTACGTAGGTGGAGGCGTTACCGAAGACAAAAGCAGAGTGGCACGACTAGGGGCGGCGACGCCGTCGTTGAAGACAAATGAAAAGCAACAGGAGGAATGTGACAACAAAAGGGATTTAAAAGGGGAATTGTAGCATAAACATCACAGGTTGTAACAAAAAATTAATTGTTTATTCATCGATGTATTAATAATAAAGTAAATAAAGGGATAATAAACTTCTCATGATTTTAACTATAGTCATTAAAGTTTGTTTTTTAATGATTTTGTCATAAAGATATAATGGATTAGTTTATTATTTTTCAATTTTCATTTTGACCCCTCTTGCTATGTATATTTCATACTTTAAACCTGTTTTATTTTTCTGTTAATTTCGTTTTTGTGTAATAACTTTCCTCGGTAACATTTTTTAAAAAACAAGATTCACCAGTCTTTAGTTTTTTTGTCGATGTTACGATATAATTTTTATGTAAACTTGTTTGTGTTCAAAATTGAGTTTTTTTTGTGCTATAATAAGTGCAGTTACCATCAGTGATGAACCGAACTGATGATGAGCGAAAACATCATTGTCGGTATGGTATTATTGTAACTGTTTCGGTATTCGATTTTATGGATTGCGACGAGCCAAGGCGTTAACAACCAAACTAATGAAATGTAGCTTGAGGGAAAAACTTATGTCGCATAGCGCGGTAAAAAAACTAATTATCAAGATTGACAGAGCTATTTTCACTCTTAGTATTTTCTATTTAATTTCTTTAAACAAAAGATATGTTAGATTCAATCAATTACATTTTGGGACAAATTTGTGGTTGGGATTGTCATTCTTTGCATCAAGTATCAACACCTTTTTCTCTTAAAGTAAATGGGATGTACTTGACGGGGTGTCATCCAAGGGACAAATATTGAAAGGGGTAAGAAGCTACAAGATTTGATAAACTTTCTATTAACATTTATGTTGATACAAGCCCTAAAGTCATGATATCATTGATTCGGCTCTTACTTTAAAACAAATCATTGACTTTAAAGTACCTCTTCATAAGAAACGTTTATTCCACTAGACAAATTGATTTCTATTAAAGCTAACATTTTCGTTTGAACATATTTTCTTACAAATCTATACTACTGTATAATAGAAAATGTATGGTTAGATTTGTAATTTTACATCAATTTTAAGATGACATATAAATAGTCGTAAGTTTTAATGTGTAATGTTATAAGATTTATTCTCATTATACTCCTTTTTAAGCTTTAAATACTTGTATATCATCATTTCCTAATTAGATATAAAGTATGACTATTACATTTAAGGTTATCTTAATCTATCTATATCTATACTACTATATAATACAACTTTTTGACAACATTGTAATTCTAATACATTTTTAAGACACTTAAGAACAACTTTGTTACATTTGGTACAAGTGATTATGCATAAACAACTTGTTATTTACAAGTTTGCTCCTCCCTATAGTAACATAGATATGTTTGATATCCTATATTTATCAAATAAAAAAAGTAAAATGAGAGTTTAACATCTATAAAAGAGAAATAAATGGATTTGAGGGGAAACAAACTCATGATTTGCACATCCTTTGTTATGCAAGGCCATGAAAAATATTAACTTCAGTTAAAATTTCAAAGTGTTATTTTTTATTTTTTGTTTTCTTCTGATCTATCTTTGGTTTATATAGTTGGGTTTGAACTTAGTTTTCCCTGAATCATTGTTAACATGGCAGTTGTTGGTTACTGGTTGGTCCGATCTGGTCTGGTTTTATATTACATGTTAGCACAACAAGGGATGGTTAGTCAAAGATACAAAGTTTTACAAACTTTTATACCCCCCTGTATTATGCGATCCCACACATTATTGCTCAAAAGTTTAAGACACGTAAGATACATGTGGTTGCATTTTGTACAAGTGTTGATACATAATTAGTTCTACATTTACACTTTTGTCCCTAATTACTATAGTCAGTTTTTATATTCCACATCGGTTATGTAGAGAAACCAAAGCAGTATCCAACTCCTATATAAGGAGCTTTTTTCTCAAAGTTAAAAAAAGAGTTGTGTTTCATGTGCATGCCTTCTTATATGTCATTAAACATAAAATCAAATTGATAAAAATGTCTTTTTGGTTTTTGAAATGGCGGTACCGGTGGTTTTTGGTTAAACCCAATGTCACACCCTCAAAATCCACGTGCGGGGTTTTACCGCGAGGCAAGTGAACAAACCAGGATCACAATCACTAGTTACTCACAACGACACTATATGCCATGTTTAAAATAAAACCAACCAAAATCCAAACTACCCAAGATTTCCCGCTAGTTACCATTATTAAAGATCCAAAAGCGTGAGGACTTTCAAGGTATAACACACCATGTTACACTATACACAACTTATAATAATAAAGCGTTTATAAACGAGTATGCTATCTCCCCCAAAAGAGAGTGTAAAAAGTGTGGGGCATGAACTCACCTGATGCGCAAACGAACAATGGTAAAAGAAAACTGACGATGGATGGAAAGACAACCCTTCAAAGGTTACCTAAAACACGCAAGTACATAAGTACGTGTACACGGAAAGCTTACAACCCTAGGTGCTCAATAACCACATTGACCCAAGGTTTAGGAAAACAAGACACATTTAACCTAGTTGACCCGTTTGACCCGTTGGTGACATATTTATTGAAATACCGTTTAATCAAACATATCAACTTATCATACATGATTATCATACAAGTTATTCACGTATATCACATCATCAACCCAAGTTCTACCAAGGTCATCATAATACACTAGATCATCATACAAGTCATGCGAATCTCAAACAATCAACATGCTCAACACAAATATAAATACATCTCAACTAATAATTCATACATGAAGTCTAATCATACACTACATGCCATGTGAAGCCACTCACGACTTCACATCCTAAACCCTGCCACTCCTATTGAGTAGGGGCCTCAGATTCGCACGCGTGTATGACAATCATAATCATGTTCATCAACAAGATTCATTCCAATCAACATACATAACAATGATCAATCACAATGCCAAACATGATTCCCTAATCACTAACCATAATTCATCATCATGTATAATTATCAAGAACCTAAATTCCTTAAATGATCAATCAAGCATCCATACAACCCAAGTAACACATTCCACCACATTAGACATCATCCATAAACATTCTAACATGATCCTAACATCATAAACATGCCCAAATCATCATATCCAATGATCTTCAAAAATTAAGTTTCCATTTTGGGAAAGTAACACCCAAAAGCAATCTAACATCCAATTCATTCATAAATTCATCCACTATATGCCTAATCAAGTTCATAACATACATTCTAACATGATAATCATCACAAATTCATCAAAATTCTCAATCATCATACATAAAAGTTTCCACTTATAGTAAGTTATGATCAACACATCAATGTCATGGATTTTCTTGCATAAACCACGTAAACTAACATCCAAGCAATGTATCTAACATCATACAATCATCAAACCATGAATTCCAAGAACAAAAAGTTTCCTCTTAAGGCAATGTGTGAAATTCATTATCAAATCATAGATTTCTTGCATAATCAACACGATCTAACATTCATACAACCTAACTAACATCATATTAACATCTAACAATAATCAATTTCATATTTCCATCACCAATTTCGAATTAGGATTCATCAAGAACAAAAACCATGAAAAACTAATCAAAACTAACCTTTAGGTGTGTAGAAATCAAGAATGGAACTTGCTAGACCTTGAATACCCTTGGAACTAATCAAAATTGAATTGTTCTTGTTGTTCTTGATCAAAATCGCAAGGATGAGAGGGGGAAGGGGTTGCGGCCGAATTAAAGAGGGGGGGGGGGGTTTAGGGTTTAATTTTTGGTAAGTTTTAGTTTAATAGTATTTACAAAATAAACCCCTTTATTTATATTTTATAAAAACTAATCTTTTTAACACATTTTGAATAATTTTAACTACAAGTTGTAAGTATTATTAGTCAATAATAATAATCATATACATTTCCAATACGTCACAAAACACATGAAATATATAATACACATAGTCACGTTAACACGTAAAATTTACAAATAATATTTAAAATCAATAAATTCATGAATCACATAATCACAACTAATAATCAACATTATTAATTAGATTATTATTTGATTATCATAGATTATTGTTATTAAGTCACCAACGTTCAACGACAACTAGTGTGTGCTCACGATACGTGTATGCAAGACCTAACGGAGTTTGGTAACGGGAAATTACCGGATGTCACATTATCTCCATGTTGAAAGAATTTTCGTCCCGAAAATTATGTTACATGGTTGTGTTACATCCCGAAATTGCGTTACATGGTTGTGTTACATCCCCTGGTTTACTGCATTGGCATAACAAAATCGAGTGAGTTGTCATACCCAGTTGAACCGGCCGATATAAATTATTAGTTAGCACAACAAGGTAGAGTTAGTTAAAGACACAGTTCTAACAATAACACCTAGTTGAACCGGCCGATATAAATTATTAGTTAGCACAACAAGGTAGAGTTAGTTAAAGACACAGTTCTAACAATATTTATACCACCGTCGTACCGCCCGAGTTTCACCCATTAGTATTAATAAAAGAGGCATTGATTTTTTGAACACATGAGAAACTTCAAACTTCTATTAAAAGATTAGGGTGGGGCAAAAAGAATATAAGTATAAATTTACACCTGATAAATATTTGTTAAAATCTATTTAAAAAATACATATATATAGTCTTTCTAAATTCTAACTTTCTAATTATCTATAACTTTCTTTTAGCATTTGAAAAAGCAAATTAGTAAAGAATTCAAAATCTGTCCGTTGGGGGAAAAGCCCTAAAATTCCCTCGTTCCTTCTTCATCACTTCTTCCAAATTAGGGTTTTAGCAACTCACAATTTCTATTCAGATCAACAATTCTTCGTTTTCTTTGCAATTAAACAGCAATTGCAATCAATTTCTCGCAGATTTTGCTTCAAATCGCTTTCAGATCATCCAATTTACAGCATGAAGCTGCAAACCCTCAGTTCACCATTGCTCGAAAACTTCGAACCCATGTTAAACGAGTCAATTTACCACTTTCTAGCTGAATTTCAAAAGGGTAGAACCGATTTTTCAGAACTGAGTTCGATTTTCTTCCGATTGATCCAGACGATGACGGACCCACCTCTTGAATTCATCTGGTTTTACTCTGCGATCACATTCCAAACGGCTAAGTCGTCGACGATAACGGATTCGCGAACAATGTTGTTGTCGGTGAAGGACTTGTTTCACTCGTTGGTTTCTTTTGGTAATCCCTCTGATTGCAGCTGTTTGAAGCAAGTGGCTCTTGTTGCACCAGTTTTATACCATTTGGTTAGCTTTAAGTTTGAAGTTTGTACCTTGAAGACGGAGATCACGGGCTTAGTGGACGCGATAATCAGTCACATTATTATGTGTTGTAATAATGATTTGGTGGAACATGAGGTTGGGGTTGGGGTTGGTGGATCAACTGTGAGTTGGGTTGGTTTAGTGCCAATTTGGATAGCTGATCAGGTCAAGCGGAATCAAGGTCGCGTGGATGGCTTTCGGTTGTTCTTTCCTCTTACGACAGAAGATATTCATAGGGGAATTCATGGGGATTGTGGGATGAACTACCTTGCTGGGGTGGTTATGATCGAGACTTTGTTGTTTAGATTGTGTTTGATGTTTGATTCAGGGGCTTCAGAGGTGGAGTTGCATAAGGGTATCAAGAGTTATGCTGCTCAGATGATCAATGGATTCAAGAGGAATTCATCCTTTTTAGGTGAGAAATTTGCATGATCCTTTATGAGTTTTAACATATCTCCTTGCGACATTATAGCTTTCATGAACTTATTCATTAAATATGTTCTATGAAACCATATGCACAAACTTGCAACCATTGTTACCTTATTACATGGTGCATTAGAACTTCTGTTACGAGTTGAAACCATTGCAAGGTATAGACTTGTCCCATATCGATTGTATAGGCATCAAATCTGGGGTTTATAGACCCAATAGGTTCTCTCACCCACTAGACTAGTCTCTTAGGATAAGTTGTTCTGTTTGGTCCATAACAATTAGTAACTTTTAGCTACCACAATAAGGTTCCACAATATGATCACGCTCAAACACTCGTAAGTTGATCCAAATGTGCATGATTAACATCTCTTAGTACTTTACATGGACATATAAGAAATTTAAGGAGAACACTTTGACTGAAGTTAGCATCATCAGTACCAAAATTTTTGTTTAGTTAATGCATTCGGGTCTTCATAGACAGTTTCCTCACCATATTAGATCTTCAATACATACATTCCAAACTTGGTCCTCACAACTAAGTTTTGATATGGCATCATTAGTGGTTTTAAAGCTTAATTACTTATTTGATCAGTAATGACAGTTTGGTTATATGGGTCAGAGAAACTAATTCTACTTTAAGAATGATGTATGTAAATTCTATAACTGCACTATACTTATTAGCATTTTCTGCATGTAGAAATTTGTTTGGATCAAAGTCAAAAGAACCATTTTAGTTTTCAAATAACTACAAATTCATTCTCTTAGTAATAATTTCTGTTTTTTTTTTCTATTGATTCCAAGTTATGCTTTTCAAACTGCTGTTGGAACCAAGTTTGCCTGTTGGAGAGATTTTGGTGAGTTTTCCTTTACAAACCGACTTATTATCTAGTCAAACTACTGGATGCTTATTTAAGTGATATATATGATTATATGTATATCTCTACAGGCTACACCTGATGAACTCATTCTCAGGCGACTGCTTTATGATGTTGCATTGGATTTCAGCTTGTTTCTTAGTTCTGATACCTCCATTGATGTTCAGTACAAAGAGATAGTGATTTTATGGTTGTTTGTCACAAACTCAGCATTGCAGCTTGCAAGGTAAGTCATAATTAATATCATCGAGGTTTTACTCATGTGGATAAAATATTTAACACCCTTCCATTATGAAATGGTATGGTTGAACCATTGATTATTACTCATTTTTTAAATGTCCTTCAATTTTAACATAATAGTAGTTTTGTGGACCAATATATACAACTGGGTAATTGTTTGCAAAAATGTGGATAACGTCTAAATGGAGTGGCTGATCTAAGAAAGTTCTTTTAACTGTGTCACCATCTTCCAATCTTAGGATGTCTTAGGAATTTTCCTCGTGTTGGATTGGGCCAACAAGATTTTAATAATGCACACTTTAGGATTAAGAAATACATACGATAATCACATAAATAATGTCGTGATTCAATTCATGCTAAAAGCCTTAAAAAACTAAAAAACCTACAAATCCTCTTATTTTCTGAATAAGATCTATTTAAGTCAGACCATGCTATTTGTTTTGTTGTTTAATTGATTCATGACAATGGAGGCTTTTATGTCTAGATTAATTGGATACTTCTTATTGTAAGTTTAACTAAATAACTATTCAACATCTTAAGTTCACAATTATTAATATATCCTTATTTGTTAAATGCCTCAAGGCTCTGTTTCTATATTTTTTTAGTAATTATAGAAAGCGCTTCAATTATTACATATTAAATTAAAACATCTATGATCTATATAATATTTATTAATTATTGTTCAGTAAGTACCTATGGCTAGAACAAATCCACTAAAGAAAATATACAGGAAATATATAGTGGAGTAACATGCATAAGTAAGTAACCACCAGGCGTACTGCTTGTGTTAAATTGTTACAACCAACCTTCTTATATGTTACAACCAACTTTCTTACAAGTGTCACTCGCAGGAAATATATGGCGACACTCAAACTTTGGATACAAATATAACCTATATATTTTCAACAATGTCACGTTACAACGGACCCTATAACACACATAGATTGTATTATTGACTTGTGAAATTTTTGGGCTGCAGTGAGAATGGTGACCATGTTCGAGTCAATTGTTATCTCAACACCTTTTCAGCGTCTCAGCTGCCACGTCAGATAATTTCATGGGTCACTGGTGTGACAATTATGAAACCAACCGTACCCGATATTTCCTCCCCGAAGGACATTATTGGTACTTCTTTTTATAACTTGTATATTCCCGCTCACCATAATTTTTGTCATACATTAATATCTTTAAATATTTGAAAAATTGCAGGGTGGCTTTTGGTACTGGAACAACAAGGACTTAAAATATGTGATCACAACATCTCAGAATTACACGAGAAAGCTTTGAAGTGCAAGTCCATGGGCATAGATAATGAAGTCAAAGATGGTCAAACTATGGTTGAAGATGCACCTGTAAGGATCAACGGGAGAAGAAAACGCAACAGCGCAGGGTATTGGGAGGTACAAAAGCAGATTAAAGTTGTGAAATGCTGTCATGAGAATCTGGGAGATGATGGTTTTTGTGGTAAAACTGAAGTCGGTAACTCAGTTTGTGATCAAGAGATGGTAGATATGGTCCGGTGAGGTGACCGCTGCAATGGTGGTTGCACAATATGTTTAAATTGTTCAGTGCTGCAAAGCTTTAGGTCTAAAGTAGGGTTGCATGGGTCATAATATTAGATCAGTCAGGTTGTTTTGGTTTAGGAAAAATCAGGCTGACCGGTCGGTTTGACTTTCTGAATGTTGAAACGAAGTAACCTCAGTGAATCGGGACATGCTTATAAATAACAAGTTGAAATTATCATTATATGACTATTTGAAACTTGAAAGAGTTAACTACCAACTGTTTCAACTTTTCTGCTTTGTTTCAGGCAACCGGTTCTGTTCAATTCACTTAAATCCTATTTAGACAAAGGGAAAATTCACCAAATAGTAATCAAGTTTTTAAACTGTTATGTATTATTATATTGATTTAAACCCTTTCTTATAGAGAAAACCATCCAGCTTTCGTTATGTTTATTGATGTTGTGAAGTTTGTTGGGTTATTCGAGTTTGTTCGCGGGTCAAAATGGATCACGGGGCAGCTGGTTAAATGGGTCATTGGGTCAACAAAAGAATGAGTCATTTCTTATTTAATTTGGACGTGGGTTATGAGAAGACTTAAGGGCTGTTTGTCAGCCTTTTAATTAGCCTCTTAATGGTTCAGACGTCTGAATGGTTCAACATTTAATGGTTCAGACTGTTTGTTTCGCCAGTAAATGTCTGAATGGTTTAGACATTTGTCTCTGAATGGTTAAGTATTATACTAATGCTAAATGGTTAAGAGGTCTAATGCTGAATGATTAAGACATCTTATCTGAATTAGTCAGACATTTGCATTTGAATAGTTAAACGATATACTAGTTCTTAATGGTTCAGACCTCTTATTGGTTCAGCACTTAATCATTCAAAAGTTACCAAACAGCCCTTAGTAGGCTTTATTTTGCTTATTATTAGGATTTTCAATTGGTGGTTTGTTACTCCACGTTCTCCATGTTTACATGGATTTTAGGTTTTGTTTATTATTATAAATAGACTAGGTTGTTTCTTGAAAAGATATCAATCGCATGATACACAAAGAGATCATAGTTTGTGTGTGTAGTGTGTATTAATTTGTGGGGCCTGAACCAACAAAATTTAGGGCATGTTATCAAATTTCATAATATTAGATTATTAGAACACATAGTGATGGTTGATATTTTTTTTTCTGCAAATAAAAAATGAAATGACTTTAATACAAAACTTCAAAAAATTTATTATTATTTGGTGAATCTTTCTCTTTAGGTAATAACTTGAGCTCTCTTGGTGAGAAGGCTAGAAGATCTAATTTAATAAATGTTTATGAGTAAATATCAATAGGTTGCAACATATATGTATGTGTATTCTGAATTTTGGGCTGTTTTCTTGAGGTTTTGGTTATTTGTACATCTAAGTGTTATCGAGTGATCTTCAGATGCTAGCATAGTTTCCATTGATTGATCGCATGTCGGATTATACATGTCAATGAATCTGTTATTGGTGAATGATCTTTAAATGAACTGCAATTGGTATTATCAACGAAATAGAGTGTTCTTTTTCGAAGCAAGGATGTTCATGCCGAACAGTTTTTTAAGGCAAACTCATACATAGTAAACTACCCTTGAAATCTACATCTTTTGTCGACTATGACATATCATTCAAACATCTTAACAGCACTAAGCTACATGCCTTTTGTTTTATGTTAAATAGGAACTCGAATGAAATTGGGGATGGGCGGGATAATTCAAGATTGAAAATGATAAAAAAATTAATTCAAATTTTTATTTCTTTAACGCGTGTATATATATATGGATGTATATGTGTGTGTATATGTATGTATGTATGCATATTTGTGTTTTCATAGGATAATTCTCCTATATTTCACTGGGATATACAGCCCTGCTTTGCAACTATCAGAAGCTATAAGCATGCATCTGCCATATACTTTAATTCTTTTAGTTAATATGTTTTTAACAGTAACTTTTTACAAAGAAGTGGGTAGGTAATGTCTAATCAAAAAACATCTTATTATTTTATTTGTAGGCATAATAATAAAAAACGAAATCACAGTGCAAAAGCAGCCTGTATTGTCCTTCTGGTTGACCAATTTTAATTTAGATACAACTTTTTAAGGAGTGTTTATTAATTATATTTCAGCTTTGCTATTGCCTATTGGTCTTGAATAATATTCTAGCTTTAATTACATAGCTTTAAGCTGTATTTCTGTAAGTGAATTACTTTCTTGTAAGTGGTAAATGATAAATATTCAAACCAATGTGATATCTGTCATGGTTGGAAGTTTTGTTTACTTAAAATGATTATATGTATCAGAATTGTTTGATATATTTGAAGAAGAATGAACTTGCACATTTCTATATATTGCTTTTACTAGTTTTTACTTACGTGTATAAGTTACTTTCTATGTATATCATATTAGATTCAGTAACAATTATTATGCTGAGAATTCTCAGTGATCTTATTGCTTGAATAAACCGATACATATATAATATATACACCAAATTGTAACAAATTAGGAGCCTAGCTTATAACGAAACACCATCACATACAATATACAAAATATACATAATATATAATCTGATTATATTGTCATATAATTCGACTAATAACATCATACTAGATTTAGAGAGCATTAATTCTATGTGAGAATGTTTTTAGGGGCTTTTTTGGCTAACAGATAAAATACACTTAACTTGTAAATAGTCTCATACTTGTTTAACCACATTGCAAAACATCATCTAGGTAAGTTCTCAATACTCTTTTGCTTCCGAAACCACATCAATGCATATGAGTAAGGGCAGATGTTTCAATTCTGACCAGTTTACTTACAAACAAACAAGATGAGAAAGGTCATCTTTTATCTTGATCAATGAGTTGGATAAAGGGTAAGTTAAAAAGAAAATATGAAACTAGGATATAATATTAGAGCATCCCCAATGGGGACATTTGTCTCCGTTCATGGGTGACATGACATTGATGTGGAGATGAGAGGTAGAAGAAAGGGAGTGTCAGTGTAAACAAACACCATCTATGAGTTCGGTGGCGAAGCTTGACCATATATATAGAGGGGCAGAAAGTCATAGGACCCATAAACTTTTTTCATATCGTTATATCAAGGAGGGAGACTCTATACATATATAATTTTAGGACGAAATATGCATAAATTTCGCTTCTCAGCGAAAAAACCGGGGGAGGAGGGTGTTAAAAGCTCTGTCCATGTTTGAGTTACTGTGAGAGAGGGAGGCGAGAACGAGGGGGGGGGGGGGGAGAAATCTATTTGTGTCACCATAAATCGATAGATTTCTCCAATCATTAAAATCATTGGTTTAATATCCATTCATATCTACTCTAATAAATCAAAATAATTATTACGCATATGATTATTTTCTAGCATGTACATGTCTTCGCGCCTAAGATTGTTCATGTGTCACCACCACAATAAATTACAATTTTGGTAAAAAAATTAATTTCGAAAAAGTTTTCTTAATAACTAATTTAATATCATACTAATCAAGATAATTTCTTTCTATAAATAAATAACATTTTATTAAAAATACTTTAATTTGACTTAATTTTATTAAATATAGTTTAATTTGTAGATAATCATTGTTAAAACTTAAATACTTTGAAAATGTATATAAAAAGGTCTATGGATATCTATGTATAATAAAATTATTTTTATACTATTGTTTATAAATTAAATATGTTTGTTATATAGAATAATTTTATTGATATGCTATCTATAACATATATTAAATTTTACATATATATAATCTATTATATAATTTTTATTATATAATTTTTATTTTATCCCGTGTAACATACGAATATCTAATTTAGTAATAACAATAAGTCCGATTGCCGATGACTAATCCGTTTTAACGATATTGTTCATTACAACTAAATCATTTTATATTATAATATGAAACTCAAGACCAGTTAAAAAAGCACAGGAGACCACAAATTGATGGTAGTTTAGGACACTTTAGGTGGCATTCAATGTTCAGGGCTAAAATTGCACTTGACTAAGGTATAGGATGTACTTTAATATTATTTTTTTTTTTTTTCTTTTTAACTATTAAGATGTTGAATTTTAAATGATAAAAATTATGAAATATAGTAAGTTTTAATATTATTCTCCAAAACCAAAATAATTTTTTTTAAACTTAGAACAATTAAAGTTTTAATATTATTTTATCATTGTATACTTTAACTGATTAAGAACTCGCCTAAATAAACCAGTTAATGAAACATGATTATCATTTAACAACTTTTTTGTAATTTTAAACTTACAAAAAATATTAAATACTAACTCCCCAACTGTTTTAATTTTATTACTTAGTTTTAACTATTTAAAAAAAATCGTAGTACTAAAAGAGTATTGAACTTAATAACAGTTAGATAACATTTCCCCACTCTAAAATTCCTAAAATTCGAGTACAAAATTTTGAATTATACACATATTCATCTTATTAAAAATGGTATAATCAACGGCAAGAAGTTATGAATATTAAAGTGGTCTAAAATTAATCCTATTAATAATATTTTGTTAACTTAATCATCAGTGAAGATACTTTATTTGAATTAGTAACAGGTGATGTTATTGCCTCATCTTGTTATTCTGTTTATCACGTATTTTATCTTTGAATTCCATAATATAGCTTTTTGATTAATTACTCATAAAACATATGGAAAAAAAATAAATTATATAGAGTAATATAAGTTCATATACTTGTGCTAGTAATTGAAAGAACCTAGTGCTCAAATACATGCTAAATACAATACCAAAGATATATTACCTAGTCTCTACATAAATCATTATAAATGTAATTTGATTGGCTAGAATAACCAATGAAATCATATTATTAATCAAATTTATTTGGAGGTGCGGAGTGCACGCTGGTTTGATTTTATTATGATTTCCGGTATAGAACCCCATCGGTCCTTAATAGTGAAGGTTTCAAGGGGATAAAATCCGTAATTTGTTCTTGAAGACTCATGTGTATCTAAATTAAAATGCATGTGTATTAGATAAGTAATAATATAAATTAATATATTAGTCGTAATTATGTAAAATGGTATAATAGCAACCAGAAACAACGATAACAACCAGAAATCTCAAGGAGTTATCGAATAAGATTCAAAACCAAAAATAGATTCAACACAAACAGAGTTCAAGATACAAGAACACAACGAAACAAAGTATTACAGAAGTGATCTTCACAATACTGGAATCTGCACAAAGGTTGTGCAGATTCAAAGAATGAATCTGAACAAGATGAGACTGAAGAGAACTGAAGGGTTTCGGAGAGCGTTTGAGACTATGATGATAAACCCTAACAGCACAGCAGGACTCCTTTTATATGCGGAAGAGAATCTCGTCACAAGCACAGCAGCCCCTTGAACTTAGAAAGAATGACAATCAGCACCCTCACAATCTGAAAGTAAACACACAATAAAAAAGACATAATAAGTACCAAAATAAAGAGAAGGAATTACTAATTAAATTGAGAGTTGAGATATAGATATTTTAACACCCCCCCTCAATTTAATTAGTAAACATATCAACTAAACCAAGTTGTTTACATAGAAGGGAATGCTGAGTCACCGGCAGACCCTTGGTTAAAATGTCAGCAATTTGTAAGTTAGAACCAATTTGGACAGTTTTTATAATACCATTTGAAACTTTTTCACGAAGAAAATGAAGATCGAGCTCAAAGTGTTTTGTTCGTTCATGAAAAACAGGGTTTGCAGCTATGGAAATAGCAGCAGAATTATCACAGTGCAAGTTAATTGGTAACAAATAGGGAACCCGTAATTCTTTTAACAAATTTAAGATCCACAGTATTTCACAAGTGGCAGAGCACATTGCACGATACTCTGCTTCGGCAGATGAACGAGAAACAGTTCCCTGTTTCTTACTTTTCCATGAAACAAGTGAGTTTCCCAAGAACAAGCAATATCCGGTAACTGACCTCCTGGAGGTCAAACACTTCCCCCAGTCAGAATCAACATATGCTGTAACATTAAGGGAGTCAGATTTTGAAAGCAACAGCCCTTTTCCAGGAGAGGATTTTAAATATCGAAGTAATCGAAATGCAATTTGCAAATGATTATTGGAAGGGGCATGCATAAACTGACTCAAGACTTGTACAGCATATGAGATGTCTGGTCTGGTTAAAGACAAGTAGATCAGTTTACCAATTAATTTTTGGTAAAAAGAAACATTAGACAAAGTAGAATCGTCTTGTCTAAGTTTTGAAGTAACAAGAAAACTCTGCTCAATTGGGGTACTAACAGGCTTACAACCAAGATACCCAAATTCAGATAACAGATCCATGCAATATTTTCGTTGAGACAAGCAAACCCCTTTTTCATGGTACAAGACTTCAATTCCAAGGAAATACTTTAGGATACCCAAGTCCTTAATCATAAAGTGAGTCCCCAAGGTTTGTTTAATAGTACAAATTTCAGTATGATTATTGCCGGTTATAATGATATCATCCACATAGACTAACAGAGCAACAAATAGAGAATCACACTGTTTAATGTACAAAGAAGGATCACAAAGACTTTGGGTGAAACCTATTTCAAGGAGCACACTAGTAAGTTTTTCGTTCCACTTTCTAGGGGCTTGTTTAAGGCCATATAGGGATTTATTTAATTTGCACACCTTATTATCAGATTTGTTGTAGTACCCTTCGGGCAGAGTCATATACACATCTTCACTTATATTACCATATAGAAACGCATTGTTAATATCCAATTGAAACAATGTCCAGTTATTTTGAACAGCAAGACTAACAATACACCTTATGGTAACCATTTTCACAACAGGGGAGAAAGTTTCATCAAAGTCAATACCCTCCTGTTGACTGTAGCCTTTGGCAACAAGCCTGGCTTTATACCTCTCAATTTCACCAGTTGATTTGTATTTAATCTTATAAATCCATTTACACCCAATTGGTTTTCTATTAGGGGGGAGGTCAACAACATCCCAAGTGTTGTTCCTATGTAATGCTTCCATTTCAGCATTCATGGCATCAACCCAATTCTTATCAGACATAGCCTCTTTGTAGTTACGAGGTTCAATAGATTTATTTAAATTGGTAGAAAAGCAAAAATTATCTGGAGACAGGTGTGAGTAGTTTACAACCTTTTCAATACCATATTTGACTTTTCCCTCAACTATGTACTCAGAAAATTTTTTCGGAAGAGAGGTGGTCCTTGAAGACCGTCTGGGTTCTTGGACCGAATCATGATGCCCCTCAGACGGGTTATACTCATCATTGGTGCCTGTGGTTTCTTCAGCCATGCCAGTATTGTTACCAATGGTGCAACTTGGCTGCTGATTACTGGACTCAGCCTCGCCAGCAGCGCTAACTGGCTGCTGCTCACATGAGTCAGCCTTGCCAGTTGCATCATTGGATTCAACAGGCTGCTGAATATGTCCTACAGGGTCTGGAGTTAATTCCCTCTTTTCATCATTGGGGACTTTATCATTATGAAGAACTTTTGGTTCACAGGAATCAAAAAAATTCAGATGATTAATTTCGGAATTTGAAAGATCTGTCAAATTGTTGTTAAATTCAGATTTAAAAGGATATACATTTTCATAAAAGTGGACATCTCTTGAGAAAAAGACAGATTTTGTTTCGAGATTCCATAATTTGTAACCTTTTTTAACATGAGAATAACCAATTAAAACACATTTATCAGATCTACTAGAAAATTTATTTGAATTATTTAAAACAGTGCTAAAAGCAAGACAACCAAAGTTCTTCAAATGATGTAGAGAGGGTTTGAACCCAAACATAACCTCATAGGGACTTTTTCCGAGTAACACAGACGAGGGAATCCTGTTAATTAAGTATGTAGCAGTTAGAATGCACTCAGACCAAAAATTTAGAGGGATACCCCCTTGAAATAATAAAGCTCTAGCAACATTTAAAAGATGTCTATGTTTGCGCTCAACAATTCCATTTTGTTGTGGGGTATAAGTGCATGTAGTTTGATGTAGAATTCCTTTTGACTCAAAAAACCTTGAGGTTTGATTGTTTATGAACTCAGTGCCATTATCACTTCGAAATATTTTTATTGATTTACTAAATTGATTTTTAATGAGTTCATAGAATTTGACAAGACATGAGAAAACTTCATCTTTTGACTTGAGAAGATAGCACCAAACAGCTCTTGAAAAATCATCAACAATGGTAAGAAAGTACTTAAAGCCTTCCTTACTTGTTATTTTATATGGACCCCACACATCTAAATGGACAAGATCACCAACATTTTTTGATACATGATCACTCAGAGGAAAGGGCACCCTAGATTGTTTGGCCTTATGGCAGATTTCACATAAGTTATTTGGTTTAAGATTATCGATTTTGAGAGTCTGCTTTAGAATGTTTAAAACAGTGTCAGAAGGATGCCCTAACCTAGAATGCCACAAGGTAGCAGAATCAGATTTACTAGCACACACCTTAGCACTATTCTCAAACAAATATAGACCATCACATTGACTACCAGTCACCAAGACTTTCTTTGACCTGGAATCCTGAATGAAACAGTTTTTCGAATTAAACACTATTTCAAGATTATTGTCTTGAGTGAGTTTGTGAACCGACAGAAGGTTGACACAATAGTCAGGAACAAAAAACACATTTTTTAGAGTAATTTTCTTTGCAATGTTAATGTTGCCAATTTTTGATACTTTAGCATGGGTACCATTTGGGTGACTAACAGTCATGTTCAGTTTTGATACATCCACACAGTCAACCATATGCTTATCAGATTTTACCATGTGCTGGTTTGCTCCTGAATCTATTACCCAACCAGTGTTAAAGATTTCTCCCATTGAACTAGTGCCAGTGTAGAAATTAGTTTCAGAATTGACACTGCTAGAAAGACCAACAGTTTTACCTCCAGACGAATGAGGATCAGACCCTTGATTGTCACTAATTAACCCAATTAATCTTGAAATCTGTTCAGGAGTAAATGGAAATGATCCTGAGGAGTTAGGTGTATGTTCAGTTTTAGATGAGTTGATAGTGGAATTATTTGAGGTAGCAATTTTTCCCGGTTGATTATTTTTCTTTTTATAGTTAGCCGGATAACCTACAAGTTCATAACATCTATCAACAGTGTGACCAAGCATATTACAGTGGGTACACTTGAGATTAGGGTTGGGTCCTCTTCCTGGTTTTCTCTTTTGATCAGAATTTTGAGGTTTATTTGAAAAAAATCCCATTGATTGGGTTTTTACAGAAGAACCACCACCACCACGATGAGATTCTTCCCTTGAAATTATGGCAAAAGCCTCTTTAACACTAGGAAGAGGATCCTTGGTCAAGAGGTTTGATCTAACAGGCTGATATACATCATCAAGCCCCATAAGGAATTGCATAAGTTTTATTAGATGATTAAAGTCATTAAATTGCTTAGAGGCTTGACAAGTACACGATGGGAGTTGTACAATGGCATCTATTTGTTTCCACATGGTGTTCAGTTTATGATAATATTCAGCAACAGTGGTACCATTTTGGGTTAGAGAATTTATTTTTTGATACAGGTTATAGACCACAGAACCGTCAATTTTATTGTAAGTTTCTTTAAGATCATCCCAAACCTCTTTAGCAAGTTTAGAAAAAACTTGGCCAACATACAACTCCTCAGAAATTGAATTTAAAATCCAGGAAAGAACCACAGAATTACATCTATCCCATTGCCTTCCCATAATATCATCAGTAGGTCTAGTACATTTCCCATCAATAAACCCAGATTTATTTTTAACTTCCAATGCAAGTTTCATAGAATTACTCCATACAGTATAGTTCTCTGTTCCTTTAAGTTTAATTGTTATTATGGAAAGAGTGTTTGTGTCATTAGCATGGAGATAGAGAGGGTTACTAATATCGAGTTTACTAATGAGGGTCTCACTAGGAGTGACAGTCATAGATTTCTCAGATTCAGTCATTTTAATCAACAGATAAAGAATGCAAGACACACAAGCACACGCACAAAGGAACAGCTAAACCAGAGCCAGGTTTTCACACCGCTTTGAGCGGTAGATCAAGGGATAGATTAGCTGTTTTAATGCAGACACACAAAAAAAAATCACACTCGTGATGCACAAATACTCCTGCAAGCAAATCAGAAATAACACAGATATCTCAACAGATGCTGGTACTCCTAACCCAGCCAAGAACAGTCTAAACAAGAAAGTAAGAGAGAGATAGAGATGGAACGATCTCACCAAATAGGCACCCAAGTTAGGGTTCTCCAGATGAGCCTTAGATTCAATAACCTTCACTTAGGGTTATGAATCCAAGGCAGAAGAAATAGCGCCGCAGCAACCAGATTCAGCAACACAGCAACCAGATCTAGGGTTCTTGCCCTAGATTCTTCAACCAACAAGAGATAACTCCGAATGCGAGATGAACAGAACCAAGCCAGGGGTTCAAAGGTATGAGCCCTAGAAATACTTTCTTCTTTTCGAGCCCACTAAGATTCGTGGAGAGAACCAACAAGAATACCCAGAAACAGCCCAAGAACACGCAGATCGTCGATAGAGTCTCTGAGAGAGAAACCCTAGAATAGAGAGCGTCGAAACAGCGGAAGAACACACAAATACCAGAGCCTATAGCTCTGATACCATGTAAAATGGTATAATAGCAACCAGAAACAACGATAACAACCAGTAATCTCAAGGAGTTATCGAATAAGATTCAAAACCAAAAATAGATTCAACACAAACAGAGTTCAAGATACAAGAACACAACGAAACAAAGTATTACAGAAGTGATCTTCACAATACTGGAATCTGCACAAAGGTTGTGCAGATTCAAAGAACGAATCTGAACAAGATGAGACTGAAGAGAACTGAAGGGTTTCGGAGAGCGTTTGAGACTATGATGATCAACCCTAACAGCACAGCAGGACTCCTTTTATATGCGGAAGAGAATCTCGTCACAGCAGCCCCTTGAACTTAGAAAGAATGACAATCAGCACCCTCACAATCTGAAAGTAAACACACAATAAAAAAGACATAATAAGTACCAAAATAAAGAGAAGGAATTACTAATTAAATTGAGAGTTGAGATATAGATATTTTAACAAATTATGACAAAACATCTGGGTGTTTGACGATTAGTGTTTTAGCTATTAATTAAAGTTCAAGATCGATGACTATCAATTGTCATGACAGATTGTGGAACACATATGTAAAATTTTATACAAGTACTTTTAATCTATTCTTGGTCGATTAGTGTTTAAATGTACTAAAAATAATATGCCCGTTTTGTTTCCTTATAACATATGCAAAGTACAAGTGTACCTCACATATATAAAGTAGACTTGAAATGACTTCGACTAGATATATCAAATATGATAGATACCATTCATATTCATTTGTATATAATTCCTTTATGCATATTATATCCTTGTATTATTTAAAGATAAAATTGATTTGTATTGTTCTAGGACAACTAACTTGATAGAAAAAATAGATTAAATAGCCAAAATATAACAAGCATAGAACAAACGACCTAGATTTCAAGAGGTCCTAGAAATTAGAGCAGTTGCTTGTTTCCTACACCAACAAAAGCATTGTTGTTGATCGGAAGATTGTAGAATAAAAGAACTCTAAAATAAGATCATGAGAGAGGAAGACGTGCACACATACAAAGAGTGTGTGTGCGCATGCTCTCACTTTGTAGATCATGATTTGTAATATTCTAGGGCAACTTTCCCATTTTTTGTTGTTTCCCACACCAACAAAAGCATTGTTGATTTTTATGTGCGTGCGCACATATAAATAAGCTTTAAAATATACTCTCTGGACACAGGGCCGGCTCAACCGAATTGGAGGCCCCAAGCAAACTAAAATTTTGGGGCCCTTTTTGTGTATTTTTTTACTTTTTTACATACACCACATTCACACTTTTGATTTTGATTTAACATTTATATTACTATTTATAAGTTTTATCACACAAGGTAAGTCTAAAACAAACGTGGGTAATTAATTCGTAATAATTAAACAAGTATGAAATAGTATACTAGTAAATAAAAAATTTAAACCTAAAGAGTATACTAAAAAAAAGTAAATGAGCTCATGCTCAAGAAGTTCTAAACATTTGAATTCTATATTATAACTAGATAACTTATTTAGCATTTTGTCATTTAAAAGATTCAATTAAACCGTTGAACAATTATAGTTGAAAATTAAATGAGTCAAATATTAAGAACTTAACTATTTAAATATGGCCCTAAATCAATATTGCAAAAACTATAGAAAGCTTAAAGGGAGAGAAAATCAATATTGCAACATAATTCTTAAATCAATAACTTAAACTATAAACTAAATAAAAAACAAGATGACAAAACAAGAATTACAAAACTCAAACAAAAACTAACCTTAATGTATTTTTAGGCTTAAATCTTATGACCCATGTTCTCACAAGAAGCCCATGTAATGTCTAAGAAAAAGCCCAAATATATACATACATATTTATCTATAAATTATTAAAATGGGGGCTTTAATTTTTTGAGGGCCCCAACCCCGTTGCTTCACTTGGGCTTGAGTTGGGCCGGCCCTGTCTGGACAAGGCTTCGACGCCTCCATAGACAAGTGCGGACGTCATGTACAGCAGAAACAATCATAAAGAGACACATGTACCTAAACAAATAGGCGCCTATAGTCTACGGGCGGGCGCCCATATGCTGCGAATGGATGCCCGTAGATAGGAACATTTTGAGAAGAAATTTATGATGGAGACATTTTGAGGGAAAAAGAGAACAAAATGACGTTTTAGGAATTTTCCTAAAAAAATGTATTTCACTCTAACTTATTTTAGTAAATTATAACATGTTACTTAGTATATATTTATATATAATAATTAAAAAGTAAGTTAAACTTAGTAATTACAATGATTTAACAATAGTAATATGAAATAAATAAATAAAAAGATTTGAGTGAGAAACTTGTAATCCATGAATCAAAGTAACTAGTGTGTAAGAATCCTAATAGAAAGTGGTGGAGCAAAGAAAACCTTTTATAGATCTCCTGCAAGATTTTATATTCTTGATGACTACAAAACACTCCACCTTAGCTTACATCACTATTTCACACCCCTAAACAAAACAAAACAAAAGAGTACTAGAAACAAACCCTACTCACTGCACCCAAACAGTAGCCATTGTATTGTAAAAGGTATGGTATGGTCATCCATCTTACTTGCCTTCAAATATCAAAGAAACCCAATTCACATTCCCAAAAAAATGGTTAAAAAGCAACACCCTTTTCTTTTCTTGTTTCTTGAATCTTAATCAAACATCTAATTCACCCACTCTTAAGAGCATTCATAGTCTTGTTCACATGTCTATTAGTGTGTTCTTTATGTTATAAAGAATAGTTATTAGTTGTTTGTGAGTAGAAGACAGGGAACATATTACTGTTTAAATCTATATTTAGTAAAACATTGTTTATCTTTATTGATTTTTTAGTATTTGTTGAAAGTGGTTCTAAGTAGAGGAGATAAAAAATATAATGATAAATGTATAATAAGTTATTATTTAATTGAAAGAAAAACAAAAAAATAATAATCTTTAATGTAATTACAGAAATAAAGATGAAGAGTGCGTTTTGAATGCTATAATCCTAATTATAAATCTATGTATTCTTTTTACCACAAGCCTTAAATGTTCAATTGAGTACGGGTATTTTTACTACATATCTTGATACTGCTAATCCATAAACGCTTAATGAATCATGATCAACTTGATCATCTTCATTAATCATCATCATAACCATGTCCCTATAGTCTTGTACCACCATTGATTCTGCTTTCTAATGGGTTTATGAACAAAGTGGAATATTGGTTTATTTACAGATGATTGCAGGGTTAGAGAGAGAGAGATAGATGGGTCCCTTTGGTTTTGTTTTGTTTGAGGCTAAAGTCTGCAACAAGAATGAGTGGCACTGCACCATTTTAGGGAAGATGGTTCCTTTTTTGGTCTTAAAATTTCAAGGGTCCATTTTTAGTTCTATTATTGTTCATTTCATGTCATGTACTTCCACCATTTCCCCATTTTCTTTTGGCTTTTAAGATTAATAAAATCAATGATTTATCATCGAATTTCGAATAATTCTTATGAATCGTGTTTAATGAAGACGTTTCAAAAGTATCACGAACCTTACTTTAGAGTAATCCATAGCTTAACCATTAAATGCGCAAGAAAACAAGAGCAAAAGACGTATAATTGTTATTCACCACTTTAACAACAAAAAGATATGATTTTGTAGGAGAAAACCACTTTACGGTTATTCAGTTAGTGGTTAATTAACCACCGAAGTAGTTAATTCGCTTATTCGCCTCCTCTCCGTTAGAACTTAGATATGCTTCCCTTAGAACCTCCTATCATAACCTTTATCAAACCAGTTTATACGAGCACCCAGTATAAAATTAGTTTATGCGAGCACGCATTTTACACCTCATGACTCATTGATATTCATCATGTTTGGAATTAAACCAGTATATACGAGCACGCACTCAATATGTACGAGCACGCACTCAATATGTACGAGCACGCACTCAATACCTCCTGAGTCGTTTACTATTCACACTAACCCAAAAGGGGCATTCACTTTCATGACAAATTTGTCTTGTTCCCTATAAAAAAGAAGAAAAAAACCTGTGGGTATTCTTGTGATTGCGTGTTTGCTTCAACTGGCATCAGTGATCATAATTCATGATTCTTTACTCAACTTTATTAAGTTTCTTGGGTTCCGTAAAATCACTGAAGTAAATATCACATCTTTTTCTTGTTCATGCAACAACGCATAAAATCTACTTTAACTCATTTATTATTTGCTGTCATTTTGCATTGGCTCAAAAGCTAAAAACCAGCAGAAACCATAGCCCACATGTTGGTCTCTTTATTTACAACCCTATTTGTTAATTGTTTGGTGTTCAAAGGCAAATTTCAAAGTGTGCACACCAACTGCTTGATTTGGGGTCTCTGAGAAGCTACTTGTAGTAGTCATTAGTTAACACTTTGCAGGGGTCAAAGTGTCAATCCCCACAAGATACCATTCACATCTGCATTTCATCTTGACTTTAAAACTCAAAAAGAAAAAAGAAAAAAAAAAAAAAATTTTTTTTATATCTTTTTTCTTCAGGTGGAGGGTAGGCTACTGGATCTTCTTCATCTTTTCTTTAAATGTTTGCAAGGTTGGTTTACCTCATCTCTGTTATTATCTTCTTGATTTTGAGTTTTGACTTTTAGTCAACTGATAGCTGCAGAATTTATGAGGAATGTTGACTATAATCTGTATGAATAAAACCCATGTCATGAATGATATCTAGTGTTGATTGGTGGTGTCACATGATGATTAGTTGTAGAAGTTTGAAAAGTTTGACTATGGGCTTCATATTAGACTACTAGTCCATGCAAGAAATAATAGCTTCTGCTTCATGTTTTTCAGCATTTTAGCTTAATATCATACTTGACTTTTTGGAATGTTAAGTTGCTATGGGTTCTTTGTTAGTTAATAAATAAATCTTGAGATATAAGTTGAAAGATTTTGACATTTGTGATAGTAAATATGATATGCTAAGAATTTTAGTAGTTACTGGAACTATTTCCACAGGGATATGATAGTGAGAGTTAGCTTTGAGAAGTCACTTCTTTCCATTTTAGCTTAATATCATACTTGACTTTTTGGAATGTTAAGTTGCTATGGGTTCTTTGTTAGTTAATAAATAAATCTTGAGATATAAGATGAAAGATTTTGACATTTGTGATAGTAAATATGATATGCTAAGATTTTTAGTAGTTATTGGAACTATTTCCACAGGGATATGATAGTGAGAGTTAGCTTTGAGAAGTCACTTCTTTCCATTGAAAAAACTTACATTCCATATAGGAATTGGTCTTGCTGTTTATCTTTTTGGTGCACCATTTTTGTTTCTTCCTTTGTTGGCTACTGTTTTTCAACAGGACAACTTACACACATTATTAAGTTTGAGTGGTTGATGATAATCTTTTTTTTTAAGACACATTTCCTAGATCATAAGCTTATAGATATTGCTTTGATCTTTTAGGTATTGATTCCAATTTCAACATGGAGAACAATGGATTCAGTATCCCAGTGGGTATTCCTGGTGAGAATTTCATCATTCCAGATGAAAATTTTCAGTCTGCAGGCATGGTTTCTTTTAATCAAAAATCATATCATCAAAACCATCAAAATCACCAAATTATGCCTGAATTTCCTATGATTTCTATGATTCCAAATGAACCCATAAGTTTTGCAAGAATTACACATCCTACTGAACATCTTGGAAGCAATTTTCCTTCAATTTCTGCTACATCTCTAGCATCACTTCTTGCCTCCACACTTGGTCAACACAGTCAACATGAAAGCTTAAATTGCCCTCCTTTTGGTCAACCTCTTGAAGTTCCAAAAAGTGTTGTTTCAAACAACTACTTCCATGATAATCTTGGATATGGTGAAACACTTAATAATATGAGCAGGAGATGGGAATTCAACAAGTTTTTAACACCTACAACTGAACAAGTTGGAGTTAATACGGATCCAAACGGGTGGATATCGGTTGATAATAACCCGAGTGTGAGTTCAGATGGTAATGAGCTATCTTTGGGTCTTGCCACATGTTCTGGTATGAACAATCCTTCTTTACATGGAAGACAATTGGGGTGTGTAGAACAGGCAAGTTCTTGCAATAGTAAAGGTCTCTCTTTAGGATTTGATTCAAACGCCACTAGGCCGATTCAGGTTTTGCAGTGTTCATCTGGATCAAATGGGTATCTTCATATGATACAAGAAATCCTTACAGAATTGGCAAGCTATTCCCTTGGGAATCTTGACCAGATGACCTGTAAGCAGATTAGTTTTGATGAATTTTCAGATGGATGTAACAAATTTGATCACCAATTCGATCCGGTTTTGAAATCATTTGGTATTGAAGAGAAAAAGAAGCATTTGCTGGCCTTACTAGACATGGTATGTCACCAAGAAACAAATTTATCTTGATTTTAATATCTATTCAGAAAGACTTCAGACTTTCAGAGTTTTTATGATCAAGAGTCACAATTTTCTTGATTTTAGTTTTTAACCAATTATTTGTACAAAAAGAACTAAAATTTGCAACTTCTGTGCAACCAAGAACCTCATTTATGTAGATTTTGATTTTTAAACAACTATTTATCCGAAAAATGCTTGGAATTATTAACTTTTTGTGATCAAGATTCAAAATTTTCTTGATTTTGGTTTCTAATCAATCATTCATTCAAAAAGACATAGTATTTACTACTTGTTAGTGACCAAGAATCACAATTTTCTTTAATCTAATTATTAACCAATTATTATCCCAAAAGACTTTAACTTTCTGCTCTTTTATGTACTAGAATCAAGATTTTCTTGATTTTATTATTTTAACCAGTTATGCATCTAAACAGACTTACACTTGTGAACTTTTTTGTGACTCAGGTCGATGAACGATATAACCAGTGCTTAGATGAGATCCATACTGTGATATCAGCTTTCCATGCAGTAACAGAACTGGATCCCAAAATTCATGCATGTTTTGCTCTTCATACAGTTACTTCTTTTACAAGAATTTAAGAGAAAAAATAAGCAATCATATACTTTCAATGGGAAGTGATTTTAACTCCTTAGATCCTATGGAAGAAGAGCCTTCATCTTTTGAACCACAACAATGGGCTCTTCAACAGCTAAAGAGAAAAGATCATCAACTTTGGAGGCCTCAAAGAGGGCTGCCCGAAAAATCAGTTTCTGTGTTGCGCGCATGGATGTTTCAGAACTTTCTTCACCCGTAAGCTTTTTACTAATCGTTTAATTTATTTTCTAAATATTGTAACTTATATGTTTGTAATCTTGAATGTGCTTGCAGGTATCCTAAGGATGCAGAGAAACAATTGTTGGCTGTAAAAAGTGGATTGACAAGGAGCCAGGTACTACAGACATGAAGTACATTTTAGCGATTTTTCGTTATTTAATTTAAAGGTGACAAGATGGGCGGGTCAGGTAACATTTTATTATGGGCTCGGGTTAAAAAGAAACAAAATTGGTTGACCTGCGCGGGTCAAGCAACATTTTATTATGAGCTTGGGTTAAAAAGAATCACGGTTAAGTTGATCTAAATTTCTTGAATACTTATCGTCCAAATTGTTACTTAATCAATAAATAACTTGTGTCGTGGATGATTACAGGTATCTAACTGGTTTATAAATGCTAGAGTTCGTTTATGGAAGCCAATGATAGAGGAAATGTACTTAGAGATGAACAGAAGGAGAATTCGCGATGAAGAAACATCAAGTAACCGCAGAAACCAGCAATATCACATCTGAACGAGACGGTATTTGGCATTTAATCATGCATACTCTGTTTATTAAGGCCA
This sequence comes from Flaveria ramosissima, assembly GCA_025215565.1. Taxonomy (NCBI): domain Eukaryota; kingdom Viridiplantae; phylum Streptophyta; class Magnoliopsida; order Asterales; family Asteraceae; genus Flaveria; species Flaveria ramosissima. Next base: position 53,780,087 of record CM046038.1, read on the forward strand.
AACTTAGGCATTTTGTGAACTTTATTGTAAGTATATATTAATTCATAATGGTTTATATTGTATCCATTTCTAGTCGTTTTTATTATTCCCATCTAGAGGTGGCAAATATTAAAGGTCAAACACCGAATCAAGAATTATCTTATTTCATTTATCAATTGAATCATAGTTTGCAACTCAAGATTCTGTTTTATCATCAATCCAGTTTCTATTAACATTTTTTTTTATCAATGAATATATCTCAATACTTGTACAACCTAGATGTCTGTTATCGATTCGGGTCAAGATGGCCTGTTTCGAAGTCAAGTCAACACAACTTTTAAAAAGGACTGGTCTAGACCAGTTGACTTGCTAACAATATTCTGTCCAGTTATTTTCTATTCTTTTTAACCCTAAATGTATTAATGTGATTAAAAATCTATCTTCATGACAATAATATAGTTGTATAACTAAAACAACTCAAGGGTTGTAAGCAGGCTGAATGCAGTTTATGGCAGTTTATGCTTTTATTTTGTTTGTATTATAGCTAACAATTATTGATACAAGATTGCAACTATGCACCTTCTATTATCATATAATTCATTTCTCTTTTCAAGAATATATAAAATTACCGTTTTACGCATTCATAATCATAGTTAAGAGCCTACTAATCAATGTTGCTGAGACTGGATTGGACCGGCCGATCCGACAGGGAATCGGAGATGTGACCGAACCGGTTCGCATCAATTCGTTTTGGAGAGGTTCGACCAGCCGGTTCGTCTCGAATCGGTGGTCCGACCAAGAACCTAACCGAGGGTTGAACAAGATTTTGATTTTTTTTTTATTTTAATGGGTAAAAACAGAGTGTTGAACAATTAAGTAGTGTGTTGAACATAAAAATATAGTTAAGTTTTATATATAACTATAAAATACGCACATAAATTACTTATATTGAATTATATGTATAACTATATATATAATATCCTATATATATAATTATGACATCATCCGATTCTTAAATCCAACCCGACCACCAAACCAGTAAGGCATCCAGTTCGACGTCCGATCCGGTTCTGAAAACATTGATACTACTACATGCTCACTACCCAAACAAGAAACTCCATACATATTATTATTGGTTTTGTTATATTGCTATAATTAAGTGACCAGTCTCACCCAGGTTTAACACCAAACAGTTTTGACACCATCTGCAAAACAAACTACTTCAGACAAATATGGAGAAAACAAGTTTGGAAAAGTCAATGAAACGTTAGCGAAACCAAAACCGATAACTGGTTCAGCCTCTTTCAAAGTTTTGAATTTAACTATGAACAGTTGAACACCCATAAGGCCATAACCCAAAGTCTATATACTACATTATATTTTTGCTATGACCATTATGGTTCATTTGAAGTTTAAAAGCGTGTACATTATAGTTTATCAAAGAAGGCTGCTGATGAGGCATCATTTGGAAACGAAAATGTACAGGCTATGAAGGTCAATATAGAATGGAAAAAAAGAAAGATTGATCTTTTGCAGAGACCATAAAGTGTTTACAATTTGGAAGCTGCAATTGCTCCCTATATGACCTCCCAAGCCAAAAACCTTTCTTTTTTCTCTTATTTTCTTTTCTTTACTTCTTTCTTTGTTAACAATTTATCGACAATATTATTATTACATGAACTGTCATTTTTGTAAATTAATCACTCAGACTAAGCTGAATGCATCAATCTGGCTTGGCTGTGCTTCGCCCCCCGTCTTTTAAGGTGAACCAACACTTCCCAATCCATTACTCTTTTTCTTTCTTTTTTTTTTTGTCGTTTTATCTGCTACAACATTATCTCTATACGCTTATACAACACTTCGCTCCAATTTTTTTTATATTATTGATTTATACGAGTTTCAATTCGTTCGACTGAAAGGCGCCCCAGACTTCTGAGTCGAGCAATGATCTCTTTGAATGATGGTCGGCATTGTGGCTCGCTGCACACATAAAGTCAACAAATTTAAAGAAAAGAAAAGTAAACATTAGAGATGTTATGATAAGAAGATTTACTGACGGATGCCAACAATCAGTTATGATTCTAGCAACAACAGGATCAACAGTTTCTGGAATGTCTAGGTGTCGATGTTGAAAGCCAACAGCACCAACAACTTGCATTGAATTCATCTCGGCCCAAGGTACACGCAAAGTTGCTAATTCCCATAAAATCACTCCAAAACTGTATATATCACACCTGCAAAATCAGCACATCTGTTTTCTTAGCTAAATATTGAAAGATACAATCAAATATTTTCTAAGGTGTTTAATTCAAATAAGATGCCACTTACTTCTCATTTGATGGTTCATTCCTCAATACTTCTGGCGCCATCCATTCAGGCTGCAATACAACAAGAATTATCAATATATAATCATATATATATACATCCATATATAGGGGTGAGTTCAAAACTTCAAATGAGAACCATAAAATAAAGAGAAAACCAAAGGAGCAACTTTTGGCCTTGTTCATGGAGCAAACAATGAACGAATCATCATGATTCATGGTTCTCAATCCGAGTGATCTATTGAAATATAATCCAAGAGCCCAAAAATGGTTCTTTTGGAAATTAAATATTTAATGGCTCTCACTTGAACATCTACCTCTCTATATGCATCTATCTCTATATATGTGTGGGTGGCTTGGTGGGTGTGAAGTTAAAAATAAATGACAGATTTAGAAAGAACATACAGTTCCAGCAGTAGATTTTGAAGATAGAAAAGTGTGGTGCTTCATGCGCGACATCCCAAAATCACACACCTGCATACATTGACAAGATATTTAAGCGACAATAAAGAATGATCCATAAATCACAAATTCATTGAGTATAGATAGGCTCCATGAGTATTTGCTGAGTAAAATTAAGTCATTGTCAAGTATTATAATATTAATACATTGACGGTTAACCTAGAAGTTATTGTGCTGAAGGAAAAAACAAACCTTAACAACCCAATTTTTATCAACAAGAAGATTTGGAGTCTTCAAATCCCTGTGCACAATAACTGGATTGCTAGTGTGCAAATAATTCATTCCTTTAGCCTGCAAGCATTTCAGAAGATTAAAGAACATAAAGCCACAAAGATAGAAACTAAAATCATTTCAAACTTTTACCACATCAAGAGCCATACGCATTCGCCTCTTTTCATCAAGTTGGACACTTGAACGATGCAGCAGTTTATATAAGCTACCCCTGGATAATACAAAATAAGAGATTTAGAAGAAGAAAAAAAAATCATCTCGTAAAAACTATAGAATAAAAAAATCCACCTTGGTAGAAATTCTGTCAGTATGGAAAGATTTGGTGGGCGAGTAACTGCTCCCATGAAAAGAACAACATTAGGATGTCTTAACCTTAACATGATCTCAATCTACAAAAACCAACCACCACACAATATCAAGATTAGTTGTCAGAATAACAATTCCAATTTGGACTCCGATAAATGACGGATATTAAAATTCTAGCACCTACTTCTCCTTTGAACTGAGTTAGTGCATCACCCGAAATATCCTGGTTCATAAACTTCTTCACAGCCACCTCCTGTCAGCAAATATCATCATATAACTGAATAACTTTCATAGTAGCTGGAAATAATAATTTGCCAATTTTAAAGGAAAAAATATCATTTAACACAACAATCAAAAGCAAAAGTAGTATTTGGGTCAATGATGCAGCCGCTTGAGCCAAAACCATCACATCCTTATCAAAAGAGCAAATTGTACATGTTCAAACATGAGATATATTCAAAACACCACACACACTCTCTACTCTACACCTGCTCTACTCCTAAAATCACCACACCTGCACTCTATAGGATTTGAACCCACAACCTTTTGTTTGAAGAGCACACCACTTTACTACCAGGTGTCCCCTTGGAGACAAACATGAGGCATATTTAACAGCTTGTTCAAAAATATTAAAACTTAGCATGATATTATAGTGCTAGAAAGAAACTGAATTAGATGCAACTTACCGTTCCGTTCCATTCTGAACGATAAACCTCACCATAAGAACCTAGAAGAAAAAGAAAAAATTAGATTCTTATGCATAATATGATCTCAAGCACACATCACTGTGTAAAGATATAACTTTCAAAACACTGGGTAGAAAGAAAAAGTGCATTTTAATGTTTTCTATATACTATATGCATAAAGAAACAGTAAAGAATCATTTTACTACAATTCAAGTAAATATCACATTGTTACTGATCCAAAAGTGCATTAAAATGTTTTCCGTGTTTCTTTCAACATTAGCATGAGAGATTATACAGATTTTAAGTTATACAAAATATACTAAAGCTTCACAAGATCTTGGTAAATCACAGCGAAAATATTGTGAGATCTGAGAATGAAATAAGTATTAACAAGATCATATTCTTGTATTCAAAGAATTGGAGCCAAAGAACCAAACCATGGAAAAACATAATTTATTATTCATTAGCCTACTATCACAGACGTATCTTTATAAGCACCTTGTGGCACTTACTAATCAAACTTAGTCAGTCTAGCTCCAATCCTTGCAGCGATTTCCAGGACTAAAGAAACACTATAAGAAACAAGAACACTTACAAAGGAGCTTTACAACTTGTATTCAAGTGTTCTTGCAGGTACTTCTCGAGGTGGTTTGTGTCAAATGAGGCACACCCTACATATACTAAATAGCACATACCTACCAAAGATGTCTTATTCTGGAACCTTCCTACTGTAAAATTTTCTATACTAGATTATGTACACTATTTTAGGATCTTCAAATATATTTTCCATGCCTTTTAATGAATATCTCCACATTGTTCCATGGAGAACTCTAGACCCTTGTTCCAAGGCTCCTCAATGCAAAAGCTGTGTGAATTCAGCATTTTAGTTGGGTCGTCACATTATGCCAACATGAATCATTATTGTCCTTTTGTCATGCTAATGATACATATAAATAGCCAACAAATAACTTCAAAGTCTTCTAAGATTTGTGCTTTTTCATTCATACGATGGTCCTTAACTTCATTGTATCCTAAAACAAAGTTAATTATGTTTCTCTAGTTAAGTAGGATGAGAGCTGTATGTGGAATACTCCTAGCTGCTTAAACCTGAATTCCAGCGCATTTGTATGGTACAATAACTTTAATGCAGTTATGCAACATATATTCAGAACTAGAGAAAATTATCAGTAAACGATATGAAAGTGTCCATTCTGCAGAAAGTAATACTAAAATGATAACAAGAATGGAAAGAATATTAACATCAAAACACCAACATTTGACAAACATGTTTGATTACAATCTTCTTAAGACACAGTATTGACAATGGTAACACAAAAAAACAAAGTAACAAACCACTGTTTAGCTTTGGGCTTTTGGCAATTCTTTACTAAGTATACAGCATGCAACAAAGTAGAAAACAGAAGCGTCATGGTAATCAGAGAACAGCAAAAAAAACAGACTGATTAATTGTAAGCACTGAATTTGTGAATAATAGCAAATCTTACCTATACCAATGCGCTCTCCAATCTGAAGATCCTCCCACAAAATTTCCCACTCAGCTGCAGTAAGGCTGATCATACTTAACCTTTTAGTTTTTTCATCATCTTTATGAATGCCTTCTCCCTCTCGGCTTTCCAATGGCCTCACTGAAGAAGAAATACAGTTTCATGAGTATCTTTCATACCCAGGGTTCTTGAACCCATTGTAAACTATCAGCAAAACCCTTACCAACTGAGTTAGCAGCCAGGATATCTTCATTATGGCTTGTAGATTCAGATGGTAAATTGTATCCAAAATTATTATTTATTTAGGCATTATTTCACCTTCTGCTTGTAACCCATTTTGAACACTAAGCTCCTCCTTATCAGACATATGTAACATGTCAGCATCTAACAAATGAACTGTTTTACATACTTGTTGTCCTCCCTCTTCTTGGTTATTTACACTTAAGAGATTATCAGAGGATGTCCCGTCACTATTTAAGAGAACAGCATGAAGCTTTTGAGCAAAATCAGGGTTCTTTGCAGCATTAATAACACAATTAGACACATCTATAATCTGCGATTCTTGTGCTGGGGATGTTATTTCACAAACACCTGACGCGCCTTCAAATGGCCTGCTGAGAGATGGAAGAAGCTTGCTGAAATCATATTCAAACCTCTCTGTTTGGTTTCTTTTCATAACTTTCCCATATTGACCTTCCGGTTGTGAGCCTATAAAAGAAGCCACCCCAGAACCTAAAGTCCCAAATTTGACAATGTTGTCATGTTGAGGTGTAACTGATACTGAATCTTGTCCAAAACTGGGAAAACTAAAGCTTTGCACCTCTGCAGGGATTAGGGTTCCTGGAGCGCCCATTAAATCTATAATATACTCACTGCATTAATTAAAAAGAACCATATCAACTTTATTTTTAAAATTGATTGGTAGTAACTAAATGTTAAATGAAAAACCAATATAATGCGAAAAGTTCATAATTAAGCCCATTTTAGAATATCAAGTTGTGAAAGACCAGCAGATATATGTTGAGCTGTTAGTGAAATTTATAAGCTTTACTCATATACATGATTGCAATACATAGTTAATGCTTTTCCTCCTTAGACCTTTATCCAGAACATGAGCATGTTATGAAACTAAAATCATTTATCAAGATCGATTTTTTATATTTATACAACAAATACATGTGCTAAAAGCGTATATGTGCTATTGAAGCATGATGCACAGTAATCAAGACAAATGGAACAAAGGAGATATAAGACTTGTAGGAAACAAGCCTATAATAAACTCAATGCCTAACCCATTCATTACACTTCTTTAGTAATTAAAAAGAAATGCAATTGCCAAGATCAATAATGGTTATGTTCCAAGAAAGTAACCATAGATTAGCAGACACAAGCTAAAACATCCATACCTTCTAAACACATATGTATCATATACATATAGATATACATATGCAAGCAAAAAACACACACACATGTGCAAGTCATATACATCTAAACACATGCATACAAATTCGTGCAACAAAAGGAACGATCACCATACCTTCCATTATCAATCTTGATCAAGTTCACAGCTCCATCATCAGTTCCAGTATAGTAGCTCCCTTTGACCAAACTACATGGAAGGTTGATCTTATCAGCGAGTACCTAGCATTAAAGGAATAGTTGACCATGTGCTAAAATAATCTATAATATATTAAAAATTAGAGAGAGGTTATGCTCAATTTACGCCTTGGAGAGCAAGGCTTGATACCTTAAAGAGCAAGGCTCTATGGCGGGAAAGTCCAACATCAAGACAACCAATCGGAAGAATGATAGTGTTCATTGAATTTCTCAACTCGTAGCTTCTAAGAGTCCACTTTCTCAACATTTCATCAGCATCACTTACAGGCCCGCCCATTTGACCAACAACAATATCAGCAATTCTTTGGATTAGAGTGCTCATAATCTGAGTTGTCCCAGCAGCTTGGCATTCCAATGATATAGTAGAAACTCTTTCTTCAAGGTACCGTAAATCCTTATCAACCATTCTGTCGACCAAAATTACTTCATAGTCAACATTATCTGAAACAGTTATTGCTTGAAGGTCCACTAATAATGGCATCTTCCCTTGTGTGATTGAATTTGAAGTGATCCCATACACATCATAAAACCCATCCATAACCTTCTCATCGTAATTTACAACATTATTGCTCTGCACATACAAAACTATCAATCAATTACAATTATGTCTTTAAAAAGCATACTATCATTAGAACTCAGAAGCATAAAAGAATCCCTACAAGGGAACGAGGGATGGTAAACACTAAGAAGAGATAAAATTAGTGTGTGTGTGTGTGTGTACATGTATCTCAATTACACAAAATAGCAGTCACATGCCAGCTATAACTAGTTAAAGGTGCTTCTAATGTATGTACTCGAGTATGCTATGAATGCAAAATCGCTTCCTATGTCACTAGTCACAAATTCCATAAAGCAAAGCAGTTCACTGACACCATGCCACTCAATTCCATTTGTTAAGGTTGCCAAAATGGCCACTTATTTGTAGATTATCTATTTCAAATCCATTACTTCCTAAAAATTATCCAACTATCTGAGAGCCAGAATTGATGACAAGCATTAGTCAAATGTTCAATCCACTAAAAACTTAAAAGTCCGCTGTGGCTTATCAACAAAACCTACTCATATAAGCATAATACTGTTTCCATGTATATTTTGTGCATTTCACAACTGAAGTTATCGCCTACTCGAGCAGAACGTGTATCATCCCCCGTCTAGAGAAATATCAAATTCACAACTCCAGAATCTATCAAATCACAGAAGTCCGTGCAATCCTAAAACGATTAACGATCAACTCCGCAACCTTCAAAACTAAAAAAACTAGTCCAACCAATCCTACATTGCCTATCACATCACCTAGATCAAAACTAAAACCGAATCGCATATTGAATTGTGCATAGAATGCAACCAATTAAACAAGCCATACACAACTATATAAAAAATCATAAAACGAAGAAAACACGAATACATCACCCAATATCGAAGCGAGAGAAATTCAACAAACGATTCATCAGGAGAACACCCCAAGCTCCTCTGCTTAGCAGCCTTAATCTGCGCCGTTTCCGCGTCAGGTTGCCCCGACGAAACACTAATCGCGAGAGCAAGCTGCATCTGGAACTCCTCCTCGAAGAAACTAGAATCAACGGTGGATGCGTTTGAATAGTCGTTGATGCTCTCACCGGAGGACGACAAAACGCCTCCGGTTCCGTCAACGATCGGCGATATAGGTTGAAACGAAGAAGACAAGTTCGTCGTCGTCGTGGCCGGAGATCGTGATGACGTGTCGGCGGTGGTCAATCGGTTGGTGTTATCGGTGCAACCACCGCCGATGTGAAGCTTTCGCAAGAGATGTTTCATCTTTGACATCGTTGATGTGGATCGATTCGCATCAAAAATCAAAATGAGTGTTTCTCTCTCTAGAATTACCCCCTGCAACTTTCTCTCTCTACCGGCACGAAGAACTGAAGAAGGTTCTCTTAACCTACGCACACTTGAAAAATGAAAAGGATTAACGTATAATTATTGCTTTTTGTGAAAAGTTTTGTTTTATAATTAATCAACTTTTTTTTATGTTGAATTTGATCGTTTGACGACGTTTGATGAGTAAAAAGTTGATGCTATAGAAATTAAAAAGTAGTAGGTTTTTATTTTACATGAGCTTTTAACTTGTTTAAGTTACTGATGCTAGAGTTATTACTTGAAACTAGAATTAAGTTTTCCGTGTTGCGGTAGGGGCGTAAACCGTACCATGTAACACCAATATCACACTACCGTTAGCGACCACCAACACCAGAAAACTTATATTAAAAAAATGAAAAAAATAAAACCGAACGGAAAAGTACGTAAAAACGTCGAACCTCGCACGTGAAACGTAAAACATTAAAAACAATAACTAAGATGATGTTGGACCCGCACGTTGTGACGTGGACGTTAAACCGGAAAAAATAGACGCAACAACGTTGACGCGTAACTCTCTAAATTTAAACCAACATGTAAACGAAGAATTTGTAAAATATGAAAAATATAAGGGAACAAAATGAAAGTGAAAAATCATAAGGGTAAATTGTAAAAATGTAAAAGTATTGGGTTTAAAATAAAATTTTACAAAAAGTTAAATTGTTGTACTATGTGCATTATAATTTGCACATAAATGTTGGTAATTAAAATATATATAATTATTTTAGATGAATATGTAGGATATGAATAAGAGTGATTTAATATTTTTAATAAAAAACAATCAATCAAAAAAAAATTAAAATTCAGGTTTTGCTCCAAATTAACCAGAATTGGAAGATTTAACTTCATAACTAAAATAAAAATCATGTATTTATAGTGTAAAATCTGTATAAGAATATTAAAGATGATCCTTGAGAGTTGTGATACACACTGGAGTTAAATTCCTTACATATTAAAAAGACTTAAAAATAAATTCTATATATCATTTTCATCTTTAAAAACCTAATGTTGTGACACGAAAAACTAGCCTTCTTTTTTGTGAGAGGTCGAACGTCTTAAGCGAAGAACAAAAACCATTCTTGTTCATTCGTAGTTCAAGGGATTTTAACTCCAACTCAACTATTGGATTTATGTGTAGTAGCTCGTTATCGGTTCAAAGGAATTACTTGCAAGAACGGGGTTGATTCATCAAAAATGAGTTTAACATTGGTTTAACGTGTTTTTGCTATTAGTGTAGAGAATGTTTTGTTTGACCTTTAAACGAATTAACTTAATGGTATGAAAGCAACTTTCAATCATAGCAATTAACAAAACATAAATACTCAAATTATTTAACTTCAATATCAAAAGTCTCGGTCTTTGTTTAGTATCTATATATTTTGAAGAGTTAGAACTATTCCATTTTTTATATATTTTTGTTAAGATTAATAGAGAAAATAAGTGGTTTTCGATTGTTTAAATGCAGATATGATGTAGAAAACGAATTAGTTTGACAATGAAATTGTATACACTTATTTACAAAGGTCGGTGCCGACCAAACTCAATTTTACAATTAAAATCCCCACTCCAATTTACATTCAAACTTCTAATGTTTCAACTTAACCCTCTTTACTACATATAATATTTATTTAAAACCATTTAACTTTTTTACAAATTTGTTTTTTCTTCAGTAACTTTTGTTCGTTAAAATAAAATAAAAAATTTATAGTTGTTTTAAATAATTTTTTGGTGTCCCGGCATACGTTTTGCTAAAAAGAGACGTTGTATGTAAGAAAATAGCCAAGCTTAATGGTTGGAGTTGGTAAACATGATAATACCATGAACTTGTTTACAACTCCATTACCTATTCATCTCATCAACTTATTTACAACTCATGAACGCACTTGACATGTTTAGATAAACTAATTATATCGATTAAGTGTGTTTGAGTTACGTGGGTTAAAATTTTTTGACTGCTCAGTTAAACAGATCATGTTTACAGACCCCAAACCCGAGCCGGAATTGTCATCCCTATGATATCTTGTAGCCAAATCCTTCTCATTTTCAATTACATGTCCGAGTTAGTAGCATATTTTCGAATTATTAGCCACATCATAGTACATGTTCAATAGTATGTGCAAGTCACTTGTTGAAACATCGATGCATCCATGGAAGGTGGCTTGTCTCATTCTAATTATATGCTCATTTAAATCTCTTTGGTATCCTTGTCAATGTAACATTTATTTTTGCCCAAAAAAAAGTTAGTGTTGCATTCTTTTATCATTTATACTTCACATGTGATTATTTACTAAAAAATCCAATTTAACAAATGCAATTCTTCTAGAGAAAAGCAAAACATGATTTATAATAAATTGTAGACTCTAATGTTCCTTAGAGTGGTGGGGTGCTCAGAATATTCTCATCACACTACATCATATACTAATCAATCACATAATGTCACGTCACGTTACGTCACATCACACCACACATATAGCGGGCACTCACACCGCACCATCTTCCAGCCATGACCATCACCATCGTGACCACCGTCGACCACCACCATCAACCACAAAACCACCTCTTGAACCGAAACCACCATCTCACCTGGGTACACCCCCGAACAACCGTCAGGGAGATAGTGGCGACACCATTCATAACCTATTTCATATCTACATTTATGTAATTACACTAAAAATTAGTATGTTTTCTCTCTTTTTTTCAATTAATAATATTTTTTTCCATACCTTTATTATTCTCTTTTCTCTCTTCTTCACTAACAACCATTTTTAAAAATATTAAAAAATTTATGAGTGTTGTCCTGTGTTTTTCTAAATATGAGGATGAATGGTAATATTTTCTCTTTTATCTACTCACACCCACTCACAACCATCCATGTATGAATGCTCTTAACCCAAATGGTTGAGGTGAGGTAACTTAAAACTTCAATAAAATAAAAGGAGATATTGGGTTCAAGTCTCATCTATGACGAAAAAAAAGGTTCCAAGTTAGGCCATGGGGTTTCTTTCTTTGTTTTCTCTTTAGGGTGGGCTCGGGTTACATAATCGAGTAACATAAATGATCGGATGGGCCAGTGGCCCGTCAGATATCCAATTTGTAACATCCTAGGCGAATCCCACATCGGCCATGGACAGGAGAGATTCCTGGTTCATAAGGAATGTCTGGCCTCAAATATCAACAATGTGTTTTGGGCGTATTGGCTCTGGATGAGAGGAGAACTCCACAGTTAAACGTGCTCAGGTGAGAGCAATCCAGGGATGGGTGACTTCCCTGGGAAGTTTCACCCGGGCAACCAAAAGCAAATCCGTGAGCTCCTCGTGAGCAAAGCGGACAATATTGTTGGTGTGAGGGGCCGGGTGTTACAAAATGGTATCAGAGTCACTCTTGTGTCGTTCGGGATGGTGAGGCAATCCTCATCAGGATGGTGAGTCCCCGGGGGTGTTCAGAGTGACACCTTAGGCCAATCCCACATCCATAAATGAGATGGTGGGGCAAACCTCATCAAGGACGTTGAGTCCAAAAAGGGGGTGTTTGTAACATCTTAGGCGAATCTCACATCGGCCGTGGACAAGAAAGATTACTGGTTCATAAGGTATGTCTGGCCTCTAATATCAACAATGCGTTTTGGGCGTATTGGCTGTGAATGAGAGGAGAATTCCACATTTAAACGTGCTCAGGTGAGAGCAATCCAGGTGACCTCTCTGGGAAGTTTTCACCCGGGCAACCAAAAGCAAATCCATGAGCTCCTCGTGAGCAAAACGGACAATATTGTTGGTGTGAGGAGCCGGGTGTTACAGTAACAATTCAAAAAAATATTTAAGGACAAAATCATTTATAAAATATATAAAAAAAGTAAGGCATGTTTATATAATATATGATATGTTCGCACCCAATCTCTATCAGGCATTACGAAGTCTCAAACCTCATCATACAACATTTCCCAATTCCAGTTGGAATCCTTTTTGTTGTAAGGGGCTCCCCTCAAACTACCAAGGTTTCTAAGTATCTAGAAATCAATCGGACTAGTCGAGAGGGTCCACTGATTCGATCCATTCCAATTGGTTTTGTAGCCAAGAAACTGGTTGGTTCGGTGGTCAAACCGGAAACAAGGTCGAACCAGATTTTTGATATTGTTTATTTATTTTAAGATTTTAATGGGGTTAACGAATGGTTCTGATGATGAATTGAAGTATGGAACAGTGAAGATTATTATTGAATTTTATATAATACTATTAAATATACAAATAAAGTATTTAATTGAATTATAAATATAACTATACATGCAATATACTTATATTTACTTACGACATCATCCGGTTGTTAACTCTAGTCTGACCAGTCGACCAATAAGGTGACGTTGTTTGCTTTCGATTTGGCTCTAAAAACATTTAAATTTTGTACCTCACACCTCCTAACTCATTAATGTACATTATAATTTTTTATGGTATTAAACAAATCCAATTATGCTATAATGACCTTGATGACATTTAAATCACCAAAAACTTTTACACGTATCATGACTGAACATTTGAAAACCTCCATCATTTTATAGAAATACACAATAAGTGTTAAAAAGATCAAGATTAATCTACCACCGTCTGGTGATTACCAAAAATCATCAAATTACCGTTGATCCTTTAAAAGTTTAGTTTTGACCAGTTTGATAACCAGTTTGATTTAATAGCTAACGTGTTTGGACTTAACAGAACTTAATATGGTGTGTTTCACAAGAACGAAAAGTTGTACACCAAACTAATCTATCTATACTAATAAAAAAAGTTTTGTATGCCACTTGTCACAATTCTAGAATCCCTAAAATTTATTTTCCTATTTTTTCTCCTAATAAATATCACATTAACTACAAATTATATTATTTAATTCTTTTCATATTAAAAATATTTTTTATTAAATTAAAAAAAATCTCTCTACAAATACAATTTGTAGAGAAATAATTTTTTTATAATCAAAATTTTAAAACACAATATATTTTAAACCCAGTGGCTTTTAAAAACAATTCTTGTGAAACAAAATTTATCAAATTTCAAAGTTATAATAAAGAAATTATTAAAACTGCCACTTTTTAAAAACGATTTGTTTTAAAAAATTTGTTTAATAACCAACTTTTTTTAGAAAAAAAAAAAAAATCAAACACAAGTTATAAAAATAATATCGTCGTTTTATCACTCATACGTAACGTCAATCATATCCTATATGAAAAAATCGTTTTATAATTCATTAATTTTTTATTAATAACTATTTAATATTTTATTTATTTAACCCATGTAATACACGGGGTTCTAACCTAGTTGTTGTTATAAGATCAGCTTGTTAGAAATTAATCTTGATGTTTAAGGATGTATACGAGTGAACCAAGAAAGATGAGGGTGGAATTAGTTATCATGTAAAATATGTTAGTCAAGGTAAATATTAAGAAAATATTGAATATTTTGGCTGTGAATGAGATGTCATCCAGCTGTGTTTGTAGTTATGATTTCATAGTAATTAAGGTTAAAAGTAGTATAAAGAAAGGTCATTATATAAAGTTTAAGGTGTGGTATTTTGTTCTTCATATTAATAATTAATAACAAGAGTCTTGGTAGTTTCACAAAAAATTGAGTATTATCTTTGTTTTCTGGACCAATATTCTAACAATTGGTATTAGAGCGAGGGGAACGATTACAGGAAGAATACTGAGCACGTGAAGACGAGGAGAAAGATGATCGAGTTGTGAAGAAGAACGAGGCCACCCGATTGAATCTGTGAGAGATTAATCGTAGCCCAAACCTGTGATAGGTTCAAACAAGTCAATTGAGCAGATCTAAGGGAAGAACAGTTGTGTGATCCAACTACAGAAGGCAAATCCTAAGTGATTCAGATTGCAGAAAATCTGTGCGAGACAGATTGGGTTTTGTGTGAGACAGAACGTAAGGTTGTGTGAAGTTGTGATCAAAAGTTAAGAAAACCTGAGTGATTTAAGTCACCACGGAGTAGATTTAAACCGTGGGGGATTATTCATATATGGGACAATCTGTGTGACACCACGTCGTAAGAAGAACTCAGAAAAAAAGGCAAGAAGATTGTCAAAAGAAATAATTGGCAAGTGATTTGCTAAGAAGTGAGATTGTTGGGCTGTTGTGATAGCAGGTTTGCAAGGAAGAAAATAGAACAAAGTTGTGTGAGACAGAACATAAGCTAAGGGGCTGTTTGATAAAACTGGCTCAGTAAGATCTGACTGAGTCAGAAGCTGACCTAGTCAGAAGTTCTGACTGAGTCTACATCTGATTGAAACTTGGCTCTTTGATTCAGTATCTGACTGGCTCTGCGGAATGATAATAACTCATTTTATAAATTATTTTAACACACAAAAAACCATCAATAAAACAAAATCCCTACCACCACCATCTCTACATCCCCTCCCGACCACCACCGACCTCCACCACCACAACCACCACCACCGGCAGGGGAGGAATCGCGAAGGGGAGGAATCGTGGTGGGGCGGTGCTCGCGCAGGGAGGAATCGCGCAGGAGGCGCTCGGCGGTGCTCGCGCAGGGGGTCGTCGCGCAGGGGGGTCGTCGCGTGGGGGGGGGGGGGTTCGCTGTCGGTGGAAGCGCCGGCGAAGGGTGGGGTGGCCGTCGGTGGTCGCGGTCAACTGAAATTGATGGGTCAGCATTTTCCGAAATCAGGTCTGGGTCAGCTACCTTGGACCCGGTCAGCTGTAGCTTCTTGCATATCAAACGGGCTGAACCGCTGACCGAGTCAGCCGGGTCAGCCGTGTCAGACCAAAAACAAACATCCCCTAAGTAAAGTAGATTTGAAGATCAATGATTGATCAAACTTGAAGAAACATGGTTCCAGAGACTGGAATTCAAGACCAAGGTGGTACAACATCAAAATTAAGGACGAGAATGTTAGAAATTAATCTTGATGTTCCAGGGTGTATACGGATGAACCAAGAACGATGAGGGTGGAATTAGTTATCATGTAGAATATGTTAGTCAAGGTAAATATTAAGAAAATATTGAATATTTTGGCTGTGAATGAGATGTCATCCAGCTGTGTTTGTAGTTATGATTTCATAGTAATTAAGGTTAAAATTAGTATAAAAGAAGGTCATTATATAGAGTTTAAGGTGTGGTCTTTTGTTCTTTATATTAATATAAAGAGTCGTGGTAGTTCTCACAAAATACCGAGTATTATCTTTGTTTTTTTGGGCCAATATTTTAACACAGCTGATCATCATGATTATAGGAATATCTTAAAATCCAGCAGCCATAAGGGATAGAAACACGAAACGCGTATATACAACAACAGATCCAAGTATAAATCTTGGAAAGAACTTTGATGAACATGTGGCGTTCCATAGTTTGATTAAGCAGTAGCTTCCGCTTTCTCTTCATACTCCTGTGGTGGTTGAAGAGTGCAGATGAGGTTGCGGTCTCCATACACATTGTCCACACGGCCTGTCACATAAAAACACATCAGAAAATAAGTTTCTTTTGAAAAAGTTGAAGAACATATGCTTTGTAGGAGTAGTTGGATATACGTGTTTTGAAGGTGGTTATGTAATTTGAACAGTTAGAATCAGATAATGAGTCGTAACAACCACATTGTAGGAGAATGTATCCAGATTATGCATACATATACGTATATCTACACACACATATAGAGAGATAGAACGGGAAAGAGAGACGAACATGTAGTAGGCCAGAATTTAGCAGCACGAAGCCAGGGAGCAGGGTAAGCTGCATATTCTCTAGAGTACGGTTTGGTCCACTTATCAGCCATGAGTAGTTGCGGCGGGTGAGGAGCGCCCTATAAACATAATAATTTCTCACAAATTACCAACAAAATTCATGAAAGATTATTACAAAACAAACATAAACTGATAGCTAAAATACCTTGATGACATTGTTGTTGAAATCAACATTTCCTTTCTCAATCTCTGCTATTTCTTGTCTAATGGAGATTAAAGCATCACAAAACCTGTCCAACTCCGCCTACAAATAAAAAAAAACACACTTTAGTAAAACTAATATCATAACTTTAATAAAAATATAAACTTTACCCTCCATCATACCTTGCTTTCACTTTCAGTTGGTTCAATCATGAGTGTTCCTGGGACAGGCCATGACATTGTTGGACCATGGAACCCATAATCTATCAGACGCTTAGCAACATCTTCTGGTTCAATTCCAGCAGTAGTCTGGATGTGATAGTATTTAGTCCATCGATCTTGAAATAAACAAGCACGATTAATCTATTTGAATTTGACTTATATTACCTTCAATGGTCTCAAATCAACAATGAATTCATGAGCAACCGTTCCATTGACCCCACGGAAAAGAATAGGATAGTGATTCTGCAACATAATATAAGCATCAAGTCATATTATAATCTATTGATGATAATAAACAAATGCAAAAAAGAAACAAAATGAGACCTCTAGACGTTTTGCCATATAATTTGCATTCAGGATAGCTATCTTTGATGCATTGGTTATTCCTTGAGATCCCATCATGGCAATGTATGTGTATGATATAGGCAAGATAAGAGCCGAACCCCAAGGGGCTGCAGCAATGGTACCAAGTGGCTGACTTTGTTCGGGGGCTGGTATGCCACCAGTCGGGACCTTCAAATCAAGATGTACAACTCAAATTACAAATCTGAACACATTGTTGATCACCATGATCATATATATAGAATAACAATTTATCACAACTATTTTGATTCTGTTATTCTGAAAATTAATATTTGATTTTGGTACTAACCACAGGGTGTGAAGGCAAGTATGGTGCCAAGTGTTTCTTCACACCAATGGGACCCATTCCGGGACCACCTCCGCCATGAGGAATGCAAAATGTCTTGTGCAGGTTTAGATGACACACATCAGCACCAATCCACCCTGGGCTTGTCAAACCAACCTGCAAGATCCAAATATATTTATAATGTTGTATAAAAGTATATGCATTTTTGGGACATGAGAATCTTCTGTATCAATATACCTGTGCATTCATGTTTGCTCCGTCCATGTAAACTTGACCTCCGTTGTCGTGAATGATTTTGCAGATTTCATCAATACCCTCTTCATAAACTCCATGAGTCGAAGGATAGGTAACCTGAAATTCAATTAGATTAATATATAATACATTCCACTGCACCAAAATATGACTTTTAATTAACATCTACTTACCATAAGAGCAGATAAATTCTCTTTGTTTGCCTCTGCAGCCTTGCGTAATTCTTCTATATTTATGTTACCTTTGGAGTCTGTTCCCACAGTAATAATTTTCATTCCACACATAGCAGCACTAGCAGGATTTGTTCCATGTGCAGACACAGGGATAATGCATACATTCCTGTGATGATCACCTCTTGCCTACAGTTGACCAAAGTCAGTAATTCAAATATTTGACTTGGCATTTTAGGTTAACCAAAGTCAACAACTAATTTACACATACCATATGGTATGCTCGGATAACCATCAGCCCGGCATATTCTCCAGCAGCACCAGCATTTGGTTGCAAGGAGAAAGAATCAAATCCAGTAATGGTACACAACAAGTCACCCAAGTTCTTGAACATTTCCTGCAAAAACCAAAAAGAGAATATTATAGTACATATTTAAAAATCTAATACATGCTAACCAAAATACAATTAGAGCTACCTGATAACCCTGTGCCTGTTCGGTAGGAGCAAAAGGATGTATGTCTGCAAATGCGGGCCATGTCACAGGCATCATTTCTGTAGTTGCATTAAGCTTCATCGTACATGATCCCAATGGAATCATACTGTGGCATAATGAGAGGTCCTTTGATTGCAATTTACTAATGTATCTTAGTAGCTCGTGCTCTGTATGATACCTAAAATATTGAAAAAGAATCAGGCAGGTATTAAAAGGAATCGGTCATTACACACTGATTGTTTCATTAAAAATAAAATATGAGACCTGTTAAATAATACTTTAACTAATATGA
Organism: Flaveria ramosissima; assembly: GCA_025215565.1. Classification (NCBI taxonomy): domain Eukaryota; kingdom Viridiplantae; phylum Streptophyta; class Magnoliopsida; order Asterales; family Asteraceae; genus Flaveria; species Flaveria ramosissima. The sequence goes on from CM046038.1 coordinate 53,799,061, forward strand.
GGTATCATCATGTAGACAGTATATCTCAAGATGATAAGTGTTTTTGTTTCCATATTTTCGACTATAAGTCTATAAATAACAATCTTAAAACTCAGAAATTGAAATTTGAAAAAAATCATATAGAATAGAAAAGGAATCATACATGTTGAAAATAGGATGTGTCAAATATGGACTCTCCCTTACAAGCCCAGATGGGATAGCATCCTGAACCTCTGGTGCAATAGATGCAGCAGTGAATGTCACCTGTAATTAAATAAAAGTACATTAAATTTTAAAAAAATCCTTCAAGTTTCTATCAAGAAAGATATATACATTCGCAAGTATCAGAAAAGGGGACACACTCACAGGTTTCCCTAATGCAAAAACTTTGAACAAAGTATCAACATCTTCAATCGTTGTTGTCTCATCGAAAGCAACAGTGATCTGAGAGAAACATATTTAAGAATAAGTTTTAAGAATTTGAACTTTGAATACGCAACTAGCAGTTGGAAACATATTTACAGTGTTCTTGTCGACAATGCGAAGATTCATTTTATGCTTGTAGGCTTCTTCAGCAATTGCCTTTGAATCAGCACAAGTTACTTTCACAGTGTCAAAAAAGGGGAGATCTTGGACTTGTACTGTCCCTAACTTCTTCAAACCTGCAGCAAATGTGCCAGCTAGACCATGGACTCGTTTGGCAATGGTCTTTAGGCCTTCTGGCCCATGGTAAACACCGAACATAGCAGCCATGTTTGCAAGCAATGCCTATAAAAAATGGTTACACAAGAGGCAAAAGAACATGTTAATCTCAGAAACATTTGTGCATATATAAGAAAACTTCTCTAATCCTGCATACAACTATAGAAATAAAAAATCACTTAGTGGGTGTTTAGGTGTGAATTTTGAAAGTGATTATTAGATTCTGAGTAACCAGGTTCAGTTAATAAGCTGTAATAAAAACGGATCGTAGGATATTGTGCATGGATGTGCTTTTGTTGTTTGAAGTTTTAATAGTCAGTTGTTTGAGTGTTTGACAAATTCTACACAGAACGATGGAAAATATATTATTTGGTGAAAAACAAGGTATGTCTTGTGGTATAGGAGTAAAAGCCTCTCAACTAGGTTCAAAAGGAGTAATAAGATAATTTTATTTTACCCTTTGATAGTCGGTTCTGTTGCAACCAACTGACTATCCAAGACTGATAATTTGAACCCGAAAAAGTTAGATCATGAAAAGCAGAATCTATTTATCCAAACATCAAAAACTGATGGGCGTGCGTTTTGAAATTAAATATTTGATTTTAAAATAATCAGAAACAGAAAACCACAAAGTGAAACATAGGATATTGTGTTTAGATGAGCTTTTGTTTTTTAAAGTGATGACATCAGATAATAAGTTGTTTGATTATTAATTAAATTAATACACAGAATGACCAAAAAGATATTTTTTTGTCAAAAAGGATGATCCTCCTGTGATATTGGAGTAAAAGTCTTAAATTAAGTTAAAATAGGAATAGCTAGAAAATTTTATTTTACCCTTTGAGAATGATTTGTTGAAACTAACTATAGAAAACTGATAATTTGACCACCCACAAAATAATTAGATAACCAGAAACAGAATCTGAATATTCCAAACACTAAAAGACCGATTATTCTGACCAAGAATCACAATAATCAGAATCCAAACACATCATTAAGACATTACCTGAGCTGTACAAATGTTACTAGTTGCTTTATCTCTCCTGATATGTTGCTCACGGGTCTGCATCGCCATACGTAAAGCTGGTTTTCCAGAAGAATCAACACTAACACCAATAATTCTTCCAGGCATCATTCTCTTATACTCTTGGGATGTTGCAAGAAAAGCTGCATGCGGACCACCATAACCCATTGGAACCCCAAACCGCTGAGCCGAACCCACCACAATATCAGCCCCAAGTTCACCAGGTGGCTTCAAAATAGTCAAAGCCAACAAATCACTAGCCATGACCACTTTCACCCCATTTGCATGAGCATTCTTGATGAACTCACTGTAGTCCAACAACTCACCCTCAGTCCCTGGATACTGAACCAAAACTCCACAAACATCACCAGATGAGTAATCAAAATCTTTAAGATCAGAAGTGACCACTTTCAGGTCAAACCCATCGGCACGAGTTTTACAAATATCAATTGTTTGTGGGTGACAGTTGCTTGCAATAATAAAGGTCTTCTTTTTACCCTTCTGAATATTATTACACATAGCCATAGCTTCAGCAGCTGCAGTCCCTTCATCAAGCAATGAAGCATTCGACATCGGCAAACCAGTTAGATCAGTAATCATGGTCTGGAAATTGAGCAGGGACTCGAGCCGCCCCTGCGCAATTTCAGCCTGGTATGGTGTGTACTGAGTATACCAACCAGGGTTCTCCATAATGTTTCTTAATATAACAGTAGGCACAGATGTGTTGTAATAGCCCATACCAATAAAGGACTTAAAGATCTTGTTCTTAGAAGCTAAATCTTGCATATGTGCAATCATTTGAGATTCAGTCAACCCCTCATCAAACTTAGAGTACTTCATTGAATCAAGACGGATTGACTTAGGCACAGTTGCATCAATGAGTGAATCAAGATTCGGAAAGCCGACGAATTCGGCCATTTTGGTTTGTTCTTCAGGGGTGGCTGAGTTATGGCGACGTGGGAAAGTGTCACTTGGTTTCAAAGCTTCAACTGATATGGTTCTAACTTGTGAACCAAACCCATTAAGGTTTCTATCTGATCTAACGTTTGTGCCACTGCATACATAAGGGGATAAAGAGGAAACATACCGTGAAGGTGAACACAGAGCAGGGGATGATATTGATGGGTTGTGTTTGGTTTGTGACACAAGGCGCCCCAGCATAGCTAGCCTGCGTGCACGCTCCATAGTGTATGATGGGGTCTAATGGTATGAAGAATGTTATTGAATTGATGAAGAAGAAGGAGCAAGAATGCTCTGTTCTTCTTGCTTTTTTTTCTGATCGGTTCATGGTGGGGGGCTGGGGTGGTGGTAATAAAAAGGGGTAAAAAGTGAGTACATTGGGCTCACATGTTGTCTTGCCTAGTCACAAGTCACTAAGGATGCTGAAAGTTATGCTTTTGGTCCTGAACTACACACCCAGTTTCATATTGGATACCTAAGTTTCATTTTGTAACACATTTGGACTTATTGTTACGGATCAAATGTTTGAAGATCGTATCGTGCGAAAACGCTTTTGGTTTACTGCCTACTCCTTAACCCCAAAACTTGATTAGGGAGTGCCTTGCGATTAAAAAAAATCTTACAAAACGGTGCTTCTGTTTCATGTGTAACACTCGTCGGGATTAGAGGCCGCTCCCGCTCCCTACATGAGTCCATGACAACACGAAGCTAGTGAACCATACCATAAGCGATGCAGAAAAGGACCTCAGGGGCAACATAGCCTTGAAAAATGACTCTTGTACATAAAAAAGTATTAACCTCAGATGGTCTCTGTGGTTTGGGAAAGTTATATGTTCGGGTACTAAGAGAAATAATAGTTTTGAGTGGTAACTTCCAATTTTTTAACAAGTTCGGGTATCAAGTCTGATTTTCGTCTAAATTAGGGTGAAAAGTACCCAAACCTTTACTTTCATTAAGGGGGTGTTTGTTTTTCAAGAAAAGCACTTCCTGACCTCTTTTATCTGTGTCGCGCAGACCACGCACAGACCACGCGCAGACGTTGAAGTCTGCAGAGTGTCTGTTATCTAGAAGACTTTTCATTAAAAAAGATCTATGCAAGATCTGCATATTACAGACTTGACACAACTAATCCTAAAGTCTTCTAAAGTCTACAGAGATTGAACACCATCACCCACCACCACCCATGTCCACCACCACCGTCTGCCACCACCACCGTCATCCACCACCACCGTCCGCCTCCACCCACCGTCCGCCACCACCACCACCCACCGTCCACCACCACCCACCGTCCACCATCACCACCACCCATGTCCACCACCACCGTCTGCCACCACCACCGTCATCCACCACCACCGTCCGCCTCCACCCACCGTCCGCCACCACCACCACCCACCGTCCACCACCACCCACCGTCCACCATCACCACCACCGTCTAGCACCGCCGTATACCACCAACAGTTAATTTTATTAGCAGACGTTAAAAAACAGACACTTTTCTTGTTGCAGGCTGCAGAGGTTTGATTCACCTATTTTCTTGCAGATGTCTACAGATATGGTCCACAGACTGCAAACATTTTGCTGCAGAAAAAACAAACATCACCTAACTTTTCTATAAAAATAAAGTGAAAAGTTAGCTTTAATATCCAAGCTACTTACAATACAAAAAGCTAGTATCAAAATATGTTAATTTTTTTACTTAGTATTAAAACCAGTTATTTTAACCCAAACTATATGGACCATTTGTGCAATAAACTCAAAATACAATCTTTATGTATAGTTAAACTTCAAAGAAAGACAAGGTAAAAATAACTCAAATTATGTTTAACGATCATGAACAAAGATTCTTCAAAATTTGTAACTTCTCAAAAACTCATTTTTCTTCTCATATCTTCATCTCCATCCAAACACATTTTCACATCTTTTCAACTTATCTCCTTTTTAAAAGTTTTTCAATAAGCAATCTCAAACACCCACATAATCAATAACTGTGTGTTCTTAATTATGATGACAAATCCATCAAAAGTTCCAAAACTTGATTAAAGGTGAGATCTTTAGTAAAGCAAAACACAGATAACAAAAGGTCAGATACGACTGTGTGTGTAGAGTTGAAGTACCAAAGCATAAAAAAGTAAAGATTCAAGATTTCGAGATCAATGATAGTGGGTGAGTGCTTAGATGACGACAAATGACGCACCAGCAATACGAAAGGCAAAAAGGCGGCACGGAACCACGTGGAGATGATAGTTGTTGGGTGTCTCCACTTTCTACAGTGAGCAATGAAAGCCAATCGTTTGTTATCAGCGACTAAAAAGCAGAAAGCAGTGGCATGTGTTGGTCTTGATTCACTGAGGCAAATCGTCGAACATGTGGTGGGCATTGGATAGAATGGATGGGGTTTCAGTGGATCAAAATGCGTATGAATCTTTGGGATATTATTTGGGTAAATTGTAATGTGGCTGATCCTCTTTCACATTCGCCTTATCGCTATTTCAATCTCCCATCAAAACACAATGTGAAATAGTGAAATGAATGTCAAAATGTTAATCATGAATAAACCGATGAAAAAAACTTCCTATTTTTTTTTTTGGGAAGAACACAAACCTACTAACTTGGGTTATTGGATTTATTGATCGAGATTAATTCTAAATTTTATTTATTGATCGATATTAATTCTAACTTAAAAAATGTTTACATGCACTCCTAACTTTGAGCTTATTTTTCTTTAATGATTTCTTACTAAATGAGAGTTAACTATCGTTTGTTTTTTTTATGAAATGAGGTCAACGTTGAGCCATTTTTCAACTCAAGCACCGTCTAATTTCAATTAGGTCCGTTTCTTATTGTCTAACCTTCATCATCACCTGAAATCTACCTCCAACGAGTTCGGTGGTTCAAATCAGGAGGTGGAGATTGACAGGTTTTTGGGTGCGGAAGTTTCAATTTGACGGTCCTGATGATAGATTTCAACTTTCTGTTTAGTGTTTTGGCCATAAAAACAGTCCACGTCATCAAAAAACTAACGGGGTTAACTCTCAGTTAGTAAGGGATTGTTGGATGAAAATAAACTCAAAGTTAGGAGTATCTGTAAACATTTACTAAGTTGGGATTAATATCGGCCAATAAATGAAACTTGAGATTATTAAAATTCAATAACCCTACTAACTTTATGTTACGTTTTGAAAGATGAGATGAGTAAAGTTTAGAGTTAAATGTGTTTTACATTTATTAGATTTCATATAAATTACTTGAATCCAATATTTTAAATTTTATCATTTGCATCTCAAGGTTTCACTAAGATTATCATTTAAATCCATTTAACTACTCCTAATTAACACCATTAAGTTTCAAGCATTAGGGGTATTTTACTCAAAATAATTACAAAACAATAAATCGGGTTCACATGAGTTGTTCGCGTTTAGTCTTGTTTAGTAATCACCATTACAATTTAAATTACCAGGAATAATAAGTTGACATTTCTTTCATTTCATCAAGAAAAGCACCACTGGACCTCCTATTAGATAAAATAAAATATAATGATAACCAACTAAAAGTGACTCATTTTTAACGATATAAACAAACAAGTCATATGACACAAATTATTTGAATCATAATCATAAAAGACAAATCATCATAAAATTATAATAACAATGAACAATATGACATTGACAGTCAATGAATAATAATAATAAAATATCAATCATCGTAACCATAATTATACTTTAAACCAAATAAATATGTGATTTAATAAAACGAGCAAATGTAACATGATTACTAAACGAAATGCATTAACAAGACAAAATAACAAAAGACTATCATGAAATCAAATCATAATTGCAATTACCAAAAGAATCTTAACGCATAAAAACCATCACGTGGGCTGGTTTTTTATTTTGTAATCATTTTGACTAAAATAACTCTCATGTCAAAAAGTTAACCGTGTTAGTTATATGTAGTTAAATGGATTCAAATGATAATTTTAATGAAACATTTGGATGCAAAATGACAAAATCTTAATTTTTAGATTTAAATGACAATTTCTATAGAACTTCATGGATGTAAAATCCATTTAACTCTAAGGGGGCATCTGGTTGGAAGAAATGGAATGGAACGGAATAGAATGGAATTGAGAAACTAGTATAAATTTCAAATAAAATTATGTTTGAGTGGGTAATGACATGTAAAATACAAGGGAATGTTTCACCAAATTCCCTTGGTTGTGGGATTTCAAATTCCCTCTCTAGGTGGAAGGACTTTTAAATCCCACAACCAAAAGAATTTGAGGTGAAACATTCCCTTGTGTTTTGTATTTTATTACCCACTGAAACATAATTTTAGTTGAAAATTAACTAGTTTCTTAATTCCATTCTATTTCATTCCATTCTTTCTAACCAAACGCTCCCTAAGGGGGCATTTGGTTGGAAGGAATGGAATGAAATGAAATGAAATTAAGAAACTAGTATAATTTCAAGTAAAATTATGTTTGAGTGGGTAATGAAATGTAAAATTCAAAGGAATGTTTCACCTTAAATTTTCTTGTTTGTGGAATTTCAAATTCTCTCTCTAGGTGGAAGGATTTGAAATCTTACAACCAAGAGAATTTGAAGTGAAACATTCCCTTAGGTTTTACATTTCATTACCTACTCAAACAAAATTTTACTTGAAAATTACACTTGTTTCTCAATTTCATTCCATTCATTCCAACCAAACGCCCCCTAAATTTTAAAAATCATATGTATATTTTTTACAAAATTCTTAAGATTTTGTGAAATTAAATTCGTCATTTATATAAGTCTGGTTAGCATATTACATAACATTTCCACTTACTTTTTCTTTAACTCATTTTACTTGAAATATTATCATCAGTCATCACCCCCACATGTAACCTTATTACCACATCATAGTTTTATTTTTAATTTTATTTTAACGGATATATTGTTTTATTTAAGAATTTATTAAAAAACTTAAATAAAATCAGAATAAATAATTAAGTAGAAGTAAAAAGTAATTAAACAAAAATAAAAATAAATAACTAAACTTGCATGAGATTAAAAATAAAACAACATAACAATACTGCATAATTTAAAACAAACTAAATTAAAAACTAACCAAGTCAAGACACGTTGTATTTCTTCTTGATCTCGTTACACAAAGTTTCATTTCCGCTCATTGGTTTGGATCTAAAGCTTGTGTCGATGAAAGTATTTTCTTCTCTTCTACCATTGTTTCCTTTTGTTCCACCTTTTACAATTTCTTATTTTTTTATTTAATGCTTGATCGTTTTCTTCTTCACCTGGTTCGTCTTGACTAGTTATTCAACACTGCTTAACTTCTTTGCTTTGTAAGCAAACAAAGAAGACATGCATTTACCCTTTAGCTTGGACAGTGATTTGGTCTTATCCCTTCCCATCAGACGACTTGGAGATTTCAGCTCTACTTTAATATCATCATCATTATCATCGTTATCAAGTGATATCCCAAATTCAAGAGTATTGCCAAAGTTGCCAATTGAAAAGAGAACTAGTATACTCTCCCATGCTACTTATCTTTGTGCTTTTTAGGGCTTGATGTCCAAACATTATGGTACACTCATAGTACTTTGGGTGATCTTTTAACTATCATTCAAATATGTTCATATAAGACGGGATTATAACTCTTAATTTGAATATTATTGACGAAAGCAATCCTTACCTTTTTAATTTATTGGTCGCATCTGACCAACCACTTTTGTGTCAAGACTTTATTGTAACATAAAACTCATTAAATTTAGTAACCTTTCTACTAATGAAGTGCTAATGAATTCTAAGACTGTGAACGTTTCTTGCAACTTGAGGTGACTTGACATTGTTATATTCTTCTATATATCATTCACCAATATGTTTTAACATTCTAGTTGTTGTCAACTATTGGGTTTTCAAAAATGTATACATAAGTCATGCCCAACAACTCCTCATCATCAATTGGCCATTATATACAAAGAGCTTTATCAGGTTCTCCATTAGCATTTTTTTTCTTTTTTCTTTGTTGTTACTTTTTTTTGCGAAGAAGGTGCGATTATGGTTGTTTCATTTGCATATGATATTGTTGAAATCGGAGCCGTTGATGTTGTCGGAATTGTTGAAGCTGCGATTATGGTTGGAATTATGAGAATCCATATGGATGTTGAAGTAGTGAGAATCCACTTGTTTATTAAAACTATGAGAACGTAGGTGGTTAGGTTGGGCTTTGTTCATCATAGCCCTCGTTTAAAAGTTGAGAAAATTGAAACAGGGATCTTAGATCCATTAGATTATATAGTAGGTTGCTCGCGCGTTGCGGCGGGATTTTATGTGTGTAAGTCTGCAATCAGTGGCGGAGTTTAAACAAACCTACAGAGTGGGGGGGAACTCAATATATAATATAGTACCGAGCCAAAAATTTATACTATTAAGCCAAAAAAAAATAACACGACTGACAAAGAAAAGAGCGGGGAGGGGGCGCCTCCCCAATTTCTATGATAGTTCGCCCATGTGTGCAATATGATGTATTATCAGCATAATACAATTCGCAATTTCTCACATGTTTTGCTACTAATAAGATGCAAGTTGTAATCTTATCAAAAGAATTCAAGGTCACAATAGGTTGCTCGCTCCTCTAGGAAATTGTAACCATTTGTCATCAAGAAAACATACAATTAGACAAGTAGCTAAAGTCACCTTAAAAGTTATAACAGAAAAAGTGATAAAGTGAAACTGACATTACCTACTTGAGATGAGAGTTGTACCATCAGCTTTAAAAACTGGGGCATGAATTAACAAGTTAAAAGTGATGCACCAAGGAGATATGCTGATAAAGTCATCAGGCTGAGGTAAACAACTTAAGTCATACAATGGTTTATGATTGTCCACTTTAAACAAACAAGCAAAACAAAAGGGAGAAATCTTATATCATCCTTTTCAGTTTTTTAATTAGACACTTCCCACTCCCGATGGGCTGATGTTGTATTGTAGGGTTGTTCACGAGCCGAGCGGACCTCTGCTCGTGTTTGGCTCGTTTCTAAATCGAACCGATCCGAGCGGCTCATTTACAATCGAGCGGAAATTCGAACGAGCATTTTTCGAGCGTTAATTTTTCAATCGAGCGTCGAGCGAGCGCAAACGAGCAGTGAACAATTTGTAAAACTCAACTACTTAGCGTGCCATCCGATGTATATTGCAGTGTGAGACGGTGACCATGTTGGGTGTCAGGTTTTGATGATTTCAAAAAGCAGCCACATTTCATTATAATATTTTCATGAATAACAATACATTATGGCTGACGATTAGATTAAGATAGTACCCAATGAGACGGTGAGCATATTGCAGAGAACGATGTATGAAAGCGGCAAATGATCAACTAAAAACAAGAACGGGCTCAAAGATTTTATTCATAGCGATTTAGAATTTCACGTTAATGTTTAGTGTTAATTTTTTTATTAGGTGGATTGATATAATATGTATAAATATTATTGTATATTTATATATAGTAGGTCAAATCTACTAAAATACCATGTATAAACTATATATATAAATAAAAAATAATTCGATCCGAACCGAGCCGAGCGGACCTTTGCTCGTGCTTGGCTCGTTTACAAACCGATTCGAGCCGATCGGCTCGTTTACAACCGAGCATAAATTCAAACGAACATTTTTCGAGCAAATTCCGAACGAACATCGAGCGAGCGTCGAGCGACAAACGTTTTGTACAGCACTATTGTAGTGCACCTAGATGTGGCAAAATGGGCCACAAGTAACAAGTCAAAATGGCTACTTTTGGTATGGGTTAGGTTGAACCAAAGCACTTTTTATTAATTTCTTTCTAGTTTTTTATTAATTATTAGTGTCAGGTATTATTATAAAAACTATTTTATTCCAATAACAGCCTCATTATCTGAATAAAACATATTAGAAGGTATTATGCATTAAAAGTACACTTCACACGTCTTACTCGTTTGACCCATTAACTCGAGTATATGAAATTGAAACCTCTAATTGCACCTTCATTTCTAACTTTTATAAAATATGATTAGTTTGAAACTGATAAACATAAGTATCTAATTTAACAAAACTATGTCAAATATCAATCCCAATAACGTAGAAAGTCACAAAGTTGTTACTCCATGCACGTTGAAAACAATACAAAAAATGCCCATGTGAAAGACTTAAGGGCTGTTTGATGCAGCTGATTCAGTAATATCTGACTGAGTCAGAAGCTGACCCAGTTAGAAGTTCTGACTGAGTCTGCATCTGACTGAAATTTGGTTGTTTGATAGTATATGACTGACTCTGCTGAATGATAAAATCCCAAAATTCCCCAATTCTATTCGTGAACTTTCTTCAAATCCCCAAACTCACCACTCCAACATCACCAAACTCACCACCACCACCACAACCAGCAGCAGCAGCCGCCGCCGCCGGGAGGATGATGCCACCATCGTACGCCACCCACCACCACCACCTAACAACCAGGCCGGGGAGGGTTCGATCTTGATGGGTCTGATCAGAACTTCTACGACGGAGGGAGGGCACCGGAGGGAGGAGCACGACGGAGGGAGGGCGCTAGAGAGATGGGGGTCGCCAACGGTGGAAGACCTCGCCAAGGGGGTCGCGCGGTGGGGATTTGGCGGAGGGGAGCGGATTGCGGGGGTTGGCGAAGGGAGGGGCAGCGCCCCTTTTCTTGGTCAGCATGGTTTAATTTAGGGTCTGGGTCAGAACCCATAGACCCAATCAGAATACAACACAACCACATCAAACAAGCTGACGGGCTCCAGTCAAGCGGGTGAGCACAAATCAAATGGGCCCTTAGACTTTTCCCATTGAGACCATCCCCTATAAAATCCCACTGTTGAGAACTGGCAGCAAAGCAAATAGTAGACCAACAGCACAGTGTTGAAAAATGCCAGACCATAAAATGAAAAAAAGATATATATAAATAATAGGACTTGACGCAAAGCATTTTTTTTATTTTTGATTATATATATTTCTCCAATCAAGAAAAGTAGGGTTACTTTTCTCAACCTGAAAGATGAGTCTTCCAACAGTGATTTGACCATGAATGGCACTATTGTTATTTTTCACAACCCAAAATTTCACCACCTGTGTATAAAAAAAAGGACATGAATAATTCTCGGGCTATACAATGTTTTCAGAACTGGATCGGACGTCGAACCGGACGCCTTACTGGTTTGGTGGTCGGACCGGTTGGACCGGATTTAACTATATTTTAATTATATTTATATATGTAATTAAATATTTGTTGGAAATAAGGGTGTGAAAGGGAGTCTCTCTAACACCCTTGTCCCACATTGGTGTGACAAATGAAACATTATATGTTTATATGTAAAAACAAGGTAAAAGATATTGAATGTCTTTATGATACCTTTTACACCATGACCTACCCGCGCGCAGGGGGGTGCAAAAACGGGTTTCTGGCTGGAAAATTAGGGTCGCCCGGACACGAATGCCGTTCGAAATAAACCGGGTCCGCGTGAAGCCGGTTTTTTTGCTGGCAAATCTACTCCACATAACCGTCCCCTAAGGTTGCGTTTGGTTAGAAAGAATGGAATAGAATGAAATTGAGAAACTAGTATAATTTTCAAGTAAAATTTGTTTGAGTGAACAATTAAAAGTAAACCCAAAGGAATGTTTCACCTCAAATTCCTTGTGGGATTTCAAAATCCTTTCACCTATAGAGGGAATTTAAAATCCTACAACCAATGGAATTTAAGGTGAAATATTCTCTTGGGTTTTACATTTCATTACCCACTCAAACATAATTTTACTTGAAAATTATACTAGTTTCTCAATTCCATTCATTCCATTCCATTCCTTCCAACCAAACGCAACCTAAATGAATTAGAACAACCATTCTCCAAATTAAAAAAAGAATGAAGTTTACCACAGATAAGAGGTTTGTTAGAGTATCATAGCCATTGTCCCACAAAAAAAAAAGATTTAGGGGCTGTTTGGCAGTCTCTTAATAAGCCTCTTAATGGTTCAGACGTCTGAATGGTTCAGCATTTAATGGTTCAGACTGTTTGTTTTGCAAGCAAATGTCTGAATGGTTCAGACATTTGCCTCTGAATGATTAAGCATTATACTAGTGCTGAATGGTAAAGATGTCTAATGCTAAATGGTTAAAACCTCTTATCTGAATTGGTGAGACATTTGCATTAAAATAGTTAAACGACTGTGGTTTAAAATTTGTCACAATTAGGTCCAAACTATTAACTCCATCCAATTTCTCTGTTAGATTTTTATAAAAAAATAAAAATACCCTTGGACTAAAAGTGTTATTATATTACAACCTAACCCTATTTTTTTTCTTGTTTGAACATATCTGAACCACCTCCACCACCACCACCACCACCCACGACTCGCCGGCAACCGTATAGCCATCACCCACCACTCTCCGGCAACCATACCGCTACCACCCAACACTCGTCGGCAACTACCACCGTCACTTGCTTAAGCTCTAAACCAAACCCTAACCCCACCCGTTTCCTCTTTGACTAGACCACATCGTCACTCCCTTAATTAACCAACCTCGCTTATAGGCGGTGGTCAGCGACCCGAAACCGCCTTCAAACCGCCTGTAATCGTGTTAGAAACCTAGCGGATTCACCCGATTTTACCATAACGGATGTGAAATCGTTGGTGGTCGGCGGCCTGCACTGCCCAATCGCGGTGGTTGTAGTTTGGGGTTGTCGGCCAAAGTTGAGAAGGAACATATCTGATCACTTCCGTCACATAGAGAGAGAGAGAGAGAGAGACATATCAGAGAGAAGGGAAGAGAAAAGAGGATATGGTGGTCGTGGATATGGGGGTGGTGGTGGTGGTGGTGTGACGACAATTGTGGTTACTTAGGCTGAAGTTGAAATGATGGTGGTGTGATGAAGATGGTGATGGTGTGGTGGTCATGGGTTTAAGGCCAACGATTTGGATGAGCGATGCTACCGATGGTGGTGGTGGTAGTGTCTGGTGGTGCCTGTGAGGTGGTCGCGGTGGTCTGGCAGTGGGTGTGGTGGCTGTGTGGCGCTATCTGTGAGGTGGTCGTGGTGGTGTGGCGGCGGGTGTAGTGGCTATGTGTCGGTGGTTGTGCGGCGGTGATGGTAGCGTGGTCGACAATGGTTGTTGATCAGGCTTGAAGCGGTGATATTTTTACAGAGAGAGAGAGAGAGAATAAAAATAGAGAGAGTAAGGAGTGTGTGTTTGTGTGTGTGTGTGTATATGTGTGTGTGTGTCTATCGATATTAAAATTACAATTTTAGTCCAATGGTATTTTTGTCTTTTTATATACACTTAACGGAATAAACAGGGTAGTGACCCGGACTTAATTGTGACAAATCTTAAACCACAGTGGTTGAACCGGACATTTTTAAATTATTGGATGAAAATGGTTATAACCATCAAACCACAGGGACCAAAATAGTAATTTACTCAAAATGTAATAAAGGTGATAGTAAGAAAACTAAACGGTATAAATTCGAGTCCTGTTTTAATTCGGTTCGACCCATCTAGCATTATCAATTTGCCCATCTAGCCCACGTTGCTCATTTTCGGCCCAGACCCAAACCCTTTATGGACTTTTTTGCTTTTCTTTTCCTTTTACGTAACAAAAAGAGATGTAACCGCGTAATGCGGCAGATATGAATGGTATAACCTGCGTGATTAAGTGGGATGTTAAAATTTGTAAGATCTAATTTCGATGACCTTGACAACTCTTTGCTCGTTCTATCTAAATAGTTTTCTCATAAGAAAATCTTTTGTAATATTCGAAGTCTGTTTTGAGAACAATTTATATCAGTTTGTAGTAAAGTTTACGTAAAAAATAAAAAATTGACAATACTCTTAAAAAACTAAATAACATGTAAGATAGGAATTTCGACATAAAAAAATGTGAAGGTTTATAGCGTCTTCATGAACCCTAGGGATGTAAATGAGTGAAACCGGTTCGCAAGCTACTCAGGAATAGCTCGAGCTCACATTATGGCTCGTTTACTAAACGAGCTCGAGCTGGCTCGCGAGTCTAAACGAGCTTTTCGTTTATATAATTTTTTATTTACATATTACACATATATAAATATATATACATAAATAATAATATTAGATATATTATTATGATAAAAATAATTAAATAATATATATTATGTTATGTATAAAAAGTATGCTTATAAATAAATATAAAAGTAATTATAGAAAAATAAAATTTTCATAATTTAAAAATAAACAAACCAAGCCCGAGCCGAGCTCGAGATTGAAATTTTTTTGACAAGTCTATCTCGAACTTTATAAATAAAACTACAAACGAACCGAGCTCGAGCCTAAATGAGCTCGGGCTCGATTTGACTCGTTTACACTTTACACCATTAACAAACCCAATGTGTCTTCAATTTAATGCACAAATTTCCAGAATCTATTGATGTTTTGAATCATATAAGTTATAGGGCCGACTCTATAGTATAATTTATGACGTATTAGGCTTGAAACCCCCAATAAATAAGGGCCCTCATTTATAAAAGAATTTATATTGGGTTTTGGTATTATATGGACCAATGAAATTTTGAAGCGGAAATAGCACTTGATAGTTGAGTCCAGAAGAAAATTCAGTGATCGACTAGTCCATTTTTGTCTCTTGTTTTTCAAAGAAATCAACTATCAAAGACTAAAGGTTAGTAAACGGATTTTTCTTTGATTTATTGCTTTTGGTAAATGAAATTTGATTATGTTGCTTATGTTTAGATTGCGTTTTAAAAAAACCTTAAATTTTAAGTTCGATTGGGGCCTATAAAACGTTGAGCCGGCCTGATTGTGTTGTAATGCATTAAGTTGTACGTACATTACACATTAAACTTACTTTATATATTCTAAAGTTGTAAGCCACTAAAACTAATCCTCTAGTGCTTCCATTGACACAATCAATCATTCAATCATTGATATGACTAAAGTCTCACAATGTTTTTGTGCCCACAACTATTATGACTAAAAAGCATGAGGCAACAACAATGCTTTAAGTTGCCTTCAACATTTCCACTAAAAGCATTTACCTTTTCATAGTTAGAACTCGTTAGAACATGATATAATGAATAAAGTAGATGAAAGAGAATTATTTGATAATGTCTATAAACATGAAAAACATACTCATTCTACTTATAAAGGTGCGATTATGGTTGTTTCATTTGCATATGATATTGTTGAAATCGGAGCCACTTTTGATGTTTTCGGAATTGTTGAAGCTGTGATTGTGGTGGTTGAAATTGTAAAATCCAGGTGGTGGTTGGAATTATGAGAATCTATAGATGTTGAAATAGTGAGAATCCACTTATTTGTTAAAACTATGAGAATGTAGGTGGTTAGGTTGGTTTCTTTTATAAAGTTAAAAGAATTAAAAAGGTGGGCCCTACACTTTATAAAGTTACTCGTTCGTGGCCAGGTGCGAAGCTTTTTTATGTTATATGTTATATGTATAATAGATGCATTTAAGTTTGTGTCTATGAGTAAACTTATGTAAGTTCAACCCGAGCTTGTTTATAAATGCAGCTTGAGTTCATTTTAAGCTTGACCTGATAAAGTTTCTGGCAACTAGTTGGTTGTTATTTACATCTTCATAGAGAAAGAAAAGCAAACCAGTTAATTTTTTTTATCGGAATCTACTTAATAAATTAAATAACTATTTGTAACATAAATGAAATAACTAGTTGCAATTAAGCATACCAGTACTAAAATGTACTCTCATTTGAAAGTGTCAAATCAGATGAACTAATTTTGTTTTTTATTATAAAATTAAAGAAATCTAGTTAATGTGACAATTCTAAATATACGTAAAAATGAATTGAAGAGAGAACATTTAGCAAAACTTTCATATATTATAACACAAGGAAGGGGTTAGATGACGGGTCCTAAGGATCAACATAACTTTCATTCTTCAATTTTATAAATATGCTTGTAAAGTGTTGTAGGCGTTAAGCTTTGGGTAAAGATGACCAAAGCATTGGC
This sequence comes from Flaveria ramosissima, assembly GCA_025215565.1. Lineage (NCBI taxonomy): Eukaryota > Viridiplantae > Streptophyta > Magnoliopsida > Asterales > Asteraceae > Flaveria > Flaveria ramosissima. The sequence goes on from CM046038.1 coordinate 53,815,735, forward strand.
AAACCAATGAATCTTTTTCCACCGGGGTCGATTCACGTGTCTCTTTGCTTGAAGTCTGAATTTTCAGCTCGGGTCGAGTTGGATCACGTGAAGATTGATAACTTGTCGTTACATCAGGTCAAACTAAGATCTAAAATGAAGTTTTTGATGCAACCATAATCATATAAAAAATAATGCACCGTTCAATAACAATTTAGAAAATATAACTCAAGTACTTAATTGCATTCGCTGCTCTTTTTTTGTTTACATTTTGTTTTCAAACACAACATGTATAGATTGATCTTTTCTAAGTATGTTTAAAAATCTCAAGGGTCGTCGTCAAAAAATCTCGGTAGTCGATTAAAAAACCATAAGATAGAATAGATAGAAAAGTTAAAAGGCTATTGGGTCGATTGACCCCGCACCCTATATAATAGACCGGGGTGTCCATAAGGACTAATGCCGGTCTCATCTTCGATTAGTTTGTTAAAAAATGCTTTATGTTTTCTAATATCCTATATTATATTTATTTGTTTATTTGTATCATATTATAAAAAAGATACTTTACTATTAAATTAATTTAATTACGGAGTATCAGGATAAAAAAGTTAAGATCTAATTAGATCCTGGTTGCTTAGTGGTTTGGCACACAACCAAAAACTTAGAGATTGAAATTCTATAGGGTGTATGTTATGATGCATTTATCTTTAAAAATGTTAAAACTGTTGTAAAAGATAAAAAAATATATATATAATTATAAAATACCTATAAATACAAGTAAAAATTGAATGACATCCAAAAAAAATGTAATAAACGTTATAGTAAGAAAACTAAAAGATATAAAATCGAGTCCAGTTTTAATTCGGTCCGACCCATCTAGCATATCCAATTGCCCATCTAGCCAGGTTGATCATTTATGGGCTTTTTTGCTTTCTTTTTCTTTTACGTTTTAAAAGAAAAAAGTGATGTAACATGCGCTATGCGACGAATATGAGTTGTTTAACCCGCGTGATTCCATGGGATGTTGAAATTTGTAAGATCTGATTTTGAAGACTTTGACAACTCTTTGCTCGTTCTATCTAAATGGTGTCATTATGTCACGATGTAATTTCAATTTAAAGTATTTTGATATACAAACCGTGACCTATTTCTTATGTGTAAATTTTGATATTAATCATATCACAAATTCTGTATTTGACAAAATGTATTGGTCTTGAAACATACTTTTACTTGCATATCGGAACTTAGTTTTCTCATAAGTAGAATTGATATAATATTCGTCACTACGTAAATCGCATTATAACATAGAAGTATGTTTTGAGACCGATTTATATCAGTTTGCAGTAAAGTTATATAAAAAATAAAAAATTGACAATACTCTTAAAAACTAAATAACATGTAAGATAGGAATTTCGACATAAAGGAATGTGAAGGTTCATAGCGTCTTCATGAACCCTATGAATGTAAATGAGTCAAGCCGGCTCGCAAGCTACCCGGGATCAGCTCGAGCTCACACTATGGCTCGTTTACTAAACGAGCTCGAGCTTCATATATCAAGCTCGAGCCAGCTCGCGAGCCTAAACGAGCTTTTTATTTATATAATTTTTATTTACATATAATTACACATGTATATAAATATATGTTTACATAAATAATATTATTAGATATATTATTATGATAAAAACAATTAAATAATATATATATATATATATATATATATATATTATGTTATATATAAAAAGTATGAAAATAAATATAAAAGTAATTATGAAAAAATAAAAATTTAACACATAAGCAATTAACAAACCGAGCCCGAGCCGAGCTTCGAGATTGAAAATTTCCGACGAGTCGAGCTCGAGCTTTATAAATAAAACTACAAACGAGCCGAGCTCAAGCCTATACGAGTTTAAGCTCGACTCGGCTCGTTTACGCCGCTAATGAACCCAATATGTCTTTAATCTAATGCACAAATTTCAAGAAGCTATTGATGTTTTGTATCATATAAGTTGTGTTGTTATGCATTAAGTTGTACGTACATTACATAAATAAATTTTACTTTATTCTAAAGTTGTAAGCCACTAAAACTAATCCCCTAGTGCTTCCAATGACACAATCATTCATTCAATCATTGAAATGACTAAAGTCTCATAAGTTTTTTGTGCCCACAACTATTATGAGTAAAAAGCATGAGGCAACAACAATGCTTAGCTTTAAGTTGCCTTCAACATTTCCACTTAAAGTGTTTACCTTTTCACAGTTAGAACATGTTAGAACATGATATAACGAATAAAGTAGATGAAAGAAAGTTATTTGATAATGTGTATGAACATGAAAAACATACTCATTCTACTTATAAAGTATCGTCTTTTAAAGTTGTGGTCATTTGCACTTGTTCATTTTGATGTTGAAGGACCATATTGTACTACCTGTATTAGTGGTTGTGTATGCTTTGTTACTTTCATTGATTGTTATTCATGTATGACTTGAATATACGTATCGATTAAGTGTTAATGAGATTTATAAATGAATGCGCCTAAGTTTTTAAGGAGTGAGCGCGATACGACTACAACTTATGTGATCAATAGGATGCCATCACTAGTATCATGGATGAAGAAACCATGTGAGAAACCACTCAGGTTATATTTCACCATTTTGGCCATGATCAACTGTATAGAGTTATTTTTGATTATTTATAATATGTTTGACGTGATATAGTTATGTTATCATTATGTTTAAGCAAGATTGACTATGTTTGATTGTGCTTGACCAATTACGACTATGATTAAGGGATTGTTTGTTTTTTTTCTGAAAATCACTTCCTGACTTCTTTTGTCTGCGCCGCGCAGACCACGCACAGACAATGAGGTCTGCAGACTGTTTGTTTTTTGAAATACTTTTTATTAAAAAAAGGCTTCCTGAGGTCTGCGTGAAGAACACATAACAAACATTATGTTGTGTTAACTTACCAAATTTTGAACGAAAAGTAAAACGAAACGTAAAAATGTTGAATCACACATGCATGTTGTGTCGTATTAACTTGCAAAACTTAGAACGAAACGTAATACGAAGATTTACGAAATATGAAAAGTATAGGAGAACAAAATTGAAAATATAAAAGTTGTGAGATTAAATTGCAAAAAATGAAAAGTTTTAAAGTCAAATTTTGAAAAGTTAAATTGTAAAAAAGAAAAAAATTTGTGTTAAAAGTGAAAAATTAATTTTTTTTAAACCCCCCTATGCATAAGGTACAACACCATTATGCATAGGAGGGTTGATAATTAATATAATATAAATATGCAAAAGCAAGCTTATAACAAGAATGATAAATAAAAGGTGGGGATTTTGTCGCTAATTTTGCGATGACTTTAATATGGAATCATTTCGTCCTAACAAAACATAGACCTATAAGTTTACGTTATTATATTACACATATATCTGGTAACCATGTTATTAGGAGTGTGCGACATTGACACTAGATTGGTAACATGTGACGCATTTTATCTTTAATTTTTCTAAACTTTTATTTTCAACAATCATACTATATATAATATACATTTTCAACTTGTTTGATATCTAATAATTTCATGCTTATGCTATAACTTTCGTCCGTTGACTTAAAAAAATGTATGACCATTTTTTTTCTGAACGTTCCGCTAAAACTTCTTTTTTTTTCCTATTGTAAACGAAGATGTATTCAAAACGTTTTCATTTAATATCATAACCTATAACGTGTGGCGTTACCATTGCGGTATCACAACAAACCCAATCGTTTGTGAGCGAACAAAATCATGGTCAATATTTTGGTATTATCGAAACATACATCGGTGTTCGTTTTTATGACCTTTTTTAACAAACCGGACAGTAACGATCAAACTCATGCCTTGCCGCACTCCCGTCTCAAAACACGAACGGAGAAAAACCAGTTATATTAAAGAGAAAAACGGGTAAAAGATGGCAAATTATGCCAGAGAGATTATATTATCTTGACGTAGAGATGAAGTAGGTGACGTGTGTTCGTCTCCACCACTTTGTTAACCGGTGACACACAGATTATTATTTAGCAGCCGACTTGCACGTCATCCATTGAGGTTGTCTGTGTAGGACTAAACAAAAACAAAAAGAAAAAAAGAAAAAAATAAGGAGATAAAGCATCCGTAAAAACTTTAGCCCAACTGGTTAATGTGAGTTACCTATGTCATGTAAGTAAAAAGAAGGTCATGGTTTCAAGTCTCACTCTAAGCAAAAAATGCTCAAATTTGAGTCAGGGAGTTTTCTCAACAATGAGTTTCCTCCTGAGGGGTTGGGATGCGGTCCCGTCTGAGAAACGGATAGGTGGGTCTGATTAAGATAACACTCATCCTCCGAAGCAAGGTCATTTTGTCGTTCAGAAAAAAATGCTAAATAATTAATTTGTTTACCAACCACCATACCAAAATGTGCAAATCTAATACCCACCTATTTCAATTTCGATAGTAATATAGTATACTACTGGTTGATCAATGTTTTAATATAAATTAGATGAACTAATTTTGTTTTTTTAATATAAATTAAAGAAATCTTATTAATGTGACAATTCTAAATATGCGTAAAAACGAATTGAAGAGAGAACATTTAGCAAAACTTTCATATATTATAACACAAGGAAGGGGTTAGATGACGGGTCCTAAGGATCGATATAACTTTCATTCTTTAATTTTATAAATATGATTGTAAAGTGTTTCTAGGTATTAAACTTTGGGTAAAGATGACCAAAGCGTTGGCAAACCAATGATTCTTTTTCCACCAGGGTCAGTTCATGTTAGGCCCGGCAAAAGAAGCCCAAATATCTTATTTTGGGTCGGAATGGTTTTTTTTAAATAGAAGTGGGTTAGGATGGGTATAATAAAATAGATAAGGAGTTCAAGATGGGTTGAAAATACACACAAGGAAAATCAATATGGGTCAAAATGGGTATTTGTCCTGTCTCAAATTTTAAATCAGCCCATCTCCATCTCAAATGGCAAACTCTAAAGCCTTTAATCGAACCACCGCATCCACATAGAACGAACCTCTGCAACTCAAATCGATCACCGCTGAAGCAAATCGACCACCGCACTCACATCAATCGAACCTTTGCTACCCAAATCGAACCACCTGACCCACATCGATCAAACTCCACAACCCAAATCGATAACCACTGATACAAATCGACCATCGTACCCACACAATCGAACTCTACAACTCAAATCGATAACCGCTTAAACAAATCGACAACCGTACCCACATTGATCGACCTCTGCTTACCCAAATCGACCACCGCTGCTGAAGCAAATCGACCACCGCACCCACATCGATCGGTATCAATCTCTCTCGATGAATCAGCTGAGCAAATTGATCACCGCAACATTTCCGCAGCACCATTTTGACCATCAGCATCTGACCACCACAGTTGCCATAACCCATACTTGTCAAATTATTGATGGTAACCAACCCAATCACCATTTATGTCCTATTGTTCCTTCAATGTTAGTTGATTTTTGATAAATGTGTTTGACTTTGGCAAATCAATCGGTAGTTTTGGCATTTACTATTTCTCTTGAGTTTCTGCACAAAGTTGCTTGATGAGGTTTTGGTAATTTTAGATGTAATTTATAGAACTTTTCTAAGAATGGCTCCTCTTAACCTAAACCCTTCCTGACCCGAATCCATCTTTACCCAACTCATCCTGATCTTCTTTTTTAAATGACTCATCCTAATCCGAACCCATCCTAACCCAAACCCATCTTGACCTAACAACCAACCCAATCCAACCCGCCCATTTTGCCGCCTCTAGTTCACGTGTCTTTTTGCTCGAAGTCTGAATTTTCAGCTCGGGTCGAGTTGGATCACGTGAATATTGATAACTTGTCGTTAGATCAGGTCAAACTAAGATCTAAAATGAAGTTTTTGATACAACCATGATCATACAAAAAATAATGCACCGTTCAATAACAATTTAGAAAATATAACTCAAGTACTTAATTGCATTCGATGCTCTTTTTTTATACATTTTGTTTTCAAACACGACATGTATAGATTGATCTTTTCTAAGTATGTTTAAAAATCTCAAGGGTCGTCGTCAAAAAATCTCGGTAGTCGATTAAAAAACCATAAGATAGAATAGATAGAAAAGTTAAAAGGCTATAGGGTCGATTGACCCCGCACCCTATATAATAGATTGGGGTGTCCATAAGGACTAATGCGGGTCTCATCTTCTATTAGTTTGTTGAACAAATGCTTTATGTTTTCTAACTAGCATTACATCCCGCGCTTCGCGGCGGTTTCGTGATTCGTGATTATATATTCTTGAATACTGATACAATAGGAGTGTCAAAATTTGTAATGTAAAAATAAGAAAAAAAGGCCAACAAAACGTTTACCAAAATTAAAATAACCGAAAAGAAAAATTAAATGCGTGAAAGAAAGTAAAAGATAAGAAGAAAATTATAAAAATAGATTAAAACCGGGGTAGATGTGCTGCTAAGGATCGAATTTGGATTGCTAAGTGAAGGAGGCTTGCATCTTATAAACGGTAAAAAAAAAGCAAGGAGAAAAAAAAAACGGGCCTGACAACAAATATCATGTGGCGGGATAACTTGTTTTTAATGGAATTAAAAGTAGTAATATGTTAACTAACATTAACAGGTCAAGTTACATGTGCATTTAACCAAAACATACACATATGCATAAATAAACATGTCATGCGTTCGTACAACAAAATGACATCTTGAGAACGTATATAAAACTACGAGCGACACAACGATATATATAGAGTTTAGAAAACATCATGTTGTTAAGTTAAAATACATAAATAAACAACATGATTACACTATATAAAGATGCTTTTATAAATAAAGTCAAGTTTGTTTAAATAATTGTTGTTTTCTTCTTATTTAAAAAGCGAGAAGATGAACATGAAAGCCAAGGTGAAACCATCGCTCCACATGAAAGTAAATTATAAAAATTTAAATAACCAAAAAATAAAAATCAATCAGAATATCCAAAAACGAAAAGAAGCCGATTTTGGTCTTGATTTGCTTTCAAGTTTAATTGGCCTAATCCTAATTGTCTACCACTGAGCCATATGGTCAGATTTATTAAATTGTTGTTTAACTATGTATATCTAGAAAAATAATATTGAATAAAAACCCACGAATAAAGATGCATTAGCCTTGTATATCATGCATTAACTATTGTACGTTACTGTAGATCAAGTTGCAATTTGTATATATATAAATACCGTATATTATAGTTATTTGTTTATTTGTATCATATTATAAAAAAGATAGTTTACTGTTAGATAATTTGATTATGAAGTATCAGGATAAAGTTAAGATCTAATTAGATCATGTGGTTTAGTGGTTTGACACACAACCAAAGTGTTAGAGATTAAAATTCTACAGGGTCTATGTTATGATGTATTTATACTTAAAAATTTTAAAACTGTTGTAAAAGAAGTTATAAATATAAAAAACCTATAAAGACACGTAAAATTAAATGACATCCAAAAAAAATGTAATAAACGTGATAGTAAGAAAACTAAAAGGTATAAATTCGAGTCCAGTTTTAATTCAGTCCGACCCATCTAGCATTATCCAATTGCCCATCTAGCCCAGGTTGCTTATTTTCGGCCCAGACCCAAACCATTTATGGGCTTTTTTGTTTTTCTTTTTCTTTTACGTTTTAAAAGAAAGAAGTGATGTAACACGCGCTATGCGAAGATATGAGTTGTTTAACCCGCGTGGTTCAATGGGATGTTGAAATTTGTTAGATCTAATTTCGATGATTTTGACAACTCTTTGCTCTTTCTATACTTCTATCTAAATAGTGTCATTATGTCACTATGTAATTTTCAATTTAGAGTAACATATTAATTATGTTTCTAACTTTCTATAACTTTTGATATACAAACCGTGACCTATTTCTTATGTGTAAATTTTGATATAAATAATATTACAAATTTTGTAATTGATAAAATGTATTTTCGGTCTTGAAACACACTTTTACTTGCATATCGGAACTTAGTTTTCTCATAAGTAAAATTGTTATAATACGCGTTATAACATAGAAGTCTGGTTTGAGACCAATTTATATCAGTTTGCAGTAAAGTTTATATAAATAAAAAAATGACAATACTTTAAAAAACTGAATAACATGTGGGATAGGAATTTCGACATAAAGAAATGTGAAGGTTTATAGCGTCTTTATGAACCCTAGGTATGTAAATGAGTCAAGAAGGCTCGCAAGCAACTCGAGATGGGCTTGAGCTCGTATTATGGCTCGTTTACTAAACGAGCTCGAGCTTGAGCTTCAGATATTGAGCTCGCGCCAACTCGCGAGCTTAAACGATCTTTTTATTTATATAATTTTGTATTTACATATTACATATATATAAATATATATTTACATAAATAATATTATTAGATATATTATTATGATAAAAATAATTAAATAATATATATTATGTTATATATAAAAAGTATGATTATAAATAAATATAAATGTAATTTTATAAAATAAATTAAAAACTTAATAATTCAACAATAAACGAATCGAGCTCGAGATTGAAAATTTTCTGACGATCCGAGCTTGAGCTTTACAAATAAAACTACAAACGAGTCGAGCTCGAGCCTAAACGAGCTCGTGCTGGACTCGACTTGTTTACACCTCTAACGAACCCATCGTGTCTTCAATCTAATGCACGATTCAAGAAACTATTGATGTTTTTCAATATATAAGTTGTGTTGTTATGCATTAAGTTGTACGTACATAACACATAAAGAAATTCTACTTTATTCTAAAGTTGTAAGCCACTAAAACTAATCCTCTAGTGCTTCCAATGACACAATCAATCATTCAATCATTGAAATGACTAAAGTCTCACAATGTTTTTGTGCCCACAACTATTATGAGTAAAAAGCATGAGGCAACACCAATGCTTAAAGTTGCCTTCAACATTTCCGCTTAAAGCATTTACCTTTTCATAGTTAGATCAGGTTAGAACATGATATAATAAATAAAGTAGATGAAAGAGAGTTATTTGATAATATCCATGAACATGAAAAATATACTCATTCTACTTATAAAGTATCGTCTTTTAAAGTTCTAACCATTTGCACATGTTCATTCTGATGATTAAGGACCAATTGTACTGCCTATATTAGTGGTTTTGCATGATTTGTTACTTTCATTGATTGTTATTCATGTATGACTTAAATGTACGTATCGATGAAGCGTTAATAAGATTTATAAATGAATGTGCCTAAGTTTTTAAGGAGTGAGGTTGATTGACTACAACTTATGTGATCAATAGGATGCCATCACGAATAGCATGGATGAAGAAACCTCGTGAGAGACCACTCATGGTTATATTTCACCATTATGGCTATGATCAACTGTATAGCAGTGTTGTAGAAATCGCTAGGCGTTAGTCGGACGGTGTGGTACCGATTAAGGATTAATCGGGGTTAATTGGGGTTAAACGGAATTAAACGGATCGGACTTTTGTGAATAATTTACAAATTTATGTATCTATGACATTAATTTTATACTTATTTATGTATTGATTTACAAGTTAGGGGGATAAATTGTAAATTGGTGAATATGGAGGGGTTAATATTAAAATAACTGAACTTTATTAAATCATTGAAACAATACATTATCCCTGTCGTTCCATCTCCTCCCGTTGCAGTCCTCTTCATGTCACTGGCGTCGGAGTTTAGCGCCGCAATCGGCAAATCCGGTGCCGGAATCGGCTAATCCCTCACCGCAATAGGCAAATCCTGCCATTCTCGTCGCCGGAAGACCGCCGATTAGGACGATTTGGTCCGACTTTGACCAATTTTGACCGATTAGCGCCTAGGACCTCCGATTTGGTGAAATCGAAGCGGCAACCTCCGATTAGTGATTAATCGGCAACTAATCTGAGGCTAGTCGTGATTTTTACAACACTGATGTATAGAGTTATGTTTGATTATTTATGACTATGTTTGACATGATATAGTTATGTTATCGTTATGTTTAAGCAAGATTGACTATGTTTTATTGTGCTTGACCAATTACGACTATGATTAACTGTATATAGTTATGTTTGACCACTTATGTCTATGTCTGACATAATACAACAATTTTTGACCAAGTATCGTTATGTTTGACATTGACCTCATATAGTTATGTTTAGCGACAAAGAAATGCCTTTGAATGTTTTGTCGCTAATTATGCGATAAATTTGCTACTGAAACACCTTGTTGTAAGTCCCCAGTTCGGTGCATCTGACTCTCAACACAACTTTCATCGTTAAGTTGAAAAATATACATAACTAGATTGTTTCTCAACCGCGCGTTGCGGCGGTACTCATGACTTTTGGTTCGAATCTAAACGCCTATTGATCGAATTTTAAGAAAAATTGTCTTTGTAATGTTTTCTTAAATTTTACAAGGCCAAGATATCATAGACATTATCTCGACCTTGAATTTCTCCTAACAGAGGGATTCGAAGAAAAGGAGAATAAGTCACCACCAACGCAAGCAAAGGCCAACGAAAAAAGCCATTGGTCGGACCAAAAGGAATTTGGGAGTGACAGCTTTGTTCCTTTCTCTACTTCATCTCTCTATCAAAGGGTAACTTTTTAAAATAATAACCAACTTTCAAAAGTGTTCCACTTAAATAACTCAAGTTTTAAAAGTGTTTCAATTAGGTCACTCAGTTTTTATATTTTATATAAAAGTCTTAACATGTTTTTTAGCATGTTATACTTTTGGTTTCAATTAGAAAATATTTTTTTCTATCTTTTGATGCTGATATGAAACGTTGACGTAAATTTTAGGTTTTTTTTGTATTTTTTTCATAATTAAAATGATTTTTTATTTTTTAATATAATTTTATATATTAAAAATTCTGACCCCTCACGTCTTCCAAACGTTACTTTCTTGACATAAGAAAATTTAATGATGACTTGATTTGATCGTTTGGTGGTTCAATTTGAAAAAAAATATGCATGAGTGACTAAATTAGAACACTTTTGAAACTTGATTACTATTATGTGACATTTTCCCCTCTATCAAACAAAGATGGTTTCTCCAAATGAAAAATAGTAAAAAGACAAAAGAATGAACTGATTGTAACTAATAGGAAAGAATTGAAAAAAACGCTTTTATAACCTACGCAATTACATATTTTGTTTTTTTTTTTAAATTTAGTTTCTTTAATAAATTAGTATTAGTTGTTATTCAATTACCTCTCCCAAAATTTTTATTGTAAACCTAGACGTGTGATTGTTCTTTTACTTTTTTTATATATTTTGATTTATTTAACATTTATTTATTATTTATTTAACAAATTACCTTACTTAAATGCATTATGGAGATTTACTGAATTTCCAAGCGGACTAGAATCATTTTGTTAACGAAAATCAATAAGATGTTTAAAATCTTCCCTTAAAACACACGTGTGTGAGAGAGTGGGATGCCGGGAGCGTTTCCGACGGGTGTGATGTCGGGAGCGTTCCGGCGACGTCTCCTTCGATATAGCAACATAGTCACCAACAGATAGCGATGCACGACTTGTAAAACGTCGGTCACCGATTTCTCAATTGAAAGATACTTAACCTTGAAGATGATTGTTGTGGAGGTGAGGTGCAATCAAAGGTGGCGAACAAAGATGACCAAGTCGTGGTGATAGTGAAGGTCTAAGGGGTGGAGGTGGATTAGTACTGGATCAATCGCTAGCTGGAAAGTTTCCACTGTCAACTACCGTAAGAGGTCCTTTTCCAAAATAAGAGAGGGAGGGCAATAGGCGTGTAACTTTTAGTTGGTACATGATTGTACCATGTGCATAAAAATATGTATATTTAGGTTGATAATTAGAATATATATAATATGCAAAAGCAAGCTTATAACAAAAATGATAAATAATAGGTGGATTTTGTCGCTAATTTTGCGATGAGTTTAATATGGAATCATTTCGTCCTAACAAAAACATAAACCTATAAGTTTAGGTTATTATATTACATATATCTGGTAACCATGTTATTAGGAGTGTGCGAAATTGACACTAGATTAGTGACATGTGATGCTTTTTATCTTTATTTCTTCTAACTTTTTATTTTCAACAATCATACTATATATAATATAAATTTTCAACTTGTTTGATATCTAATAATTCCGTGCTTATGTTATAACTTCCATCCGTTCACTTAAGAAAAACGTATGACCGTTTGTTTGTTTGTTTTTCTGAACGTTCCGCTAATTTTTTTTGTAAACGAAGATGTATTCAAAATGTATTTATTTAATATCATAACCTATAGCGAATGGCGTTACCATTACAGTATCATGACAAACCCAACCGCTAGTCAGCGAACAAAATCATTGTCAACATTTTGATATTTTCGGAACCGACATCGGTGTTCGCTTTTTATAACTTTTTTTAACAAGCCGAACCAATAACGATCAAACTCATGCCTTGTCGCACTCCCGTCTCAAAACACGAATGAAAAAAAACAGTTATATTAAAGAGAAAAACCGGTAAAAGATGGCAAATTAATTACTTCATTTTAACCGGTTTATGCCAAAGAGATTATATTATTTTGACGTAGAGATGAAGTAGGTGACGTGCTTTCATCTCCACCACTTTGTTAAATGTTAACCGGTGACACACAGATTATTATTTAGCAGGCGACTTGCACGTCATCCATTGAGGTTGTCTGTGTAGGACAAAACAAAAACAAAAAGAAAAAAAGAAAAAAAATAAAGAGATAAAGCATCGGTAAATGCTAAATAATTAATTTGTTTACCAACCACCATACCAAAATGTGCAAATCTAATACCCACCTATTTCAATTTCGATAGTAATATAGTATGATATAGTATAGTGATGGTTGTTCAATGTTTTAATTCGTCCGATGTTATCGGTTTATGTTGATAGAACGGAGACTTAAACACATGAATACATCTAAAACAATCGACAAGAGATCGAGCGAGTAACACATATGTGTTTGTTGTTATTGTCTTCCTTTAGTTATATGGTACGAGACATGTTTCGTAAACATTTTATGTGAGATCATATTTGTTTTAGGGGTAGTTTGATAATCTTTTAATCTTTATTAAAACACTACATCTTAATGGTTATTAAGATGTGACCTCTTAATATTTTATATACTTTTAACAGTTAAGAAATGAGGAGAGATCAATTGAGAACATTTTTTGAGAACTCTTATTAAACAATGTGAGCCATTAGTATTAATGACAAAATGATAATTAACAAAAATATAAATAAAAAATTATAAAACAAAAAATAACATAAAAATTAAAAAAACACAAAAATGTTTCCCTCGTTTTCCTTTTGCATAAAAAACAATAAAATAAAATTTTTAAAAAATATTAAAAAACTCGATTTTATTTACGAATTTCTTTTATGCATGTGTAATACCAGATTTACACATGTGTAAATCCGGTATTACACATGTGTATAATCAAATTTACACATGTGTAAATAACTAGTGGACGATTTTTTTTAAAAAAAGTATATAAATATGATACGCGTTGAAAAGATAAAAAAAATACTGAAATGAATGGTGAAGTTTCTTTGAAGAAATGATGTCGTGAAAAAAAAATTATGAAATAGCACGTGACTTGCATGTGATGTAAATTGTGTTGCTTATATTGATTCCTAAAATTTTCAAAAAAAAAATGATTCTCAAGATAACCTACCCGTTAAGAAATAACCTTAAGTCTAAATGGTTAAAAAGTAACCATTAAGATGTTATCTCTTGACCATTCAAACTTAAGGTTACCTTTACTTATTACTAAGCTATGAAGCATTAAGAGGTAACCTCTTAATAATCATTTAAAGACTATCAAACGACCCCTTAGTTGTTTAAAGTTTACATGTTTTGGTGTAGGTTTGGGATAGCCCTTTGTTCCCTAGCCTTAGGGCTATTTACAACTATCTAGTAGCTCTCCAACTCTATAAAATGAAGTTTTCTTTCCTTAGCTTGCCTCTGTTTCTCCCTGTAAAAAGTATAATTTAGTTCTTTCATTTTTTCCCAAGAGTTACTCTTTTAAGCCGTGTAACTATCAACAACAGTACATCCAGTTAATGCTTGAAGATAACAAATTTTCTTATATAATAATATTTACTTGATCATTTTCTAAGAAAACAACGTAAAATCAAAATCTCATTAGAGTTCTCGCTTCTCATCATAGAATCAGGGGTTGTTTGTTTTCGGCTGACCCAGCTGACCGATTGACTTGGTCAGCGGGTCAGCCCGTTTGATTTCGGGAAAGTGGCTAGCTGACCGGATCTACATTGCTGACCCAAACCAAAAAGAAATATGCTGACCCAGCCTCCACAACCTCCTGATCTTTGCACCGCCCCCTCCACAACCTGACCTCGATCCCTCGGCCGGAGCAGCAGATCCCCAGAACCTCCATCACGGTCGCTGGTGACGATGATGGTAGCATATCCCCGGAGCAGCAGCCCCCTCGGTGACGATAGTGGAGATTGGGTCTCCGGCGAGTGGTGGTGGTTGGTTTCTGGCCAGTGACGGTGGTGGTGCTGTGAGCTCCGGTGATGAGTTGGAGGAGATCGTTGAGTTGCCGAGTTTGAATGGGGTTGACTCGCCGGAATCGTTGAGTCAGGTGACGGTAGTGGACTCGGTGGAGGGGTGGTTGTCACCGCCGTGGGCGGCGACAGAAGTTGGTGGTTTTCCGGTGGATGTTTCCGATGAGACGGTGGGTGAAGATTTGTGTTTTCAGACGCTCATTTGGGATTGTTGATGATGATGCATTTGGGATTGTTGAGGATGATGTTACTGACATGCATGTTTTTGTTAGAAGGTATAAAGTGTATTTTATGAAAAGATTAATTTGTGTGTGATTATTATGATTGATTTGTGTATGATTATTATGATTTTGATTTTGATTTAGTAGTTGATTAAAATTATTAATGATTCTAGTTGATTAGAAAATATACGGTTTTTTTGTCCGTCAAAGAAAATATTGTTACGTAAATACTGAATTGATTTGGTTCTAGTCAGATACTGAATCAAATATGCAAATTTCAGTCAGATGCATACCCAGTCAGAACTTTTAACTGAGTCAGCTTCTAACTCAGTCAGATATTATTGAGTTAGTGTAATCAAACAGCCCCTTATTAAAACTGTCATTATGGGTTATAAAATTATCGTATGTACCAACATTTCACCTAGTTCTAGTGAAGGGTCTTATGTTATCATTCATTATTGTGTCTTCCTGATTTACCCTTAATTATGTTCAGCTTATGATTGTATGTGTACACACACATATATATACATATATGTTATTTCTTCCTTTCTCGAATGATAATAACTTTGATATAATAGAATTATATTGAAGCTCCACCAATTTCTTAGGAGCAACTTAACTATTTCAGGGTTCTAATCAAAGTAAAAGTAAGTCACTTTTACAAACTGATTAATGTTCCGATTTTGTTTTCATCTCTCAAAAAATATAACATATAAGACTAACAAACTTGTCTATACACATATTATGAGAATCTACATAGCTTATGCAATTTCAGTTTATCTATAAAACTAACAATACAACAATTAAACAACTAAAATTGATTCCATAATAGTATGTGCATATACAATTATGCAAATCAAAATGAGATTTCATAAATCCACAATAATTTGTTATGTTTTGGGCCGACTCAATCTTTTCGGGTGCCAATATCGAATTTTAAAACCGAAGCTCTTTTGTAAAGAATTGTCTAAATATGTTGATTATTTGCTTTTTTTGTCAAAATTGAAAATAAAGAAAAACATGGAATAATCTATTGAGATTAATATGTGAAAGTTAAAGAAATCACAATAATAAATGATAAAAGATCCTTATCCTAACATGTTATCATATATTAACAAAACAAAATTACAGAACCATATTCAAATAATCAAAAAATGATGTACACCTTCGTACATAATTAGGAAAATTGGTGGCTCTTAAAATACAAGTGTCCTAAGGTAAAACTTGTTCTTTATACAATCAAGCCATGCAATTTCTTAGGTTACTAGGGGTACAACACGAAATACCCAAAATATCAAAATCAAATTAACCAATAATTTACTGAACATCGTATTTTTACTTAAATGTACCCAAAATTGGTAGGACCTAAACTACCCAATTATCCACTCTCCCCAATAGACTTTGCCTTCTACCACCTTAATTATAGTACCCAAATTGATGTACCCAGAGTTGGTGGCAACGTTGCCATCCAACCCGAGTTACGTATCTAAAGGAGGTACCGAGGGTAGTCCGAGTACCCTTAATGACCTACATGAAAAGCAATTTAAAACGGTTTAAGCGGTTAAACTTCAAGATACGTTGACTGACTTAGTCATATATTAAATATTATTATGATTATGATATGATTATCAAAATTAACAATAGACGTGGTACATGTTAGGTGCAGTTTACCAAGTGGGTAGTCACTAAGTTTATTATTTTAGAAGATACAATATAATTATATTAAGCGAATATACCTACAAATATTTAGTTACAATAATTATGATGGCTATATATTATAAATGTTGTTTTCGAGGCATTATATTTGTTTAAAAGATTGATATGTTAATCTGTGAAAAAAAGTCAGCCGAGGTAAATTTACTTTTTATGAGAACATAATCTTCCTTCAAATCAACCAACGTGCTAGATTGATATAAATGTTTCTAAATGTAAGTTGGTACCAAATGAGTCTTTAGTCTAGTGGTCGCATTGACACGATGGAGGTTGATTGAAGATGATGTTAAATACGTCAAAGTACGACAATATTTGAATGTTTGTGTGGTTTCTGAACCCATTGAGATGACCCAAGAATTTCGTGATTATTCCTCATCTAATAACTCTGAACTGAAATATAAGATTTAGAAATTGTAAAATAATAGTATGTGTGTATTAGTGTAGAGAATAATTACCAAGGAAACCTAATCTATAATGATAATTACAATAATAATTATATAATTTGTAAACTAATAAATTTTACACAAACATTAACCTATATATATATTATATAATAATATATCTTCATGTAAAATTTAAAAACAAGAATGACATAACGTTCTAGTTCTATGGTCAAAGTGGCCTTTTTGATTTGGAGTAGCAACATCATCAAGTACATAATAATCTCAATATAATTATTTGCATAAATAAACAAAGTAACTAGAGCTCAATAGCATACCTGTTAAAAGCAAAGATAGCTACAATGTCACCAAAGTTCAAACCGAATTTGATAAGTCCACAAGCGGAACCCAAACGTCCGTCAACTAACTGTACGTTGTCTGTTATTAATTTTGGTGTCGTAATAAGACCTCAAATGTATGAGTAATGCAATGAAGTGATTTATAGTGACATTTTCTTGAACAATTTGCTTTGATACATGGTTGTTGATAAACTAATTACCATTTTTTGAAAGACTTAATATTTAGAGTTTGCAATTAACCTCTAAAAGAGTTGAGTCGTCGGTGCTTAAAAGTTAAACCTTCCTAAATACAAATATGACATCTTGTTAATAACAAATTAAATGTGATTACAAGACAAGCCCCATAATAAAAACACAGGGATTCATTCATGCTCAATATGGACAAAGTTTGATGACACACTCTCACCACTTGAAATCTCATATTTTAATACATTTTATATTATTATTTAAAGTTTAGTTTATAAATAACTACACAGACAGATATTCCACATGAGCTTATCTATAAATATAATTTTTAAAACCGACTTTACATAGTAAATATTCAAAAACTAACCTAACATAGCATCATAACATAAAAATTATAATAAAGTCCTATCAACTGATACTCTTACATACATATATATATAATTAATACTATTGGGTATTAAATTAGTTCAATTTTACTAAATTGATATATGTTATAGATATACTTATATCACAATTTTATAAATTTGGTAATAGATTTATATGACATTGGATGGGACAACATACACTCCAGCTGGGATGAACAAAATGCAAGCTGGACCATTAATCTACAAAAATGAAAAAACAAAAACTTAGCCATTCAAGTGATGCTACCGACAAATGTGTCGTTGTTCCAATATTAACTAAAAATTAAAGTTCATTTAACGGTAAGTAAAGTGTGAGATAAATGAACATCATTATTAAATTTTTATTTTTATATAAATATAAATGTAAATATTTGTCTATTCTATCAAACCATATAATCATTGCAAATAGTTTTGACAATTATGCTTTCAAAAATTAATGCATAACCTTATATACCAATTAACAAAGGTTGGAAAAGTGACTAAAACGGAAAGCGATTTTATTATTTAGGTAAATTATTTTTTTCGTTCTTTAAATTTACCATAACTTTCACTTTTAAAAGCTTTTAAGTCCTTAAACTAAGAAAAATTATGTTTATACTTTGTCTCACTTTATATCTTTTTTTCTTTACTTTTTATCTCAAAACTAAAAAAATATTTATTTTAATGAAGAAAACTGAGAATAGGATAAAATGCAAATATAAAGAACGTTTTTTTATTAAAAGAAAATATGTTTATACTTTGTCAGTTTATATCTTTTCTCACTTCTCGTTTTATAAATTTTACCTCAAATTTAAAAAAGAAAATATTTGCTAAAGAAAACTTAAAATAGGATAAATTTAAATATAAAAACTGTTTTTCTTTTATTATTTTATTAGTTCAAGGATAAAGAATGAAATTTTAGATAAAGTCATAAACTCGAAGAACAAAAAAATTATAAGGAAAAATCCTTAATTTTTTTTT
Source organism: Flaveria ramosissima (assembly GCA_025215565.1). NCBI lineage: Eukaryota > Viridiplantae > Streptophyta > Magnoliopsida > Asterales > Asteraceae > Flaveria > Flaveria ramosissima. The sequence goes on from CM046038.1 coordinate 53,834,514, forward strand.
ATCAAAGAACTTTCTCAAAATGTTCATTTAAAATATCATTTCTTCATTATGTCCCTACTAAATACGAGCTGAGAAGGCTTTAAAATAAGGCCGTCAGAACTTATTTTCTAAGGTAAAAAATGTAACGTGTTAAAATACGGACGACCCACCCAAATTTATTTTTGGGGCGACCGACTATAATATAGACGGGCTAACCCGTATATTGACACGTGACATTTTTATACCTTAAAAAATAAGTTCGGATGTTTATCTTTTAAAATTGTATAAGTCTGTATTCAGGGGACATAACGGAGAAATGATAATTCAAATATACATTTCGAAAAAGCTTTTTGGTTAACAAGACAATTTAAGAATTCTTTCCATATATAATTTACTATATATTCATTGTCTATGTTAAAATCACCATTACACAAAATATATACCAGATATAGTAAGAAAGAGAAAGAAAATTATTACACGATCTCTTCATGTAACATAAAACAATAAATAAAATGATCTAATACAACTTACTTAAAAACAATTAATAAAATTATCTAATACATTTTGATGTAGAACTAAAATATAAAATACATTTTGATGTATACCAAATAAATAACCGTTACAATTGCCGTTTGATCACGAAAAAAAATAATAATAAGAAAAAGAAAAACAAGTGGTTATGGGTTTCCTCTGTTTTCACCTTCTGGTTTCTTTGAACATCATCAATTACATCAAGAAAATCACCACCAAAAATTATAAATTTATATTACATAAACAATAAACAATTAAAACTCCAAAAAAACCTGTAAAAAATTTAACAAATTTAGAAAGTCCATTTCCAGATCTTGATCCGAAGATCAATCTTACATTTTGCAGCAGAAACATTAGCAGCCACCGATGATGAAGACGATGATGATGAAGATGATGAATTTCTACCATTACCCTTTGGAATTAAGCTATGAATCCCATCACATTTGATTCGAATTCCCACTTTCATGCTTCTAATCGACTCAATTTTCACTCGAGCTTCAGTATCAAGAACAATCGTCAATGGTATTCCGGATTTCTTCTTCAGATCTGATCTTATTTTGTTCACAGCTTCAGTATCAAGAAGCATGGAGTTAGTGTGCAACGATGAGTGGATGATGGTGATGTTATTGGGGTTACTGATTAAAGGGTTTGGATAAGATCCTTTTGCGATGAGGGTATCGTGAGATGAGCATGTGATGGTGATTGAATCGTAGAAGAATGTGAGTTTCTTGTTGGGGTTTTTGGTGGAGATGGTGAGGTTGAGTTTGGAGGTGAGTTTTGTGGTGTCGTCGGCGGCGGTGGTGAGGCGGAAGTCGGTGGTTTTGAGGGCGGCGATGGAGAAGGAGGGGCGGTGGGGGTGGTAGAGGAGGTAGAGGATGCAGGCGGCGACGGTGGCGATGAGGAGGAGGAGGGTGATGGTGAGGATGGACCAGAAGCAGCAGAGGCAGAAGCAGCGGCGGCCGCGGCGGCGACGGCGGTGGTGGGTGGTGGTGGGGGTGTGGTGGCGGTGGCGGTTGGTGGTGGTGGTGGTGTGGGGTTGGGTTTTGTTTGGTGGTGGTGGGAGGCGGTGGTTTGGTGTGGTGGTGGTGGTGGCGGTGGCGGTGGTGGTTTTGGGTTTTGATGATGGATAGACTCTGTCGGTCATGTTTGGTGGTGGTGGTGGTGGTGACGGTGGTGGTGGTGGTGGTGATGGTGGTGGTGGTGGTGGTGGTGGTGGTGGTGGTGGTGGTGAGCAAGTTTGAAGGGAGAATAAGAGGTGAGTGAAGAATGCTGTTTACAGCTTTGATGAATTCATAAAAATAGAAAGGTGTTTGGAGTTTAGTTTTGTGGCAACTAAGGTATTTGTCACACGTGTATATGTAATGCAAAAACACAAGTATAATTGTATAAATAAATATACATAACTTTTAATCATATAGTATATATGTCGTATGGTATAAATATGTATATAAAAAGTTACGGTCTGGTCCTGTGCTATACGACTGTGTTTTGGTATAGATTGTGACTCAAACTGTTTGTTATGGTGTGATATTTTGAAGACGTATGACTAAAAGTTGAGAAGAAGTATAGATTCATAAAACCAAGCTGATGATTGGTTTAGATGGTTTTACGGTTTTAAGTTGAACCGTAAACATGCAACACGTTAACAAAGAGTCTTGTAAGATGTTTTTTTTACCTTGAAAACTAAATCAAATAGATGGAAACTAAACTGCATGTCTTAAAAACTAGACAAACAGGAAAAAACCCTACGCGATCAAAGAGTTGTGATTGTATGTTAGAAGTTGAGAGAAGCAAGTGAAAATACCGATAATGTAGCGCGTCACTTACATTTGAAAGCATCGACTTGCCCATTGAGGTTTAGGTACGTCATGACTTTTAACTTAGACTCAAGTTTCCTATAATATTAGCTTTGCCATTGAGGTTTGTTGGTGGTAACAAGTGATTGTCGTATAGTGATGGCCTCTTGGGGGCAAGCAATAGTAGTAACAACGATATTGGCTAGCCTAATGGAAAAAAAAGATCTAAGAAAACGTCATCTGGAGGGAATGATCACGAGGAGACAGATGCTGGTGCCTGAAGCGACAACGCTGGCTAGCTTAATAGTCTATCTTATAATCTAATGTCATGTAAGTAATAAAAAAATAGGATAAATGTATATTGACCATTTTAAATAAAATACAAGTAATGCGTAAAATATTACTAAACTCGTCTATATATGACTTAACTAGTGTCATATAGTAAAACTAATTTGTATAATCTACGATTTAGCAATAAAAGTAACTTTTAATTTGGTATCTTAATGAATAATAATGTGTATTCCATTAAAGAGAAAGTATAACATTCTGAGTCGACATTGTCTTTGGTTGTAATGTTATTATACGTGTGTGTATAAATGATACTTGCACATACGCACAAAGATAAAAGGGTCTCCGAAAGAGACGTTTAATATTGTTTAAATGGTTCATCCATCGTTATCCACAGTTGTGGTTCATAATTATATTAGCTGTTTTCTTTAATGTTTTTCCTATATTCTATTTCATTGTCCTCTCATTAATTCATTAGTCTTTTACCAAATATAGATTCAACAATACATTTTCTTTTCACTAGTTCGTTAGTCTTAAAATGATTTATTAATCTTTTTAATTTGGTTCTTAAACATTCACAATTAAATGATATGATTAATTGCTACCAGTGGTTAGTGAAGACCGGAGCTTATTTATCGGCAGTTCATTGTAATATTCTATTCTCTACCAACTACAACTAAGGGTTAAGGTACTAATTTCTTTTAAAAAAACGTAGTCTTTATTTATAAAAATCAATATACTTTTTAAAAAAATTCAACTTTTAAACAATATCAACAAACCCTCTTCCTCCCCTCAAGAGTGGCTCGATATTACAAATTTCTAGCCGTGTGCCTAGGGCTCTCAAATTATTAAAGTTCTTGATGTAAAACAAAATTATATATATAGTTAAATCTAATTTTTTGTTTTGGGTCTAAAATGTACAATCCTAGTTCATTCCTACTTTAACACGAAGACTTTGAGCCTAATCATTTCTCATATATGCATCCTATACTACTTTAACGAACCCATTTTTGCGCAATTCACAAAACCCCTACATACATCATTGTTTACCCAATTACATTTGGAAAAAAGTCGCGGGTTTTTACTTAGCCTCGCGCTCTCAAAATGGTTTAGCCAGTTCTTCAGCACCCTAGCTCCACCATAGCTACTAATACGTATGGATCAAATTAGGGGAAAGATACATTTTCATGATTTAAATGATATATTAGTTGTCCACAATATGACCATGACCTAAATTATGAGGAATATACATTTTGACGACACTAATGGTTTACCCGATGATATATCATTAGTTGATATAGTATTTTCTCGAATGCCTCAAAGTAACAACATTTTCATTACATGTGGTTTGTGTAAATATTTTTGAGTTCTTACTACCTTGTTGAACGTAGTATATATCATAACCTTTAAAAAGAAATTCCTAGAACATCACCCATTTAAGTCTTGTTTAGTTGTTTTCGTGCATTAAACATAACCTTTCTTTTGAATATGTACGGATTATTTAAAAATTAAATGAGTAATATTAAATTTCAAACCTTATCCACTACAATAGTTTTTATTTTTGTTATTTTTAATACACAACATATAGTGCCGATAGCTGCTGATGTAGAGACACTTCACACTTGACACAACAATCTCTTTTCTTTTTCCATACTTCTTTATTTTATTTGATGTATTTATTTTATTTTTATATGTATTCAATTACAAAAATATAGTTCATTTATTATATGGTCTCATATACTTGCCTTTCATTGTATTCGATATAAATCGAATTGTTAACATTTTCTGACTAAATTTTTCTTTATTCACTATTCTTGATTTAGTTTAACCATTTATGTTTGATAACTAGGTTAATATAAAGAGAAAATATGACAGAATAGTAAATAAGTTTTAAAAGCTTTAATTTAGTCACTCATGCATATTTTTCTCAAATTGGACCACCAAACGATTAAATCAAGTCATCATTAAATTTTCTTTTGTCAAGAAAGTGACGGTGGAGAAGGCGTTGGGGTCAGAATTTTCAATATATAAAATATATTAAAAAATAAAAAAAACATGTTAATTATGAAAAAAATAAAAAAAGTACCTGAATTTTACGTCAACGTTCCATATCAGCATCAAAAGATAGAAAAAATATTTTCTAATTGAAACCAAAAGTATAACATGTTAAAACTTTTAATTTATATAAAATATAAAAACTAAGTGACCTAATTAAAACACTTCTAAAACTTAAGTTACCTAATTGGAACGCTTTTGAAAATTGGTTACTATTTTACAAAGTATATAAACGACCATATTGTTTCGGATTTTTTTAGAACTTATCTTCACAATTCTTTTTCTTTTCTTAACGGCACTACCTTTATCATTTATTTGTTTTATTTTAATCTTTATTAAAAAATTTATTATAAGAGTATTAAGGTAGAATAGTCAATAAGTTATGTTTATAAATTATATTCAATTCCCTCAAATATCTCCTTCCTTGAACCGTTTTCTTTGATTCATATCACCTTTTTTTTTCATCTCAGGTGCACTAACCTATGTTGGATTTATAATTTTTTTTTTGAACTGCAAATATACGACCCTGTTTCGGAGGATAGGTGTTATTTTAATCGGGCTCATCTATCCGTTTCCCAGCCGGGATCGCACCCTCAACCCCCTTAAGAGGAAACTTATTGCTGAGAAAACCCACTGGCTCAACTCTGAGCATTTTTGCTCAGAATGAGACTTGAACCCATGACCTCCCCTTTATTTACATGTCATGGGTACCTCACCTTAACAAGCTGGGCTAAGAATTATTAGTAAAAGGATAAGAAAAAGGATCGAACCTGGGCAAATTGTGAGGTTATACATATCGTAACTTAAATAGAGCTACTAATCATAACAAAATAGTACTACAGTACATCAAAAATATATATAAAAAATTTACAACTGAATAAGTCTACAAAAGACAAAAAACAATAAGAGTTCTAATGTAAATATCAAAATCTCTAAGTAGTAAGTCGATGCACTGCCATTTCTCTTTTCCCTACGCCAAGTAGGGGGATTTTCAACTTCTTGAAATACATGATTCACCTTATGTTGGTGAGAGCTAGTATTTCAAAACAAATGTTTAAAAGTGCTTAAAAAACACTTTACTTCACACTTAAATAAATTGTCATAACATATTTATCTTTCTCCCTCATTATTCTCAAATTAAACACTTTGCATCTTGTTACCCGTGACATGTTTAGGGTGTTGTTATGCTTACTCCTTTTCAAAGCATGGCAAACACTTTGTCACCTTCTGTGGACTTAAACTCAACTACCTTAGATGTACTTTAACTCCGTCAATAAATAACATCTTTTACCACAACCTTCTCCTCTAACGAGCATAATCAACTTATAATGTAAAAAAAAACATTCTCATGCATGCATCAAAAAATTAAAGTTCATTAGAAATTATCTAGAGCACATAACCACATAAATTTTATTAAAGTTTCTAGCCACCGTAAACCACTACTGCCAGCTGTTGTGTACTATTGTCATGTGGCTGATGTTTCTACCCGCCAACAGCTGAAGGGTTGTCGATCTCACTCTTGGTCTATCTATCTCTCTTATATCTCTCCTTTTCCTCTCTTGGTGATTTCTCTCCCATACTCTATTTTTCTTTCAAGGGCGATTATAATGAGAGAGAGAGAAAGAGAATGTGTGTGTGTGTGTGTGTGTTTTGATCGATTATATGAGGGGTATTTTAATTCTATAAGGATATCGATCATTAACTAGCTTCCATCTCCTCTTACAATCAATATGATAGATTGAATAAACCTATCTTTATCATATTAAAATTCTAACTAATCCTAATCACATCTTAACTAGAATTAGATTAAGACTATTTCCAAATCGTAATTTACAAGTTAAACCCTCCAAATTTGTATAAACGTTTCGTATAAATCTCATAATTATGATTTCTAAAACACCAAAAAAATTTAGTGTTACGCCTCAAAATCTCATCATATGGATTACGTTAATTTAAATTGTGTTCGATCCTTTCCATATGGGCTTTTCTTGGGAGCTTATACCTTTTAGATTCCATACAAATTTTCTTTCCATTTCTTTTCGATTTTTTCCATATGTTATCTAATTGAAAACATATAAATAATACTCAGTGTTACATATATGCAAGTATATGTAACTTGGATGTGTCTTCTCTTTTATATACATATGTTTAATTCTTCAAATTCACTTATAAGTGTACATGTTTACATATGTATAAACAAGTTATGCCAACCAGAATTTTAGTTATGAGGTTTATATGTTATTGTTGCATACGTGTAAACACAAACGGTTTAGATATATGTAACTCTATGTTTACATATATGCAATAATATGTTTACATATATGGAACAATTTGATAATAAGAATCTTCTGGCATGTTATGCTTTTTAGAAGAAGTGTTTACATATATGTATATTAAAAACTATGAACTCTATACATACACTAGAAGCAAATGCTTTTGCCTTTTCCTTCGTATTACGTTCTTCGATCAACTCCAACAAGCATAAAAGATTGTGTTCTTTTGTGTTTTGATTTTGTTGATTGTAAATTGACAGATAGGTGAGAGAAGATAGATGAAGAGATTTGTTTGTTAAAATGGTGGTTTCCAAGTGAATATTAAAAACTATGAACTCTATACATACACGAGAAGCAAATGTTTTTTCGTTTTCCTTCATATTACGTTCTTCGATCAACTCCATCCAACAAGCATAAAAGATTGTGTTCTTTTTTGTTTTGATTTTGTTGATTGTAAATTGACAGAGAGGTGAAAGAAGATAGATGAAGAGATTTGTTTGTTATAATGGTGGTTTCCAAGTAAATATTTTAAATTTCTCCGATTTAAACCTGAAAAGCTTGCATAAACCCATGAACTTCCATTTATTTATTAAAATGTTACCTTCCATATCAACCATACATGAAACAAGATTTAGTATTGTGATGGGTTCTCTTGATTTTATTGAAACTAAGGGAGCGTTTGGTTGGAAGGAATGGAATGAAACTAAGAAACTAGTATAATTTTTAAGTAAAATTATGTTTGAGTGGGTAATAAAATGTAAACCCAATGGAATGTTTCACCTCAAATTCCTTTGGTTGTGAGATTTCAAAATTGGGTTTACATTTCATTACCCACTCAAACATAATTTACTTGAAAATTATACTAGTTTCTTAATTCCATTTCATTCCATTCCATTCTTCCAACCAAACGCTCCCTAAGGCTGCGTTTGGTTGGAAGAAATGAAATGGAATGGAATTAAAAAACTAGTGTAATTTCAAGTAAATTATTTTTGAGTGGGTAATGAAATGTAAAACCCAAGGGAATGTTTCACCTCAAATTCCATTTATGGGATTTCAAAATCCTTCCACCTAGAAGGGAATTTGAAATCCCACAGCCAAGAGAATTTGAGATGAAACATTCCCTTGGGTTTACATTTCATTACCCACTCAAACATAATTTTATTTGAAAATTATACTAGTTTCTCAATTCCATTCCATTCATTCCATTTTTCCAACCAAACATTTTCTAAGGCTGCGTTTGGTTGGAAGGAATAGAATGAAATGGAATGGAATTAAGAAACTAGTACAATTTTCAAGTAAGTTATGTTTGAGTGGGTAATGAAATGTAAAACCCAAGGGAATGTTTCACCTCAAATTCCCTTAGTTGTGGGATTTCAAAATCCTTCCATCTAGAGAGGGAATTTGAAATCCCACAGCCAAGGGAATTTGAAATGAAACATTCCCTTGGGTTTTACATTTCATTACCCACTCAAACATAATTACTTGAAAATTATACTAGTTTCTCAATTCCATCACATTTCATTCCATTCTTTCCAACCAAACGTAGCCTAAGGGAGCGTTTGGTTGGAAGAATGGAATGGAATGGAATGGAATGGAATGGAATGGAATGGAATGGAATGGAATTGAGAAACTAGTATAATTTTTAAGTAAAATTATGTTTGAGTGGGTAATGAAATGTAAACCCAAGAGAATGTTTCACCTCAAATTCCCTTGGTTGTGGGATTTCAAAATCCTTCCACCTAGAGAGGGAATTTGAAATCCCACAACCAAGGGAATTTGAGGTGAAACATTCCTTTGGGTTTACATTTCATTAACCACTCAAATATAATTTTACTTAAAAATTATACTAGTTTCTCAATTCCATTCCATTCCATTCTTCCAACCAAACGCTCCCTAAGGGTTTTTCATGAACCCTTCCCATTACATTTTTGTAGTTTTTTTTAAATATTAAATAGGTGTAAGATTTGATTGTTGATTATATTGTTTGTTCTTATGTTTTGTAATAGTTAAGCCTAAAATGTGTTAATCTAACATAAGTCGTGCATCGAGAAGTTGGGGTGTGATAGTTCATAAACTTTTATCTGTAATCCTGGTGTATGAATTGTAACTATTTCAAAATGAATAATGCTATATCTTCTGATACATAAGAAAATGATAATACATAACACAATATATGATATCTTTGCCTAATAATAGTATAAAATTCATTAACACCAGTTATGGTCATTCAACAAACTAAGTAACAATGAGTTTTAACTATGATCTATGTTGCTACAACCATATCCGGGTTTGGCATCCTCGTTGGTTCAAGCTAAACATAACATCATCGATCAATTATAATATTAGTACCTAGCCAAAGCTAAGACATGTCTCGTTGCATAAACCATCCTTACCTTGTGAGGTTTCTGTGCCTTGTCAAATGTTAAGGTTCCTTATTTAAAAACGTATGCTCTGGTTGCCTAGCGTTGTATCATCCTTGCCTTATAGAATTTCTATCCTTACTAAGTGCTATGGCAAGGCTTTATGACAAAGTGTTTTATTAAGTGACTCAATTGCATCACAACACATCATACTAGCCTTGTGAGGTTTTTTTCTTGGGCTCTCACTTGTCATTACCAAATTTCAAGGCAATGCTTTAGGGAGTGATTTTCACTAAGGAACTACTTACCTAATCAATCTACAAGCTTGAAGTATGTTGTTAACAAGACAATACTATATTAGTTGCAATGCTAACCCGTAAAGAAGCATACCTTAGAGTTTTGTATCATATGAATTGCTGGGCAAATCTCCCTTGGCAGTAAGAATGAAACAACTTACTATAAAAGTGAAACAACCTACTGCCGAAGGAGTAATTGCCCAGTAACACATCTATACATAGGAAAACTTTCAATTCATGGGTGTTTATATGACTCTAGTTTCGCAAGAAACTATTTATAGACCAAGACATATATGAACACATTCTTATGTATATAGAATATCCTTCACATATTTCTTATTGTACTACAATTTACGAATATTACACGTACAAGATGAAACATCGGATGTATGCAAACGAGCTTTTAGACCAAGTTTTGACCGACCTTTTGTTCTTCAAAGAGACAACGAAACGTAAGGGTGAAATAGGCATCTTGCCTCAAGAATTGCATTGCCTCAAGAATTGGATCAAACAAAATCTTATAAAAGCATATATTCTTACACTTTAATGGGTGTCATAACTATGATCGAGGAAAATGGAGAAAGTGTGTTCACTATAACTTCATTTAACGAAAGTATTTACTTTGTATTTTGATTTTTTAATTGAAAATGTAATATAACGTACATTCAATTTATTCTATTTTTATCAACTCGTAAACTGATATGAGTAACTCACAAATTTATCTTAGATGTAAAAATGGATTTTTTCGATAACACCCACTAACAAAGATAAAGGATGAGATCTTGAGCAAGGTTCGATGGTCCTATCAAGAATTGTATATTGGCATATCCAAAAAACGAAAGCCTACATTATATATGATTAAAATTTTTTATTCGTATATTATTTTTTTATGTAAATAAAATTTACATTAATTCACGAGACAACAACCAAACACATGGGGCCTAGTTAAATCAATACCACCAAAAGTTTAATCAAAAGGTGGTGTGATCTTTAAGCTCCAATTAAAGGTCTAACACGTACAACTGGAAGTTGACAAATAATCCGTTTAAAACCGTTCTACCTTAAAATTGAACCATAGGTTTATGACCGTTTTGGGTGTTACGTACCGTTGTAAACCTGTTAGGGATTGTTTGGAGAAAGCGGGTTGGTGGAACCTAGTGGTGAAAAAAGAAGATTCTAAACACTTGCAATGTGACATTTTTAGTTCTAGTAATGCACACTATCATAAACATATGAAGTTTTATGTTAATGTGAATGCCATTTGGTTAGTTCTGAACTGAAACGTACCTAGTAGATGATATTTGACAATGCATTATGACAAAGGGAAACTTTACAAATGTTTTACGATCACCCTGTCGAGCATAATAGAGTTACATTATTTCCGTCATTGAGTTTGTTACTTATCCAACAAATAACGTATATGCTTATACAAGCAGCTATTTTGCTATCGAGGGTTATTATCAGATGTGAAATTTAGTACTTAACCAAATCTATTTAAAGTGTTCACAATTAAATGAGTAGGAATTGAAAAATCAAATGTTCACAACATGATACCAATGAAAATGAAAACTATAGAATATCTTAAAAAATGTCTCCATTTATTTTTGTGTCTTCGCATTGAAGCCAATGACAAATGTTAGCAATATTGAAGCTTTACTCCAAAACATTTTAAAAGACTTGAATTTAATCGAAGAAGACACGAGTTTTGAACAAAATTAAATATAAAAAATTACTAAAATTTTATAAAAATATGTTTCAATTTATCTAAGTAATTATGGTTCAACAACTATACATGACTTGATGAGAAATGCAGAGCACCTAGGTCAGGTAGCCACGATAAATACTCATGAGATAAACTATATAGTTCGTAAAGAAACAAGGCTACAAGAAGGGCACGGTCTAAGAATGCAAGTAGCGAGCTCGGAAGGTATAAAAAACAACTTTTAGAAATTTTAGCACATCTTATAGAAGATTTTGGTTTGTGCTGATATATTTGCTTCTGGAAAGAAAAGAAAGCCCAATTTCCACTCTTATCCGCTATTGTTCGTGAAATACTAACGTCTAAACTTCTACATAGTTTTGAAATCTGTCTTTTTTGTTTGTTTCAAGATAATATCTTTGAGACAAACAAAACTCACCTTTTTATGGTCGAAATGTGCATTTGCTTGAAAAATTACTTAGACAACATAGAAAGAATACAAAATACCTTAGCACCTGAAGGCGAATATATGAGGGTCGAAAAAAAAATACACGAAGAAGAAATAATATGAAATGACAGCCCCACTTACCACTCAAGAACTTGCTTACAAAGAAGAACCACGTAACAATTCTAACGTAAGACCAAACAACAACGACAACGAGTAAACACCAAATGAAGAAGACACATGCCAAAAACCGACAACGAAAATATTTTATAAAATTGAATTTGTGAACCTCTTTTTTTTTTAATTTCTAGAATTAAAATATATAAAATAAAATGAACTTTATTTTATTTTTATATTTTGTAGTTTATATTTATTTATTACATACATTTGTGTTTAAATCTATGCTTACTTTATATTATAATATTTTAATTTTTTTATTGTAATTTAAAATATTTTTTGAACAAGAAGAAAGCTGGTTTCAACTTTACTCAAACCAGTTTGTATAAGTTACGGATGTCCTCTCATAGAACCAGTTTGAATTAAGCACGAACTAATTTGTTCATAAATGAAATTTGATTTTACATTGACCCAAATCAAACCAATTGCAGAATAAACTGGTTTAGGCTCACGAGTACAATAACATTTCTATTAATCAACAGAATAAATAAATTAAAAGATTACTCGTTGTGTAACAATGTTATGTGTATTATCACCAAACATATGTTTATGTGAATGATCCCTAACGAGTTATATTGTAACCACTCGCTTGAAAGATCAATGAAACACCGCATGAAGAGGATGACTAGCTTCAAAGACAATTCAAGAGCTTGAAATAGAATGAAATTTCATCAAGAAATCAATTTCTAGATCTAATCACCAAACTTACATATGTAGGATGATACACCCATATATTTCATGTTCTTTTTACAAAACGAAAATACACTGATAAAGAGTACTTCCCGATTTCCAGACACCATGATCTATATGCACAATGGCGAAGCTTATTTGGGTCCCCCCTCTTTTTTTCGTCAGTAGTGTAAATTTTCGGCTAGATAGTGTAAATTTTCGGTCCGGTAGTGGAAATTTTTTTAATAAATATAGAGTCCACCCCCCTTAAAATTGTGTACTTTCGCCCCCGCCCCCCTCGTAAGATTTAGTTCAAGCTCCGTCACTGATATGCAATTGAAATAATTGACCAATAGAGCCTATTTTTATGATGATATGCTCAATGAAAGAAGCGCCGTTCTTGTACAGATTCTCCACTGTCTGATGTGGTTGTGACTTGTGAGTGGTGGAACAGTGGTGGCAGCGAAGAGGGACGTCCATGCTATTGAAGCTTGTACTCCGTGCTTTATAATCTTGAATAGCAACATCTTTGCAAATTGTCAGCATTTAGTGGCTAATATATAGAACTGTATAAGATCACTATAACTAACATGTTATCTTTTAATATATTATAATGTTGTATCTCACAAGAAGTAAATTTAATATGTAAAAATCTCTTAACTTTATTTTAACAAGTATCGTGTTAACATCATTTAAATTATTCAAAGCGATCATTGTTAGTTGAGCCTCGTCATTTACGTAATTAAATGATGAGAAGAGCACTTCAATAGAAAGAATGAATCATTTGGTAAATCAGATAAGGGTTGTAGAAGTCAACTTCTTACTCCTATCAAAACCATACATCTTCTTTTATCTTGCTATAAAATACAAAGAAAAAGTATATGAAAACAGATAGAGAATTAGAATTAATATTATTAAAATTAAGAACCGCTTGAAATAAAAATTGAGTTATTTTTATTTAAGTTGGGATTTAGATAGAACTAGTATTATGCCCCCAACATTGCACTGAGGGGCGTAAACCATGCCAAATAACACCATCAGTGACCAAAAACATCGAATATGCTCATATTAAAAAAGATAAAACCGAAACGAAATGTACACGTAAAAAAGTTGAACCATGCAGGTGATCGCGTGACAATAATTTAGTGTTTAATTAACCTAAATGTGCGATTTTACGTCATGATAAGTGTAGAACAAATTCACTTTGTTTATGTTTTGATTCATAGGTGTTTGGAGCTTAAACTAGCTTAATTGGAAGCAAAAGAAGCAAAACATGAAAGTTGAAGGGCTTAAGATATAAATACCAAATAGAAAACAGAGGTAAAAAAAAGACCCGGCGTATGATACTCCGAGTTTGGGCGTATCATACGCCGGACGGCGTATGAGGCGGCGTATCAGTGGGCGTATTTGGAAAATATAACAGTATGGACGGCGTATGAGGCAGCGTATCATATGTCGGTGGGCGTATGATACGCCGGTGGCCTAACAACATCCGGATTTTTTGAATTTTCAACTTTATTTAAACCAAATCAACCCCAATTCGATCTAAAACTTCTTGGAGACGAAAAGTGACGAACTTTAGGTGATTTTTGGTGTTCCAAGGCTCTCCAAATCATCCACAAACATTTTCCAATTTAAGATTGAAGGCATAATGAACATGATGCGTGACTAGGTTTTTTGTGATTGCTTTCGGGAGTACGATTCTTGTCAAGTGAAATAATTGGTATGCTTGATTAGGTCTTTGTAATAAACATTGATTGATTGAATGAAATTTTATGTTTTGCTTAATTTAAATAATTTGCTTATGAATAAAGTTGTTTGCTTGATTATCAGTTTTCGGTTTTCTTGCATCGTGAGCTCATTAAGAAAAGTAGACAATTTGATATAGGTAAATTGGTATCATTGTGAACGAACGAGTCTTAAAAGATTGTTCTTTTGTTATTACTTTAATCAAAAGCTAAGATCTTAAAGTATTGTTTCTTACAAACCCTAATTTAAAAATACCAATTGTTGATCTTGCAAAATTAAAAACCTAAAAATGATTGCTTCTTATTATTTAATTAAATTAGTTTTAAAGTTTGTTGCTTTATCCAATTGTGTTCATTAATTCATTCAAAGTTCTAATTTTTAATTATAAAGTTTGTGTCTTGAAGTTAATTGAGTCATATTGTTAAACACTTTCCACATATTTCCTATGAAGACGACCTTACTTACCCTTACACAATAAAGGTAGTTAAAACCGATATAATAACTTGTTTTTTATCGAGTCTCGAAACCAGATCAGCAGGTGAAACGTAAAACATCTAAAACAATAAGTAGGTCAATCTAAAACCAGCGCCTTACAATGGAGCCGTTAAACGGAAAAAAGTAAACTTAAACCTTAAAACACACATGCACGATGCAACGTGTTAAATTACAAAATTTAGACTGAAACAAAAAACGAAAAAATTTTAAAATATGAAAAGTATAGGCCCACAAAGTTGAAAGTAAAAAAATATTGAGGGTTAAATTATAAAAAATTGAAGTATTAGGTTAAAACAAAAAAGTTAAAAATTAAAATAAAGGACAAAAGGTAGGTACAACCTATCAAGAACATGATACAACTCATGATGTATAACTAAGTTGTTAATTAGTATATATATAATATTTAAATTTAATTATAGTAAGTGGTAATAGGAATCCTAATTGTTTAGTTTTACCACGTAGGATTGTAAGCTTACATGTCTAATTCTCAAGTGGTTAGGATTGTTTGACAAGCATAAGATTTATGTGAGATACACCTTTACAACATGGATTGCTCGGTTTGACTTAGCTCTAGCTTTGTACTAGTTATGAGGAGGGGCTTGATCGTTTCGTGATATGATATAGTTAGTGTTATCATATATTTCGTGCAAGAGTCTATTTATAACAACTCGAGCCCAAAATTACTATCAAAATAATAACATTACCAGTTGTTCAAACTCCGTCCTCCTAGATCGTCCTCTACGATACATTTTTACCATCTAGACTATAATTATCAAAAGTTGCTTAGATCGTCCTCTAAGATACATTTCTTCAATCAGGACTATAATTACCAAAAGTCGTCTCCTACCCGGTATAAAACATTGAAATAATTCAACACCAAAATTCATATAAAGCAAAGTTGAAGGATCATTCGTGCACGTTTATAAAACGTTCAGCATTGGGTAATGAGGAATATCCGTTATCATGCTGTTTGATGCTCACATTTTGAGTTATTAATCAGGACGAAAGAAGAAGAGGATAACAGAAGAACAAATCCACAATCAACAACAACTGATTGCAACACATTTTGTGCTGATTCAATCAGTAATCATTCAGCAGGTATATCGAATTCCTTAAGATAAGTTCTCGTTTTTGTTCGCTCTTATTGTGCGATTAAACTTCGTAATCTGCAATTGGTATCGATCCTTTGTTAGTTTATTGGTGTATAAATCACTGAAGAACTTGATAAATTGATTTTTTTGACTGATTACGATGCTTCGTATCCCGAATTGTTGAAGATAAACCTGTTTTCGTAGTAATTTATGCTTCTTACTTGTTGAGGTTAGGGTTTAGTTGCTTGAGAGAGATGGATCCGTTGACTTTTAGGGCTTTTTAGATTAATCGTACAGTTTACTTCATTTGAAAGCAATTTGACCATTTAAAGACCAATTGGTGTGGATTACAAGTGTTTCTGTTTCTTAAAGAAATTGAGAACTTTTGGAGATTTGTAACCAAATCTGTATTTGTTTTTCATTTAAGTGAAGAGTATAATCTGTATTCTTTGTTAGACCATGAGTGTTAAATTTGAATGTGGTAGCATTTTCCTTAAGAAATGTACCTATCTGTATCGAATTATTTTGCTATTAACATTTGAGAGTTTTAATTTCAAACACTGTAGGTACTGATACAGCAAATTCCCGGTGATTTAAGCATCTGATGTGAGAATGGCTCATTTAGTTTACGCTTCTTGCTCGTTGAACATCTCCTCTTGCTCCAAAAATAGCCCTAACTCGTTGAAAACATGTTTACCTTCGTTACCTACTTCATTCACTTTACAAACTTCAGTTAAACCGTTCAAAAGCCTTCCGTTAAACAGAAAGAATGCACATAAACTTTTGTCGGTACGTGCAACCACTCTTCAACAGCCCACGACCAAAACGGGCTCTGGCTCTGATGAAACCTCTGGTCAAAAATCAAGGCCGACCCGGGTGATGGTCATCGGTGGTGATGGTTATTGTGGTTGGGCTACTTCCCTCCACTTATCCAACAAAAATTATGAAGTTGCCATTGTTGACAACCTTGTTCGCCGCCACTTCGACCACCAACTTGGGCTTGATTCACTCACACCCATCTCATCAATCCATGACCGAATCCGACGGTGGAGATCTCTAACCGAGAAAGACATAAGTCTCTACATTGGTGATGTTTGTGACTTTGAGTTTTTGGCCGAGGCGTTTACCTCATTCAAACCTGATGCTGTTGTCCATTTTGGTGAGCAAAGATCCGCCCCTTACTCCATGATTGACCGGTCAAGGGCTATATATACCCAACAAAACAATGTACTAGGTACCCTTAATGTTTTATTTGCTATAAAGGAGTTTAGTGAAGATTGTCATTTGGTGAAACTTGGGACCATGGGAGAATACGGTACACCAAATATAGATATCGAAGAAGGGTATATTACCATAACTCATAACGGAAGAACTGATACTCTACCTTACCCAAAACAAGCTAGCTCTTTTTACCATTTGAGTAAAGTACACGACTCGAATAATATCGCGTTTACTTGTAAAGCTTGGGGGATAAGAGCTACTGATTTGAACCAGGGTGTGGTTTATGGTGTGAGGACAGATGAGACTGAAATGCATGAAGAACTTTATAACAGATTTGATTATGATGGAGTATTTGGAACCGCTTTGAATAGATTTTGTGTTCAGGCAGCAGTTGGTCATCCCCTTACTGTTTATGGCAAAGGAGGCCAGGTTAGATCTCTCAAATAAAAGCTAATTAAATCTTACATACTTGTTATAAATATCTAATTGAGATTCAATTTGGTGTTTTTCTGTTATGTTGAGTTGGATCAACCTGCTGAAACTTTCTTTTTGTTTTCCTTATCAAATGTCCATAAATAACATATTAACTACAATTACGAAAAGGGCAAAATGCACGAAGTAGAAATGAACTTCATACTTTTACCTGATTCTAGCAACCAACTATAAATTAACCACAAAATAGAAATCAACTTATAATTTTACCAACACTGATTTTACCTGTAAATTGTTGTTAATATTGCCCTTGTTAATGCTATTCCAACGATTGCATCACATATGTTGAAAATGCTTATCTGAAAAAACAATTATTTAAAAGTTTGACAATATGATCTTTTTAGAAGTTACATTAAAAACTAATTATTAGATGTCACATCATATGCGACATGGCATATACAGATCCAAGAAAATGATAAGCACGACGCACGAGTCTTATCATCAATTTACAAAAAATCCACAAAAGATGACTTCCACCTGTTGAACATGTCATTCACTGCTACAATCCATAATAAAATGTAACTTGGTTGCTAAAATGGGTATGAAAATGTAAGGTGGGATTATTTTGATCGTAATTATTTATTGACAGCAGTTTATAACCCAATTTGACAAAAAAATGTGTAATGTTCTAACAGCCTCGTATCTATTTGTGAATACAGACTAGGGGATACCTGGATATAAGAGACACGGTTCAATGCGTGGAGCTTGCAATTGCAAATCCAGCAAACCGTGGTGAATTTCGGGTATTTAATCAATTTACAGAGCAGTTTTCTGTGAACCAACTTGCCTCACTTGTTACCAAAGCCGGTGAGAAGCTTGGAATCGAGGTGCAAACAATATCTGTGCCAAACCCAAGAGTTGAAGCAGAGGAACATTACTACAATGCCAAACACACCAAACTCATTGAGTTAGGACTCCAACCACATCTTCTTTCAGATTCACTTCTTGACTCACTGCTCAACGTTGCGATTCAGTTTAAGGACCGTGTGGACACTAAACAGATCATGCCCAGTGTTTCTTGGAGAAAGATTGGTGTGAAGCCAAAAACTGTATCTGCTTAGACATCTGATAGTGAGGTATGATTTACTTGGTGAGTTATATTTGTATTATGGATGGATACTTCAGTAATGACTACGATCCATAAGATTTAAGACTGTAATGCAACATAAGTTGAATCTTATATGTGAGGTGTTTTAGAGCAGTAATCAAACTGAATGAATATGACGGTTTGTTCGTGTTTGTTCGTTTGTTCGTTTGTTTAAGCAACACAAAGTCACCAAGACGAACATAACACATGTTTTTTTTTGTTCATGTTCGTTTGATAAGGGAAATATTTTCTTTATAAAATTTAGAAGAAATGAATTGAACAAGTTGTCTGGTCAACCTCACTGCTGATGCCATAGGACCCATAATAAAAAGTCATTTGCTCAAGTTAATTTTCTGTTATTTGCTCAAGTTATTTTATGTCACCAGAGCAGTTTTCTGTGAACCAACTTGCCTCACTAGTAAGAATGAATAAAATTTAGCAAAACGTGTACACTAGTATCAGTTTATGATAATTCACCTTAAAATCTAATCTATGTTTACACCTTATTTTCTCTCTATCTCTATTCTATAATCATTTACACAAATATATTTCTCCTTTACTTTTTCTTTCTCGTATTCATTCTTACTATTCTCATATCTAATAACACTCTAAAGTTAGTATTTGAGATTGCACAAATGGTAATAGTGGTTGACTTGACTTATGGTGCTAAAGTATGTTTGGCCCCATCTCTCCCAACAGATTATATATGCTTAGTCTGTCATGTAAGTATCTGAGTTTACCTCTGAGATAGGACTATATATACTTTAGTCTGTCATATAAGTATCTGAGTTTGCCTCTGAGATGAGGGATAGTTTGGACCTCTCCTAGATTGCGGTTTCTCGCACTAGCTAGAGTTGAGCATGAGTGACGTATGCAAATCATATATGGTGCGTGGGATGGATGACATTATAGTATATGCATAAGTTCGCGAAGATGGAAGAAGCACTTCTTATAAAGGTGTCTTGTTTGGTATATTTAAGCACAAAAGTTCCGGTTTCATTTATAGCGAGGAAGCCATAGGCTATTTCCTTGTGCTCATGTGTAGGACACGTGAGGAGATGTCAGTCATTGACTTATTCGATTAGATGGTTTTCCTAGAAAGTTAAGAGAGATGATGGGTCTGACGGGCATCCACTCGTCTTACTCTCCTCAATCTTGTTAAAGACAACTTTGTGTTGAACTGAACACTAAATGTATGAAAGTTCTTTTTGTGTGAAGGGTCTTGTCAATGACCTCCCACAACCCCGGTCAATTCACATTGGAATGGAATGGAATGTGTGTAATGATTCTTCGGTTGACGATATGATGTTATGTAAATGTTTATATCAAAATGATCTCAATCTAGAATTGGATACGAGTCATATGATAAATTATTATGCAATTTTGTTAAGACCGGATTTGGCTGCAATTCACGAATATTGGTGGTCTGGTGGTGTGTGTTTGGGTCGATGTCTGGTTAACTAGGCGGTTCCAACAATTCAACGGTTTTCAAGCTCGGTTTGGCAAACTTTTCACATGTTCCAAGGACAAAAAACCATATTATAATCATTTTTTATATAAAACATAAAAAGGTTATGTGTGAGATAGTATTTCTCACAGTTTTAAAAATATTTATAAGTTATCAAATAATCCTAGCTCATATAATATTATCCCATATATATTGATTGGGTCAATTTTGGGTAATTCTATGTCAAACCTAAACTACATCCACACTAACGGTTATAATGAAACCCCAAACCAGATGGTTTATTATTTAAATTAACGGTTTGGTTCAACATCCCAAGGCTATAATAATCGGTAGTACAATCTTAATATCCTAAACAGCATCAAGTTTAGTTCATACTAGTAAAACCTAAATATTAAGTTTCTAGAATATAATGTTAGATCATTCGTATCGTTTATAGATATGTGCTTTATGTCATATGTTTCACAATATTCTGTTAATTATTATTTATTAGATTCTTAAAATATTCCAGTTTAATTGATTCTTGTTCAATGTAAATCGTTTTCAGGTTATTTTGACATAAACTTAAACAGAACACTAACGTTCGCGATTAATACAAACATGATCCGTTAACCCGAACATCCATGTCAATAACATGGTGTCATGTCACGAATTCATGGCTCCTACACCATACAAATTAATAAAACCATTCATAAAAATATCATACGATTATTATGTAATATAAACCATCTAACCCGATATAAACAAAATAACTCCCATTGGCTTATGAAAATTCAATCAGAAATCACAATCACTTTCTATTGTGTCACGTTGTTATTCACTAAACATTATGCATCTATTCACCAAACCAAAACTAAAATCAAACTAACTTTAACTTTCATAAAACCTAACGAACCAACATCCGTCGTAGGGCTCTTAAGCCCTCACGAACACCTGAATCATGATACCACCCGTCCGAATTTTGAGCTTCCATCCCAACTCCCGCATAAGCTGTATCAAACAAGCAAGAATCAAAATCATATAAAAACACATCAAATCAAAAATTCATATATAAATCAAGTCCTACAGGTCTAAACAGAAACAACCGCTAAAGTTGTTGTTTTATGACCTTAAGTCATACAAAGTGTAGATAAACTGCACTGAATATTTTGCACAAAGCAGAAGATAAGTCAAGCATCAGGTACGTTTTTTTATATATAAATAGATCAAGTTTAAAGTATGCACCTGTGTGTTCGTATTGTTGAACGTCGTGGATAGTGGCGGAGATCTTCCAGTAGATCGGACGAATGATGTTGAAGAGGAAGAAGAGGATCAAAGCGATAAGAATCGATCGGAATATCACCCTAGAGATCATTGACGCCATTGTTGTTGTTTGCTTGTGTTTTGAAGGATGTAACGATGGATGTTTAAATAGACGGCCTTTGTGACGGATATATATAGGTGTTGTCCCTCTTTATATTAGTTTGTTTTTATTTTTATTGTTTTTATCTATCCGATCTATTTGTTTAGGATAATGGTGAATATATTATTTGGATTTGTGATTAACATTGATTTTGATTAGTATTTTTTAAACATAGTTCGATGTTTAATACAACTCTAACATATATCGAATTCTAAACAAAATTCAATTTTAAGTAAAAGTACGTTTTAATGTTTTATAGTTATTTTAGCCGAAATAGTAGTAATGGATCGAAAAGGCCTTGAACCTCTAATAAACGTATTGAATAACGTATGATTAATGATTCCCAAAAGATCTGCATTGTTAACTTGCATTAATGCAAAAAAGGGTGTTAAAATGTGTTATACATACTTAAGCAAAAACATGTGATGAAAATTGTTAATAGTATGGATAATTACCTTCATAATTGTTAGGGGATTGATTGGAACAATAAGAAATACAAAGTTGCCTAAGGTTTGATCGTAAAACGGAGTATCCATACACCATAATACCATATCGCGTACTCGTACGCTAGTTAGAAAAGCCCAGGAGTTCAGCTTCAAAAACTTTCTATCATTAGTTTGGCATAAGTTTGAATCTTCAAAACTAAAGCTATGATCATAACAAGCCCCATAAGCCTTAGTAGTGTTTTTGTACTATCAACGTAGTAATATGTCCGTACAATAAAATATATCGGATGTACTGTTAATTATTGGCCTGTTAATTTAATTTTTTATATATATTGAGTTCGTCCAGTTTAAAAAAATTACTTTGACCCCTTGCCCCCTCTATAAGAACATTCAAACTCTGTCACTGCTCGTCAGTAAGTAACCGCATTAAATGGATAGTACTGGAACAATGACCAGGTCATTTCCTTATAAATATTGATCTTAACTATGATGGAACATAAGTAGTGGTATATTACATAAGTAATATTCTAACCATATATGATAAATAATTTTCTGTATAAAGTGTAAGATAAAACTGTATATATTAGATCATGAAACGATCTAGTATTTTTCTGGTCCTACGTGAAGCGGGGAGCTAAGTCATCGAGCATGTTTTTTTTATATGATAGATTGGATCATGTATAACAAAGTTTTAGGATATGAATGTTATGACATATTCGATTATCAGTAATTTGATTAGATATTATATAAGTAAATAAAAATTAATACGGTGTTTTGAGTCTTCCATCTTCTTGATGAAGTCATCCACTTCCACATATTCCTTTGGGTGTTATGAATTTTGTTATTCAATAGAGTTGGAGGGAATCTCACCAAACGTTCAACACGTTAAACCAAATTAATTATTGTGTTATTTTCTGCTTAGAAAAATATAAATAAATAAAGTGATGATGAATTGTTATTTTTAAATTAAACATCGTAACACTTATAATTGTTTTTTTTTCAATTTGAGCAATAAAAAATGAAATAATAGGGAAAAGGGGTGGCTAAATGTTGATGTAGACCAAGTGAAAGACACCCCATTAAGGTAGGAAACTAGAAACTTGAATCCAATATGCTTTTATTATTTCTTCAATGGCTTAAAAGATTCATTATTAGATTCCTTTGCTTTTGAGTTATGACCTTTCATCATTTTCTTTTATGAAATTAAATTTACCACAAATATCTTTATTCTTCTACATAATAATTTCTATCTTAATCATTATTTTCTTAAATAAATATATATCTAAACTTAATAGAATTGTATGAACCAATGTTAATCAAGTATGCGTTAGCCATAAACACTTATAAACACAAGAATGTCTATAAATCGTTAAGAAGTATTTCAAATATCTAGTTTTAGTTGGAATTTTTTAAATGGGGTAAATGTTTTCACATGATGTATAATGTGTTGAAACAAATTATCTTAATCATGTTGTCAGTTTGTTTAATTATGCAATGATAAGAAACATGAAAATACGGTGCTAAATTTTAATCTAATTATTTTTCATAAAGTTAACTAGTGGATTGGCCACTTCATTGTTTCATAAGTCCAAGCACATTATTGTGTCGGTACCTTAATAATAAATTATGAAAATCATAAAATATCATACTTCATTTAACATGTTGGTTATAACCTTTATGTTTTCAGCTAAACAACCATCAATCTAGTTTGGTCAATCTATGGTCGATGCATAATCTCTTGATCAAATCAGAGACTAGCGACAAACAACATAGCGTTGCTCACAATTCTATTGGTATCATCAACATGTTTCGAACGAATAAATTAGTCGTAGTTTGGTCCTTGATTGAACTAGTATTCACCAACGCTTTAATTAGTTGATCGCTCAGATTGTATCACTAATAGGAACAAAATAGTATTTTAATTATGTGTTTGGTTGTTATAACTTCACTAGACAACCATTTAGTCAAAGTTTCTATTTCTCCTTGTAGCATATTATCGTGTTCCAAACATGATTCTTATTTACTACTTAAACGAGTGTATATTACATATTACATACATAAGTCATGAAATCACAAACATATTATACAAATGTTATTTCGTTGTATCTTGGACGTTAATTTATTACAAAAAATTATATACAATTTAATGATGTGGATGAAATTTTTATAAGGATAAGCAATAAGTAATTAAATTAAAATTATTATTATTGTTATATATGTCTACATTAGTAAACTATTATCTTAGAAACTTGTAACCTAACACCAAAAATATCTTCAAAGCACATGGAAACCAATGATTCCTTGATGGTATGTAGGGATATGGGGATTTCTTTTTCAAAAATGAAGTAAACTTTATGATTTCAGATTAAAATTTTCTAGGTATTAGTTTTACATGTTAAAAATAAATTTAGATTATCCTTTTTTAGAATTGTGGCGATATATAGAAAAAGAATAGCAAAGAGGTATACCAAAAGAGTTATAATTTACAAAAATATATGAACAGCTACACCACTCCCACAAAAAAATTACTTAACCTCGATCTATTGTTTGTCATCTACAATGATGATTATTTTTAAAAGCACGTCATTCCTATATCTACAATTCATCCAAATGGTCAGGTAAAACGGAGCAATTTTGACCTTGATTATGTTCTTAGATCCATAAAACGTGTGGATCATGTTTTGAAATTTTAAGTTGTGTTATAGGATCTGGGAGAGTTAAGGCGCTCATGTGAACATAGAAATACAATGGGATGATTTTTTTTATAGCAAGAGGTAATCTATTTAGGTTTGGGAATTTGAGAGTATTCTTTTTGGTGAAATTTTTAAAAGCTAATTAGTGAGCAATAATGGGTTATATGTTAATGTAAAATGAATTGAGGTTTTAACCGAATATGCAAACTTAGTAGATTTAATACAAATTAACTTAATTGGTTATCGGGTTTAAGCTTATTATTTTTAGCAAAAAACGGATTCTTGACTTTATTTACAGTAGATTTTTTAAAGTTTTTTTATTTAAATTTAAGGGTAGTAAAGTCTTTATGTAGGGGTAGGAGTTCAAAACAACATGGGGTCAATCGAACTGCTAGTATACGTTACATAATAAAAAAGAAAATCCATTGGATCGGTTGGCACCTCCTTCATCTTGCTATGTTTGCCAATGGTTGTGATCTTCCTGATCTGTGACACCCTAAAATTTGAGGCGTCTGAAATGAAAGAAAGGACCTAAACTTCAAATAAGCATAGCTAGGACTAAGAATAGAATTATTAGACTTGTTACCCGTAATGAAAAGTTGTTGATGAACTATATAAGAATAGCAAGGTTACAGACCGTGACAACCTTGCTTATGATCTGTAACGTAGTGGACAAGGCTATATAAGAATAGCAAGGTTATAGACCGTGACAACCGTAAATGCTTTTCCTTATGATGCATAAAGTTGAGGCATTTTATCAAACTGTCAGATTTGACGCGCCGTGATGACGACGCCTTTAGATAAGTTATGGGAGTTATAGCTTGTAATAACCCTGGAAATGACAAATGCATAGGAAGCCATGTTTTTCAATTGAGAGCATAAAACTCTAAGTGTGTATTAACATCCCATTGGGTATTGGAACCGATTTGAGTTAGTTTAATAATTTGGGAAGCAGGTGGAAGCGAGTAGGAACAATGCTACCTAATAGAAATCGATGATCCAAGAGGTAATCCTTCTCCTTAGCATAGGTTTGGGTTTAGGGAAGGATCGGGCAAGGAAACCGGAAGGAACGGATTATGTACCTGAAGGGTATACATGTAAATAGTTAGGTGGTACGGGTTATAGACCCGTAAGCCATACGAGTAGATCACCCGCATGGTAGGGATAAAACACCCTTAAGGGGTGTTGAGGTTTAGTTACCCCACAAGCAAAAGGTCGAGTACCCATAAGAAGAATATGGTTGAAACCCTATAAAGGTGGGTTTATGATCCAGGGTTAACATAAACTCAACTAATATGAGATATAATAATTTCATACATATCACTAAATAGTAGTTAAGAGATCTATTAGTAGAGATAACGCTGATCTAGGTGAGTTAATAGTATCAAGATACATATGTTTTCTTGTGTTATGGTTTACATATGTGGCATTTAAATTTATGCATTGATTATAATGGTACTGGTATATTCACTATGGATGATTGTGGTTAGTAAGACCGATGGTGTGTCCTAGCAAATATAAAATGTAAAACCAGAGCATGTATAATATTAAAATATCAAGTATGAATTGGTGTTTATAAACATTATATTAACTCATTAGCATTTTCTATTGACGTATTATTTTAAAATGATGTATATACGGTGATAGTAAATAAACAAATTAAGGATGTGGATTTAAGATATATAAGAGGAAATTATGATATTCAAGACAAGTGTTATGAGGATCAATTGGAGATTTCTGCTCCTATGGTGGTATCAATTTGTCACATGTACGCATACATGTGGGATGTGACATGATCTCTTTTTAACATTATGTTTCTAATCGCAACCATTTAAATCCCCAGAATCAACTCCTCTTCATCTCCAAGTATCTTTCGAAATCAAAGATTTTGAAGTCGTTGATTTTCTTTATGACTTTTTCTACTTACATAAACAATCTTCCCTCCCTTAATTAGCGCTCTTTTCTTGCACCAAATAAAGGGCTAACTTGAAGTTGTACGACATAATAGATAGTGAATATATACACGAATAATAAGACTATGTTTCTATAAACTCTGTAGAATCATTTTTTAACAACCATTTTATATTTTTGAAATAAATACACTGTAACATACACCTTAAAGAATTCAAACCTTTTTTTTGTGAAACATACTAACAGGATATCCTTAAAAAAAACTACCATGGAATCATATATCTCATTAGTTATCATTATTAGTTTGAAAAGGCATGACAGTAGATAAAAGTTCACATCCTAATTTTGATGTAGTTACAAGTATAACATTTTTTTCTTTTTTTTTTCTAAGAACAACTTAAATCCATCTCTATTAACTACATACAATTATATATAGCAATATTTGAACGATTGATTTCTAAAATAGAGAGAGTTTTATTTCACGATATGAATTACCGACCTCTTGCACACATATATTTTTAGAAAAACTCTTACACTTTTTTCTTTCTTTTTCATGATATTTCTTTAATAAATCTCTCATAAAATTGAAGATGATGTCATGATTGATGAAAAGCAAAAGGCTAAAAAGGAAAAAAGAAGGGGCAAAAAAGGAGAATTTGACAAGAGTTGTGTGGTTTGAAGCCTTCCCCTCTTATTGGCATCTTCCATCACATCGTCTTTGCTTCATTTAGAAAAAACATGCTACTTCCTTTCACTTATTTAACTCTATAATAAAAAAACAGTAAACATACAGACAAATGTGTAAACTACAAGTTACTCAAAGATCTCATTTTATATAATATTCTATACGGTTCTAAAGCCAGAATTTTTAAAACAATATAACTATATTCGCATCATTCTACAAAGTTAGAATATGTTTATAATAATATTTGTGACGATAATAGCTTCATGAAAATCTTTTTTACTAAAATTATCATTAAATTATAATGAGTTTATTTTTGTAGTTTAGCAATGATTATGTCAAGTTTTAGATTCAAGTCATCCATTGAATGTCATAGTGCGACTAGCTCGGATGGTTAAAACATAAGCCTCTTAGATTGAAGATCCGGGGGTCTATCGTGGTAAAAGTGTGGCTTATAAGCTTAATTGTGAGTAGTTAGATCTCTTAATAAGTCATCTAGTGAATATGGTCTAATAATAAAAGTAATTTTAATTATTTTATAATATTATTTAACTTGTTTAAAAACTCGTGTAACACGTGTTGAATAAAGTATTAAATTAAAAGTTACTAATTAACATTTATAAATTAAAAGTTATTATTTGATATAAGATATGATTAAAAAATCTATAATTAAGTATCTCAATTAATAAAACAATAGCAACAGTTTTTTAAATTTCGTCTTTAAAAAATGTTATTTAAAAATTGACTTTTACACTATTAAGAAAATGTTATTTAAAAACTGACTTTTACACTATTTAAAAAAAAGTTCTTTGTATAAAAAACTTCATTGTTCATAAAATTTTGTTTCAAAAAAGTTACATATTTAATAAAAGAAATCATGTTTTCTTATTTAGTAAATATTAGTTTAACAATTTGGAAATGATATACAACATCCTTAATATTTAACATTATCATTAAAGGGTTGACTTGCTATAGTGGTGACACGTGATAAAATAATTGTAAGAAGATGACATAATGCAAAATGGTCATGAAAAGATTACATGTGAGAATAGTTATTTTGCTTTATTAGTATGAATATTAGTATAGATAGATAATTTTTTTGCTTTATTAGTATAGACAGATTTTCACTCTCACACACGTATCATGTTTTAAAAAACAATAATATGTTGAGAACTACAAAAACGGTATAAAGTATAAACATGTCGTTTCAATGAAAACGGTTATATTATGAGACAATGGTTCATTTATTTCTCCTTACTTTTTACTTTATTTTATCTTTTCTCCAGACTTTTCTATTAAAAAAATATAAAATTATGTCATATATGCGTGTGTGTATTTAAATTAAACAAAACTATAAAAATCATATTTTAGATAAATATACTTATTGACATTCATATGCATTCTAATCAATTAATATAATATATAGTATAATGGTTAATGTGTTTCTTTCGTTTCTCAGCATATTGTTACTTTTAAAATGAATGTATATACGTGTGTTTGTGATCTATTATTTATTTGTTCTTGAGGTTATGATAAAATTGTTGGTGATTTCAATGTCATTAGACCTTACTTAAGACTGAAGGATGATAAGAATATAGATTGATACGAATTTAAAGTGTAGAGTATAAGATCCTACATGGCTATTCTTAGTTCATGCATCAAGGAGCCTAAGGTTTCAAGGGTCGAAGTCCACTTGTAGGGGTTCCAAAAGGGTTGTGCCTCCTTCGTAAGGGTTCGTGGGCGGGGTTTAGAAGGCAAAATCCATGGTGGGTCTAGCTACCTAGCCAGTAGGTGGTGCCCACAAGGAAAACGTTTATTATTACGTTATTGAAATGATATATGAAATTACTTTGAATTTGCATAAAAGATGGAAAATTAAAATGAAGCTAATCATCAGTTGTAAGTGATTGTCAACGTTAAACATCAGTAGTACGTTGTTACTTGTTAGTGGTATTTTGGTACATCAATAACAAATGGTCATATGTAGCAACAGACCAAAAGTAGCATCTGATCAGTAATATTGATAAGTGGCAATTAAGTATCTACAAAAAATATGCATAATGTTATATAGCATCGGTGGTGGCTAATCTTTAGTAGAAACATGCCTAGTAGTGAGAACAACTGTTTGGTAACAATTAGATGATTAGTGGTAACTTGCCATTCTAAGGGTTTTCTACTATTGTAATTTTATAATTATTAACGGTAATAACTTCAACTGCCAACCCATAATGAAAACATTTGATGGTTCGTCTCCTATGAAATAAAATGATCTTTGGTATATTTTTAGACAATGAATTTTACATGAATATTTGGTGTAGTTTGTTGTACAGCATAACATATTTATTGTTGTGTCCTTTGGTCTCATTTGATTAAAAAAATTTAGGTATCAATAAAATTGCTTTAATCTAAAAGTCACTAACATAACAAATATATTTAGTAAACTCTAAATTCATAAATCTAAAATAATGAAATAACTATACATATGATGCATTATTGATGAATTATTCATTTGTTCTTGAGGTTATGGTTAAAAGGAAATGATATTAAAAAGGTGAAAATGGTGCATCATGAATTGTTGTCCTTTATACTTTACAAGACCCACCGGTCCAAAATCTCCATGACCAAGGGAGAGATAAAGAAGGTGCCACGTGGCAGTAGGGGGGGGGGGACTACTTAGTACTTACTGATGTCATTGGCACTACTAAATAAAATGGTTATTTGCTGTTAAAAAAATAAATATGGTTATTAATTGTATTTTTAACCCCATCAATTAAATTTTTTATATAAAATTCGATCAATATTAACTTAATTAACAGCTCGATTAATTTTAACGGGTAGTATGTTTTTATTTCTGAGAAGATGTAAATATGTGACGCATATTATTTTATGTTTTTTAGGAAAATACAAATTTATGAAAATGTGTGAAATAAATTTTACAAATTATTTGTTATAATATATTGTGAGTTTGTGACGATCTATTATGATAATTATTTTTTTTTTCATTCTAACTTCTTGTTTTATTACGTAAAAAGTCAAATATTGTATTTCTAAAAAGGAAAATGTAACAAAATAATAACAAAGTTTTAAAATTGTTCTAAATTAGTAACCCATTCATATTTTTCTTTAATTGGACCACCAAACAATCAAATTGACTCATCATTAATTTTTTTAATATTAAAAAAGTAACGGTGGAGAAGACATGAGGATTAGAATTTTCAATATATAAAATTATATTAAAAATAAAAAGACATGTTAATTATGAAAAAAATAAAAAATAAAACTAAAATTTACGTTAACTCATATCAGCATCAAAAGATAGAAAAAATATTTTTTAATTAAAACCAAAAGTATAGCATGCTAAAAAACATGTTAAGACTTTTAATTTATATAAAATACATAAAACTGAGTGACTTAATTGGAAAACTTTTAAAACTTGAGTTACCTAATTGGAATATTTTTTAAAATTAGTCACTATTTTACAAAGTTATCAATTTTTAAAACAGGAAAACTAATTATATAATAAAATAATTATTGTTTTAGTCTCACAAAAAAGTATCAATCTTTTTTACTGTTAGCGTATTAGAGTTCATTATTTTTTTTCTTAAATTAATATGAAGTGTTGGTTTCTTTATCATATTTATATTCTTTGTCATTCAAATAAATATAAATAAATGTATGTAAATTTTTTATTATAAGATGACCGGTTACCCTCTAAGCCGGAGAATTTACACTGATGACATTTCATGTACACAGTAATGCTAGATAATTTGTTTTAATAATATAGATGTATAAATCTTATATTTAAAATTATAAATTTTATATTTATAGAAGTCCATAACAATTTTTCATTTTTAAAAAGGTGAATGTGATAAAATAACAAGTTTTAGTAGTAATTTTTAGTTCTATAGTGAGTTTGAATATTAAAGATAACTTTTGTTAACCTTTAAATAAACTAATGTGAAATGTTAGAACTTAAACATGTTATTTTTATTTACTAAAAGCTGTTATGTTAAATTGTGAGAAAAGTTAGGTTTAATACCTCAACTAATTTAAAACTAAAAGTGAGCATCTAATCTAATTATTTTTTTCTCTTTAGTAACCAACCATGTTAGTTTACTCAAACCATGTGAATTATATGTATAATTAGCTATAATTAACTTTAATATACTAAAAATAAGAGAAGTCGTTCATGTAAGATAATAAATTTTGTTAGTCTCTTTTAAGTCTGTAACCCAAATTAATTATATCAAAATTATATATAAGTTCAAACTATATAAAGTTAGTGAACAAATTTCTATGATGTATACATGATTTACTATTGACATTATTAAGTTTAAAATATGTGTTTGGTTATTAAGACACTCCTCAATTATAAATCAACATTCACATTTTTTTATACGGGTCGTATAGTCCAATACATGTTGTATATGATGAGTCATATAATCCCATATGAACGTCTAACCTCTTTGACAGACCGTTGAATTTTTCATCGTATTCAGTGTCGAAGTTTGCTATACGCGTACTATGCCTATATATGTTGTATAAGGGTCGTATAGTGCTATATGGTATGTATATATCTTTCTAACAACCTCCAGAATTTTTTTCGTTTTTAATTTATTCGGCTCTATACGTGACATATAGCACGATACAAAACATATAAAAAGATTTTAATTTATAATAATAAGTGTATGATAGTTTAGTTTTAGTACAATTGATTTGTTTGATGGAAGTGAAATGAAATGAAGGGAAAGAAAAGGAGGGAGACGTAAGCGAGATGGGGTGCTGTTGCTTTCGCTTTCAGCTGCGGGGGTGACGTAAGCACGTGGGTTACTTTATGCTGGCGTTTCGACGTTAGAAGTCAAGATGACGTAATACCATTAATGGTGTGGGTCCCACCAATACCCATGTGATTCTCACTCTGCCCCCCTTCCTTAACGGTTTTCACGCGCCTTTTCTTCCAACCACTATCACTTCATCACTTCATCATCATACCATTCCCCCAACAATATATTCAAACATTATTATTACTGGATTATCAACGAATTATTGGCCCATCTGATAATTTTTATTACTCGAGTATATATTCTAAGATTATAATTAGAAGGAAACTCACTAAAGGTGAAAAAAAAACACAATTTGAACCTTATGTGGTACTTGAACTCAACATATCTTTTATTTTTATTGAAAACTCATCAAATGTAAGAGAAAAATACAATTTGAACCTTTTGTTACATGTGACACTTGAACTCAGAATATCCTTTAATTTTTTTTAATCATTGAAGTATCTTGCTTTAATAACTTAAACTAAGAATTATTAGTATTTTTTTTAAATTAATGGGAAAAATACATATACATGGGCGGTTTTCCTAAGTAGTGTTATTTTAAAAAATATTGGAGGGGTATAGAAGTTGCCAAATGTTCTAACTACTTCTAAGAGTGGATTTTAAAAGTGAGAGATATTTGTTTTCATTTATGTTTGTATGCTTCTGATCCTTAATTGAATAATGTAAAATGTTATATATGTATTAATGCATGACCAAACGTATTTCATGCCTGAACAATCATCGATACCGTATAAATAATCAGACCATACAATCATCTCAGAAAGTTACTATGATTTTATATATAATATAACAATATTATAATGATATCAAAGAAAAATAAGAAACACAAAGCAATGAGTGTTTGCCCTTGGTCCTCCATTCCACCATTCATCCAACCGCATTGAAAACTGTTAAAGGGACTGTTAGAAGGCGTGTGTCATACATACACACGTCAAAAAATAAACTTCCGCAATTTTTAGTATTGTTAGCTAGAATCGACCTTTTATTTGGTTGGTTTCCGGGTTGACATTTATTTGTTTCTTGAATCCATTTGACGTAAAGAAATAAATTTAGTAGGAGAAAAATATAAACTTTTGGATGCAAAAATAGATCGTAAAATATGCAATACTTGTGACAAAATATTTTGTTAAAGCTCAACCATCACTCCCAACAACAACTACTCACCTTAACCAGATGGAACAAAACATTATTTACTCCATCGTATAATTAATTAATTACACAAATATTCAAATAATAACGTCGGCGCGTGTTAAACACACGCCCAAGACAAAAAGTACGTAAAGTTTATATCTCATCGTTTACTTTCACGATGTAATGAATCACCCCACACTCTCTCCTTTATAAACCCCTCACCCCTTCACCACAACCACCCCCCCCCCCCCCCCCCCCCCCCCCCCCACCACCACCACCGTCGACGACCACCGTCAACCACCACATGCACGGCGGCGTCCGCCTCGAACTCACCGCCACCACCACCTCTCCTCTGGCAATCGACGTGTCGGAGTCCACCGAAATGCGGATCCGACGGCTCATATCCGAGAACCCGGTGATAATATTCAGTCGCTCAGGCTGCTGCATGTGCCACGTCATGAAACGGCTGCTGACGTCACTCGGTGTTCACCCCACCGTCATCGAGCTGGAGGAGGAGGAGATCGGAGCGCTGTCGGAGTTACGCGGCGGAGGAGAGGCGGAGACGGTGGCTCCGGCGGTGTTCATCGGCGGAGAGAGCGTCGGAGGGCTGGAGAGCCTCGTCGGACTTCATTTGAGTGGTTGTCTTGTTCCCAAGCTTGTGGAAAGTGGTGTTTTGGTGGTGTAGGGATATTCTCAAAGGAAAAGGGTAGTTTGGTAATTTTATATTTTATATATATTTGTGAAAGTTTTTTAGTTAAGTTTGGTTTTACTCGCTGAGTTTTGATAAAAAAATAAATATTTTGTTCTTAAACATTAGACATTAGTTTAACTCCAAACGTTTTATAAATTGTTTTATTTTCAGTCTCAAAGTTTTATTAGTTATTTCAACTTAAATCTAAGTTAATAAAGTTTTTGGATTGGAATTGAACTAATTTATGAAATGTTTGGAGTTAAATTAATGTTTCTAATTTTTAGAAGAAAATTGTTGTTTTTGTTAAATTTTAGGGAGAAAAATTGAACTTAACTTTTTTTTTTTTAATATTTGTTTTTAATGGAAATGGGGAAATCTCATTTTGTAATTGTAAAAAGGGAAACTTTTAATGGTACAAAGTATGTATGCAGAATGTACATGTTATAAGCGATGAAATTTCAACCCTCAAACTCGTGTTAATTCGTGTGTTATGCAAATGGTTCCTTCACACACATAATTTCGAGTGTGGTACATAATCAATTTGAGTTTAAGAGTAAATAAATTACTAGTATTGCTAAAAAAAAGATACGAGTTTTCATGTTTTTCATTTAGCTTTTACTTAAAGTTACCTTACTGAAGTATTGAACGACCATATATGATATGCCATGTGCGGAGAATGATAACAACATAAAGTTAGACGTTTATTATAATGACAAGACGCATTATTAAAATGATAATTAGATGCACAATCTTCTAACAAGAGAAGGAAACTACAAAATCAAAATTTATTATAACATTAATTGGAAATTTGGAAAAATAATATCTAAATTATACAGAATATCACATTTTATTTCCCTGTCTAACGTTTCACCCGATTTTAGGCGATTAAATTAATAACTTTAGTATTCTTTACTTTATTTTAGGCAAATAGATAAAATTATATTTTTAACAACTCTACTATTTTAGCAAACTAAACTGATAATCCGCTTAACTTTTTTATATGTTTTCATATATTCAACAATATAATATTTATTATATATTACTTATAGTCAAAAGTATCTAAGTAATTTACTTTGTTTTATTCTCATTTTAATTAGATTTGTATATTCAGTTATAAAGAAATTTTTTTTAATATAATCAGTTTTGGTCATGATTAAAAAAATCACTACTATAAAGAGTTAAAGACAATGGATGTTAGAATAATTAATTTTTGATTCTATGTATATAATTTAGTATTTTAATTTAACACGTATAATACATAACTTAGTCATTACATTGCAATCAAACTAATACAACAAACTTATTTCAACATAAAAAAAATAATAAAAAATCATAACTTTTATGATATAGTTTGGAAAAAGGATTTTGCAGATATTTTTTTAAACGGACTTTAAAGATATTTAACATTAAAAAAGTTATGTAAGAACTATTTTTGCTTACCTTTGAATATGTTTTTTTTTCTTTTACACTTTCAGCCATATTTTAACTTATATTTAATACAACTTGCCACCAAATCAATTCTGACCGTTAAATTTAATATGACCAATTCTATAAACTTCTTCTCACACTTCCTCTAGAAAATATTGCTTTATGTGTTGAGCACTATTATGAAGTTAAAAAAAACATATGCACATGGTATATTAAACAAAACTTAATTTGGAATTAAATTGAGTAGTCACATTGTACGTGTATATTATATGCACATATGTATCATGTATGAGACGACGATACATCCAAATTGGTGATTGACTTTGAGAGGAGTGTTTCCTCATGAATCATGATGATCTTGCTTTTTAATTACTCAACTAACTGATTATTTTATAAATAAACGTGTCGAAAAGCACTATTTCTTTATTGTGTTTTATGATAAAGTTTTTCATTACAATTTTATTTACTTTCTTGTAATGTAGCAAATTGTTCATTATGTTAATTTTTGGTCCGATAGTGTAAATTTTTGATCCGGTAGTGTAAATTTTTGTATATATAGCGAGTTCGTCCCCCCTAAGAAAATTTAATTTCGGCCCCGCCCTCCCTATGAGATTGTTAAAGCTCCGCCACTGTCTGGTGAAAAAAGTTTCAGTAACTTTATGCAAGTTAAACCGTTATCCAGAGGGATGGCATCATAAGCCTATGTGTGCGCACACGTATTTTGAAAACTTTTTATGTAACACTTAATTTTTTTTTGTTTATTATTTTTCATGAAATGGACCCATTTTAGTTTCAAATTACATAGCAGAAATATTAAAAAAGACAAAAGTGTAAGCTGAAAACAAAACATGCTTCAAGAAGCTCAATAAGTTTATAAGTACAATAACAAATCTATACAAAAATACTTCTATTAGTCTCTTAGGCTCTTTTAATATTTGTTTTCAATTTGGGATGTTGTCTGAAATTATACTCACCATGTTAAGTCTTAAAGACCATAAACAAACATATTTAATAGCTAAAATTTAAAATACAAAGCTATATGATTAATTGATTACCACATAGTGACATACATATATGTATGATTGATCAACAAAGCATGACCATAAAACACAAATATGTGAAATGGATCTACATAGGCATGTGAGTCATTGTTAAATTTTGGGTTTCATCAACAAATGACACATACGACTACGCAATTTTAGTCCACATAATGATACTGTAGGAAATAGGTTCACTCTTATATTAAAAAATAATAATTCTAACGATACTCTCGTTAGCCATGAGAATTATTTTAGTACAATAAGTTTACAAATACGACAAAAAAATAAATATAAACAATATTTATGTACCAAACTTGATTCGAACAAACGTCTTTAGTATATACTCCAACAAGTCTTTACATAAAATTCTTGACACGAGTCTTCATCACGTTTGAATCTTCAACTATACCCCTTGACCACAACAAATAACAAACAAAAGATTGACGGTTGTGGCTGAGGATCGTGTTAGACACGGGTCCCTTAAAACAGATTTCGCGTCTCTACTCAAGACAACGCGTCTGTCTCCCAGGGTACAACAGCCAAAGCAGTATGTACTGCCGGAGAGTGCCTCTGTGACATCTCATATTTTTGTTATATTAAAAGTTAACTTTGTTAATTCTTGTAAGAACCTTTTATGTCAATTTTAAAACTTTGTGGAATTAATATGCTTGATAATTAATTTGGGGTTTAACAAATTAATTAAATAATAGAAATAATATTAATAATGTTTAAAACATTGGTTAATAATATAAAACTTATCAACAAGGGATAAAAATCTTAAAAATAATTGTTATAATAATAATAATAAAGATATTATTACTATTACTAATAATAATATTAATAACAATAATGTTAAATGTAATAATAATAATAATAATAATAATAATAATAATAATAATAATAATAATAATAATAATAATAATAATAATAATGTTGTTACAAATAACAATAATTTGGAAAAGTTTAATTTAAGTCCAGGAGGTCTTTATGTCAATTTGAAATCTTAAAAAATAATAATAATAAAGTCTAAGCATAAAATGGTAAGAACACAAGACTTCAGGGGCCAAAAGTGTAATTTCTTCTAAAATCCCAAACCCACCGTCGCCCTTTTCCCTTGCTCCGGACTCACCTCCGGCCAAACTCCGGCGAACGATAAACCACCTATAACGCTTGTTTAACTTGCAATTAAATCGTTCCTACACCTTCGTGTACCGGTTTCGAACATAAAGACACCATTAATTGAATTAATACGGTTGATTAAGGCTGCACACTCGAAACCAAAAATTGCAATTAAAGTGAGAGCTCATTCGACTCGAAACAGATAAAGACAAACCATTATGATCGAGGGCAAATCATCTAAACAACACCCTTAAATAGTTTTGACCCCCAATTGCATCTGAAAACACACAGACCTTGAAGATCATCGACCTCATACCCGTCGACTCGCAACTCAAACAAAGACTAACTTCCGAGCGTTAATGATCTCAATTGATAGAGGGCTATGGTTCACCTAGGCCTTTAGATGCTTTCTGCAAAAGGAACTTGATTATCGTGCACATCCTCATCGTGAACCGACTTCGACCAAGCCGCAAGTGTTCTTCATTTGTTCTTATAGTGGCCAACTTCAAAATGGGTAATTAAGCATATCCTCATGATCGTTTTAACATGGGGAATAAAAGCCCCATGAATCTAACCTGCAATTGAATCGAATCGGGGTTCAATTGAGATCAAATCGTTCTAGGGTTCTTATGGCTTTGGGGTTTTCTTTCTAGATGATAACTTAAAGTTCAGAAACAAGCTTAGGACATGGCTTAGGCCCTTAGCTTAATGGTTACACACACACCTTCTCAAACTAGAGGTCCCGGGTTCGAAACCCGGGCAACCTCACATATATTTTTAGGGCTTTCTAGCCTTTAAAAACTTTTTATAAAATTTCTAAAAATTATAAAAATCAATTTTATAAATTTTGTTTATTTTAGAAGTTAACTAAATATTTTCTGTTGAATTAATTCTTAAAACTTTTAAGCATTTTTTTTATATATAGAATATTTTTAAAATGTTATAATTAGTGTATGTTCGTAAAAATAGTTTTAAATAGTTGAATCACTAAATTGTTATTAGTCATTACGTTGTCTTTAATTTTGGATCAATTATGTTAATTATGATATTCTATTTTAAATCATTATTTAATCCTTATAAAAATGATTAGTTAAGTTCTAACAATTTGTATATTCATGAATTCGATAAATAACCATATTTATAAATAAATAAATAAAAACCCCAAACCCTTAATGAAACCCTAGTTCGCGTTTAATCGTTAAAACCTTATTATTAACCTAAATCTTATAATATATATGTATATATTTAGGTGCCTTGTGACGTTTCATCTTGGAACAATGTTTATTAACAATCTTATTAATCTTCATTCTCATACTTATTGCCATGTGAGTTTCCTTGCCCCTTTTTCATATTTTCACACTAATTTGGGGTGAAACATGATAGCTTATACATGATACACTTATACACGTTTGAGACTTGTAAATTACATGCAATTCAACTTATTATTTTGTCATGGTTATTTGTGTATTGTAAGTGATTATATGAGATACATAGTTTGTTTACAATCATTAACTATTGCTAGCCTGGCGACGTCTTAGATCTTTGGGCCTGACAAGCCTATTTGGTGCTAAAGTCGAGGTATTGCCGACTCCTGATGACGTATGCTTGTTCATCATGGGAACCAAATACACTTAGCCAATCTTTTATACTTGTAATCAAGTCGAGGTTTGGTTGTAACGATATGTGTTCTATAACCTTACTTGCTTATGACCTATGACATGAATTGCTACTTGTAACCTTTTTCATATTATGTATGAAAACCTTGGAAACTCACCAACTATTTTTTAGTTGACTCTTATTTTTATCATGTTTCAGGTCAACCTCAAGTTTAAAGTGATCTTTTGAAGCATGTAATAATCTAGGACTTGGACCTAGTTAATGAAATAATAAGTTTACATTATGTTATGTTATGTTTGAACTTATTTCTTGTTTGAGACTTATGATTGTATTTCATTTTAAGACTTATGATAATAATATTTACAATTTAATATAGTTTTATGTGGCTATGAACAATCTTAACCCTCACATCTCGACGTTTCCGCCGTCAAGGTTGGGGTGTGACAGCCTCGGCCCGAGAGATCACCGGGTAAACTATGTGTTATGATGTTATATGGAACAAGATTAAAGATAATGGTGTATGAAGAATAATTTAGAGAGTGCTCCTCTCTAAATTTTTATAAAACTTGGATACTAAAGAAAATATATTTCTTTTTCTTCTCACTTTTCATCATCATGAGTTTGTTTATATACTCATGCTAAGAAGTTCATATTAATGTGAGTTTTATGATTCACAACCAAAACTCCCATTTGATTTATGAAATGTTTTATGAGACCAAATTAAAACCCTCATTTTATTCATGACAAGTTTAATACCAATTTTAATAAAAATTATGATTCATAATAGACATTCATAATATTTATTAAAAGACTTGATCAACATAAAACATCCATGTTAATCAATACATGGCTTTATTAGCATTATGTAAGAAATTACAAAATTTCCTACAATAATCACCCAAGTTTTACTTTCTTCATTTCGACCACTCAACTTCGAGCATCGATATTAATTCATCTTAGCTTCAGTTTGGACACGGTTAGTTCGTTATAAAACGAGAACTTAAACCAATAAATAAATAACTATTTATATAAAAACATATAAATATAATTATTTTGTGTCCAAAATTCCAACAATCCCCCACATGAATGGAGATCGATCAAAACACACAAAATTCCCAATGAAACTCGACAGTTGAGTCTTGCAGGATAGGTTGGTGTTCCTATTATATTTAGCCTACAGGTGGTGTGTAGACGCGATGTCTTTGAACAGACCCCTTTTGGTGTAGACGACAATATACATTCACACAAGACTCTCCCTAGTCGGGCACATCCCCTCATTGTCGTGTCCGTTATGGTTATGGATCACTATCCTGGTTCTGCGAGAGCTCTAGGATTTGCGCCACCCCACAAATTCATTCGAAGCGACCCCTCTTCTCTCTAACATAGGTGATTCCATGAATCATTAAAAGCATTATGGTTATATTGATTCCCACAATCATTTAACCTGAATATGCTTAACCTTTCCTTGGTCACTGGTTCGGGGTACTCTCCCAGAGTGAATGGACTAGGAAGTTCGTCACTCCCTTTTCGTTTTAGGGTACTCCCCTGTAGTGACTCCGTTGGTCATATGATTAAGTTGTCCTATTGAACCTAGATCTTGGGATCTCCAGTCAACTAGGTTAGGTTTCCCTCATATTCCCCTTTTTTCTACGGGCTTTAGTCCAATTCCTCTCTATCTCATCTCGTTTCAACCCACTGGTTGTTTGGATCCAAAATTATTATCTATCACTTTGACAAGTCGATATAGATAACTTCAATCGAGATAAGTTTTCATGATGTGTTCTAAACTCGTAAGTTAATAATGTCTTTTGTGAAACTTCTAAGTGTATTTGAAGAATACAATTCTTATCTCTTTTATGTCTTTGGTAGTAGACATCTATCAAGATTCTAAATCTAGCCAATTAGAATTTTAGTCTATCATAGACTTCTTATGACCTTTGTGTACTACACTAGATCATGTGTTTGTAATATCTTTGGATTGTCAAAATCCATATTGCTAACATTTTATTTTCAAATGCAAGAAACCCCCACATTTAAGTGTTATTAGATAACATTCATATAAGGTAATGAAAGGTTCTCCCTTTCTAAATATGTTTGAGAAAACTTCTCACA
The DNA here is from genome assembly GCA_025215565.1 of Flaveria ramosissima. Classification (NCBI taxonomy): domain Eukaryota; kingdom Viridiplantae; phylum Streptophyta; class Magnoliopsida; order Asterales; family Asteraceae; genus Flaveria; species Flaveria ramosissima. The sequence continues at coordinate 53,875,798 of CM046038.1, forward strand.
AAACCATTTCTACATACCCTAAAGGGTTGTTTCTAAAATGGCATCTCCCCCACATTTCTTGCAATTTGATTTCAAAGTGAGGTTTGCTATCGGACAAACCTAGAAAACCGAGTCCTCCTCATTAAGCTTTGTATACTAGATAACATTATCTAGTTAGTTAAGTCTTCTATAGGTTATATCCACCTCCTTGAACCGAATGAATATCCTCTTTCAACTTTGTCTATACATAATTGACCTCCTTAGAGCATCATAATTGATAAGTACTAGGCTAGCATGCTTTAGACTACAGTACTTTAGCATGTGAACAGAAGATGCATCATTCTGATCCTTCACAGCTTTAAGGAATAACGCGTTATCCCTTGTCCATATCCATATCTTATTATAGACAAATCATGAGACTTATTCGTCATCATTCGGTTTAGGAACATAACTCGTTTTCCTTTAAACCTCTCATCCACAAGAAAGTTACCAGTCATAACGCTGGACCGGTAGTCGCCTCAGCACCAACTCAACAGCAGCCAGTCGGTAGTAACTCCCGGAACTCGACAGTACCACAATAGGTTGGTAGCAACTCAAAGGCAAGCTCGGTACCAATCTAGCATACACACACTTCGGTAGTTGGCATTGAGTTAAGATCAAGATCTCAGTAGCATCTTTCAAAACTACTCAACCGACTTTTAAGCACAACAGTGTGAGTGTGCGAAGTGCAAAGGGCACTATCTTCCCTTTGACTTATAAAGACTTAGTAATAAGTCTTGATTCAATTCACTTTGGTGAACACATTTATCATTAACAAGATAAATGAAACTCGTCTACAATCAATATTACATTAAGATAGAGTCAGACACATTGACACTAAATAATATGTAATTTTATAAATTTTGCCTAGAGTTATTGGCACACACGTATTGTTGTTCCCCCTAAGCTATGTATAACAAGGATACTTTACCAAACAAAAGAAAAATCCTCCACATAACTTTAACAACATTAAGATGGTAGACGCATCAACATTTAGATCTTTCAAAATGAATTTAGCAAAATTCATTAAAGATAACATATATTGCTTTCATATGTAGATTTATCCACACTTGTGAATCTTTATGATAATTTCAAATGAAGTTTATCGGTATATCTCATACTTGTGTATTTCATCTCAATACACTTATCATATTTTCGATCTCATGATACACTTATCATATTTTCGATCTCATGATATTGTATGACATTTGATGTCTTATCTTCGACACTTAAAACAATTCAACAACTCTCAAGTTGTTTTCTATGCAAATCTCTTATTGCACTATCCGTTTAAAGTTATATATTTCTATTTAAATTATTTCCTTCAAAATCATTTTGAAAGTCATAATAGAATTAATTTATTTCGTTGTAAATATTACATGTGTTATCTTAAGATATTGAACACAAATAATAATACAACCGAAAATAAAACGTAAAGTGTAAAACACTTTTTAATACTAATTTAAACGGATAAAAGTTACATCTAGACATCAATCTCAAAGTGTTATTAGCTATAACACTTTTATCATTAGCAATGATATTGATTATATGGCATGTCTTGAGGTACTCCCTCAATATACTTTATGCACTCATACGATCAAGTTTCTCATCTTATCTTGAAGCTCTAATTTAAATAGTCAAAACCGAAAGAAAAAAAAACAACGTTATGTATACACTATCTTATTCATAAGTAGTTGTATTTGAATAATTATTTCTATTCACAACAAACTCGAGTTGTTTTTTTTTCGAATAATCTCATCGAGACTATTATGTGATTTGAGAAGCGTTACTTCTCACATAAGTAGCTAATCATTTTAGATTGCAAAACACATGTTTTATTCATTCAAAACATGTTGTTTTTCCGAATAATCTCATCGAGAATATTATGTGATTTGAGACGCGTTATTTCTCACATGAGTAGCTAATCATTTTAGATTGTAAAACACATGTTTTATTCATTTGAAACATTTCCTAGCTTTGCAATTTTTAAAAATATATCATTTTTATTTTATCTCTTGATCACAATAGTCAAAACCATAAACTACAAAATGGTTTTATAGTGTAAATTTATATCTAACACGCTCGTTAGAAGACAAACAATTACAAACCAAGTTTTTTCTTTCAAAAAATTATTTAACACTTTTCGATTTGTTGAATAAATCGTTTTAACACATTTATTACAGAATGAACGTTTTTAAACACATTTTGGTTTATACACATAAACCGTTTCTAACAAATGACTACAACAATCATTTTAAATATTACAGTTCTTATTACATAAACCGTTTTCTAACACGCTCGTTAGAAAATAAATGATCACAAATATCATTTTAAGCTTATTGGTTAGAAATAACCACTTCTAACCCGTACGTTAGAAATAAACGAATACAATGATCGTTTTAAAAAATTTCCGATTTATATAAAATAAATCTAGTTCTAACTTACTCGTTAGAAATAAACGATTACATAAATCGTTTTTTTATATATAAAATATAATCCGGTTCTAACACGCTTGTTAGAAATAAACAACTACAAAAACATTGTTTTTAAGCTTGTCGGTTTATATACAATAAACCCGCTTCTAACACGCTCGTTAGAACTAAACGATTACAAAATCGTTTGTAAGCTTCTCGTCTCATATAAGAAAGACTATTTCTCTTTTTGTTGTTGCAAAACACTAGTTTTAATTTCTTTCTAAAACAAAATTTGGTTTTGCTTAAATCATTGTAATCATGAATAGTTTTGAAACTATAAACCCATGATTTTTTAATGGCTTTTAGTAATTAAACCATCTCTAACACACACGTTAGATTGTTAAACATTTACAAAATATTTTAACATATGATAGAATCAAGGTATTTGTTTGGTAACTCTTTATTTTGGATTTTAGATTGTACTCCAATCTTTAATAAAATCCAAACATGGTATTGTACTATGTTATTTCTCAAAAAAAATTGATTTTCAACAAAAATCTCAACTAATATTTTCTTTAACGTTTTGTGAACCCCGAAAAATAGTAATAGGTTTTTAAAATCCAATCTCGAAATCTGTTTTAAGATTGTAGGAAATAGGTTCACTTTTATATTAAAAAATAATAATTCTAACGATACTCTCGTTAGCCATAATAAATATTTTAGTACAATAAGTTTACAAATACGACAAAAAAAATAAATATAAACAATATTTATGTACCAAACTTGATTCGAACAAACGTCTTTAGTATATACTCCAACAAGTCTTTACATAAAATTCTTGACACGAGTTTTCATCACGTTTGAATCTTCAACTATACCCCTTGACTACAACAAATAACAAACAAAAGATTGATGGTTGTGGCTGAGGATCGTGTTAGACACGGGTCCCTTAAAACAGATTTCACGTCTCTACTCAAGACAACGCGTCTGTCTCCCAGGGTACAACAGCCAAAGCAGTATGTACTGCCGGAGAGTGCCTCGGCCCGAGAGATCACCGGGTAAAGTATGTGTTATGATGTTATATGGAACAAGATTAAAGATAATGGTGTATGAAGAATAATTTAGAGAGTGCTCCTCTCTAAATTTCTATAAAACTTGGATACTAAAAAAATATATTTCTTTTTCTTCTCACTTTTCATCATCATGAGTTTGTTTATATACTCATGCTAATAAGTTCATATTAATGTGAGTTTTATGATTCACAACCAAAACTCCCATTTGATTTATGAAATGTTTTATGAGACCAAATTAAAACTCTCATTTTATTCATGACAAGTTTAATATCAATTTTAATAAAAATTATGATTCATAATAGACATTCATAATATTTATTAAAAGACTTGATCAACATAAAACATCCATGTTAATCAATACATGGCTTTATCAGCATTATGTAAGAAATTATAAAATTTCCTACAATAATCACCCAAGTTTTACTTTCTTCATTTCGACCACTCAACTTCGAGCATCGATATCTAATTCATCTTAGCTTCAGTTTGGACACGGTTAGTTCGTTACAAAACGAGAACTTAAACCAATAAATAAATAACTATTTATATAAAAACATATAAATATAATTATTTTGTGTCCAAAATTCCAACAGATACCTATATAGTACACGAGTTTAGAGTCGGCTCAAGTTTTTTGAAATTCTGTAGTGGATGTTAAAATTGGGGCCTCTTTAACAATGAATTTCTTTACATCCTCAATGGTGAACCATAAATTCTCAAAACCAGATAATAAGTTGTTTGCCTCTGTGTACAACAATTACATTGTCTAACAACAATGGCAATCTAAGAAAATTGTAATTCATCTACCTATATTTGTTATATATAAAGAAAAATACATAAAATATAATTGATGTACATGTAAAGTAAAAAACAACTTACTTATTGGAAAAACACTACTGACTTCATTTGGGCTTGTCAGCTTGTATTTTCAATAGGTAAATGAAATATAATATTTGGTCTTCACTCAATCTCAAATAGTAGTTGTTGAATCTTGATGAATCTTAAGTTTTGTATTTTAGGATGCTAACAAACTGAAAGAAACTTATTATTTATTAAGTTTTTCATTCTCAACACAAAGCAATAAAGAATCAAGTTGCATGTCAAAAACAATGACGGAATTTGTTTTGTCGTCTTTTTTGATGAAAAATAATTTTGTGGCCATCTTGACTTAAGTAGAAATATTCTTCTTAAGTTTTTTTTTTTTGAAAGCTTATAAATTAGAAACGAAGACTGGAGAATAAAGGCAAAAGAATGTGCAGGGACCTAGAAACAGGGTTACGAAGAACAATACAAAGTATCCCCAATAAATAAACAAATTATAAACTAGTGAAAACATCAGTAAAAGAATATCCTATAAACAAGATAACAATCCAAAGCTGAAATGCTTAAGTGACAATTCAAAACAAATATTAAAATTATAAAACTTTTTAACAAGAACTAAAACCATTGATCTTTTCAATTTCAATTACGATGCATATCAAAAGAACACATCAAACGAGACTAATAAAAAGAGTTAATTGAAATATTTCATAAGAGAACACAAATGTTTGTTTGTGGCCTAATACAAGTCACATGACCTAACACATGACTATCACTACTTATGTTTGATAAAAAACATAACCCACTAGTAACATGACTTTCAAAGTGTAATTGGAGATATGCAACAATTTAGCAGCTAACCTTGTTATGATCATCTAGTTCTTATGAAACTCTCACTGTTTGTAGATAAAACTCCCATTAACACAGAGAAAAGATAGATTATGTTTATCTACATACAAAAACAAAGATTCTAGAGTAAACTTTACTTTTGCTTCATGTGTTTTGGCCAAAATAACGGTTTTCCTCCAAACGTTTCAAAATTGTGATTTGACTCCTAGTGGTTTGCAATCCGTCTCAATTAACTCCAATCCACTAACACCGTTAATTTTTTTCTGTTAATTATAAGGGTATTTTTGTTATTTTACTAATAAGAACTAAAAGTGTAATTTATTTGTACTTGGTAAAATGACTTCCTCCGACCACCGGCACCACCAACACCACCACAACACCACCAACCCCAACTGCCAACACCACCACTGCCGCCACAAACCACCGCCTCCAACACCACCACCACTACCACGTCGACCCACCATTGCCACCCAAAATTACAACCATGGTTAACAAAACCATCACCATCGGTCACCACCATCACCGCCACTACCACTCTAGAGCACTACCACTACCACTATCACCTCCGGCATCACCACTGCACCACTACCAACGTCCACCTCCGACAAAACCCCGACCACTGGCCATCCGCCACCTTCACCACAACTACCATAATCATCGTTGTCATCTCTAAAATACCATCAGCCATCACCACCTACACCACCACTCTACCTGTTGGGCACTAATTAATAAAAACCCTAGCCCCCCAACCCAACCCGTTTTCAACTTTCGCACCACAGGCTGCCGCCACCATCGCTTAGGATTCTGGTGCAGTGGGGGTCTTCTGTTTGCTACAGATCCGTCCACATAAAAAGATGGCCTTGCAGGGTTTCGAACCCTTCATCCCTCGACGAACCCTAACCACCTCACCTCGTCGCCATCATAGCTGCAACAAAACCCAGATCTAGGGATTTGTAGTTTGGATGATGATGAGGATTGATGATGATTATTAGATACGATTTAAGTGGTGGGTTAAAGTTTAAGTCAAATAGGTAGGTAGGAGAGGATTGCTGGTGGATGGCCGGCGGTGGTGGATGGTTGGAGGTGGCGGTGGTGCGAATTGTCATTGCTAAAGGGGAAAGGGGTTGAATTCGTTGGGTTTTCACTATTTTAAAGAATCAATTAAGTAATTTATTAAAAATAGTCCCTCCAAGTTGAATAAATTACACTAGTAGTCTTCCTACATAAAATGACTTAAATGCCCTTGTTTTTAACAGAAATATTTAACGGTGTTAGTTGGCCGGCGTTAACTGTGACAAATTGAAAACCATAAGGAGTAAAATAACAATTTTGAAACGTTTGGATGAAAACCGTTATTTAAACCAAACCATCAGAAGCAAAAATAAAGTATACTCAAGATTCTATATATGAGCTTTAGAGTTATTATGAGAAACAAAGATTCTTAACCATTTAGCAACAAAACCACTACGATATGATCAGACTATTATAGATCAAATTGTAAAAGTTATGACATCTTTTAAGACTCTTCTAAAAGTTTTAACATCTGAGAATTCTTGTCCTATAACTAAAACAAATTTTGTTAAATCAAACTATTATACCAAATCAAGTGGTTATTGATGCTGAAATTAATGGTCTATCAAATTCAAAAACCACTTTTCGGTGATTTCAACACTATAGACGGAATCTAGACTCCACCAACGATTTGAGATAAGCTACCCAAAACAATAAAAAATAAGAACATTTTAGGTTCAAGACTCGCTCGAAGCAAAAATATTCTGGGTTGAGCCATGAGTTTTCTTAAGAGATACAGTCTCCACTAGAAAACGATTAGGTGGGTGCGATTATAACAAACCATTCTAATTGCATTGAAGAAATAAACCGTCAAATCACATTTGTAAAGTCAATATCAGGGCTGTTCAAAGCGTTTAACGGTTGTTCAGAATTTATTCGAAAAATACTCGTTCAAATTTCTGCTCGGTTGTATATAAGCCGATCCACAAACAAAGACATGTTCGGCTCGGTTCGACTCGTTAACGACCCTAGTCAATACATCATACATCATCTATGAAAGCAAACAATGTTGGATCAAACTCATAATCCACTTCCTCTTCCTCCACCGGCAACCACCATCTCCGATGAACTTCTTCCAATCCGTTTTCTCCGACGATCCAGAACCTTCTACTCCGTCACCGGAATCAGAGCCCCAAAACCCCCAAAATCCCCCACAAAACCCTAACCCTAACCCTAACATCCCATCAATCACCTCCGCATGGACCTTCGGCTCCACCTTGATGAAAACCCTAGCCTCCAAATCGGAGTCCGTCATCGAGACTTACCGGCGCGATCTGGAGGAATTCAGCTCCGGCATCAAGAAAGAAACAGCCGTGATCCGTGAAGCCGCCGCGAAAGCCGTTAAGGAGCTGCCGACGTCGCTCGAAGCCGGCGCCGGCTTGGCTCAGGAGTCGCTCGAGTCGGTCGGTCAAGCCATTGATGATCTCGGCTCCACCGTCACGGAGATCATTGCTCATGGTAAGGAGTCTATTCTCGCTGGTGATTATTCTGATAGTGAGTATAGTGATGTTGTTGATGATAATGTTAGTAAGAGGGTGAGTGGTGGTGTTGATTTACGGTCTTCGAAGCCTTATAGTAGACTTGATGCGCAAATTCGAACGGTTCAGAGTGATATGAACACGTATTTGAAGGATCCGGAGGATGTAGTGGAGTATGATGAGTGGAAATTAGGGTTTAAGATTGGGGAAAAGATGGGGGAGATTGATGGTATTATGAATGAGAATGATGGGGTTGTTGGGGAGATTTATAGGGAGATTGTTCCTTCTAGAGTTGATGAGAATTCGTTTTGGGTGCGATATTTTTATAGGGTTTATAAGATTAAGATGGCGGAGGAGGCGAGGGTTAAGCTTGTTAAAAGAGCGATTTCGGGGGAGGAAGATGAAGAATTGAGCTGGGATGTGGATGAAGATGATTATGAAGAAAATGCAGAGTCTAACTTGAAGGTTGAAGATAAGGTGTCTTTAGAAACATCTTTAGAAAAAGATGGGATTTTGGAGAAGAAAGATGTTGAGAAACAGAATGAATCTGAAATGGAAAATGAGAAACACAATGAATCTGAAGTTGATAACTTGGAGGTGAAATCGGATTTGAAAGCAGCGTCTGAAGGGAAAACAGATAAAGATAGTGATATTTCGGTTGTTTCTAGTCAACCGTCGCCTGAGGAAGATGGGTGGGATGAGATTGAAGATATAGGAAGCAGTGATGAGAACAAGGATAAGGTGGTCTCTCATGGCAGCCATGGTAGTACTGATAGAGAGGAGTTGCGTAAACGATTGACTGTTGCTGATGACGAAGAAGATCTTACGTGGGATATTGAAGATGATGATGAGCCTATTAAAGCATGAAGGTCCGAAAGTATTTTCAAATTTGATTCGTCAATTATCTGGTAAGTGATTGAACATGTTCTTTAGTTTCCATACATGTGTTTTCTTGGTCTTTCTTTTTATGTATATAATGTTACTCTTTACCTTATAAAGAAGCAAATTGCAATATATTGTCTTTTAGATAATATGATAGTTTCTTGCAACTTAACTTCGGTTCATTTGCATAACACAGTTTATAATTCTTCTAAAGAAATCATGGCATTTCATATATGTGAACTTGCATTCACAGATCCTGTATATTCAGATGGGGAATCAAGGTTGTATACAGAAAAGCTTGTTGGATTGTCAAGTTTTATATGGAATTTAAGTTTAACTTTTTTTTTTGTTATTAACTACCTAAGACCATATGGCCCTTGTCTGCTGTAGAAGGTGTGACTTCTGTGGCATCGTTGACATTCTGTGTTTTAAAAAGTGTGATGCGCTCAAATGTTGAGGTTCTTTGAGCCGGGGCAAAGGCGCACACATATACGAGCCACTTTTTATGATTTAATCTGTATCCTAGGTAGGTTAACAAATCGAAGAACAATAACTTAAACCAAAATAAGATGACAAAACACACACACACTTCATTGCTATGAAAAACATAACCTACATTTCTGACCTCTATATATGATTATACATGCTCTATTTACAACCATAAAAATCATCACATGTCTTCTCTTATCTCTATGTAGAATCATATAAGATCCAGATACAACCATGAAAAGCATAAAATACCTTTTTTATCTCTATAAAGCTCTAGATACAATCATAAAAATTAGAAAGCATGACCTAACCTTTTTATATCTATTGGCAACCATAAAAATCTTGACCTATGGGAAGGTTAGCTTGAGAACTCATATATTTCATGAGAATGCTGATTTATAAAACATGTGTAAAAACAGTTCTCACAAAAAAAATAAATGGTAATTGAATTAGAATTCTAGGAACTTTTTATTAACACGTGTAAAATAGCATGTGTAAACGTATGTAAACAATAAGTTCCTAGAATTCTTATTAAAAATAAGAGTTTTATTTGATCTTCCCTCTCTCGACCCATACGTAATACGTGAAACCACAAACTTGTTACAAACAAACAAATATATCCTGTAGAAAGTCCAATCCCATAGGATAAAGAAGCTGCTCTAGGAAGACCATCGGCTACAATACAAGTCACTAATAATTAAAGTAGCACTGGTTATACACTGGGAAGGTGAGGTTCAGGCAGGCCAGGTGACCCATATAGGTGGGGAGGTCGAGCCAGTAGCAATTTGTTCACCATGGATGTTTTTCGGTGGATTACTTAGCCTAGGATTTGGTATTGAGCGCCTTTTTTCACCTATTGGCCTCGTTCCGATCATTCCCCATTATGTGCTTCACCAATGTCTCTATCTCTATCTTTCTGCTTCTCTGCAATGATCTCAGAACTCACTGGTCCAGAAGAGGAAATCTCTTTCTCAAATGCATCTTCACACACTAAAAGCTCTAACTATAATCTTCAGTATCATATCAATCCGAGCAGATTCCCTTCAGTCACACCTGAGTAATCAATGAAGATGATGTTTGAGATGAACCCTGGTTTTTCTTTTTTCTCTTCATTGCCCAACAAAGCAAATGCAGCAATGATTTAGAGGTATTAAGCTAACAATTAACAGCGGTCAAAATCAAAAACAAAAAAGCAAGTTCGGGGAGATGTTATTGAAGACATATGTGTTTTGTAAACTTTATAGATTTGCACTTTGTGTTAAAGTTTTCCATTTAGTTAGTTATCCACAAACACATGTGCTCACGTTACATGATCTTGTATGCGTATGTTGAGTTGACTACTTGACTGTCCACGTGTGTGCGTGTCTTCGTCCCCATGGACCTTGTTCACGACGTTTACAACCCTGTGTTTTTGTCTTCGTCACTTTGGACCTTGTTTATGACGTTTACGACCCTGTTCCAGTTTTGAAGGACTGAGAACTACACAACACAATGCTGAAACCACTTCCAACCCGAATAGTCTTCTCCTTAGCTGCATATCTCTGGTGTAGGAGCATGGACTTTTTATGACAACAATTATTTTTTTAAAATTTTAATCTTATAATGTATCAAAAGGATATTATTAGATGATTAGATATACAAAAAGTTGTATGTATAACCTTTTTTCTTTTGAGAAATGATAACTTTAAAATTTTCTTGCTCATTCTTTCTGATTTCAAATGATGAAACATCCACCATTGATAAAAAGGTGGTCAACTGTCTCTCACTACACTCTCCAAAATAATGAGCAAGAATTAATATTCTTTGATCAAATTAAGGAATAATGTATTAACGTGTGTGTGAGTAGATTTTGAGTAGAGAGTATGTCAGTTTGACGATAAAAAAACAAATTTATAGCTCCTTCAATGGGACAAGTATATTCAATTTGTCATCTATTTAACAAGGTTACACTGATACCAAATCACTAACTTTCAAAAATTACTATATAAAAATCAAAATTTCGATGCCAATAAACATAAAATTTCAATGTGTATGCCACGTATAAGACTGGTTTTGATAATCTTATACATGGTTGTATAAACGTCTCATATTCAATTGCTAATCTGTTGGGTGTCTTTTATTCGGGTTTATTGGTACCCTCGTGGGTATTTGATATCCTCGTATGTGACTTTATATGGTGGTTAAACATTACTTGTTGAGATTCGAATCACCTAACAACTTATCTTAATCTCACTGCCAAAAGCCGGCTTAAAATGTTAAGTGTTCAAACACTTTTCAAAATTAAATATTTAACTACGTTTATAACAGTTCTATATATTGATAATTTCAATTATTCAACATTTCGAGAATGCTATATGTTGAATAATATATTTATCTAATTCAATTCACAAATACGGATATTCCAAAACAGTTAAATAGAAAGTGAGATTCATTACCAAAAGAACACAAGAGCATGCTCAAATAATTAGTCACAACATGATATAATTCACATCATATATATGCAAAAATGGCATATAATTCACAACATATTGCAAAGTACACACCTTTAAACACAATCAAGAACTCAAAACTTTCAGAATATTGTTTGTTCTCCTAGTTCTTGCCCTGCCATCCCTTCTTCAAGCACCCTTTTGAAGAATTCTTCCAATGTATCATTCCCATAACTCGGGGTCTCCTCGTCGCTATACTGCTTCGTTTCAGGATCGTAAACAAGCATACTTTCGGCTGCATAATACCTCCCGATCTTCCCAAATTCGGCTGCGTCTTCCAACGAAGGAAATATGTTCACAAGAAAATCAAGAATCCCAATCACAAAGTCCATGATCTCAATGGGGACTTTGATGAAATTCGGTTTCTTTCCTGCAAGTTTAAACAGCATTTCCCCTTGTTCTAATGGTGTCAACGCCTTCCCCGGCCCACCAATTGGTAACACCTTGTTAATCTTATCGGGTTTCAGCACGCAATCAGCGATAAAAGAAGCTAAATCGGGCTCGCTAATGGGCTTACAAGCACACAACTTCCCATCACCAAACATCACATATGGTTTTCCATCTTTCACAAGCTCAACTTGCCCACCTAAACTTTTGAAAAATGCAGTTGGTCTAACAATGCTATAGCTAAAACTATCATCTTCTTCAGCTTCTTTGATCAATTCGGCTTCGAATTTCAGTTTCGCTCGTTGGAATTCAAGAAGGGGCTTCTGCACACAAATTGCAGACAACAGAACAAAGTGTTTAGCCCCAAAGTTCTTACCTGCTAAAAGACTGTTCTTGGTGGCTTCATAATCAATCTTCCATGAATCTTTAACACCTCCAGATCTACTAGCTAAACAAGACACCACAACATCAATTGAAACCCCCAAATTTTCTAAACTTTTCTCCAAGATTTCCAATTGGGTCACATCTGAAAAGCAAACATTAGCTCCATTAAGCATATTCAAGGTGTCTTCTTTGCTGTTTTTGCCTCTGATGCCACTCTTTTCTCTGCAAACTGCAATCACATTAAACCCTCGATTAACCAATTCTTTAACCACAAAATTGCCAATGTACCCAGTTGATCCCACAACCAAAACATTGATATCTTTGGGGGGTTTGTCTCTGAATGACGATTTGGGTGGTGATTCGAGGGCTGTGGGTGCTGAAGATGTAACAAGATTGAATCTTTTTCGGTTTAAAACAGGGGTTTTGGGTAGATGTTGAGGGAGAAATGAAAATGGAGATGAAGTTGATTGATTTTTGGTGGTGTGATGAGGAGAAAGAAGATTCTTGAAGGTTGATGATGAAGAATTGGGTGTGATTGTGTAGAAGAAAGCAGAAGTGGACATGGTTTAATGTTGAAGGTGATGAAGGGAAGATGGAGGATTTGATGAAGAAAACATTTTTGTTTCTTTATCTGTTTTCATATCGAAGACGAATCCAAATGATTGGTTGGAGTTTCATCTCTTGTAAAATCCCTCTTCTCATAAGATCTCGTATATCATTTTCTACACTTTCGAAAATCTTTTATAATAATCATGGTTCAGATTAAAACCTGACTTTAAAGTAATTTGGTAAGTTTTAATATAATGTAAAGCCTTGTGAAACAAAATAAACAATAAAGCAAACCAACTACTGGTTGATGTTAAGACCAGACGTAATGGGTTTTAAAAGGCATTAGAGCATTCATAATAACTTTTTTATTTTTATTCATATAATTATATTAAAATTCACTATATTTTCTCTCTTCTTTTTAATTAAATAATACTTTTTATACTCTTATCATTATTTTTTTTTCTCTCCTCCACTTACAACCACTTTAAAAAATATTAAAAAATTTATAAAGATTGAACAATAATTCTTCAAATATACCAATCCACATTAACATTTTCTCTCTCTTTCACTTACAACCACTCAAAACCATTCCATATAATATACCAAACACAATCACATATTTTTAAATACTCCACTGTAAATGCTCTTATAGGATCTTAAACGTCCTTACACCACACTTATGGGTATAATAGGGGCGTTATAGGTGGGGCGTTTCTACCATAATACCTTAACATCTGATAAATTTAATAAATGAGTAATGACTGAAAGGACATTAAAAATTACACATGTTTTTAACTAAAGATATGATGTTGAGTTGACGCTGATTTAACATAAAATTACATATGGTTTAAAAGTGGTTTTACAATGAAAGTGTGAAAAAACCTATCCTCCTACTAGATATATTTTTATTGAAATACTTTCTTTTTTGTATTAAATTTTGTTTTTCTTTTTTGATTAATGAAATTTTATTGTTTTACAAATTATTTAAACTAGAACTCACTCAGCAACGCTGACTTTTTATGTGTTTCCAGTTGGCAGGTAATGTTGCTGAGAATGGCACTGCGAGGCTACTCGGCTCTTTTGGGATGACATCCATTTATAATGCTTTTGTGATGTAATGCAACATGTATTTTGTAACTTGATAACGATGTATTATTTTGCAAAAGCCTTTATTATGAAATGGAATGTTTTGTTTAAATGTTTCCGCTGCAATGTTTTTATAAAAGATGACGAAAATATCTCTTTTATGTGCGATGATTGCCAGCTGTAAGCGTCCCGGGAACGGGACCTTACATTTTTGAACTAATTTTATATTGAAACATATTTATACCATTGAATGAAACGTATCATATTTGACCCAACACGTTTCTAAACTGAATTTACGTTGCAACGTGCATATCGTCAAATGAAACGTATTGTATTTTACCCGACACGTATATTTACGTCGAGGCATATTTACACCTTCAAACGAACGTTTTATATTTAACTTGACCCGTTGTCCCAAACAATAAACAAAATTTTCCAACCAATAACAAATACAATAAAAGAAAAAAATAACTGCTCATTTAGTTTCTAAATATATATAAAAATATTAAAAAGTATTGTGGCTACATGACTAAAACCAGAAATATTAAAAATTGTTGTGGTCAAAGTTGAAGAAACCAAACTCCACTATTTATTTCATTTGGTTTATTAATATTATGTAATCCAGTAAAATTCAAAAAAATAAGTAAAATGGTAGGTAATCTGATGTGGCATCTGGGAAAAAATGAGGAAATGAGCAGGTATCCGTGGGAAACGAGGAATATAAGACTGTCCACAACGCTAAAAGGCGTCATTCCCACAAATAGTCGCAGTCAGCATGTCACATCAGCTTTCCACTAACTTATATCCATCCTTAACACAATCAACTTTTACCCCCAACACCATCCTTCCCACAAACAACCATAAGAAAACAAAACAACACACATTTTTGTGTGTGGGCCCCACAAAATGCATCCATGGAGCGCCCTTGACAAAGGGCAGGTGAAGGACGGATGGCCTGCACAACGCAGCCCTTCCGAAAGGCGGCAGGGAAGGGGCTAAGGGCGGGGTGAAGGGCGATGCGTTGTGGATAGTCTAAGAGAATAGTAAGGTGATATTGATGTAATATTGAGAAAAATTAGAAAAATGGAAAGACATACCTATGCCCTAAGAGATCAATTACATCTTAAAATATTTGCATGAAATAACTTGACAACACGGAAATGAATCTGCAAAGAACAAGATGTTTTTTTTTCAATAAAAATAAAGTTGTATTATTTTTCAATAATATGGGGCTTCACCCTTTTAAATTTAAAAGTTTCTACTTGACTCAGTATGTACTTCACATTTTTTAACTTGTATAAATGTTTATTCTAATATCCTATTTGGTTTTTATCAAATCAAATAATACAAAAATAACTTTGATAACACTAAAATACCAACAATATTTAGATGTTTATTTCAATCGTCAAATTATATGTTAAAGTATTTTATTATTATATATATAGGTTATCACTTGGTAATAAAGGAATATGAAGTTATCTTAGCAATATTACATGTTACTAACATTACATCTTTGACTCCCAAATTCCTTAGAGCACAGCAACTTCATATGAAGACTTCATAATTGTCAATTACCATAGGCTTAATTTGACTAGGTCTGTTTAATTCAATCCACACAAGTGGACACAAAATTACATAAAAGAGATTTCAATCAATCTTATTCCCATGAAAAGCCTACCATGATCGTTCTTGAGAATAAAATTTTAATCAAGCCTTCTTTTGCATGTAATCTTCAGGCATGAAAGTAGCTTCAATCTGATTGATAAAATAAACCAACAATGCTGATTACATACAGATCCTTAGGATAACAAAGATTCAAGAAAATAGACACACCTCGTCTAATCCCTTCCGAATCTTAGACACATCCATTACTGATTTAGAGCATATATAACAGGAAAATCTGTAAAAACAGAAGAATTAAATTCAGTAAGAATACACTAGAATCTAGATACATAATGAACTAAAAGAATAGCAGAAATGCTTACTTATTACGGTGGATCATCTCCTTAAAACATTCAAAGTGCATCGTGTGTCCACATTTCATGACGGTAGTGACTTTCAGCGAGTCGAATAGGTACTGTAAATGCAGTGGTGGGAATGTCAAAACTTGAGTGATGTTCATAAACTAAAAAGTGGTCTTGTTTCTTGAAAGGGAAATGGGAAGGGAAAAAACCTCATAACATATGGGACAATGATGGCGCATAGAGTTTTCAACACATATATGATTGTTTTCTAGTTGTAGTGAATAGCAACATCCTGCAAATTGAACAACATAAACAGATAAAGGACTTTAACAGATAAATGACGCATATAAAACATCTCTTAGTGATGTAGTATGATGGAAGACTGAAACTCAGTTGACAAGCAGTCAAATAGAGCTATAGAAGTCAAACACGGGCTCTTTTCTACAGGGCGACTAACCTGAAACTTAAACTAACTACAAAAGAAACTATATTGATCAAATCTTAGTTACACAAGTAGGAAGCATGTATGCATACCACACTTCTTGCAGTGGAAAAAATTCTCACGACCACCAACTCTGAACGACAAAAACAATAATCAAATCAATTTGTTATAAATCTCAACAGGTCGGATCAAAGTAACGAACAGATACAATGCAATGTTTTTCACATGGCTTATGAACCTGCAAATGCCACAATCGTCACAGTGGAACTGCCCCTTGCTGGTCTGCAATGTGAAAGTTTGCATCAGGAAAACATAAACCAACTCATCAGATTTTACAGTTGTGTGAACAGTGAATAAGTGAATTGACTTAAGTTTATACATCATCATCAAAGAATTTGCAAATTTCACAATAATATTCCCCCATATTGACACCACAGTTTGCGCAGGCACGAGCCACCTGGATTACGATAGAAACACTCGTAAATCAAGTGAAAAGGTTCAGAAAACTCAAGCAATCACTTAATACTTTGCGTAAAAGCAACATACCGGCTGTTCAATGTGGCAAACAGAACAAATAACCTGAAACAATCATGAATTTCATCACAACATGAAGGTATTAAAAGTGTTTATGGTATCGAATTGATGATCCTTTCTCATTCATGAATGCCCATTATATAGGGTTGGTTACAATCGATAAAATAGGAAACGATAAACAAAGGAAACAAATAATAACTAAATATAAGTGCAATCTTTATCTGCTAATACGCCCCCGTAGTCGCAGCGGTAGAAGGGCGAACGTGCAGACTATGACGAAAATCTAGAAATAACTGTTTGGGTAATCCTTTTGTAAAGATGTCAGCATACTGTGCAGAGGAAGGAACATGAATTACCCGAACTTGCCCTTGTTGAACCTTTTCCCGAACAAAGTGAATGTCTATTTCCACATGTTTCGTACGCTGATGCTGAACTGGATTGTGTGATAGATAAACTGCCGAGACGTTGTCACAATAGATAATAGTCGCTTTGTGCAATGGAACGCATAGCTCAAAAAGTAAATTTCGGATCCAAGACGTTTCCGCAACGGCATTGGCAACCCCCCTGTATTCAGCCTCGGCACTGGATCGTGATATCGTAGGTTGTCGCTTAGATGACCACGAAATCAAGGCGTCCCCCAAAAACACACAATAACCCGACGTGGATCGGCGGGAATCAGGACAACCACCCCAATCAGCATCAGAGTATGCTGTAAGTGTATCGACTCGTGACGGAACCAGACAAATACCATAATCAAGAGTACCACTTACGTACCGCAAAATACGCTTCATAAAAACAAAATGAGGCTCCCGAGGGGCATGCATAAACAAACATACCTGCTGCACCGCGTAGGTGAGATCCGGTCGTGTAAATGTAAGATACTGCAAAGCCCCCGCTAGTGCACGATAGAGAGATCCATCAGGAAGAAGTGCTCCATCGGTCGCACTTAGTTTCGAAGCTGTGTCAACTGGGGTGGCGCTCGGTTTGCATTCAGTCATACCAGCACGGTGTAGAATGTCTCGAGCATAAGAAGATTGTGTCAAAAAAAGACCATTGCTACTCCGAGTAGCTGTAATGCCCAAGAAATGATGGAGTTGTCCCAAATCCGTCATGGCAAATTCCCTCGACAAGGTGGATATAATAGAGCTCAACAGTGAAGTGTCAGACGCGGTGATCACAATGTCATCTACGTACAAAAGAAGATATGCCCTAGCGTTGCCTTTGTTGTAGATAAACAAGGAATTATCACAGGTGCTCCTGCGAAAGCCATGATAAGATATATAATTGTAAAATCTAGTATACCATGCCCGGGGTGCCTGCTTCAAGCCGTAGAGAGACTTTTTGAGTCTACACACATGTGTGGGTTTAGTGGGATCCACAAACCCAGGGGGTTGGTGCATGAACACGGTTTCCTGAAGATCACCGTGTAAGAAAGCGTTCTTGACATCCATTTGGTGAATGGGCCAGGAGTTAGAAACGGCAATGGTTAACACCGTACGAATTGTGGTTGGTTTAACCACGGGACTAAATGTGTCGTCACAGTCGATGCCAACAGTCTGTGATTTCCCGTTCACAACCAACCGAGCTTTGTATCGTTCAAGCGCCCCGTCCGACTTAAACTTATGTTTGAATAACCACATGCATCGAATGATTGGGTGGTCATGCGGTCGTGGTACCAAGTCCCACGTATCGTTTTCCTGTAAGGCCCTAAATTCATTGGTCATGGCAGCAAACCAATTTGGATCTGACCGGGCAGCAGTGGGGTTTTTCGGTATTGGGGAGATAGTGGTTGTGTGTAGGTTTAGGCGGGAGACAGGTTTGGTAATGCCTGCGCGGGCCCGGGTGGTCATGGGATGGGTGGTGTTTTGGGTGTGAGTGGGGACGGGTGTGTTGGTGGTGGGTGGAGAGGTTGATGGTTGGTCCGTGAGACCGGTGTCGGGAGGTGGGGGTTCTACGGTTGTGGGGCTGTGATTTGTAGGAGTGTTTGTTGTTGCGGAAGGTGGTGAGGTAGGAGGGTTGGTGGCGGTGGTAGGAGTGGGTTCATTGGGTGTTGTTGCGGAAGGTGGTGAGGTGTGCGGGTTGGTGTTGGTGGTAGGAGTGGGTGCATTGGGTTGGACGGTTGAATTCGGATGGAAATTACGTGGAAGAGGGTCCTCAAGGAACTCGTAGTTATTCGGAGTTGGTGGATCATGGAATGGGAAAGATGACTCATCAAAGGTGACATGACGGGATATTATGACTTTCCTGGTGGATGGGTTGTAGCAACGATAACCTCGATGATCGGCAGGATAACCGAGGAAGATGCACCGGATAGAACGGGGGTGAAATTTGTGTAGTGCGGTTGCGGATGTGTTGGGGTAGCATGCGCATCCGAACACCCGTAGGTGATCGTATGCCGGGTGCCGGAGATAAAGTGCGTAATGGGGAGTGGAAAAGTTGAGGCGTTTTGTGGGAAGGATGTTGTGAAGATAGGTGGCGGTGTGGAGTGCCTCGACCCAAAACGAAGGTGGTAAGTGTGCATGTGATAGGAGGGTACGCACAATGTCGTTGAGGCGACGAATCATGCGTTCCGCACGTCCGTTTTGTTGGGACGTTTGAGCGCATGAGAATCGGAAGACAAAGCCGTGAGTTGTGGCAAAATTTTTGAATTGAGCATTGTCAAATTCTCCACCTAAGTCACATTGAAAAGATTTGATGTTGCAGTTGAATTGAGTTTTAACATAGGTGTGAAATTTAACAAAATTGGTAAACGTTTCGGATTTGTATTTAAGCGGATAAATCCACACAAAATGTGTAAAATTATCTATTAAAACCATATAGTATTTATATCCGGTATTGCTTGGAACAGGGGATGTCCACAGATCACAGTGTATTATATCGAACGGTTGAAGAGTAAAAGATTTAGAATCAAAAAAAGGTAATCTTTTATGTTTGGCAACCTGGCAAGAGTGACATAAAGATAAAACTGAAGACGAATTCTTATTACAAGGAATAACAAAACGAGTACGTAATAAATGTAAAACAGATTCTCCAGGATGCCCAAGACGACTGTGCCATTGATCACGAGACGAAGCAACAAAAGCGGATGACTTGATTGAAGACGGTGTAAACGGATAGAGTTCCCCCGAGCTATCGTGGCGCGAAAGGTGAGTTCCAGTGATGAGGTCCTTCACAGTAAAACCAAATGGATCAAATTCAACCGTTGTGTTATTATCAATTGTAAATCGTCTGACAGATAATAAATTTTGAATTATGTCGGGTGTGTAAAGAATGTTGTTGAGGGTGTATGTGCGGGTTGGTGTGGTATGGGTATGGTGGCCAGATCCAAGGATTGGTATTGACTGTCCATTACCAACATAAATAGAGTTAACAGGAGATGATGTGAGTTTGGTAGAAATTTTACCTGGGTCCGAGGTGAGGTGTGATGTTGCGCCGGTATCCATTACCCAATTTTGATCGGTGGCGGTAAGATTCACTTGTTGCATTGTCTGGGCTAAATCGTTTGGGCCGAACTCATTATTGCCTGCATAACTATAGTTGTTAAATGGACCGTACTGTTGCCATGTTGGCCCAAACTGCCCTGTTGGGCTAAAATCAGCTAGCTGCCCATTAGCATTCCCAGCGAAGTGGGCCTGTCCATTCCATCTTGGTCCACCTGATTGATTATTATTAAAGAATTGGGCTTGCCCATTACCACCAAAACCACCAGATGGGCCTGCAACCGTGGGATATGGTGATGGAGGAGGGTTCCAGCCTCCATTCCAGTGACGTTGCTGTTGCCACTGCTGCGGCGGCGCCTGTTGTGTCCCCGGACCGCGACCACGCGACGACGAGCCACGGCCCCGCTGACCCGTTCCACGACCTCTGTTTGCTTGGTAATTCGGATCGTAGTTCTTCCCTTTGTATCCAGTCGTACGACCGTTGGAAGACGTATTGGTGGTCGTGTTTTGTTGGTTACCTTGGGCGAGCAATACGGAAGAGGACGAATGCGTGCGGTTTTGACGCTGGTACTCAAGGTCTAACATGTTTCGGGCGACATCCCATGTGGGACTCTGTTGATTAATTAGAGCACCCACCACGTCGTATTCCTTCGGTAAACCACGAACAAGTTGCAAGACGAGATCAGATTCACTCACCGGGTGATCTACGTCACTGAGTTGGTTTGCTAGATCTTGTAGTTGTTGACAGTATGCTTCAAGGGAAGTACACGAGGTTAACTGCATGTTGGTGAACGCCTGTTGCAGCGCAGCGGCTCGTGCACTTTTGTTGTTGAGGAATATATTCTCGATCTTGGTCCATACGGTTCGAGCAGTGGTGGCTCCTTTTTCAAGAACACGCTTAAAGAGATCATCGGATATCGTGTTGTAGATCCATTGAAGGACCAATGAGTCGAGCGTGAACCAATCTGCATATTCGGGATCGGTGCGAGCCGGTGGTGGGGTTCCATCTATGTGAGACATGACTTTGTACGCATTTGCTTGGATTTCGAACATGGTTACCCACGCAGCATACCCGATTTTGACGCCATCGAGAGTACGAATTTTGTTGTTGATGTTGGTGACCATGAACGCTTGATGCAGTTGAGTTTTGCTGGTGTTGCTTGGTTCGGCTTCGTCCTTCTTGCCGTCCGAGGTATGTTTGCTGGTGTTGCTTGGTTCGGCTTCGTCCTTCTTGCCGTCCGTCATGTTTGATCGTAATCTTGACGGCGGCAGACACAAGAAAGGTTTTTAGGGTTTCGAAATTTTAGGCTCTGATACCATAAAAGTGTTTATGGTATCGAATTGATGATCCTTTCTCATTCATGAATGCCCATTATATAGGGTTGGTTACAATCGATAAAATAGGAAACGATAAACAAAGGAAACAAATAATAACTAAATATAAGTGCAATCTTTATCTGCTAATAGGTATACACTATACACTATACAGCACTTCAAAACGTCAATTTTCATCTCCAGAATGCAGATCGAGCGTTAATTAAGAAAAACAACAATGTTTGAAAACGTACTTGCTTTACATCAAATCTAACAACATCATGCCGATCAGAAGGATCGTTCAACATGTTCTGAAGAAGAAAACAATATTCAATCACAACATGTAGGCGTTATTGTTTACGAACGATAACACTAGTTGTTATTTATGTAATTACGTTGATTGACGTTTTAAGTTATATATAAAATGACTAGAATATCTTAAGTTAAAAAGAAAGAATAAGAGGTAAGTTTTAGATTAAAATCAGGTATTATACACCATCTTGTGTAGAAAATAAAGGGAAAATTACTTAAAAGAATCTTGATCAAAGAAAAAAAAAACAAAATTAAACATTTGGATTTTTAGTCTATTGCCACGTAAGACAAGTCGTCTAGTTCATAGCCGACCACATGATTAGCTTGGTCCTACGCGAGAAGGAACAAACTTTCGATACGTGTCCAAACTCCGACAACTGACTTTTGCGAAACTTGGCTAAAACTTAGCTGACTTGTAAACTTGGCTAAAAGGGAGAGACTCAGCAAATAAAGGAGTAAAGTCGGCTAAAAAGAAGTAAACATGTCGGCTAGATTTTAGTTGAGTTTCGCAAAAGTCGACTGTGGGATAACCTGGACACATGTCAAAAGCTTGTTCCTTCTTGTGTGGAACCAAGCCAATTGTTATTTGGCTATGTGTCTTACATGGCAACTCGTTGATGGTGAAAAATAGATTAAAGTATGCTAAAAAGTCAGATATTTATTTTGTTGTTTTTTGGTCAAATATTTAATTTAGAAAATTTCCCTAAATTAAAACATAAGTTAGAGAGGATAGATCTTGTTTCAAGTAGTCAACTAATAATTCAACTATTCTAGTTTGTAATTATGTAGTTTATGTATAGGACTTAAGTATCATTTTTACATTTTGAGAATAATTACAAGAATGAAGAATTCTTTCAATTCTTTTAACTTTTTGAGAGTATCAAAGCTTGCAAGCTCTATATTTTAGTTGATCCAAATCTATTAACTTGCTGCATGGGGATAACCACTACCTTAAAACTAAAATCAATTTGCAAATATGACAAACATTACAAGTTTTGTTACGGGTAAAATTGATGGTGATGATTTTCTTAGTTGGAAACACCAAATTGTGACAATTTTAAACCCAATGGGTTGTTAAAGTTTGTCAACAAAAACCACATTGTATTATTTAGTACAAAACTTGCACCATATATTGCTCATCTAGCCATTGGTAACCATCATGTTGCATTACTAGGAAACTTGTATAATGTTCATCCCAATGAACAGTGACGGAGCTTGAACACTTTTTTTTTATTTGAGTCTCCTTCCTCATCTCCATCCCACTCCATACTATATTTAAGCCCGACATTATATTCGGAGCACAAAAATGACCGGCTTTATTTTTTACTCTATTAATCATATCATGTGTGTGTTTGCTTATGAATGCTTTATATGGTCTAACCAAACACCTCGAACTTGTTTTTTTTTTCAAGGTCTCTTAAGCTCTTGTTACTTATGTATGTCTTCATTCGGTGTGTACCTGATACCTCTATGTTTGTCTATTATCGTTCAAAAAAATAAAAAATAAATAAATAACAGAATCATCTATAAAACCGCAAAACTATTTATGTTTTACATAGATATTTTAATCAAATACATGCGTACACACCCACTCAGACCTGAGGATATACGTATACCTATACGAATACAAATGCATTCTTTTCATAGTTTTTTCTCTTATTTATTGATCCTCTATAAAACACAATATATTTCTCACTTGTTTTCCTTTTTCTTGATCAGTTTATTTTTTCAAGTAAGTCCCTTTTGCTTTCTATCCTGCAGCCTAACCAAAACACATGCACTCTTACACCGAAGTTCTCGTGCTGCTACCACCTTCTTTCTGGTCGCCAAAAATACGTTGTCGGAAATCCGACACCATCATCGGGAGTCCTTCGTGGAGCGGCACCACCGGCTGCCACCCGAGAAGCTCTTTAGCTCGTGAAATGTCCGGCTTCCTCTTGTGAGGATCGTCTTCGGTGTTTGGCCTGAATTCTATCTTTGCATTTGAGTCAATTGTATCTTGCACCACCTAGCATAACAAATTTTCGTGGTTTCTTTAATTTGAATAAACTTCTTTCGAGTTTTATGTTAAATGATCGCGATTAGGGTTACCTTCGCGAGTTCGAGCATGGTGAATTCGCCAGGGTTGCCTAGGTTAAACGGTCCAACATGTTCTCCTTCCATCAGCTTCATTAATCCTTCCACCTGTATTTCATCATTTTATTTCAAAACTCCAATCACTACTAGTAATCCTTATATAATTACTGAACTGATCAGTGAAGGATATAATCTTCCTACTCTAATAAAAGGGTAAATGAGGTGCCACGTGTCAGCATCACAATCATTGGGATGACACGTGTCAGCACCACAATCATTCTCATCAAAATTTTCCCGCCTCTCTCTCCTATTAAATAATTACCTTAATTACTAATAATATTATTTTAATACTTTTTAATAATTAATAAATTAAGAAATAAATCTTTTTATTAAAGTTATATCTAAATAAATTGATATTTTTAAATTATCAAAATTGGGAGTTGTAATAAGAAAACTTTTATAAATGACATTTTTAATACGGTTTGTTTTAAAACAAAATATTTATTTTCAATAAAAGAAATTTAAAAACAAAATTTTAAAAAGTTGATATTACATTTTTTTTTATTTCAGTCATATCATATCTTAGAACATCATTGTTTAATTAATAAATTTATTATATTAATATTTTATTTATTTAAACCGTGTAATACATGGGTTTACTAAAACTAGTTTTGATATATTTATAATTAAAAGTTTAAAAGTTTGATTTAAATAATTAGGAATTATCTAGTTATTTGGAATAGATAATTATTAGTTTATCTACTTGATTATCTTTATAGTGTTTGAGTTAGATTATGATTAGTTTATGTCTAGTATAAATACAGGGTTATGTATTCGGTTTTATAAGTCGATTTCAAGAATAATAAAAGAGTCGAAGTATGTTACTTTCAATATGTGTGTTTACATATATGTTCGGTTTGATCCAATTGGTTATTCCAACAATCAGTTGGTCCCACATAAGTCCAGAAAAAATAAAAACTATAAACATTTGTCAATATTATTTACTGATGTCATGTTTTCCGACAGAGTATTACCGACAGATTATCAACAGTTATCAATAGTTAAAAGTCTATTTTCTTGTTTACGAAAACTCACAAGTTTTAAAGTGGATTGAGAGACGAAAACTAGGGTTTACCAGGTCGGAAACGTATTGAAAGCTTCTCGTTTGCTTTCCGTCGCCATAAACAGTCATCGGCTCCTTCCTCAAGGCCTATTTGATACACAAAACATGAACAACAAAATTGGCTAAATATACATTTTTGTTCAACGTTATCACATATTGAGTGAGATTATAAAGTTCATTGGCTGCTCTTGAGTTACTAAACACACACCTGAGCAACAAAATTGCTAACAACACGTCCGTCATCAAGGCACATTCGCGGTCCGTATGTGTTGAAAATACGAGCAATCCGAACCTGCAAATGGTATCATCAAAAACATGCTATATGATAAAGTGAAGAAACTATATCATTACTAAAAAAACCAAGTGTTAGCGACCACGTTCACGTTTGTTCTGTCCGGAAAAACAATCACAAACTTAGCGACCAGGTTCAAATGGTCGAAAATAGAGATCGCACCCAAATAACCAAATAGGTCCCGTATCGATTGCTAATGTTGGAAACATGTATATTGGCTTGTATTTGTATATTTCTTGAAATTTGTATAGATTAATAAAAGAAAGATTAAAAGTAGCATCTTTTTTTAGTTTAGAAGCAAATTGCGACTGATTTGTGACCGAAAGTAGTAAAAACAACGGGGAAAAAGAGATGTCGCAAAACTGGGCAATGCAGATATGTCGTGAAACAGGACAGTCTCTAATCAGTCGTAAATATAGCGACCAATTCAGTCGCTATGTCATAATATGACTTCAGTCGGTAAACGATCGCAAAATATTGTAGCGACGGGTTATTTTTCGCCCCCTTTTTATAAAAATTTGTAGCTTAGCAATTGTGGATGAGTATTAGAAAAACATATAAACCTCAACGTTAAGTCCTCTATGGTAGTCCATGGTGAGGGTCTCGGCAACACGCTTTCCTTCATCGTAACAGCTTCGAACACCTGCCATAAAGTTACCCAAAACCGATCAAACCATCAAACGAAAAAAATGTGACCTGTGGTCGTAATAGAACACCGAAAAAGGTGAACATTCGTGCACTTAAAAGAAATCTATAATGTATGATACTAAAAACTCACCGATGGGGTTAACATTGCCCCAATAGGTCTCAACTTGTGGGTGCTCAAGGGGATCGCCATAGACCTCACTAGTACTCGTTAGCAAGAATCGCGCATTGATCCTCTTAGCGAGCCCTAGCATGTTCAACGTGCCCACAACGTTTGTCTTGTGATCTCTATCGCGGTTAAGACTTTCAATGTAACACAAATCAACAGACTAACTGAATAAATTTATGAGGTTGAAGCAATTTCATTAGCTTATGGTTCGGTTTAAAACCTCTCATCAGTCGGTCAGTCTAAAGATTTTCAAACTGTACTGAGCGTTTTGGTTTACAGTTTATAATCGAAACTGGACCACAGCATTTTCACTATGCAAACTAATTGGGTTTTGCTAAACAACATAATATAGAGAGTTGGTCTTTAATTAAGCTCTACTTGTTAAAATGTTATGTCTTTTTATTTTGATCGTATTTTATGAACATTTTTATTATAAAATCAACTGTTAGTAACGTTTGCTTTGTTTTGTTTTTAGTTTCAACGGTTTGATTTTGCTTTACAACAGTAAAAAAAAATGTTTGACGCGCGATTTAACTTAAAAATCGTAAAAACCTGATCATGAACACGTCTAAGTTTCATTGATTCATATATACGACCAATTAAAAGGATATGATAGTCTTGACGGGGTTGTACTTATAATGAACCGGAGATGCAGGGCAAGCAAGATGATAGATTTGATCAACCTCTAACATAATGGGTTCGACCACATCATGTCTAATGAGCTCGAACCTAGGGTTCCTAAGATGGTGGAGTATGTTATCCTTCCGACCTGTAAAGAAGTTATCGACTACAATGACACTGTCACCACGAGCCATCAAACGGTCCACGAGATGGCTCCCAACAAACCCTGATCCACCGGTCACCAACACCCTCAAACCCTTCGACTTTAACCCGAGAGGGATTCTCCCACCTGCACCCAATCATAAATAAACTTCAACAATTGCTAATGTTTCTTTGATGTAGAGGCAGAACCATAAAGGATCATATGAAGTTAAGACTTTATTTAATTTATTTGGACTTATGTAAGGATTTGAATGTTTTTTAGTACTTAAATTATATCGTTCATAAAACTCTGATTACTGTTTGTGTGACACGTCAGCCCTACTCGGGTTGGGGTGTTACATGAAGCATAAGAGGGATTAAAAGGGTCCGTTGATCCCTGATCACCAGAATGATCATCAGAATTTGTCGTTTTTATATATAAAAATTGAGGTTTTTGTAAGAAAAACATGACTTGAACCATTGTAGTCGGTAAAGAAGAAAACCTTATGATAACCACCAGATCGTGAGCTATTTGGAATTGGTTCTCTAAAAACTCGAATAAATCCGGGCTTAAACAAGCCCGAGCCCGAGCTCGAACTCATATTATGGCTCATTTAATATACGAGCTTAAGCTCAGACTCCAGCTCATATCATGACTCATCTAACAAACAAGCTCGAACTAATATTATAGCTCATTCAATATATAAGCTCATATAATGGCTCATAACGTAAACCCTAGACATGAACAATAAAAAATTATAACATAAATGGATATCGATCTGGCTCGAACTCATATTGTGGCTCATTTAATACAGGAGCTCGAGCTTGGACTCAAGCTTATATTACGACTCATTTAATAGCCAAGCTAGAATTTATATTATGGTTCATTTAATAAATCAGCTCATGACTCGTAACATAAACCCCAGACATAAAACAATATCAAAAACAAAAGTGAATGAGATATCGATACTTACCGCCATTAACGTGACCAGAGGGTAGCTCATACGCTATCCTACGCGGTACGGACATCAACTCCGCAAATTGAAACGAATCGGAGATCTGTTCGGATTGCAGGGGCGTCGTGGACGAAATGACGACGACATTGGAAACCAGAGCTGCAATGGTGATTCCGATGAGCAAAAACAAGAGACGTTGTTCGCGAAACACATATCGTATGGAATCCTTGATGGAGAATGTTTTACGGTTGATTTGGGCTTCGATTTGAATCGTTTCGGGCGTCATTTTGAGAATCTGTGTGATGATTATTAGGAGAATTTATTGGCGCTGAAGATGAGGATCGAAGAGAAAAAGAATGAGGGATTGATTCAATCGCACGTAGATCTTATTGCTTTATGTAAGAGAGACTCAAACCAAAGGAACTTCGAAATTGACGGTGATGTATGTTATATGAATATAATTATGGTTCTTTTTTAATTCTATTGTGCATGAAGTATTTTTAATATGGGGTATGTGTCATGAGTTTATGCAAAGAACTTAACTTTTACGAAAAGGTGTAATGCTTTACTAAAAGTTGCTACATGACACTCATACTCAATTGCTAATAAAGTTTTAAAAACTTGGTCAACTGACCAAAACAAGATTAACTGAAGATCACCGACGGCTTGAGTCCGACACTAAATATCGACGAGTCAACAGCAAAAACTTTAAAAAAAAAGCCAAAAAAGGAGTAGAAAATTAGAAACTGTAGTTAGGGGCAGTTTGACAGGATCTTAATCAGACTGTTAATGGTTTAAATGTCTTAATGGTTCAGACTATTTGTTTCGTGAGCAAATGTCTGAATGGTTCAGACATTTGCCTCTGAATGGTTAAGCATTATACTAATGTTGAATGGTTAAGAGGGCTAATGCTGAATGTTTAAGACCTCTTATCTGAATTGGTCAGACATTTGTCTGTGAATGGTTAAGCGATATACTAGCTCTTAATAGTTCAGACTTTTTAATTGTTTGGCACTTAATGGTTCAGACCTCTTATTGATTCAGCACTTAATCATTCAGAAATTGTCAAACAACCCCTTAGTAGTTTGTTATCGTTTGGTAATTATCAATGGATAACCAAATTAACCAAGTATAAAAAAGAATATTACTGACGATGTGATACGTGAAAGTCCACATTTTATTGTTGTCGGAGGGCGGTGGCAAACCTAGAAAACTTTTCCTAGAGGGTCACACTAGGAAAAACAAGAAAAATGAGGAAAACTAATGTGATGCTGATGTGTCACACGAGGAATTTTTTTTTCATGGGGTTCACACCACGTAAAACGGAAAAACTCAAAAATGAGAAAAATGATGTAGCGCTAATGTGTCACACAAGGAAAAAAACGAGACAATTGCTAGTGGCTTAACCGGTTCGGTTAATAACCGAAACCGATTTTATCATTTTTAACCGATTTGTGAGATTGTGCACAGTTAAAACAGAAGCGGCCCAAGTAACATAAAATGACCCAAACCCAAACTCAGGCCCATCATCAACCAAAGCGGTGAACCCGATCATCATTCATCAATCTTCATCATCATCATCATCATCAACCGTGGTTAGGTTGAGAAGGCGATTCGTAAGGTGAAGATCAGATCAATGGCGTCGGGGTGGGGGATAACGGGGAACAAGGGGAGATGCTACGACTTCTGGATGGATTTCAGCGAGTGTATGTCTCGTTGCAGAGAACCCAAAGACTGCTCTCTTCTCCGTGAAGACTATCTCGAGTGTCTTCACCACTCTAAAGAGGTACAATCTACTTCAATCCATTCAATCATCAAAGCATCTGTGTATGTCTATGTGATTTAACCTCGTTGTGATGAGTTGATGCTGTAATAAAGCTGTTGTATTTAGCTTGTTTGAAACCCTAATTCATGATTTGCACTCTTCGCTACGGGATATTTGCTACTGTGTTTTTGTCTTACTGTGTGATTCTACTGGTTGATCACGATATTTTGTTGCTAAAATCTGACATTTAGAGGTTTAATCGGGTGAATAGTGTGCTCAGATTCTGTTTGCTTCTGTTGATCTGTATGTATGAATGTATCTGATGGATGTGGAATGTAAATACGTTTTTCAGAAAGGAAATGTGCACTTGTGCTCAGATTCGTGTTGATGAATCCTGTCAACATTCTATTTGTTGTAGTTGTCAGTTTTATATATGGATCTGAGGTAACAAATCTGACAATGAAAGTCAAAATCTGGCTCTAGTTTGTTATCCGGCAAGGAGGGTGTGGTAGTTTTGATTTTTGATGAGTTTGGATCTAGGTGGGCAAAGGCTTAAGGCGCAAAGGGCGAGCCTGCCGTTTAGGTGCAAGGCTCTTAAAAAGAAGGGCCCGAGACAAGCATGACGCGCTGTGTAAACATGCCCCTTTTAGTTGTTTTAGGCTTGTTTTGACTAGTTTAGACTGTTTTTTGGCTTGTTTTGATTGTTTTAGACTAGTTATGCCGGTCCAGACAGATATTTTGCTGATTTTGCGCTGTTTCTACAGTTTTCTTTGTGCGTTTTGCTGCTCGGCACTTTATCATTGAGTCCACCTAGTTAAATGTAACATACATATAATCATATATGTACACACATACATATGATCTTAGATGTGCATACATACAATCAATGAGACAGAGCACCTACATCTTCTTGAAGCTAGCAGTACCATCTTTATTAGAAGGCGCATCGTGGTTTAACTTTAATATGCTATTTCATTGAAAAAGTAAAATTTTTCAAACATTTAATAGCATAATAATGCTAATATCTTAAGCTTGATAGATTACTGTCAAAGTTCAGAAGAAAAGGTAATCTTTGCTGTAAAATTTCAACAATGTGGAGTCTTCAAGTTATACAGTGAGGATGAAACTAGATTCCTTAATGAGTTAATGATGGAAAGAATGGAATCCAAAACTAGACTTGTTAATTTGAAAACCCTACACACTACACAAATCATGTAACGGTATTGAGAATTCTCATTCTTCACTGATATATTCAAACTTCATTTTGATATTTGAAACAGTTTCAAAGGCGGAATCGGATCTATAAAGAGGAACAACGTCAGATAAGGGCTGCCGCACAAAAGGCAAAAGGTGGAGATGGTGATGGAGTTCCTCATCATTAGTGTAAAATTTTCAAAATTGCTGGTTTTTAATAATGATTGAAGAGTGCAATCTATTTTATTTCTGGAAATTTGATGCACCCCTTTGTTGTTCCAAGTGGTTGACTTGAGTGCCTGTTATCAGCAACATGCTCATGATGTTGTTAATTTGAATTTTTGAACACATTTACTTATAATGTTAATCATAGACACCTTTTTGTTGTTTCTATGACCATCATGTCACATTCATGTTAAACATGTTAGGTCTCGAATATTACATAATCATTAGATTTCTAATGTGTTCACACCCTTCTTAAGTATCATCATCTCAGGTATGTTAGAAATGCCCACTGGTTGCTGTTATTATTTCTTTAAATGTATGAAATCAAAATTTGTGTGTTTCTAGCATTCCAACACATGAACTTTTCCAGGCTCTGTCTAGGGGTACCCGAGAGTTTTTTACCCTAACTTTTAATCTAATCCTGAGAAAAACCTGTGGTAGATGCAGGGTGTTGTTCTGTAACTTTGGTAAAAGATATTATGGTTGAGTGAAACAATTTAGAATAAAGTTCTGATTTTTATTTTGTTAGGTGGTATTCTATCTATGTGATTAAGTTTTGGCAAAAAGATCCTAGTGGAAGTGTATCTTCACCATGGGTTCATAAGAAACTGAACAAATTGCTTACATGAATCATGAATGGGCTCTATTATTATTTGCTTAGTTTCCAATTCGAATATATTTATTTGTTGGAAAGCGGGATTTGAAGTTTGAACCTCCATCTTGATCTTGAGCAAGAAAGTCCTTAAGATGATCATATATACTGTTTGTTGGTTGCGGTGGTACCTTGAAAAGGTGTGGCACCATATGTGTGACCAACACCTCATTGGGTGTCTTGGTGAGGGGGCTAAAGGTTCACCGCTATCGGGAAAGGGTTTGTTGTTGGACGACTTTCTTGAGGTTTGTAAGGTGAGAGGAAACTCCTCTGAGCTTCCCTAAGGCCTAAGGGGTCTGTAACTCTGTATTTGGATGAGTAAAAAAGAAAGAAAAAATTCTTGTCGTTGAGGTTTTTCCAACTATTGTCTTTATCGTTGTTGATGACCTCTTTCCCTTCAGCTCCTTCGTGTGATCCTTGACGTCTTTTCCTCTAATAAAAGGTCTAACTTTGTCCATGAGCTTATCGATCAAGTTACAGTAGTACCCGTTTAGTTTTTACATAACTTTTTGTTTCTTGTCCCATAGATGAATCCATTGATCTTCATTACCCCTAGGACTTCTCAAATTTGCATGCTATCCTTGTAAGTGTAATCCATTCTTCAATGGTCTCTACGTCCTTCCTATTGGTCGTCATACCAGTCTACTTATCGGATAGTCGGACCAAATTTAAAAACCAGATTACGTCATAAATAATGTATTTAACTTTTAATATAGAAGTTATAAGCATTTATAATATACTTTTGATTTCTAGAATTTGTTACATAAGAAATAGATATTAAAAAAAACTTATTGGTCAAATGAAAGATGTTTTTCAAAGAAAAAATAACATTTCAACTATTTCCTATGTTGTTAGTGTTGTTGATATTAGAAGTTATTTTTTTATGTATTTCACTAAACCAACACATAAATACTGTAATTCTTCCGGTAAAAAGAAGACTAAACCAACACATTTTCATCTTCACTTCATTCCGGTGAGCAAATTGGGTAATTAATATTGCAGGATTGTGACTTTCTCTACAGTGCAAGTGTTAAGGGTTCCGACAACCTTTGTTCTGCAATCTAGCTTGACAGGATCACCAGCCTGCAGGTCCAACTCATACATCAATCTTAACCGCACTTCTTGTAACCTTTCTTCCTCGTCCAGCACTTCGTGTTGGGCGTTAAGTTTGTCCCTATTCTGCTTGATATATTTGGGATAGACACATGGATGGTGCTCAATGTTGCTAGCAAAATACACGGATATATAGCAAGGGTTAAATAAAGGTGTTAGTCGGTTGGTTTGCTTTCGAGAGTTGGACTTCCCTACAAGATAGAACACTATTAGTCTCGTTACAATAAAGATCCTAGGTTTTCATCATGACCGACCTGCGGCTTAATAAACTAGTTTTATACCCGTCCGGTGGACGGGTATTTAACATCATAATACCATAACTATATTTCTTTAGATTTTGATAAAGGAACAATATTTGTTTATATCAAACTACAACTCATTTAACTTATGAATAAATAATGGCCGACTACATAAGAGCATTTACACTAGCTTTCCATCCTCATTTTTATATTTACACTAAAAGCATTATTTGAGTATTTTTTTTCTCTCTCTTTCAATTAAATAATAATTTTTTATATCTTTATAATTATTTTTTTTCTCTCCTCCACTCACAAGTCACAACCACTCTTAAAAATATTAAAAAAATTATAAGGATTGTATTGTGTTTCCCCAAATGCGATACAATCCCCATAAATTTCCTGTCTCATTCACTTACAACCAATTACAATCATTCTCATACTATAGGGCACATAGTCACATAAAAAATAAAAAACTTACTGTGAATGCTATAATAAACCAACAAATATATAAATTTACAAAGTTATTCTCAAAGAAATAAAAAATGAATATGTTTACAACAGTATTCTCAAACAAATAATAAAGAAGTAAGTGAATAGTCTTTACAGTAGCAAGTACATAAGAAGCATGACACAAAAAACAACCATTAAATGTGTCTCCAACCAATCATCCTAGAGTAAATAAGTTTTCACCATCCGGTCTAACCACGATAATCCATCAATGTTCCATTATAACCATCTAGAGCGGTGTTTATTTCAACACTTATAGAACCAAAACCAACAAAAATGATTGTACTAAACAATATTCTACCATATTACATGCAAACACAAAGTCTATATTCAATACCAATAATTTTAACCACTACAAAACATCTATAAAGAAAAACTCAAATCATCCGATTATGAGAAAATGAAAGAAAAAAAAAGCATCGTAATCAAGAAAGAACATAAAATTTTACCCAACATTGCCAAGAAACTTCCTTCCACATATACCAAATTTCCCTAAAAGACCATGTCGAGTGCTATTTTTTGAATGAAGAACGTCATCATTTTCAATCTTCAAAGGTTATATACATATGATCCTTACAAGAAATATATAAAAAAAATAAAAAATTACAAATATGCTTATAAGTTATATATATTTTTTAAACGAATAAAATACCATAGATTTGTTTGTCAAGAATGTAATATGCCTTTCATATCGTGTCAAAGTTTTCAACCTACATTCAATAAAATGATACACACACATGTAATATACACATCAAGGCTTTATACAAACACATGGTGTACCATACCAATTCTCTATAAAAACTAAAGTCGAATCAGCTAGATTTAATTAAAATGTTGTTATCTATACAATGGATGCCTTTTATAAAAGATCACTTCAAATAATAATCATACATTTCCATACAGATGATAAGTAAAAATAGCTTCAATAGATTTCTCAGTCAATTTACAAAATTTGTCTATTCTTCTTTGAAAAATGTAACATGGATTGTGAAGAGAGATAGCCAATCACATCCATTATTATTAGAAAAAAGAAAAATGTTTGCATCCACCGAAAGTTGCATTTTAGGCACTACAAAAACATGAGAACACCTCAAACTGTGTATTTGTTTTTAGCAGTTTTGTCATACTTTTGTGCATCTCCCTGCAACAATATGCAAAATTTGAGTAAAAAAGGTATTGCATTAGAATATAGGCAAGTGAGTTTACATGAAATATGAATCAAGAAACTTATTCCACTGCTTCTCAGTGCTTGCCTGCAAACAAAGACAATATACTTTTATTACTTTATTAAGATCCATCAAAAGGCATTAACAATTTGACTGAATGAAGAACATATGATGATAATTACCGGAGAGCTAAGTGCATCAAAAGTTATATTAGACCAAAAAATCATAGATTTAAAATTCTTGGTGAAAGATTACTTTCAACAATAACATCAGGTAACTATGATATATTCATCCATCAACATCATAAAAAGAAAAGCTCAACATGAGTTTTAAGACCTTTTTAAGGTATAAAGGCTTGTACAAACTGTCACATAAAAAAATTTTACAAGCTAAGCAGTCAGTATAAAGCCACATTCTTATCAATTTACGTTTGCAATGTATTCAATTTGGTTACATCACATATTATAAGCTTCCATTCCATGTGAGGCCACTGTCCTATACATCATGGAAACCACCATAATATTTTTAAATTCTAACCCAGTAATGAAATAATTACATTCTTAAACCTGTCAACCTAGTTCTAAAAACATAACCAAATGACCACATGTCACTTAAAGCCGCTTCTTAAGTCTTCTTCTTCACAATACTTATGTGATAAGTATATCAGTAACACATGTGGAGTTTGGTATAATTTTAAGCACAACTATAAGAAACTAACACTAATTGTCTCTAGTCTGGAAGATGTCTCAAATTTTCACCATCCTTGTCAATTTTCGAAACCATGCGCAAACAGAGCTTGTAATTAAGCAAAGCAAAAGCAAAAGGGATATTAACTAAGCAAGCTGTTTTAAGCAAAGCAAAAGCAAAAGATATACTAATTATGCAGAAGTACGGGATCTAACTTTTAAAGTTATGTAAGCTAACAGAGCATGTAATAAGATTGACCCAATTCCTAATTTTGACCCATCCTAATGTTAATCTAATAACATAAAATAAATCTAGATTATATTCTAATACTAATGACATTTCCAAGTGCCATTAGATACCATATTCTAATTACAAGCAAATATATAATACAACAATTACCATCTAAGACTTTAGCAGCTCTACAGAATCAATGCTTTCTGTTAGTCGGTGTCTAGTTTTAACCCCTGATAATCATTTCTTAGCATATGAAACTGTTATTTGTCAGCAACAAACCATTAGAACCAAACAACATAACCATTAGAGTAGCATTTTATCAAGAAAAGAAGATGAAAAATACAAGGATCCAACCTCTTAAATCACAGGACAACATGGGAAATAATTAAATAACCCTTTAAAAATTGGCATATCATCGTAGTAAACTTTGGTATATTAAGTTAAGATTAGAAGCCCTAAACAAAGAGGGTGTTTTAGAAAATCAAATTTGTGACCAAAAGCCCTAATCGGAAATCTAAACAAAGTGACGATGCACATAATTATCCACTCAAGCAACTGAAAATGAATGATTAAAGCTATGTAATAAAGAAAGTAACCTGAAATGAAATAAGGGGTTTATGTGAATGGAGTTCTAGAAAATCTAATGCCGTCTAGTTTAATCGGAACAACAGCAGTGCAAGAATGTGGAGGTAACATAGCGGAAGGTGGGCTTGGAGCCATCGTCTTTAGCAACTTTCATCAGAAGAACTGATGTGTAGAAACAAATCGTTGATGTTTGTCTATATATAGAGTTGTCTGAAGTGGAGGTCACGTAACCGACCGACGTGGGGAGGAAAAAAAAGGGAAGGGGAACCGTCGATTGTATATC
This sequence comes from Flaveria ramosissima, assembly GCA_025215565.1. NCBI lineage: Eukaryota > Viridiplantae > Streptophyta > Magnoliopsida > Asterales > Asteraceae > Flaveria > Flaveria ramosissima. The sequence goes on from CM046038.1 coordinate 53,912,462, forward strand.
AACTGCTTGTAACCTCTCCGTAACATTGGTGAATAGGTGAACGTGTACAATCTGTGTGCTTGATTACAGAATTCCATAGTAACCGCCTTCAACTGCTGAGAACTACTTGGTAACCGCCATAACTGATCAATTTAAATGGTCACGATTTTCTTTCAAACACTTTAAACGGTCCAGATTAATCTTACCAGTAGTTACACTCACCGCTGGTAATATAATATATAATAAGTATGAATGAGGGACAAGGAAGTTATCACACCTAGATATCAAGAGAAGGCCCGGTCTATCCGCCTTCTTGTATTTTACTCATCTTTCGAAAGGTTGTCATCTTTTGGTGTATGGCTGGTGCCAAGGCTTTCTTGTATTTTACTCATCTTTCGAAAGGTTGTCATCTTTTGGTGTATGGCTGGTGCCAACGTTTGGATGAACACCTTACTTCCATCTAGGCTTGGTCGTTGTAACTCGAGCACTCAGCTATGTTCACAATTGATGAGTGACAGTATTTGTAACTTATGCAATTTAAGTGGTTGCTAGTTCACAAGTCAAGATGATTCATGCAAAAGGTTTAGTTTTGTACATATGTAATATGATTATAAACCAACACACTTTCATATTAAATTTATGTTTCCATTTTCAAAATCTATGTAGTTAGAAATCTAATGGCTAAAAGCCTAACATTCAAGTTTTTGACAAGACAAACTTATACCAAATACCAATTGCATATTAAACCAAACATTCGCAAGTAGATATGTTGATCCATAAATAATAGAACAAAAAGCATACTTAAAAGCAAGAACTACAGCAAGTGCCTAAACTCTTTGCTGGCTCGGAATGACATCTCTTAACACTTGACCTCCTTCAACCCCACACCAAAATACAAAAATGTTGGGTCGGTAGCGCCATCTTTGTAGTAAGCAAACACTATCGTACCGTCATCATGCATGCTCTCCCCGACAAAACTACAAAAAATAAGCCGTAATCATTCATATGATCTTTGCATTACAAAACATAGAAGAAACACAGATGAACAACAAGACTTACAACTGGAGGTCACTAAGCTTTGAGAGAAGAAACTTTGTTGCAGCTTCGATGTTTTTCTTAAAGAACTCTTGTTTCTCCTCATCAAGCTTAGGAGTAAGATTTTTAATGTACTTCTTGATATAAGCAACAAATTGTTTCTTGTCATAAGGGGGTTGCTCCTACATGTGGATTATTTAATTAATATTAAAAAACATAATGAAACATAATTAAAACATTAATACATAATCTGATGAAACTAATTACCTGGAGTCTAAAGGTATCAACAATGTCGACCACCTTCACTGCTTGATCATCAACGCCTTCATCTTCATCGGCTCCTTCTGCAGAAGGGTTTGCACCAATGTCAACCGCCACTGCTCCTTGAACCACCCACTACAAATACAAATACAAAAATATTTATAACTAAAAATTATTAAACATACTTGTGATTAATGTATTAATTACTAACAACTTCCCACATTAAAGATTTCAATATTGATAATTGATGCAGTCAATTATACCTTTCCCTCAACCTCCCACAGGATCCCATTCAAGAGTTCCTTGTAAGGAAAAGAGTCTGAAAGAAGCTCATCACCTACAATAACAAGTACAATTCAAATTAGATATGAAAGTCAAATACATAATAATCAAACATTCAAATTTCACAGTCCATCAGATTTAATTAAGATGATAAATATCAAGCAACTTACAACTGAATCAATTATTTCAAAATTTTAATTTTTAATTATGAATACTTCTTTGTTCTCTGTTTGTCTTCATCAAATTCAATCAAATAATAATATCAGTAACAAATCATTCTGTCAATTACATAACAATTACGAGATAATAACACAGAGAACAGAATCTAAAAGTAGTTCTGATAAAAAAATTACAAAGCACATCACCAAGATTGAAAATTTTAGAGAATATAACAAAAAAATTGAAGCTTCAAACAACGAATAACAAACAGCTTAAAAATAACAATTATACAAAACCTAAAACAACCTAATCAAAAACCCTAACACAAACTGAACCTAAAACAATCTTCAGATCTAATACAGCTACAAATCCATAAAACACACCTAGATCTAAACAATAACAATAAATATAAGCCTAATCAACGACCAAAAACCCTAAGATTCTCAATCAAAAAACTATATTACTAACAAAAGCTACTAATAATCCAAACTTCATAAACAACATACAACAAATCTATGAGATAAAACAAATAGATTACCAGAGATCAAATCTTGATAGACCAACATGTTTAGAAGATGATTAGGCTTCTTGTGATCGGTGGAAACAAAGAGAGCAAAAAAAATAGCAACTTGCGACGATGAAAGAGGGTTTGTGAAGAGGGTATACTGCGAGCATATATAGGGGATGTGGTTTGGATACTATACGGAATATGACTAGTGAAATTACGAAATTAGGGTTTAGGTTTTCTTGAGTTTACGTGTTTACCCTTTTCTACTTAGTGGGTGTTTGGGATTGCTTTTGAAATGTTCTTATTGACTTTTTAGAGGGTAAAAAGACAATAATGCCCCTCCAAAAGTCTAATAAGTTACAATTTGTAACTTATTATGAGGGCATTATTGTCTTTTTACCCTCTAAAAAGTCAATAAGGACTTTTCAAAAACAATCCCAAACACCCACTTATTTGCTCCTAGATTGGGTTTTAATTGTTTATCCTACCAGAATATTAATTGCTAGCCGACTACAAAGTAAATATGTTTTACAAATTTTAATTTGTAAAATATAATAAAAAGTGTATTGTTTTGGAATGTTTTGAATTCAAGTGTCACTAAAAACAAATATATTTAAGGTTAAACAAGAGGATTTTTCAGTTGTAGGTTTTCTCTTATATATGTTGGATAGTGGTATGTTTGTGTAATGGTCTAGTTAAACCATGTTTGGATGTTATTTGCCTTGTTTTCGATGGAACGTCCATCCAAGAATGCATGGTTTTGTTTTAACACTATGAATAGTTTGCTCGGGCAAAACATGTCCAGGTATAAAGGGTTTCCACACACCCCCTTGTATAGATAGTGTTGTTTTCATCCTCAATCGATGTAGTACTTATATATTCACCTTCTTAGGAGCCCAGTTTTTTCATTGACACACCAGACTTTATATCATATCTAACACTCAAATAGATGTGAAATTAGGATGAGGAAGGAGTTGCGTGAAGGGAGTTCATCATAAAGCCAGACATTCACGAGGGTGTGACAGTGCATGCGTATTTGAAATGGATGAATTTAAAATGATGAACAATTTATGTTCTTGTTCTTGGTGGGGGGATGGTCATAGGTGTGGAAGATGGCGTAGCGGTGTAAACGAGGGTGTTTGTTGGTTGTCATGTTGCTTTTGGAGGGTGGCTTATTGTTAGGTATCAACTAGTAGAAGGACTAGTTTGTAATAGTTAAATAGTATAAAGTGTATTTGGGTTAGTTGTTATTGTGGTTGTTGTACTGAATGGTTCCTGATTGTTGCTTCAATTGCTGCTACTTTTGTGAATCGATTCCAACCCGTAATTATTGTTGATTTTGTGTTGAATCTGATCTGAATTTCTGACTTTTTGATTCTGAATTGAATCACCAACTTTTTATTGTTTCCCTCGACTGGTGAGCACCGCTGCTGTTGATCTTGCTCGGTGAAAGGACCGATTGTTGCCCTAACCCACGGTCAAGAGGAAAGGAAGCTCTGATACAACTGTTACGAACACAATTGGTAATCAAGCATTAAGATCGTTTTTTGAGAAGAATAATCAAAGAGAAGAAGTTTATCTCAAATCATCAATACCCATTTTAACCATTTCATTTGTTTAAGTACAACAACCACAATAACAACTAACCAAATACACCCTATACTATTTAACTATTACAAACAAGTCCTTATACTATTTGATACCTAACACTTATGGTGGCAATGTGTGATGGTTTTTTAACAAGAATACATGTGTTTCTAATTGACTATGCTATTAAAGTCATGTAGGTTGGGAAAGGTGGTGGTTTTGGTCACCAACAAAAAAGGACAAAGCGGGTTATTCTCCGATAATCATCAGTTTATGTTAGTCAGCAACATACGGGGTGGAGTGGTGATTAAAGTTGTGCGAGGGAGACGGGATGTGATGGGATGCGTGAGGTTTGGTTTTAATCTTAATTTTAAAATTAATCACACAAATGGTCATTGGGTTAAGATAAAGTTAGTTACATAAATTTCCCCTATAGTTATAAGATAATATTTTAATCAATTTATCGTAGTTTAAAAGAAAAACTCAATGAAAGTTAGGCTTAATACTTAAACTCATTAAAAAATTGACAACATACTAAAACCGTCTATGTAATTAGCTCCTACAATAAAGGGGTAAACAAACCTTATATGACGTATCTAACTACACAAATGGTCATTGTGGCAAGGTTGTTTTCAAGTTTGATCACCAAGTATCATTTATTTCAAGTTTTAAATATATAACTAAATTATCCCCAACATGGATGGACTTTAACTTATTCGTTAAAAATTTCGAAACCAAAATACCTTTAAAGAACATATTAAAAAAACTAATTAATCCCTTTTTCATATCCTATGTGATTCACAATCTTCAAACTTTCACCCCCCATCTTCAAACCACCATCCTATATTCTTTCTTCCTTAAATTCATCATCGACATCATATCATCGCCACCACCACCATTGTTAGCCACCAACAAACTAAAAGAATCGGCTCAATGGTAGGTATGTTTAGGAGAGACTGCAAGGTGGGTTGAGGGTTGATGTGGCGGTGGTGGCAGGTTGAAGGTGGAGGCAATGATAGCGGTGGAAGGTTGAGGGTTGAGCCAACGATAGTTTTGGTTAAGGGTGGGGCGATGGTGGTGGCGGGTTGAGGTAGAGACGACGATGGTAGGTTTAAGATGGAGAGGGTGATCTTTGAAGGAAATAAATGATACATATTTTTTATCATTTGTCACCCACTTAACAAAACAAGTTAACTTTCATACAATTCAGGATAGTTTTATAATAACTTGACATACTTAGCGGGTTAAGCTATAATAAATAACACGTAAGGATTAAACTTTAAAAACAAACTTATCACATGGACCGTTTGTGTAATTAACTATGAAATGAAACATGATTTAAAGCATTCACAGTAAGTTCCCCGTATTATTAGAGCATTCACAGTCCGTTCCCTAAATTTATGTGAGTGTATTCCCTATATTATATGGTATGAATATAAGTGGTTGTGAGTGAATGATATAAGAAATTTGTTGTTCAATATATATTTTGAGGAAACACTTTCAAAACCCTATTGTTTTAAATATATCCTACATGGTTGTGAGCGGAGGAGAGAAAAAAAATAATGATAAAATTGAAAAGGAGAAAGAAAAAGTAGTGACTTTTAGTATAATTATATGGATAAAGATGAGGAATGAGTTGTGAATGCTCTTATGAGTGTATTCTTTATATTATAGAAAATAATTGTAAATGGTTATAAGTGAATGATAGATAAAATATTATTTTTTATCTGTATGTTTGGGAAAAATATTGTACACTCTTATAAATTTATTAATATTTTTAAAAGTAATAATGAGTGGAGAAGAGAGAAAAATAATGATAAATATATATAAAAAATATTAATCTAATTAAAAATAAAAAAATACTAACTTTGTAATTATAAAGATAAGAACAAAAAAACCTATAGATCGATAACTCCCGAAATTCAAAAACATTGGTGCCTAAATTGAACGAAACTCAAATTCTCTCTTGCCGCACCCCGACGACGGAAAACGCACGCGACGGACCACGACGGTTTCATCCACCCTCCTCCACCGTCTACGGCGGCTCCGCCTCTTCACCGCCACCACTCTCGGTAACATCTTCTTCTCATCAACACCAATTCTTTCAACTATATCTTCTAAACCCTCAGATGTTTACATAATATAATTCTGCGAACAAATAAACAATTACGTGTTTCGTAAGTTCACGTACACATCTTCAAATCCCTATGAATAAGATTGAATTACTCGTTGATGCTTAGATGCAGTGTATGTTTGGATTATTTTTGTTTGTTTTTTTTTGAAACCCTAATTTGAGAGATAGTGTTTGAATATGTGTTTTTTATGATGATTTGTGGTGTTTACTACTTTTTGGATCTATTGTTTACTGGCCTGTGGATGTATAATTATATGTTTCAAAAATATTTTGAAGCATCAGAAGTATATTGTAAGCAAGGGTGGTTGGGGGTGATTTATTGTGAATGAATATGCATCTTGAACTTCATGTATTGTGGAGTGATTTTGGGTATAATCTAAGTATATGATCAATGATGGGACTTGTGTAGGTGAATTTTGGTGAAAGTAAAAATCGAGTCTTTATCAATTAACCTTGATTTTGTTTTATGATAAAAAACCAATATAATTTTTCAACTGATTCTTGCGTATTCGATTTCTTCAACTTGTTAAACATGTACCACCTTGTGACTTTTGTTGGCAACAGCCAGTTGTGTGTACATGTGGCACTTAGGTGATTGATGTGGACAAAATACTCTTTATTTTGTCACAAAAAGGCCTCTCAATTGTATTTTTGAATATTAAAGTACCAACTTGTTAACAAACTTTTGAAATATTTAAAGGCCCTGAAATTATTTGATATTTACATAATCTTTTTGTTTACATTATTGTTATTGTTTTAATATATGAAATTATATAAGTGCTCAGTAGTTGTTCATGCTTCGACCTTCTTTCGCCACCCCCCACTTCCTCTTCCCTTTTCCCACCTGTGCTCATTCCTCTACCTTTGATTGTAAACACATACATTGAACTCAAATTGCACATTTAACACAAATCACATTTCTGACCAACATATAACACACACACCATTGATTTGATCCCCCAAATCTTAAAAGACACCTGTCACATACATTGAACACAAACATAAATAAATACATGATCATGCCAGTGAAAACATATGCAATTTGCAGTTTTGCACCACACAAGGACATCGATTCAATCCTCAAAGTTGCACAAGTCACACATGAAAGATACATGAAACACATACGCAGACCACACAAACAGAAACTTAAACACATACACATACACATATTGACATACACAATCACACCGTGAAGTGTGACCACAAACACATAAACAAATTGATTGCAAGGGAACAAGCTGAGGTTACATATTGGGTAAATTGGTGAGGAGTGGGGAGAAACCGAAAGCCAAGAAAAAGAAAGGGGCAAATCTTACTTTTAAGTGAATTATATATCACACTATAAAGTCATGCCAGCAGAATATAGCCTGCATAGCGTCCACATCAACCGTTTGATGTGCTACATATGCAAGCAACTGGTTACTACTCTTAATTCCATAGGTGTGTATACTTTATGTGCTAAACGGTCATGTTCGCGGGTTGGTGGGTCCAACTCGACACGAAACTGGAAATTTTACACGAACGCGAACACGACCAAACCGAAGGTGTCAGACATATGAACCTTAACACAACACGAAATTTCACACTTCACAGGTTGACACGAATGCAAACATTCAACTCATTTTTTTAATTTTTATATTTTTTCACATATTAATATTTTATAATTACTCTCTTATTCAAATACAAATTTATATAAGACAAATGTATTTTAGCTAAAATATAAAATAGAACACCCAATCATATTAGTTTACGACAAAATATGTTCAAAAAATAAATGGGTTAAATGGGTCAACCTGTGTATGCGTCAGCCGACAGGTTGACATGGCGTTCGACCTGAAACTGATCCGAACCTGTTAAATCCAAAGATGCGACTTTTTCGTGTTAGGTTTGTGTCGTGCTATGACACATGCAACTGCTAATAAGTCAATTTCACACCCTTAGAATCTAACTATCATATTATGATTCTCCTTTCACACCCGTAGGTTTGTGACAGCCGTCAGGTTTGTTGTGGTTAGAAATTCACACCCTTAGAATCTAACTATCATATTATGACACATGCAACTGCTAATAAGTCAATTTCATGGGTTTCTCTATTTAGGGGTGGCACGGTGGTAAGCTACTGATTCTCCTTTAACAGAGGCCTTGGGTTTGAATCCAACTTCTTTGGGTTCCTAGCTTAACCCTTGAAGGCAACCTGTCTGACCTGTGAGTTAGGGAATCATGATACCAAAAATTTGGTGGAGGGATTTTTCTGTACAAAAAAAGTTTATTGATTTTTAATGGTATTGACCAGTTAACCAACCGAAAACCAAGAACAATATTCTACAAATAAAGAAGTAACAATCATGCAATCAGAAAAAAACATTATGCTTTTACTAGCTTAGGGGCTGTTTGCTAGCCTCTTAATGATTCCATTGAGAAGCTATCTTTGAATCGCTCAGAGGTAGAGTGTGTTTGGTTCACTAAAAAAACACGTCTTAATGGTTCATAGAGCCTTTTAATGAGTAAGTTTTAAAAGCATGTTGAGTCATCTATGAATTGATATACGCCTAACTATTCAAAGCTCTTACCTCAATTCTGTATAAAAAACAGCCTGCTTGTCCTCAACTTCTTTTCACATGATTTTGTTATCACCGAATATAATCTGTGTATCTATGTTATTTCTTGTCTCGCATTTTACATATTCTCAACAACTTTATTTCTTGGTGATATGTGTGCTAGGTTTGACTTGCAATGACTAAAGTCAAGAAGGTACCAGAAAGATCTGGATCAAGGCACCATAAGACAGACCCATACTCTTTACGACTGGTCCATTCAAAGATTACGAAAGATTCCCGTCACAAGAAACAAAAAAAGGCATCTGAAAAGAAGGAATGGCAAGATGCAAAATGTTCTGTTTGTTTGGAATATCCTCATAATGCTGTTCTTCTACTTTGTTCCTCACATCACAAAGGCTGCCGCTCATACATGTGTGCAACCAGTTGCCGTTATTCCAATTGCTTAGACCAGTACAAGAAAGCCTACACCAAAGCCAACCCGACTCGAACAGGAGACGAATCAATTGATGACCCGAGCTTTAGTTCAGGCTCAGATGAACTTCTATGCCCGCTTTGTCGTGGTCAGGTGAAAGGGTGGACTGTGGTGAAACGGGCCCGTAAGTTTTTTAATTCCAAGAAGAGGACTTGCATGCAAGAAAACTGCTCTTTTGTCGGGTCATATAAAGATTTAAGGAAGCATGTGCGGGCCAGTCACCCTTCAGCCCGCCCCCGAGAAGTTGACCCATCACTTGCAAAGAAATGGAAGAAGCTTGAAAACGATAGGGAGTTAAATGATGTGATAAGCACGATCAACTCAACAATGCCCGGGTCAATCATAATGGGGGATTATGTAATAGAAAGGAATCCTAATGGAGTGGATAATTATCTGGACAATGTTATTTGGCAGTTAGGATCAAGGAATTCCATATTCAGAAGGGGTTATCAAACATTCGATACCGACGATGATGATGATAGCGAGGGCGGAATTGAGGAGCATGTTCGTAACTACATTCCCCGAATGGGACGGCGTGGCCAAGGCAGGCTGTTTTATGGTGGTTCAAGGCGGCGACGTCAGGGATAGTGGCGGCAGGACTGCGATTGGATCTTATTTAAAACTATAGTTATTGGGTGTCATGATTTCTTTGTTATCTTTATAAAGCTATGGTTTTTAGGTGTTTATTCTGCTTATTGGCTCATTTAACGTTATATGAGTATAGACATTAAACTGCCCGACCCATAATAATCCGACTTTCACAGCATATGAATCAAAGATGGTGGTTTCCTTTTCATGTTTTACAGAAATGTTTTCTAGATATGCAGTCGTTTGGTTTTATTTTGATTTTATACTTGAATCTGTAAGGGTACATTTTATACGTTTCGTTTTATTTTGATTTTACAGAAATGTTTTCTAGATATGCAGTCGTTTCGTTTCGCTTGGATTGTTAAAGGTACATTTGTAAGGCATTTGTTTACCTGAATCTGTTAGGGCCACAGCTTCAAGGAAGTTAGTTTTGGTTGGTGAAACCTTAAAAAAACAAACTGGAATCCAATTTATATTTTAAGCAATGATAGAGTTAAACCTAGAAGAGACCTTACATTTAAATACAACGTCCGCTAGTTTTCTACCTTCAACACCCATGTAGAACACCTACTTGCTATAAGTTATGTTGTACCTGGTCTCATGGTTAGCAAGATATTTATGGTCTCATGAGTTTTGTGGTAAAAAAGTTCAATTCAACAAGCCAAACACTTAGTTTATCTATCTAACTAGAATTAAGCCCCTTACGTTGCAACGAGGGCATAAAACCATGTCAGATAGCACCAATGTCACACCACCGTTAGCGACCAAAAACATTGAAGTTGCGGTGTGTTAATGCGAAAAAATTAGACCGAAACGTAAAACATAAAAAAGTACAACTAATTCGATATACAAAGCGCGAGTTGCGACAAACCTATCAAACAGGAAAAAACTAAATTAAAAATGTTAAACCACACGCGAACGTTGCGCCGTGTTAGCTCACAAAATTTAGAGCGAAATGTAAAAATGTTGAACGACACATGCATGTGAGCCGTGTTAACTTGCAAAATTTAGAACGAAACGTCAAACGAAAATTTGCTAAACATCAAAAGTATATGGGACTAAAATTGAAAGTAAAAAAACTATGATGTTAAAGTGCAAACTATGAAAAGATTTGGGTTAAAAGTAAAAAAACCAAATTTTATGATGTCATATTGCAAAAAATAAAAACTTTGAGCTAAAAGTAAAAAAATCAATTCCTTTTTGAAAACCACTCTAAGCATGAGGTACAACCTCAATGCATAAAGTAAGTTGATAATTAGTATATATTAAATAATCATGTATTTGAAATCTTCTTGCTAAAACGAAGTGTGTATTTTGATTCTTACAACCACTGCGTATAGCTTTATGGCGTGTGGCATGATGCAAACAATCAACCTTGGGATAAACAAGAACTAACATAAAATCCATACAAGTAGCATAAACTATACTCCATCTAAAAGTAGCAACAGCTGCAAAATTAAGCCACTGCAGCTTTTGCAAAAAGTTTTCTATAATTCAAACGATTGACGACTAGCAGCATCATAGTATGGGAATCACCTAAATAACCAAACATTATCAACTAAAATTACAAAAAAGAAAAGAAATATGCAACTACATTTGTGGCGGCTTAGATCACAAAACGGAGGTTGAACAATGAACACCAATTGATCAACAGAAATCAGGGGTATATGTACATCACATGCTTAGAGCATGTAAGATGTTTAATCAGCTCTCAATTTCAATATCTCCATGGCAGTCCTCAACCTAAAATATGGCATGTGCTCCTACAAGAAAGCGTGATTGCACCAAAGATTTAGTGCGTGTTTAACGACTAGAATCATCACAAACAAGATGATTCACGCAAAATGCTTGTAACGCACGTGAAAACTATAATGTAATATGTAATAACTGACCTGCTTGAAACATAGGCCAATGTCTCTGCTGTAAAAGTCTGCATATTTGATCATAAATACACCACAGTCAAACCTGGTAAAAAACAAATCGCGATCAGAAAGGGTAACAAAGAAACTAGCAGAATGCATCCAGTTATCATGTTTGAAAAAATAAAAGTAAAAAAAGGTTAGAGAATAACACACCCGTTCTCCTGATTAGGAAGGTCTGTGACATATTCTTGCTGCCAAGAAGAAACATCAATGTCTTCCCCATTCTTATCTTTCACCTCATCCACAAAGTACTTGGGCTGGAGAATATCAGCCATTAATAAGCTACATGTATCATGTAGGTTTGAGGAGTGCATAGGCACATAAACAACCGTCACATGAAAAATAATAATATAAAGTCTATTTGTGGATGAATAACACAATTAGACTAACGGGTCGACAAGATTGAAAGTTGCACAAAGTTTATTTGTGATGCATACAACGATACAATATCTGGTATTATTTTATTCAAGATTTTGATCATTATTATAATAGTCGTGTTTCTCTAGATAGTAGTGAATTTAAACTGTTTATAGGTCAACCCAACCTGCAAATCTTGCCACCCATAAAAGCATGTAAGACTACAGTAAGAGATATTCAAAGGCAAAAGTTATATATTTGCATGTATATAAGAAGCTAATATGATACATACCAATACCCTCATTACTTGTTTATCAACTCCTCCAAGAGAGTCAAGATACTGGAACTTTTCTTCCTTTTTGTTGATAACAGCCAAACACCAATGTATTTCCTTATGAACAGGGACAAATATCTGCATAAAGATATGGTCAGGATTCCAAGATTTAGCAAGAATAGAATAAAATTAGAAAATTATAAAATCAGAAAGTTAAATGCACACACACGTGCACGTGCGTTTGTAATATTAAACATTACTTTGTCACACTCAAGAAGACTGTATCCCAACTTCCTTTGGGTGGTCCATCTTCTAACTGACTTGTAATCATAGCCCGCCTTTCCACTTATCAACTATTATAGCAACATAAAGATAAAATTAAGTAACATAAACCATGGTTAGAAAGATGCTTCATGCAAGGCAAAAATTCCAAGCTAGATTGTGCACTCTTGCATTTTACAAGTCAAGTAACAGTTTACACTTGCATTATAAGAACACAAACAAAACATGATTCTGTAGTCTGTTCATTATTACTATACAATTGATGATTCTATAATCACACAGAAAACTGATTTAAACACTTCAATACACATTTCAGCTATTTTTATCTATTTACTCGGGATTTAGAAATCAGTTGAGTTTAAGCCTCATACTGTGTTCTAAACAACTAGGTGAAAGGTATCTGAATAAGTACAAAGCACAGTCCATTTCTAATATTTAAACTATTGTATAAGATTATAGTTGCTGATTACTCCATGCCTTGCGGAAAAGAGGAATACTGATTATTTATTTTTTCGAGTAAGAAAGTGGTACATAAATTTTGTATTCTAAGATATCATTAACATGGTAGAATTTTACTTCTATATAGTAAAATTTCTAATAAATTGTGTGTCACGTATTTGATATTAAATCCAAAGATAAATGAAAAATCATATCAACTTAAGTCCATAAATACCCATACATGCAAAGTTAAGGTATTTTTAGGGATTCAGGGAGCAGAAGAAAAAGGCATTCAGGTAGTAACCTTGTGAACCCTGTACTTCATATGGAATTAGAAATTTTTTTTAAGATCAACAGATGTGAAGTTATTAATAAATTAAATACATATTGATGGCTAGATTTAGGGAGCAAAAGAAAACAAACAATAAGGCGTTCAGGTAGTAAACTTGTGAAATGTGAACTCTACTTCAGATGGAACCAGAATGCTTTTTTAAGATCAATAGATATCAATTTATTAACTTATTAATATATTAAATACATATTGACGGATAGTCTTGTAGTTCTCAATATTCATCAACAAGATATGAAATACGGGTTTTGACTAGGGTTACGTCTAGTCGTCTAATATTTTGTTGAGGAAATTCCTTAATCAAAAAGAGAGATAAAATACGGTTTGATTTGGACGCATGCGTTAAGTGATTTATGGAGAGTAAATTCAATACTTTCGACCAATTTGTACAATGTTATATTGATGATAATCCTAGTTACCATTTGCAATTTCTTCTAAAACCATTTTAGATGCGTGCTTTACTTTTTTATCAAGCATTTCTTACTACACCACCATGTTTGGTACTTCACTTAATGCTGGTCTTCGCAACTTATATGGAAATAAGAAAATCAAAGAATCCACTCCTAGTCATCATCGACTTAAAATTTTAAGCGACACTCATTTTTGACATTACTAAAAGCAACCAATTGCTTTTTAATCCTCCAAACCATAGTAAACCTTGTAGACCAAAAGGAGTCACAAGGGCGAATTGGCAAATCGAGTTCACAATTACCCAAATAAAGAAATACATCCTAAAACAAGTCTATTTCATAATATGTGGGACGTAAGCAGGATGTAAATAAAGCCAAGAAAGGAGATGGCAAGGGTTCAAAGATAAATACTTAACTAACCTTCTTGTAGAAAAATGTGTTGAAGAAATGACATTTCAGGAAGTTCTTTGGTTCCTTCTTTTCCCTCTCTTTCAACAACTCGAGATATAGATTAATAACCTACATTATGAAAAGAAATCAGAACAGTGTATACTGATTAACAAGTTACGTTGCTCCCAAATATAACATGCATAATCAGAAGTTACCTCATCATTTAACCATGCCCCAGGTCTTAAACACCGTAAAACTTCTCCAGTGATTGTAATATTCGAACTCTCATGAGTGACCAAAACCTTCCTTCTACAGAATTAGAACACCATTTAATACCAAATCAGACACTAACGAGATAAGGTAGTCATTCACGTACGGGTATCCTATACATACATACCTACGTACTAGGTCACTAGCTGCATAAATAAATACGTAACGAACTACATACACTGATACACACATAAATGCATACATATACATACACACTATAAATCATACCGGCTAGAATTAGACAATGCGTCAGCAACCACTTCCATGTCATCCTCAGTAAGTGGCCGGAAAGGCTCAAGCAACATGTCCTGAAAAACAAATCAATTTAAGGCGAAACATAAATGAATAATTTAAGTGCCATTTTCCAATAGATAATGGACATAACAATTCACCTCATCTTTATCTGCCTCATCTTTCTTAGCAGGAATCAACTGTTTATACAAAGCTCTCTTTTCCTCAAGGAATTGGATATCAAAGCTCAATCTCTTTAACCGTGAGTCTCGCTTTTCAGCTGATTCAATCAACAACTTTTTATGATAAGGCAAACCTGCACCTAAATCCGAAACATCCGGCTTCTGGTTCAGTGATAAAGACTCTAATGTCTTCCCCTCCAACAACTCCGAAACCACACCCGAAGAAGTCGAAGGCTGAAATCCAAGGTTCTCTTCAGCCTTCCCATCTAATTCCCTATATTTGGCTCTAATGTCCTGCACCTCCCCTAACTTGCTAATGTCTAATTTGTTAATGTCTTCTCTCTCACTCTCCACCACCGCAATCTCCTCAACACCCGAGTCCCCTGAAGCATCATTCTCCTCATTAACATTCTTCTTATCATCATCATCAACATCATTAACCTCTACAACCTCAACATCTTCAAAACTAACATACCTACAACTACCCTTTGCGGCTTCCTTCGCGCCTTTGTATCGCGAAAACAGACTCCACATTCTTCCACCAGAACTATCCAATCGTTGCCTACCAATTCCACTACAACTACTATCTAATCCTTTCGAACTTGAATTAAACCCCTTAACAACTACACAAGGAGCTTGAATTTCCCTTACAATCGGAGTCACCTGCTGCGGATACTGACGAAGCCTCGAGACCAAACTCTTCACCGGAGCCACAGGATTCGAAGCAGAATCAGACGATTTGAGCTTCTTTGAGACGTGAAGATGATCATAACCGAAGGTAGATGGTGATGAAGGTTGGAATTCTGCGTTGCGCTTGTAGCGATTACTCGTTAAAGCACCCATTTTCGATTAGGGTTTGGGGGAAACCCTTGAGGTGGAGATCTATGAGGCGATTGTATGTTGGCATGCGAACGATGAAATTGGTTTGAGCATTAAAACCCTAGGTTGAAAGGGGGATTATTGATGAAGATTTTGGTTGATTGAATTTCACAAGATTTGTGTTAAAAGGGATATTGGATGAAGGTTTTTCAGCTGGTGTTGAAGTAGATCTATTTGTGACAGAAAAGTGTCAGTTTTGTGTGTTTGTGAAGAGGGTTTTGGATCATCAGATTCAACAATCTTTTTCTTCTTTTTTTGTTTTAGGTTAATTCTGGTTTCATTTTGTTTCTAAATTTATATTATTGTTTGTTGCTGGATTTTTAAAGAATCGTTATGTACACATCAAATATAGTTAAATCAAAACAGATATGTATACATCAAATGTAGTTAAATCATAACGTTAAATGTTTTAAGTTATTATATGATTGTAAAGTAAAAAAATTATTTGAATATAAAATTTGTTAGCTTACGTAAGTTATGCATACTATAAATGTGTTTAAGTTTTTATACACAGGGGCGGACCTACGCCCAAGAGTATGGAGTCAAGTGACCCCATTGATTTTGAACGGGTAATGTACCGTATAATACCGAAATTTTGGGTGAACCATAGTTTATTAGGAGGTGAACCCATTAGTATTTTAAAGTTTAAAAATAACTGACATTTGCTCTTGGTTCAGTGGTTAAGAGCGCGTTTGAATGGATGTTGGGTCCTGGGTTCGATCCTGGCTATTGGTTTTTTCCCCACTATTTTTTAAATTGTAAAAGTACATTTTTACCCTTATGTTTAATATTCATTATAACCCTAATTCAAACCCCCCCCCCCCCCCAATTGCTGCACATTGCCTTCGATTGTTCCGGTCAAACAGCCCCTTCCCCATTGCTGCACAGTGCTTTCGAATAGTGATTTATAGTAATTTTCAGTATTGTGTATGTGAAGCATGTTCTACTTTGAATAGGTTTTACTTTTGAATAGGTTCTGTACTCTGCAGAATTGAGTTGTGTATGTGCAGCATATTTTACTTTTTGTCACCAAATCACATATCATAACATTAAACAAATAAACAAATTGTGTCACCAAAAAGTGCAGCTCACATCTTCTAGTTAATTTGTATGAGTAATTTAGGTATGTAGAATTTTGATTGTGTTTAAGCCCCTAATTTTGTATTTGGTGTTTTCGTGGTTAGTTTTTTTAGTGATTTAGTTCTTGTGTGACCTTGATTTTAGGAAAATGGATTGTTTATTGTAAAAAGAAAATCATTGAACGTTGTTTATTCATCTAGTAATAGAATCCGAGAATGTGCTTAAGTTTTTTTTATTTTGGTATTGTAATTTTTTTAACATTTTTAATGCCCTTTAATTATGTCCGACCCGACCTGACCCGATCCCAAAAAAGTTTATGTTTTTTCGTTACAAATCAAATCACTAAAAAATAGTGACCCCATACGAAAAATTTTCTGGTTCCGCCACTGTTTATACATAGAATTCAATACCTAATCTAATTTTTACTTTGTGCATGCTAGTGTGTGGATTATTTTGCAGATTGAGAATTAAACAAATTCTTACATTACTCGTCTTGCTTAAAAGGAAAGTCAGATACCATCTCTAACATGTAAGTTTTATAAGGAGACAGATGATACAACCGTTCTATCTTAAACATGTTAGCTACATGGCTAGTAATATGACAATTCATAGGTTCAAAGTGTGGTCTTCCATGTTTCATCACACAAAAGCTTTCCAATTAATGTTTTCAAGAGGAAGATGGTGCATTCGAAAGTCTTAACAACAAACAAATGGCCAACTTAGAGCATATTACTTTAAGTGAAACTCGAACTCATGACCTGACATTAGAAAGTCATGGGATGCCCCCTCCCAAACCAATTGATCTAAAACTCTTTAGCGCAATAAACAATCTACTCTTTATAATCATACACTAATAATATTCAATAGTTCGCTGGAATTTTATACAATTACAAAATTCAGGTGGAGATTCAATACATGAATCTGTCTTTGTTACTTTAGATCTATGAAATCTCTTAAGGAACAAATCACGCAATAAAGACATGAAGCTTTTAGACATGCCTGTACTGCTGCATGTTTGTATGTCCGGTTTTGCAAGATGTAATCTTAATAATATGACTCTTAAGATATCTTATAAATGCAATATAAACTGTATAAAGATCAACAGCTATATAGTAATTTAAAAAAATTAATCATTATTAACTGCATCTGAACTGCAAGCTAGTATTTAAGTAATCAAGTACAACATCTGTATTCGTATACATTATGAATTAATATAAATAAATACAATGCAAAAAATATACCAACGTATGTTAACAACACAAGCAACAATACCATTTAAATGCATATACAATTAACCTGCAGATATCTCAGCCTTATGCGTGTCATCATCACCTAGAAACTCAGATCTTAACTTCATAAGTAACCGCCCTAAATAATTGAGACCTTCACCATCACGGCCTCCGCCCCAGAAGAGATCATGAGGCGACGCTTCAACCAATATACTGCCCGATGTTGATAAAAGCATTGAATTCAAATGTGGGTAAATTGAGAATTTGCATTTTAATGCTTTGTACATCACTTCTGTTTTTATGCTTTCCCAATCAGCTCTTACCTGCATAACCAATGTGTTCTATTAACTTATTGACACTTTCTTTGTAACCATGAGAACAAGTCAGCCAGAAACTAACGACCATCACCAATACCCACATCGTCTCTAAGAGGTTACTTATTGACTTTTTTAGTAACCGTTCTTTACCTAGAAAACTCACAAGATTGGGTAAAAGACAGCTTATGTCAAGCATGTGGCCTTAAGAGTGTTAAAGGTAGAAAATCAGTTGAAGCTAGATTTACACATGAGACCTTTTCTAGAGGGACTTAAAGATTTACCATTGAGCCACCCGTTGAAAGTTATTGACTTTTTGAAACCGACTAATATTGTTCTTATGAAAATGTCAGGAAAAAAAACTCAGCTAGCATCATTAAGTTAAGAACGTACCATATCCGGGTGCTCCCTTTGTATTCTCCTTCCCATTCGTGCCGCTTCTTCAGGACTTTTTGCTGAACGTATTGCTTCCACGTAACTTCTGGCATTAGGATTGTTTGAGCCCACAAACTTGTGGGCCTGCATTTTGGGTAAAAAATAGAACTCAAATCATATCATATGAATCATATCTAGATTCTAGAGGTGGCAATTTTAACCCATTTTGCTTATAAATGGTTGTTTCCAGTTATCTTTCATCTCAAACGCATAAAATAAAAGGAAAATAAAATAATAACTTAATTAGGAAACATGTAAAAATATGCAATCAAAATGCACCAAATTTTTTTGTAATAATGATTTTTTTACATATTATTGTAATAATGAATTTTTTTACATATTATTGTAATAATTAAAATTTTGTAATCATAGTTAACACAGTAGTTAGTTATGTAAAAAACTAAAAGTTTTACGGTCTGTTTCAACCCACACCAAAAATTTCCCATTTTAACCCAACCCATTTTTAACTTGTTACCCAACCTGTTTAAACTGCCCATTTTCACCTCCAGTTATAATGTAGGAAGCTATAGGTGGTGCAGAAAATCACCTGATAATAGTGCTCTACACTTGACCAAGTGACATAGTCTCCATTTTCATCAGGCAGTCTGATTGGATGAGGAGAAAAGTTGGAGAAACTCCCATATGGGTCCCATGTCTTATAAAAGAATATGATTGGTGAATCAAAAGGAGATATAGATGGATCAATGGCTGAGGTTTCGTCAACCGATGGAATAACAGGTGTCATATCAGGAATGGGTTGCAGATAACCACTTATAAGCACATCAGATCCTATCTGCCATTTGAGTTGACATTTTAAGTTTTTGACTCTTAAGACACGGGCACTTAAATCTTTAAATGGATACTTTATATTTTATAGACTAGATCACATTAAACTGTCCCTGCAGTTTGGTCCAAATTACAGAATTCATCCCATGTGGTTTGTAATTTGTCATGGACTAGGAATAGGTGTTTATGTTTGTTTTACTGTTCATAATTCCTGTCATATAAATTTCACATAATCGATTCAGTTTAAAGAGGTGAAGGATATATGGAACTGATGGTTCACCTGTGTTTCCATTTGGGTGGTGGGTGTTTGTGTTTGATTTGGGTTATTTGAGTTACAAAATTTGGGATTCAACTTAGGTGTTGGTGCTTAATTAAATGGCTACAGTGTTCGTATTTGTTCATATGTGGTGGTTACGGTAGTCAATGGTAGTGATTCATAGCATTTGTGAGGTGGTGGTTTGAACGGCGGCTAGGAGGGGTGGTGGCGGCATGTTCAATGTTGTATTTTGGTGTTTTGACCCACTGCTTGGACTTATCAAACTGAAATCAAATGATAATACTCTAAATAAATATAAATTATCTTAAAAGTAAACTAAAATATATATTTTATTAAGTTAAATAAATGGAGACAAGTGAGGACCATTTTACCCTCATGGCTTGTCATGAGGGGATTTTACGGTGTTTTTAACGTCTGTCCAAATTAAGAACTGAATCTGTGCCAAGTGCAAACCACGGCTTTCGTTAGTGTAAGTTTTCATACCTAGGAACCTTTTCTAAAACTTGACCAAACCACAGGGACCACATGTGTAATTTAGTCTATTTTATACGAACCTGCTCATAAGAAACATCAATTAACTCCAAAGCCTGTGTCATTTCAACCATTCCAAGTTCCCCAACTGGAGAAGGTGCATTCTTTCCACCAATTATTTTAGGAGCAACAAAAGCATGAACCTGCACAAACAAAGCACATACATTTAGGTGGCGTTGGGTTTGCAGTAGAGTATTACTATGTGTATGGGTTTGACAGCAATCCGGTATGAGAATGGGAATCAATTACTAAACCGACCTTTGGTCCTAGGTTTGAGGATATGATTCCAAATCTTAAGACCCATACCCTGAAATTAAACACATTTTATCATTCCATTCCCCATTCCCAAACCCTCAATCCAATTATAAACACCACATACCTTATGTATGACACCAGAAGAAATAGCAGATGCAGATAATGTCCCGCCACATTCCCACAAAAGTGAAAGATACCCACGATCATAAAGGTAATTCACAACATCTTTGGGATTCAAGATATCAAACTCCACAACTTCAACACCTTTAGATGCAAGAAACTTCTGGAAACTTCTTCTTGCACCTCTTTGAGTGACAACTATTGTAGATGCTTCTCTGACATCCCAAAGATTAGCAACCTCCGGAAGATCAAGAGTTTGTGACATGACAATTCTCATAGGTATGTGTCCACCACCATGTCTTGGAGTTAAACGTGGATCTATATTTAAAAATGAAAATAGATTCAGTAAAATATAAGTCCGAAATCTGAAAAAGTTATAAAGTTAGCAGGCAATAAAGTTGCATACTATCTTTGCGTACAGTATTTCCTCCTACAATTACTGCGTCACTTCTACCACGTAATTCAAAAACACGACATCTTGACTTTTTGCCACTTATCCATGACGCGTGCCCACTGGTAGCAGCAATTTTTCCTATCCAAATACAAAGATACAATGAATACGCTTAGCTTATGGTAAATTTCAATATCTTTTTAAGTGCATGATACTAACCGTCAAGGGTCATTGCATACTTGAGAACAGAGAATGGGACTCGACAAGCTGATCTATATAGCAAAGGAGCATTGACAACGAGACATGATTTTAGAGCATCCTAGGAAAATATAAATTTAGTTAACAGATGGATGAGTCACTATCAAAGGCAGAAATACAAATAAACAGAAACTTAAAAATAAAGGCCAAAGTGGTAAGCTCAAACCATTTACTTGTGAACAGGTTGTGTTTTTCTCAGACTGGTCAAACCAAAAAAAGTAAGGTAAAGGGGAATGGGTTACAACTCGCCCAAAGTTAATTTACATGCCTAAAAGTGTATAACATCCAAAATGGTTTTATTCAAGCATTATGATTATCACTGTAACAAATAACAATGCCTTTTGTAATCACAATCAACTAATTAATTATTTAAAGAAATGGCCTAAAAAGTTTGTGGGTCGGCCCTACCCGACCCATCAGTTTTGGCCCATAATAGAATTTCACACGTTTCAACCAAAGCAGTGACCCATTACCCAACCTGCTTGGCCTACCCATCTTGTCACCTACAATTTAAAGCATACCTCGATGGAGATGCTGCTTATATCTTCCCCAAGAACATCAACCTGCAGCCCTTCAGCTCTTAATGTTTGAATAGCCTTTCCCCGAAGATGTTGTAATGGATGTCTGATCCCGATAACAACTCTACTGATTCCTGCCTAAGATTTATGCCTCAGATGCATGTAAATTTGAAGTACAGTTTCTCAATAACTTTTAACTAATCTCAATAGATGACAGAAGCAAGTATCATTAATCATTGTATTTCATTTTGGAACTAATTTGCTATATCTTGCCATCGTGAATGCTATTCCAGGATGATAACACAAGCGACATAAAGGCCTGTTTCAAGCCATACCAATCATTAAAATTACAAAAATCAATTATTTTTGTAGCTTTAACTTTCTATTTCAGTTAAAATATAATGTTTAAGACTTTAGATAGACAAATAAAGTTTTCATAACATTACAAAGCCTAAAATATAAAAGAATATGTCCATAAATTCAAGACCCATTCAAAATACTAAGTAAACAAAGAAAACTATAAGCAAGAACAATACAAAAGATTTACAACAGGAATTTAGAATACGCGGGATTTAGGATAAACTAACTGAAGTTCTACTCACAGCAGCTATGCAGAACTGAATTCTATGATGTTCTCCAGGTGGCTCAAGTTAATAAATATAGTATAGTTGAGGCTTGAGATGTATGGAAAAACCAGCATAAACTAAAGCTGATAAGTGTAACAAATTATACTGAGTTTCAAAAGATTTAACACATGTTATTGAACTGAGCTCTCAACAAAAATAGCAACTTTTATGAGATTAATTATGTGTGCAATATGGATGATGTGTTGCTACTAAACATCCAGTACACGTTAGAGCCATATAAAATATTGCCAGCTTCAAAATAAGTATTGTAAGACTGTTGAGTGTGTCAATGATTCACATTGATTCATACCCTTCGAGCCAAATGGTAGTCACAATCAGCCAGTCTTAATAATACTCCTTTAACGCCAAAATAGCACTACACAAGTTTACTCTATTGACTTCGGATGTCAAGCCTAACTTTGAAGGGAAGTCCAAATGAGAACCACTAGATAATTAGAAATCAAAGAAGTCACTATTTTTCCCTTGGATCATGTTTCAATGGATTATGTTACATCCACTTCATGAAGCTTGCTTGCATTATCAAAGGCCAAAAAGGCAAAAAGTGGTTCCTTTGGTTCCTGATTATTAAACGAATCTCGTTTGAACCCACCCCCAAACTTTGCATATCAGTAACTAAAAGCTACCACAAGCTCTACACATGTAATACCATATAACAATAATCACATTCATTACAATGTTCAGTTAGAATTTCCACACAATTTAGGTTTTTACAACAACCATCACATCGAACATTCAGAGTATTATCCAAAAGATTCACAAGTAAAGGAACCTTAAGCAACTAACCAAATGCATCACATAACGAAATCAAATGCACAAACCTTTATCAAAGCCGATACAGCACTATAATCCCCATGGCAATCTCCAGGTTCCATATTAACATACGCAGTGGCCCCACGGCAATACTCTCCGGCGGCCTCCACCGCCTGAACCTCCGCCGGCGTCGTACCTTGCGCGTACAAATAACCTTCTCCGACAACGTTCCCGCCGCCGCTGGTTGTCGCTACCACGCAGCCGAAGTTAGGGTGCGGCGAGGTGAAACAGGCGGACTTATCAGACAACTCGGCGGCGCGTTTCACGTACGACGCATCGAGCGCGTGGTGGTGGTGGTCGTAGTTGCAGGTGATGATGGGGGTTTTGATGCATTTGATTGGGGTAGAAAACCCCATTGATATCGCCATTGTTGATCGGAGATTGTGAGGTTCTGTGGTGGTCGGAGATTAGCTCAGGGGATTCGTTGTGATTAGGGTTTTGGTTGTGGTGTAAAAAGGTCCTCTGAGTATACAATGGTTGGTGAAAAGGGGGTTTTGGTTTTACATTTTGTAATTGTGACACTTAACTTGTCATATAGCTACAAGTTAATCTTTGCTAAGACACTTTAACTTGTCATATACCTACAAGTTAATCTGCCTCTTTGTTTTAAACAAAGCATAGTTAGGGAGTATATGTTTTGTGGACTCTAGTTCTACTTCTACCTCACATATTGGACATAGACGAGGTGTTAACTACTTCTCTTTTTGTCAGGGTTTGAGTCGGTAATCGATACATCATGCCATCAAAAGAAATTTATCATTTATTCTAATCATAGACGACTTTCTAGCAGTGTCATTTTTTATTTATTTTTCAATCAGGAACCTTATTGATTGACAGAAAGTACCTAGGTTGTCAAGTTTTCATATTCATTCATCTTCTAAAACTGTTATGTTGTTAAATTTAAGCAAAGAATGGCATTAAAGCTGCTTGAATTCCCATTTCCACCTAAAATTGGTCCTTTCAATCATACCACCATCGGCTCTCACAAGTGATTAACTAGAATATTGGATTTACCACAAGCATATAGATCAGGGAAAATGACAAAGTGTGTGTGTGTGGGGGGGGGGGGGGGGGGGTTAGCTCAATTATCAATGTTTTCAGAACCGGATCGGACGGCGAACCAGTCACCTTACTGGTCGACTGGTCGAACCGGTCGGAACGGATTTAAGAAAGATGATGATGTCATGATTATATATGTGTATATTAGATAATAGTTATATATATAATTCAATATCAATATCTTACATGTGTAGTTTATAGTTATATATAAAAACTCAACAATCACCTTATGTCACTCTAATTAATAGTTTGAATCACCCGTTAAACTCATTAAAATCAAAAAAACTAAAAAAGAAATTAAAAAGTTTCAAAATCCGGTCCAACTCGGTTCCCGGTTCTTGGTCTGAGCACCGAACTGGTTCGAACCGATCAGTTCCTTGAAAACAAAACGATTTAGGGTGGATCGGGCCAGTCCGACCCGACCTCTGAATCCCGGTTCGACCGGCCGGTCCGATCCGGCTCTGAAAACAATGCTAATTATCTATTTAGAAAAACACATGGTCTCCATGATTGACTTTCTGCTTCCATATATCTGCCAATTAAATCGAAAATTTGAATCTCGATCAAGTATATGTTCTTTCAAGTTCTAACGTTACATGCTTTCAGCGGCACTGAGTTATATCTTCTTTTGTAGTTATGTATTGATGCAACAACCTTCA
The DNA here is from genome assembly GCA_025215565.1 of Flaveria ramosissima. Lineage (NCBI taxonomy): Eukaryota > Viridiplantae > Streptophyta > Magnoliopsida > Asterales > Asteraceae > Flaveria > Flaveria ramosissima. Next base: position 53,937,378 of record CM046038.1, read on the forward strand.
ACTGTAACTTATTTTTTTTCGTTTGTGTCGATCCACCAGCACCCTTTTGTTAGTAGCCATGAGATGATATCTGGATCAAATGACCCCAACTATTTATCCTTTGTATTGAAATCTGCCATAGAAGTTTATGAATTGACCCCATTAATATACCAGTGAAGTATGGAGGGTATAATTAAAATTACTCTCTAACAAAATGGTTAGTTCGTTGTATTGTGCACCATTAGGTAATAGGTGATGTGTTCGAATCCTATTGTAACCATTGTATTTTGCTTTTCTTTTTTATTCTTTTTAGCCCTACCTCAACCGGCTCTTTTAAAAGACACACAAACTATAGTTACCTCTCATGAAATTTAGTCCTTCTTCCCCGGTCTCGATCCGTTTTCATCCTCTTCATCAATCTTGTCAAGTCGTATGAAGCCATCAAGACGCCAAGAAACACCAAAACAATCGTGACTTTTTCGAGCAACTTTTGATTCACTAATTTTATAGCAAATAAAAAATCTTAAATCTATGTCCAACCATATAATTTGATACGATGAAAAAAATTGTGTTTACCCGATCCAATAAAATTCTCTTTGGGTAGACATACAATAGATGAAAACGATGACCTGGTGATAAAATTCCTTTCTCCTTTATATAAATTTTAAAGTTAAATAACAATATGTTTTCTTGATATTGAAAGTTTTTTTTTTATTTTGGTTGTATAGAGAGAAAAACAAAACATTTGTATAGTTACACCAAAGGAGATTTGATACCGGAACCTTAGAGTATAATCAAAAGATATTATACAAAGTGATATTTAGAATTCATACCCAAGGTAAAACACACATTCACCATATTCTTCATACAAAACACCTTGTTGTAAATGGAAGTATTACATTGGGCTGAACATATATTGAAGTTCTTTTAGTTCATGGTTTCTTGAAGGATAGCTAAAACTTCACTGATTTTAAATAAGTAATTAACTAATTACCCTTTGGACTTCTCATCCGTAGGAGATGCTCCTCCTTAATTTGTTTCTAAAGAGGTGTTCACATGTAATTTTCTTTTTCAAACATTGGATTTTCTATTAAAAACCGACGAATCCTAGCAAGGATATAGAATTCCAAAACACAAATTATAGTTTGCATGTTCCAAATACTAGCAAAGGATACTTGGAGCTTCCCTAATTGGGTCCATGGAGATCCATAGACACTTAGGCGGCAAAGAAAGAGTTGATATGACACTGATGTGAATAGCACGAGGGAGAAGAAAAAAATGATATGTCTGTCATGAACACGGGTTGTGAACACCGTTTTACACTTTTACTTTTACGACTACTTATTTTTTGATCGATTTAAGACTGCTAATTTTGTGATAGATCTGCGCCCTCTAATTACTAGTAGTGTTAATTCTAACTTTTAAGTAATGATATTGATTATTTTCAAAAGTAAATTATACTGAAAACCCACAAATAAAAATATGGTGATATGTTTGTATTTTTTTACTCAACTTCATATGAAAAATAAGTACCCTTTTATAAAGCATACACAACTTTCTCCCCCTCCTTCGCTACTTATTTCATTCACAAGGGAATTGATTTGTTAGAATTCACTCGAATTTGATGGGATCATAATCCTAATTCCGTTCTTAATCTATTTGGCTTGCAAAATTCATCGAAAAAGAATATTGGACCAAACAAATAAGTGGTTGGTTGGATAATGAAAATAATTAAAAGTAAAACGAATATCCACAAATTTATTCAAGTAAGGATCCCAACGTTTCGATCTTTTAGTGAATATACTTAACAGTCCTTCACCATTACTAGCTCTACTACAATTGTACCCACCACCCCTATTGTTGTTGCTACCGTTGTCATCTTCAATAAGTAACTATGAGGAAACAAGGAAAGTATATACACCAAGTTGTTGTACCTATGGTGCAGAACAATAAGATATAAGGATAAAATCCACGTTTTATGTTTTAGAACTATAGCTGTACGATACGTACATAAAAAATGACACCTATGTTTTGAAAGGGAAAATGGACAAAATTAGAAGAGAACCGATTGAGGCCTTGTGAGGACTTGGCTTCGGCCTAATGGTTCTCTATGTATCTTTAAGAACACCTACATACCACGAATTCCCTCTAGACACTTAAGAATCTAATATACATGTTTGGTTTGTTTAAGTGGAAGCAAGTAGGTCCATTTAGTTGTGGAATCACACATTCTTCTTCGATACATGTCCGTATTCATCTATTCGTGGTCTTTCATTGAATATGCTCCTATGCACCTTGGTTTCCTCTATTAACATACAATGTTTGGGTAAACGTCACACGATCCCAAATAGGACTAGACTCTGATTGTTTTTCTAAATAAACAAAATAGACAAACATATCCAACGAGTCCCACTCAAAGAGTAGGGAGGATAAGATGATGTCAAACTTTACATCTATCTCATGAGATAGGGAGTCTATTTGATTGTTTTTCTATTTTATTTAGATGGTTGGACATAACTAGATACAAAAAACAACCGAATGTTGAATGTTATTGGATATATTGTACGTACCATTCTTTAGTGTTACATTGTATATATGTTGAGTCATGACATTATCATGAACCTATTGTTTGTACCATACAAATCATTATGTTAACGTAGTTAGAGATAAGACGATTGGTGTAGTGTGGCATAATCAGTGCTTGAATTTGCTTTGATAATTAGAACTACCTGGTTATGTGTATGTAATCTAAATCAAGTGCAACCTTTAATTAGTGACTAATCAATTAAATCATGCTTTGATAATCTAGTGAAACAAATTATTCATATATATAACAGTTATTTAACACATGTTTCACTTTTCTTGTCATTGATCCATGATAAGACAACTAGCAATATTTGATAATTAAGTAAATAGTTTTTATATGTGAAGTGTTTGACAAGTAGCTTGTCATGAATGAATCCTTTTTTATTAGTACTATAAGAGATAAATACATGTTCTTGTTCACAAGTTCCTTTCAAATGTTAGCACCATGATTGAATGCTCTTGTTTTATGTGTCGACAAAGTCGTTGGTAAACGATTACCAGTTAGATGTTTCCATGAAAGCGCGTATCTAGTCACGCACGTGTACCCTCTTTGCCCAAACGAGCAAGCAACATATTTATATATACACAGAACTAGATATATAATGATATCAACATGGTTTCTTCTATGACTAAAACATGTGTATGCATACAATATGACCAAATGAGTCTTGCAACTTCAGAGACAATGGTCTTCAAAATGACCATTATTTCATATGAATCATTGTTATATTCATTGGTCTGCTGTCACTTGCCTGTCTCTTTTAATGTGAACAATCTTCTTAATTTCCCTTAAGACTATATTAAGAAAGACTATACTATCTATCGTATGTAATCGTTCAACTTCAACCGGTAATGAAAATGTACGATTTAGAATAAAATAATCTAGACTGAGATATTGTCTTTAAACAAGAAATGTCGACAACACTGCTTTACTTTTCCAAGATTTATTGTTGAAAAACATCAATATAAGTTTCAAACGTTGTTTAGTTTAAATGATTAATGTGTAATGTTTGTTTTCATGATAAACATATAATAGACACCGAAGAAACAAATATATATTACTTATCTCCTCTTGGTCTTTGTTGCAGTGTATGATTTACATCATCTTAAGTAAATCTTGAAAAAATATATGATTGTGAGATTAGATTTTTATAGTGAAGACTCTAGTTATCATTTTGCCATCATAAGTCTACAAATAAATTTGATTTTCTCAAACAATAATTTGGTCTCTAAGAGAACTGTGTTGAACGTTCTTGTGCCATCTTCTTGGTTCAAAAGAGAACCTCGGAGTACTTGATAGAGTCATGGGAGGCCCTGAGAGGGGGCAGGGTGGGCGATCGCCCCGGGCCCGATCACTTTAGGGGCTCGAAACTTTTTAAAAAATTTACATTATATATGTATGTATATATATTTTTTAAAATAACTATAGGTTATCAACAAACTAATTAACAAACCCAATAGCAAGTTATTATTTTGACCTATTGAAACTTAGGGCTGATTAACATTTTAATTAATTTAGTCCACTATCATATATCAAGTCTAAACTCGTTTTAAACGCTAGGAGAGTCTGACGATTCACGTAAGTAACTAAGTTAGATTATTTTGGTATAAACCTTTTGTTTATTAGTATAACAATTATTGTCGTATTATAAATTAATTTTGTACATACGAATTAATGCTTTTATATTATAGCGGCCTATTTTTTTCTACTCGTTCAGGACCTAAATTTTTTTAAGAATTCTCGGGACCGGTCCTGGATAGAGTTAAGTATTATGACATTATAAATGATGACACATAGAGCACAACATATATGTGAAATCTCAAGGATTTTAAAATTTTACAATTTGTGTAAATATATTGGAATGTTCACATTCCAACACAAATTTAATTTCTATAGATCGGATGATTTAAAATTTATAATCCGCAAACAGGGCATGCCTTTTGGACGGGTGGTTGTGTTATCGTTTTGGGACCCTAGATATCTAAAAAAAGTATATTATATTAAAAAAGGCTTCTACTTATTTTGTTAAACACTTAAAATCATTAGACTATTAAAAGCATCATTAGAAGTGAAAAAACAAGCTTAGATGAGACATGCAATACATAAAAATTACCCTCTCTCTCCTCCTTTTCCCTCACCACCATTTTTTCTTTCTTCACATCATCCATTCTTTACTCCATATTACCTTTTTTTCTTAAAAAAACAAAAAAAACATCTCTATTGGAGATGGTCTAATAAACTCATCAAACATTTTTAATTATTTCAAGTTTAACAAACATCAGAGCCCATTAAATTTCAATTATTTTAGTCTATTATCATTTACTTATTATTAGAATTTAAACTCATTTTAAAACTCAAGCAAAATAACTTGCGATTTGGGGTGTGGGCGGTTAAAAATATGTCGGAACACATGAGGTCAAATCGATCAATCGATCGAACTATGGTCTCATTTTTTCTCTAGGGTCTCATATTTTCCTCGGACAAGGTCCAGGGCCCAAAAAATTTCGACGATTCTCGGGGATGGCCTTGTCTGCGAACATTTTACAATTGCTCAGTGACATATTTATTTAGGGATGTTCACATTTCTACACATTTTTTAAGTGTGCGAATACGTCAAATATAGGGTTTGTATAGTGCAAAAATGAAGTTATGAGACAGGTAGAGTGATAAAGACTTGTTTCAAGATGAATAAATTATTTCGAAGTGTAGGACAAGTAAAGAAAAGATTGTGAGAGACTGATGCAGATGTGTGTCTAATGCTCAATATAATAAAAACTAATTATTTATGCTCATAAATCTTTCCATAATCGTTACTGATATACTTCTAGAAGAGATCGATTACTGTACTACACATGAACAGTCAGTGTATGTATATATTTATATCACTATATATTCTGTGACAAAACTATTAGTTATGTAACATCCTATGAGCAAAATAATAAAATTCATGTTATTTCATTTTGTAATTATTTTGACATATATGTTCCTGTATATATATAAGTTATTTAATAAATGATTATTATCAATGAAGTTGGTGCAACAATTCTGTCTCAGTTTCTTTGAAACTGTTAGACTAAAATAATGTGAAGCTTGTGCTATAAAATTTGGATTAAAACTCACCAAGCAAAGAGTTTGGAATGAAATAACTCAAATTTGGGGAGTGTTGTGGGATGTTGTCAGTCCTATCGCAAACTAGAGGATCGAACGTCGTTCGTGACAATTGCCCAATTTTCTAACGCATAGCTATGCATTCCCATGCGATCACCATGACGCTCCATGCCTTCAGCTCTTCTACTTTTTCTTTTAAGACGAAAAACAACAAACATTAAGCAATGATAAGTTTTTGGTTTACAATATATTAAATATAAAATTATATAATTGTAATCACTACCTCTAGATTAGGATGAAGAACACATGATATCCTGGTGTTAATAGTGCTAGCCTGCCCGTAATGGTATAATGGAGATCATTAGTGACCGTAAAGCCGAATATGTGCCTCATAGTTGTGAGTCACCAAAAGGTCTCGCGCAGCAGTGTTTAAAATGTGTGAGGTGTGCACATAGATTTAACAAATCTATTGACACACCCATCATATCAAAAGATGTTAATGTACTTAAGATGGTTAACCTGTGATCTATTAATTTGATCATCGTTAATATCAATATTAATATAGATACAATTGAGCTCTTTATAATCTTCTAGGAGGAAAAACCTATACCAAAACAAGTCATGCCCCTAGCTGGTTCTTTCTTCAATGCTACAAAAAAATAAATTAATCCAAGAGATCAAGCAAAAAGGATATGTACTATTTTCATTTTTGATCTGCAAAAGAATATTTTCCTATAGTTTTCACAATGGTGCATATATAAGTTAATTGCAGCAAGTTAAGAACTACCAATTAAAACAAATAAAATTGAAACTTCATTGCAAAAACATTGTTTGATTTGTTTATGACAAAACAACTTAAAGTTTCAAAGTCAAGGTACAAGAATGTATGTGGAGAACTAAAGTTCTATACGCCTTTCGAAAGCGTATATGTTAAGACTAAAAGTAGGTGACAGCTTCTTAGAACCGCCGTCCATCTCTTCTTTCTTTTTTACAGTTGTAAGTTAGAAGTTATATAATCCAAACCTGTTGGCAAGAAAACTTCAAACTCATACCAAACCTTATCATTGAGTTCACATTAATATAAACTAACACCTCCCCTTTACCTTTCACCTCTTTTGATCAAAATGATTGTGTAGCTACTTAGGATATATAAAGGAAGTTTACTTGTAAGTTTTAGATAACTATCTTGTAAGAAAGGTAGTAAATATGGAAGGAGAAGTGAAAAAGGATGCAGAAACACTTCCACCAGGGTTTCGGTTTCATCCTACCGATGAAGAACTCATCACTTCTTATCTTATAAAGAAGATATCAGATTCTAGTTTTACTGCAAGGGCAATTACTGATGTTGATCTCAATAAATGTGAGCCTTGGGATCTTCCTGGTATGTGCTTATAGCTTTCTTCTTCTACTAGCTTCAAATCTGTGGGTTAATTTGATTATACTAGTTTTCTATGCAAGATCACTAAATAAGTAAAAGATCAATTAAAATATAAAAATATATACAAATCTAGGGTTTGGTTTTGTTTTTCTGTGTGATTAGGTATTCAAAATTCATTTCTGCAGCAAGGGCTAAGTTCAATTTAATTAATAAAAGTTCATTTTTTATGCTGAAAATAGCAATTGAAGTGTTGAGATTTTTTATGTATATTCGAAAATGTTTTCTTCAATTTATAGTTTGTGTAATTACTAGATATTACTTATAATCATCACTATGATCACCACCCCAGTTTCAAAACAAAGTGGCAAAGAGGAAATTATATTTTTCATCAAGAGATCACTTGTTAGGTTTGAATCTATCATCACCATCATTGATTTGATAAGATAAATAGAATAAAATAGGTTTTCAAATAAAAAACAAAACTAATTAAGAAGAAGAGTTTCTTTTTATTATCTCTGGAATTTTCATCTTGAATCTTGATCTATTGAATTTTTTTTTATTTTACCATATTATATTTAATTATTTTTATCTAAATGCAGTCGGATTTTGAATAATCATGATGGGAATCATCAATTATCTTTGCAGGAAATATAAGATGATTGTTAGTCGCATATTAAAATCATTAAAATTTGGCAGGAAAATATGAATCTTATGCAAAGAAGAATTTACACATAGTAATGGTTAACCTCATCTTCTTTTTTCTCAACAAACTTAAAGAAAATCACTTGTTGAGTAAATATGCATGATAATCTACTCTTACACTCAAAACAGCATACAGATTTTGTCAACTTTTGAAAGACTAAAGCTTTCATGTGATAATATCTCATAATCCTAAGTATTTTAAGATCAATTAGCCAATTCAGAAAAAGTTATTTAAGATTAATATATGTTACTACAAGATCACCTTTCCTCCATCTCATGAGATAGAAAGGCTGTACGTATGTATTGAATAGGCGATTAACATTTGCGGAGTAAATCTGAAACAGGAAAGGCGAAAATGGGAGAGAAAGAATGGTATTTCTTCAGCCTAAGGGACAGGAAATACCCAACTGGAGTGAGAACAAATAGAGCTACCAATACCGGATATTGGAAGACCACCGGAAAAGACAAAGAGATCTTCAATGGTGTGACCTCAGAGATTGCTGGTATGAAGAAAACATTAGTGTTTTATAGAGGAAGAGCCCCTCGTGGCGAGAAAACCAATTGGGTCATGCATGAGTATCGCGTTCATGCCAAATCTATGCTTCGAGCCTCCAAGGTACCTAGCTATATTTCACGTTGGATTTTGCTGCATCTGTTTGTGTGGGGTGTAGATGTTTAAAACAAAGAAACACAGTAAAAATCCTACTTATAACAAAGCTATTAATTTGTAAGGTCTGGGGAAAACAACGAAAATTGTAAACCTTTCATCTATCACAAGATACAGAAATTAAGGCTGCTTTCGCTGAGACCCCGACTCAAAAACCGTTCTTTTTTCACATGTAACATATATAAATCCAGAAGGTGTCAGTTCTTGACTTCCCTTTTAACCAAATTCACAGTTTTCCAGAAGTCTTTCTAGTGTTCAAAACAAAAATCGATCAAGATCGACACGGCAGATGCATCTCCTTGAAAATCATACAATTTCATATGAAAATCTAACAATTTTTTTGGCCAAAAAGGTGTAATAATTATTGATTTGGATCTCAAACAGATCATACCATTACATATGAAGAATATAAAGATGTATTTATCAATTTATGCCTATATGCAAACAAAGAAACATAATAATTTTTTTCTTCATGGTAATATATGCTACTATTTTAAGATTTATTCATCTTTTCTTGGTTATATATATGCACTGTTAACTGTGTTTATTATCTCTTGTAGTTATTAATTTATCATTTATCTTCAAGTTTATCTGTTAGTCATTATTCCGTCTATAGTTTGAATATATGGATGGTTATTAACGTTCTATTATTATCATTAGTTGATTAGCTTTATCATTATTTTTTTGTACTCAGAAAATATTATTCACCAGTACAGTTTTTCAGTTCTTTTGAATTCTTTCGCGCAGGATGAGTGGGTTGTATGTCGGGTTTTCCAAAAGACCGCCGGTGGCAAGAAGTATCCATCATCCAGCCATTCGCGAGTCATGATGAACCCCTACAACCTTGAGATCGGTCCCGCTTCAGGCATTCAAATGCCTCCCCAAATCATGACATCAGATCCTAATTATCAGTACCCATACGGGTTAGGAAGAACTTACATGACTAATGCTGATCACACCCCCGAGTTTTCTAGAATGTTTAGGGGCGCCACGAATTCAAACATGCCTCAGTTAAACTATCCTAACGGCGATGGAGCTGAACTCTTTACCATCTCCGGGCTGAACCTAAACTTAAGAGGCTCAACTTCATCACAAATGAGGCCATCAATACTGTCACAACCACCACCACCATCAGGAGCAACAGCATCACTACCACCACAAGCGCCTGAAGACGTAGGTTCCTCGATGTTCATAAGTAGTCGAGGACTTACGAATGCAGAAGCCATGGGTTATGATGGGGATCAGATCAGTGCCACCAGTGATGGGCTTGTTAACAATAGGTTCATGAGTATGGACCAGTGTGGTGATCTTGAGAATTACTGGGCTCCCTATTGACTGTTTATGGTTAAAGGATTATTATCTAAAAGGTCAGTTAAAGAAGGGTATATACACCATCAAATGCATGGGTTTAATGCCTCAAGGTTAACTGGCCTTGGTCCCTATTGAATGAGATAGGGTAAGTTATCTTATGTTAGTTTTGTGTAGTTGGTGGTGGTTTTTTTTATTTTCTTAAGAATTTGGTTAGATATCTAAATAATGTTATGGATAGATGATCACATAAATAGGTTTGTGGGGGAGAGCCATATATATAAATATGTAAGGATAACTGCCTCACAAACCTTACTGCAATTGTGAAATATGAACTTATGTTATATGTTAATTTTTGGTTGTTTAGTATGCTAGACTTTGATCTTACTTCAACGTCACTACTAATTTGTTTGAATGATCACTACCTGAAAATGGAGCAATCACGATCGCAATTTTGATCGCAAACTTGTGTGGTTACAAAAACTTTCGTTGGCAATGTCATTGTGCTACCATTTGCCCAATGAGTTATTTTACGACCGCCTTTAGTGACTGAAACTTTGGTCTCTAATGTTGAGACCAATTTACGGCTGTCGTGTTTTGCGACCAGTTTGCTATATATTCGGTGAGCAGTGGACGAGTAATATACCAGGGTGTATATAGAGACCTAGGTCACCTTAAAGCATAACTAATGGGCTTGAACTTAAAAACCCTAATGACATACAATGTCTATTACACTTTCGTGATTTGAGTGGGAGGAAACCGAACATTCAAACCGGAGAGGATATCATTAAACCTAACAAAGATGATCAAAAACCCTAGGTGAAGATGTCAACATATTAGGATATTGATGGAACATGAAGAACAAGTTGAATCATTGCCACTTTTCTAAAACAAAATGAACGTCAATCTCGATATGTTTGGTTTGTTATATTGTACCTGGTTAATTGATAAATGGACGACACTAACATGAAGTAAAGGATACGTATTGAAGGATAAGAAGAAGATTGTGTGTCTCAGATGTTTTAGCAACAACATTTGCAACTCTACGATGTGACCTTCAGCATTATAGCAAGAGACAACAGTTTTGCATAAAAGACGAAGATTAGAGATTATCATTCAAAAATACATAATACCCATAAGTGGATCTAGACAACCTCCCTAATCAGCGTTAAAATGTGTTATGAGACGAGATGTAGATGATACATATAATTTTAGCCTATAATCTTAAGTGTCTTTAATGTAACGAAAACTCCACATGAGTGCATTAAAGTGTGGTTATCATGAATCATCATACTAACCAAGACTTGTTGAACGAGTGCAAAATGTGTATTATGTCTGGTAAATGTTAAATACTAGTAAAGCACTGACAAGACTCGATCTAATATAACGAGGGGTCTTCAGCTGGGACTGTAAGTCCAACTTTAGAGTTAGTGTTAATTAGTCGACTTACAAGCATACATCTTCGCATGATCTAAGATGTCTTGAACATATTGTGTTTGAGATAGATATCGTCTTGGTTACGAGTAGAAGTGATAAATTACTCAAGTCACTCATAGCAAACTCGAAATCTAGAGAAGGGATAATGCGACGTATGGAAGACCAGGGAAAAATAAGGTTATTCGCATAAAACAAGAGAAAAGCTATAGTGTCTAGGGTATATAGTTTAAAACCATAAAACCGCCCAAACCGTTCATTGCTTTGGTTTCACGATTGGTGTTTCTTTTTAATTTTCAGTCAGTCGGTTTTTAAACATTTCAAACTACTGTTAACGGTTTGTTTTACTGTTTACATCGTATATCAGTCGTATAAACCCGGATCCGACCGTTGGACTAAGATGAAAATGGGTTAAGCGGCTGTCTTTAAAATCAAAGTAAAAGAAGTGTGTGTTGTTTTGGTTTCAATATTCAATGAGGCTTAATCTATAGTGAGTTCCTAGTTGCAGTACAAGGCTACAAGCTCATCACAACAGGTAATTGTCAACTACCAAACCTAACTTTCGGCGATGGCTTATGAGCATACATGAGGTCTCCAACCAGGGTGATTTTTCAAAGGGTTTGATCGGGATTTAATTGTTTCAAGTGGTTCTTAGATTAGTATATCTAAAAACAGACACACTTGAGAATTTTTTCAAGGAGATAATGCCATATATAAAGGGGATGTATGGTTGTTGCTACCGCTAGGAAAGAAGAATAAGAAATACAGCAAGAGTTGTAAAGATTTTATGGCTTAAATACGACTATCATTAAAAAAATATATATATCTCTTCCAACAAACAGTTTAACCTAATTCAACTTTTAATTCCATAAGTGATAAGACTACCGACTAGTATTTTCGAAGATGTGGTGAAGTTATTGATTTGACAAACCCGACCCATGGAGGATATATGTAATCAGTAAGAAGATATGTCATATTGTTATCCCGACCATTGACAATGTAACTCATTGAGGTTCAACGAAAAATATATATATATATAATTTGTTTTTAGTTCTTTAGAAATTTTTTGTTATCCATCTGACAGATATATATAGAATTTGTTTTTGGCTTTTTAGTTTTTCTAGTTATGCATCGATAAATATCGAAGGTTGTTATAGTGGAATGGTTTAGTAGTCTTGGTTTGCATATGTGAACAATATAGTGAAATCGTCTCCAACAATTTATCAGTCAAAAGTCATTATTAAAGTAAATAAAATATAACGAAGAACTTAAAATCCAATATAATGACTACAGTATTAGTTTATATATCTAATTACATAAAACTATAAAAGGACTTTATAGGGAAAAAGATCTTGATAAAGATTGAAAACTAAATTTAGTTACGAAGAAAAAAAAATGTGACCTAACTTCACAATTGGTAAAGATAAAGGTTCAAAATATGAAACAAACTTAATTTAACTTCACAATCCAAACTAACTTAACTTAACTTTTTATTATTCAAGAATGACACTAATTTAATTTAACTAAAGTAATAAAGATAAAACAAAATATGCATATAAAGGTTGTTCGGTATAATTAGTAAAGATAAATGTTCAAAAGTGATTAACCGCGCAAATAAAGGTCTTTTACTATAATTCACTAAATGACATAATTGAAACTGGTTTATAATATTATACGCGAGAAACTAAACAATATAGGTTTGATAATTTTAATCACATCATGTCATATAAATTTTGCATTTTTGAGTACTCAAGCAACTCATCATCTAGTTATAGCTTTATCTTTTGAGATTTGAAAGATGTGGGCCTTTAATATATTGGAATCCTTTTTGTTTAGATTGGGAATTTGAATATGGCATTTATTCCAAATCACACATTCGTATGCATATGTATAAAAAATAATCATACGTGCATGTGTGAAACCAATATGTATAATTAGTGCAACAGGATATTAGTAGTGTATGCATATGTTTTCTATTACGTTTAGTAAAATCTGTATATCATTAGGGCTGGCAAAATAGGTCTTATCATGTTTAACATGTTAGAGATGACGCGATTAGCTCACGTATCAAGCAGCAAAAGACTTGCTTAACTACCTATATATTATGTCTATAATTTTTTTAATATGTTTTTATGAACCAAGAATGTAAAATAATGTAGTCTAGCCTCTTGATTTTAATTATTTATAAATATTTAAAAATTTAAAAAATACTTTTTTATTAAACAGATTCAGTCGTGTTATAAACAGGTCGGCAATTGACAGCATATGTGTTTATAGGAAATATCTATATATGTGTACTGAAAATTAATATTACGTTCAAATCCAATTGATAACATATTATTTGCCATTTATGTGTTGAAAATATCTATATGTGTACATGTTGATTAAATTGACAGCATACGGGTTGATAACATAACGGTTGACACACCACGAGTGAACCAAAAGGTCTGAGAGTCAAAAGATCTAAATGACGATTGTACAAAAAAAGTGTCAGAAATATACATTTTTGATGTTTGTGGTTCAACCTCAAAGCTTGATGTTGTCGCGAATGGTTCTTGTACGAGTGAAAGTTATGTACAAAGAGCAAAACGTAGGTGGTGGTTGGAAATTTAGTTTATTGTAGTTGATTTGTTATTTGATATTCCAATTAAAGGTGTAAATTAGATTTTATACAACAATTTTATAGAAATTTTTAAAAACATCCGTCTTAGACCCTAAAAATGTGCGCAAGAGTAAACAATAAGGACTCTAGTAAAATATATATATATATATATATATATATATATATATATATATATATATATATATATATATATATATATATATAGGGGAGGGATCAAATGAGAACTCCCTTTTTTTGTGAGAACTCTAGGAACCAATGTGAACCACTAGTTTTCAATGGCAAAATTGTAATTAACAATAACATAATCAAAAAAATCATAAATAAAAAATAATAAAAAAATAAAAAAAGTAAAAACACAGAAGTGTTTCTCTCGTTTCCCTCTACGATTAAAAAAAATAAAACAAAATTATAAAAAATAAAAAAAATCTCGTTTTTTTTACGAACGTCATTTTACACATATGTAATTCTTGGAATTACACATGTGTAAAACAGAATTTACACATATGTAATGACTAATTTACACATGTGTAAATAACGGGTGGACGAATTTTTTTAAAAAAATATATCAATATGATAGGCGTTGGAAAGATAAAAAAATAATAAAATTAATGGTGAAATTTTTGTGAAAAAATAATGTCATGAAAAAAAGTTATGAACGTTTAAAAAAAATGTGGAAGTGACATGTGACTTGCATGTGACTAAAATGTGTGGTTGATATTGGTTCCTAGAGTTCTCACTAAAAAGGGTAGTTCTCAAGATAACCCTACCCTATATATATATATATATATATATATATATATATATATATATATATATATATATATATATAGATATATATATTATATATATATATATATATATATATATATATATATATATATATATATATATATTTAAAGTTGAAACCTATATGTCTTTATTTTTTTCCCTTTTAATTTTGATGGTAAAATCCGATATACATTGTGTGTAACACATGTTATTTATCACAAAAGATTTACCAATCATTTATGATAATCGATTATATATAAAAAAGCAAAACGGAAAACATTTATGCGTATGTATAAGTTTTATTGCATTCTTACGTTAGCATTTTCAATTTACACAAATGACCTTGATAATTTGCATTTTGACTCTTTCAATTTTAGTTATATCTACACTTTATATATAAAACTTATCTATTTGGTTTTTTTGGCGCACACACAATTTTTTTACATTTACTTTTCTTATATAAAATTTAAAATTTAATGTTTCATAAATATATGATTATGCAGTTGCTACACACACATTTTTATTTATGTTTCAAAAAAGCATATATGCGTATTATACAAGTCTTTAATGAATGATTGCGTTTCATCAACATTTATACTTAAAATAAATGACCTTAAAATTTTACATTTACTCTCACAAGTTTAGCTATACATACACTTTTACATCTTATACTTATCAAATTGTTTTTATTTCTTTTTTTACAGACTAAAACAAGTTTTTGTTTATTTATATTTTTCCTTATAAATTTTAAGTTTTAATATTTACAAAATTTCTAATATACCGTTGCAATGTGCTACTGGTGTAATTTTTATTCAAAACAAATTTGTATCTCCTAATGTACAAGACATTGATGCACAAATGTACGAGTTGTCAAAGCTGATATAAGGCCTCGTTTTTTATACACTATTTTTTATTTTTTCCCTCCAAGTTTAATAAAAATCCAAACGTATGCATCGTTTTAGCAGTTTGGTATTTTTACATTGTGATGTCTTAATTTTTATCAATGTTCAAACGTTAATCTTTAGCGTATTCCTTTTTTTAATTAAGTTTCAATATTGTCAACGGCCTCGCGCACAACTCACTTGTTTTTGATGATTTCATTTTTTTACATAAAGTTTCATAGGCTCTGTTTTTCTTACCTTCAACACTACCATTCGTGACAACGTTTTGACATAACCTTTTTTAAGTTTTGATGCCCCGTCGCAATGGCGATTTTAATACTAGTTTCCTCCTAAAACAAAAATACACAATTGAAGGACCGAAAGTTGAGTTACGTTGTTATTAGAGGACTATTAGCGTAACATTCCTCCCAATCAAAAAGGGTAAAAGGGATACTCGTGACGTAGTCAAATTCTTAAAGATAGAATCCTTGTATTGCAGTGATTCTAATTTCAAGTAAAAGATCCTTTTCTGACGGCAATTTGTATGGGTTTCAACTATCGTTGACTATAAAACAACCCCCATTCCTCTGATTTTGCTTTAAATCACACCCAATTGACGTTCCTTATCTCACTCTGTGAGTCTGTTCTTCATCTTCACAAGGTGGGTAGGTATCCTCAATTATCAATCTTTTGTTCAAAATCGAATGTTTTTGATGTATATATATCTGAATCTGATCTGGGTTTTGATTATTTATCATAGATATCTGAATTTTTGTTCGGTTCGTTGAGATTAGCTTGTGTAATTTGGCTCTGGTATGCTTTCTTGTGTGTGGATCTTGATTGTGAGTATGGATTTGATGGTTTCTGGAGTTGTAATTTGGGGGTTTGATGTTATAAACTCGAATGCATCTTCTGAGTTTCGATTTTGGGTTTTTCTTATTATTGATCTTTAGTATATGCATATGTAGGTAATCTGTATATCAGTACTAGGTTTTAATTATTATTGTTATGGGATTTAAGGTTTTTTGGAAAAAGGTTATGTTTTGGATGTCAAATTGTTACTCTTTAAGTTCTGATGTTTGTTTGATGATTCATAGGATAGAAAAATCATGAATTCTTGATGTATTTGATTGTGTGGCTAAATGTCTGATCTTGTTTAAGGATTGTTGTATTATGTTAATGATTTGGATCTTTAATCAATTCTTAGAAGAGAAGTACCCTTTGAGACTTTGAGTTGAATTTGGATGTTGATTGATTGAGGTTTTAAACAATCTTTATGATCAGTCACCTTATGATCAAGATTAATAAAGCCTACTTGATGCATTTAGTGACTTAAATTTGGGTACTTTTAACATGTGGTTTGGTTAAGTTCATGTGTTTTCTATATAAATATGAATGATGATCATTAGTTTATCTTTTCTCAAGTTAAGTTATATGCTAATAATAAGGTTATCTGGACTCATTATCTGATTTTGACATGTAGTTAGTTAAATTGTTTAGGTGCAATGGCGGTTACTACCAAACAAATGTCCTTAATAGTTGGAACCCTTGGAGTGTTGTCTTTCCTACTCGGCGTTATAGCTGAAAACAAAAAGGTATTGGTAACTTTTCATCTTTATGCATCCAGTTATCTTTTTATATGCGCTTATATGATTTCAACCGGCCATTAGCATGACAAGGAATAATTAATTAAGCTTGCTTTTCTTTTTATTTGTGTTTGCAGCCTGCGTCTGGGACCCCGATCACAGGGAAGGATGTTGTCATCTGCAAGTATCCATCGGACCCAACAGTGGCATTGGGATCTTTGTCAGTCGGGTTTCTTATTGCCACGACTATGGCTGGAGGATTCTCGTTGTTTTATCCATACAAAGGGAAGTCTATCCCATGGCCTGCATTGTTTCAAAGCACCAGTTTCTTTGTATTCTTCCTCATTGCTTTGTGAGTACTCTTCACCTTAATCTTGCGTACTGTTTCAGTTCTACATGCTGATTGTTGATAAAAATTTAAAATCAATTACTTTTGCTTACTGCTGTACCCTTTTTCGGGCGTGTTTAGTGGCATGTAGTTATTGTAGCACTTCATTGGTTCGAGTCAGTAGCTACTATATCATATGTCGCATAGTTGACTTGGCTGTGCAGTAGCTGTATGATTAATTAAATTCCTGTGACACCCTTTAGAAACATATCTGAAAATCAAAAACAAACTTCTGGTTGTAACTTCAAAATCTTGCAAGTTGAGGCAAGAAATTGGTTTTTTGATAAACTAGTCTAAGACTCGGGTTTTAGTCTTGCATTTATCTTACGTAATAAAGCTACAAATCATGAACTAAATTCTATTTGTAGTTATTTTCGACTTTATTACTTATGAATGGGTCAGTTTTGGTGTTTACTCAAACATTAAACATGCCAAAGACATCAAATCAAAAAAAAATCAGCTAAAAGAGGATCTAACGGGCCGAAACTCTAAAGGAACCCAAAGCCCCAAAATCATTTTTAATGCACATGACCTCCTAATTTTTTTAAACTAGTTAGATTATCATTCTAGTAATATTGTTTTTAATCATAAGTAGCACATTAATGATTTGGGCAAAAAGATGCAACAATTGCATATTATTTTGCTTTTTTATGTTTTTGGCAACACAATTGCATTATAACTAATTTTAGATCTTGATAGACAAATTGGATTATAACCTATAATAATCCATACCGACAATTTGACCAATGATACTCGTAGCTTTCACTTTGGTTGTAAAGTACAATCCTAGTAGCATAATTATCATGAATTTACACTCGATTTGCACTTAATTAACACTCAATTTCACTTGTAAGTTTTTTTGTTTCATTCATTATTATTATTGTTAGCAAAATCGAGTGGAAATTAAGTGTTAATATTTGATGATTATGCTTCTAGGGATGCCCTTGGTAATGAAAGTAAAAGGAGCGTCATCAGTTAAATTATCCGTATGGATTATTACCATCCACTAGATAATAGTTTGAATTATTAAAATCCCAATCCAACCCGTTTCTACCCTTTAACCAATCCACCTAACTTGCCTTTCCTACAATGACAGGGGTTCAACTGTGCTAGCAGCCGTGATGCTCTTATGGCCGACAATCACCGAGCACAACCACCGTGTCAGCAATGTCCATTACAACCTCGAAACAACATGCCCGACAGCAAAAACCGGGCTGCTTGGTGGTGGTGCATTTCTAGCTCTTGACGCGGCTCTTTTTTGGCTGGTTTCCCTCATGTTGGCTAATAATGCAAGAGAAGATTATTTTGAGGATCTTAAAGGTGGTGATGGTGATGCTCTCTCCGCTGAATATGATGCTGATGGAGTCATTAAGGGCAGTGCTTAAAATTAATCAGCTTAAGTGATTTGGTTTATCATTTGGTCAATCAAAACTGATTTATATTATTTTCAAGTTGCAAGTATGGTGGTCTATACCGAAGAATGTAAATATAGTCTTGTCTTATTTATTGATGAAAAACAAAGCTTTAAATTATGTTATGTGTGTTTTCTAAGAATGGCGATTTTTTTTTACTCTTGTGGACTTGAACGAAAGACCGTCAAACCTAGGTGCTCGAAAAGGCTTTATCTCGGACACTGGGACACCAACCCCGATTATGTTATGTGTTCCAATTATGAGTTGTTTCAAACCTAGTAAAAGGCTTTATTGCTGGTATACCCACTAGCAATATCTACTATGTGTAATCCGGATAGACCGAGAGAAAAAGAGCGATGTTTCAAACAATCGCCATTGGTTCAGTGGCTGTGATTTCGACAAAGAGAAACTTGCTTATGGCCTTCGTCGCAGTGGTGATCGACACCCTCCACCAGCAGAAAGAGATGAGATGGTGGTAGTGATCGACGGTAGCTATGGTTTAATGACGGCATGCAAACTCCACTTCGCCGTCTCTCGGCAGTAAACAACTTGCGGTCACTACCTTTGTAGCACTCTATCTAATTCGATTACTGTAGCTAAGCTTGAGTCGCAGTTGGAATTAATGGTTTTCTCGTTTGATATGATTTTATTATTCAAGAAACTAGAAGTATAAAACATAAAAGTTAGTGGATTTGTAGATGATTATATTTGGTTGTTCAAGCAATAGAAGTGTTGTATTTTCAAGTACATAATTATGGATTGGATTAACAACAAAGGAAAATAAAAATAAAATATTTACGGGCATTTGAATAAATGAAGAACGTATGTTTTGACTTTTGAGTAATATCGTATCAGTTAATTCCATACATGTTAAAAAATTAAAATTGTTCTCATACCCATTCTATCATAGTGTTACGCAACCTGAATTTTTCGGGTTTCAGTTTTTCTATCAGGTTCAAGTTTGTTTGTCATTTCTATTTGTTATAAGATACTCAACAAGTTTAACTTACAACATAAAATCTAATTCCTTAAATTTTCCTAAAAATAAACTAATTAAATGGATTATTCCATGAATATATCAGGCTACCCGAACACAATATGTTTTCTTAATAGCAATTCTTAAATTTTCTAGGATAAATACATCACAACCTTCACATTTCAAGATTTAAACACCAACCTTTTAGTTGTAGTATACACAACTTAAAGTCTTAAACCATCACGATGTCCTTTTAGTGATCCACACACAACACCTACATCTAAACATGTCTTCGAGTTAGACTAAACCCAAATCCACAGAGTCAGTGTTAGCTTTAAATCGCGTAAAAGTTCACCCTTACTCAACGAGTAACATAAATAAACAGTAAGCGGGGGCTAAATGGATCAAACACTCTTCCTGTAACTTAATGCATATACGTATCAAACACTTACACTATGCAAATAGTTTAACTTCAAAAGTTCAAAAACGAACACAATTCAACAACAAACCATTTTCATTCCAATCACGATGTTTATATCGACATCAAATCCAAAACAGCATGATCATCGTTTCAGATTCAACTCTTCAAACTTCAGAAGAACGATTTACAGAAATTTGATCGTTGAAGTCGAAATCGATTGATATAAAATGATGAATATCTCATATCCAACGCTTCCGATGTCGTGACGACGATTGATTCGCTCGTTGAAACCATCGATCCCATCCACCATCAGCAGGCCCCTTCGTCCTGTTCATCATCATCATCATCATCATCATCATCATCATCATCATGTTGCTGTTGCATAAGCCCTAATGTTCATCCGATTAACGAACAAACGATGAAGATAAGAAGAAACACTTACACAGGAAGCAGAGCATCTGTTCTCGATTCAACACTCGATATCAACCTGTAAGTACAATTAACAAATCACACAAATACACAATCGAATATTCGAATTCACCTGAAACTTAATCATTACTGAAACGAATCGATTGATTACAATTCACAATTTCACATACTGTTCACACACAATCGACGATTCACCTATCGTTTCCAGCTGATCCAACTCCTCCTACATCGCATCACATCACGTTCTTCAACTAATCAGCGTATGTGAGTTTGTGTGTATGAAAATCAAACATTCGAACTCTTACCTGAATGATTTGGATTTGTTGATTTTGTTGAGAGATTATGGCAGCTAATCGATGTTTTCCGATGAAATTCAACGATTCCAACGGTGAAGGTGATCGATGATTGTGCTGATTATTGTTAGTTTGTGATGAAGCTGATGTAGTTCTATTGTCTTCATTAGGTTTAGAGGGTGAATCCATGGGTGAATTTGATGAAAGTGAGTTGCAGGTTGGAATGAAGAAGATGAATGATGAATGTTGTGGTGGTGGGTGGGTAAACGGGTCGGGTTGGTCAACAAAGTGTGGGGTGGTGGGGCTTGTGTGAATGTGAAGGGGGTATGGTCTAGGATGTATGCACGTGGGTGTGTGTGTGAGTATATATATAATGGAGGAAACTTAAAAGGGAAAAAGGTTTCTTGAATTTTATATTTTGAAAAAGGTATAAAAAGATATAAATATTTTGGGTCGTTTTCTACTCCCAATGTGGTATGTGATCATTCTTATTTTTGTTTGTTTTAAAGAAGTAAAATGTTTTCACTTATTATTAAAACTATATTTAAGGACGATATATCTAGAGGGTCGGGTAGTGTTAAAAGTATGTCATGATACACGATTAGAAAAAAATGAAGTAGCATGCTCTAAAGAGTGAATGGAGTCGTAGTGCGATGACGCTAATGATGTTATGGGGCTAGGGGAGCATTTGGCGTCCTTATTGATAGGGGCGGACCTAGGTTGAAAGGTGGGGGTAGGCGTCCTCTGTAAAAATAAAATGTTATGCTATATGTATATGAAAATCTCAAGCGTCTCTTTTAAAGATATGCAATCGCCTTACTTTTGCCCTCATAAAAATTTTCCTAGGTTAGCTGCTACTCATCGACGCTGCCAGTTTTACTCGTATATCTGGATATGGTCATCGATCCCTTATTGCATCTCTCTCGTTTATTTTATTTTAATTTATCTAAAAAATGATTTTAGGGATGAATAAGATGAACGATATGGATGTAGGGAACTAATGACAGTTTTGTTGTAGAACTGGATAAGAGATTAGTTTTAGAAATTTTCACGGGTTTAGGACATATACGGGATCATGTTATATCCATATGATTACCTGAATGTATAATATATTATATACTATTAAAAATATATTAAAGCAGTAGTTTTAATTATTATTAAATTTTAGAATTGTTAGAAAAGTTGTAAGGTTTTTAGTTTTAAGTAGGTAGGTTTTGGGTAATAGACGTCCTAACATGCAATTTTAACCATATATGGCCATAAACAAGCATTCCTAATACTTTTAATAATGCCAACGTACTTGATGAGTATTAAGTAATTTTATATGTACGTTAAAACTAGATTAGATATGAATTTATCACAAATATAGAATTAATGTTATCAAAACTTGTCTCATACTTGCCGTATTTGCACCCTTAATTTAATAGGTGGGGTGTGAGGAAAAATTTACAATCTATAAACATTGTTGGAGGCCCGTTCTTTACTTTGTGTTTAAGTCTTTGCAAGGTTGTAATTGACCTTTTGGTCTAATAACATAAGGGTGATGGTTTGAGCTTGAGATTTTTAAATATCATTTCATTCACGAAATTCCCTGAAATTAAAATGTTTTCTAGTGAAAATTGCATTTGGTTAACACAAACAGAATTGAAATTTAAATATTTTTCATCGTTTAATGGAATGTTATTTTTTCTTCCCTTGATGAATGGAATCTTTGAATTACATTGGAATTAATCAAAGTTTGCTAAAATGCTCTCACACACATTATAACCCATCAATGTTTTTCATATTAATCAATCGTAGTCATCGTCCCTCTGCCAAATCAATACAAATTCATCTTTTTAAAATCACTCCAATTACACCAAAATGATTCTAAATATAGACAAAATCATCGTTTCAGATTCACCAAAATGATTTCAAATTCATTAAAGTCGCCCAAAACAAAAATCGAAGCTTCGAACAACAAAAATCAACTTCATCATATCTCCACTTTTGGACAATACCTGGATTGTAAAACAAGATATCATAGAATATCAACGTTCGGAAAAAAACAAATTTTGATGATGAAGTTGAGCTCCTTGATGATGAAATCGATGATGCTGATGATGAAATCAATCCTGGACTTTTGATGGAGGGTTTCGATAATGACGAAACAAGTGCTGATGAAAAAAACTAAGCTTTAAATCCAATCTAGACTTTAGATGGAGGTTTTCAATGATGATGATAGAAATAATTGTGCAAAGATGATGAAGCTGAGACAAATGTGTCTGTTTTTTTAAGCATCAGAGGAAAATGTCACATATTAGTAACCAACTTTTAAAAGTATTTTAATTTAGTTATTTTCGCATATTTTTTCAAATTGGACCAGCAAACGATCTCGAGTCATCATCGAACTTTCTTATGTCAAGAAAGTAACGGTGAACAAGACGTGGGGGTCAAAACTTTCAATATATAAGATTATATTACAAAAACAAAAAATACATGTTAATTATGAAAAAAGTAAAAAAAAATACCTAAATTTTCGTCAACGTTCCATATCAGCATCAAAAGATAGAAAAAAATATTTTCTAATTGAAACAAAAAGTATAACATGTTAACACTTCTAATTTATATAAAATATGAAAACTGAGTGAACTAATTAAAATATTTTTAAAACTTGAGTTACCTAATTGGAACACTTTTTAAAGTTTGTTACTATTTTACAAAGTTACCCCAAAAAATATATATAATTTTATAAGTTTAGATGGAGATATATGTAATTGCCCCTTTAATAAACTATTCAAGAAACGAACAAAATGGAATGGGTTTTGATCGAGGACAATCTAGTCAATTAACATTATGTTATTCCGATTCCTTTATCAGTTTTTATCAAATTTACCAACCAAACACCACATTTATTTTTATAAGAATTTCATTCTAATTTTAATTTCAGTACCTTCAAATAATATACATAGAGTGTGAACCAAACAACTTTTTAAAGGATCAGGTTTAAATCTGTCTCGAAAAGGTTTTTCAATAGTGATGGGTTTCTTTTATAATAGTGTTTTTAGATGAGTCAGATCTAAAATGTTAAAAACAAAATTATTGGTTGATATCTCATCTCCACTCAAGTATTAGGGTAGTTTCAAATTAAAAAAAGAAAAATAAAAAATCTTTGCAAAGTTGATAAATGGTCTGTCTTTCTTGAAGATCTAAAGTTCAAACCTTAGTATAGATGAATTTTACTAACTTGCTAATACTAACAACTAACAATTAACCAGCCGTTATAAAAAAAAAAGATAAGGGTCTGGGGTTGCTCTGAACGAGTTGTTGCAACCTAAGCCACGTAAGGTGTTTTGGTGGTTCACTTTATCTCATCTCTCTCTCACACAGACCCATTGGCAGTAGTTATCCCACTGCAATCATAAGCTTCTGTGAGTTTACAGAAATTTGATTTCTTTATATGCATTCGTTACCTATTTCATGTTATCTTTCTATGATTGTTGGTTGATGTGCAGAATTGATATTCGTAATTTGTAATTAGTAAGGTGCTGATGAGGGTCTTCAAGCTTGAAGCTTCTTTACCTTCTTCCATGGTTTTTCCTCACCACGTAATTTTATTATCCATTATTATTATTATTTATACAATTGTTGTTCGATTCATTATCTCCCAAAATGCTAGTATCATACTCTTTTTTTTAATCTTTTTCGACATCTTGAGAACTCACTTACGCGATAAACAACATTCGGGACGTTAAAGACTACTAATGATAGTTAACTCAAGTTGTTAAAATGAGATACTTTATGATTTTATTAATATTTAGAATAGAGGGGGTCTTGGGTTCAAATTTTTTTTCCGATCAAGTCCCTCCACCACCGCGAACCCCGGTTAGATTCAGGGTGTGCCGTATGCTATACTTTTTAGTTATTGGGAGAACTCAAGTACTCTCTTTCGTGTTCGGGAAAAAACTCTTATAGATCTTTTTTTCCATTTGGAAGATACAGGAACGAAACAATCAACCTATTGATATTGAAAGATCCAACGGATTCTTCTAATGTATCATTTCTGGGTCCAATGGAATTCATAGGTATAGAAAGAAGTCCTATCAGATAGAGATTTTTTCTTTCGACTTCAAATCACACTAGGTCAAGAGGTTTTCTCTCACCTATAGTGAGTTTTCTCCTGAGGGTGGTCTTGGGTTACATACTCGAGTAATGCAGATGATCGCGTGGGCTAATGACTTTGCCGTTCTAAACAAAGGACATGTTCGAAGAAGACCAGACACGTAGTAGATTAGGAATTTGTGTAGTTTAAGAGTAAGATGGATGGGTGTAGTAGTCGTCGTTCTAAAACGTTATATAAATAAATAAAAAGGAAAATCCAATTCATGTCAAGTGAGCTTGAAATTAACTACTTATACTTCAATCAGATTCAATTCCTGTTAGGTTTCATGATTTCAAACCCTATAAACTATAGAATGATAATTGCACCTAGAATTTGCCAATGTGTGAAATTAATTGATATCCATTTGGTGTCCAAGCTTACCACCTGATACCTTATGATAAATCTGGATCTCATCATGATTAACATGTTTATTTGATCTATTTGTATGAATGTAAAACAGATGCCATTTATGCTAGTAAAAGCTTTAAAGTTCTTTTCTTTTGGCACTAGGCGTCTTGTAATCGATTTCGTTCCAGAAGGAGATTAAGAGTTTTCAACTGCAGTAATGAGAAGTTTACAGAGTCAAAAGTTAAGAAAGCTAAATTATCTGCAAGGAAACAAGAACGAGTGAAAATTCCAAGCTTCGGCGTCATAGATGAAGACGGAGAAAAAGTATATCGTATTAGGGAATTTCTAAGCCACCCATCCGGTATTGAAGCGCTTTTGAATAAACATGCCCTTCAAAGTGTTGAACAACTCGATACTACAACTTACAGGTTTACTTCAATTTTATTGTTTCATTTTGCTTTCTTATAGAATACTTTTGTGTTACAAAGTTATTTTGATGATAATCTATCATGTTACTTCAAGTCTACCTACTGCATTATGTGTAAACCTGCTCAAACTTAAATCTGAATTCTGACATTTTTAGTAAAAGAAGTTACATACATTGAGAATATGCAGTCTTGTGGTCTAATGAATATTTCAAAGAAAAAATATAAAAAATAATGATTTCTTGCAGGTGTACTCTACCACCACTGAATTTGCTAAAGTTTGAAGTCTCTCCGGTGATAGACTTACGAGTGACCCCAACAGATGAAGATTGCATGGTAGAGATGTTATCTTGCAAGGTGAGCTGATGTTAATCATTCTTGATATTGTTTTTATTTAATGGTGAAAAAGTTACTATTTGATGTGTGAATTGATCTTTTAGTTCGTTTTGCTTGCAGTTTGAAGGTTCTGAGGTGATGAAACGACAAAATGAACATTTTTCAGGTAGTTGTTCAGTCCTGATAATTTCCAAGCTTCATAAAAAACATTGAGTTAAAAGGTCATGCGTTATGCAGGCCTAAACGTTATGGATTAATTCTGCCTATTACAGCGGAAATGTCAAATCACATAACGTGGTGCACAAAGACTTCTGAACCATATCTGGATGTTGATGTGAACCTGGATCTCACACTTGAGGTATTTTTTTCTTCTTATACATGTCAATCATTATCTGTACAACAATCCATTGGATGTTTTTAGATGAGTCATAAATAACAGATCTTTATATACGTGTTTAAACAAGTTATGAATAACTAATACTTATATAACCTTCATGCATTAAATAGCAAAACTTAAGTATTATGTGACCATCTCCACTTCAAATACTACGCAAGTCGCCAAGTCCCCTTCGCGTATGTATTGAATTTTGTCAGATGACCTTACATTTTGCTAAAAGTACGCAAATGATTATCCTTGTATGACATTTTTAACTAGAACTGATTGGAGTAAAGTTGTTTACACAAACAAAGACAGATAAACGACCATAGATTCACATTTCTTATATCTATAGACATCCATAAAGAGGTTACACACACAAAAATAGCTACTTTCACATCTTTCTGTAATTTAAACCCACTTTTCACAGGGTGAAATTAAGAATGTTTGGAGTCCAAAATACTAAAACTGCAAATTTCCTGTAACATTGGTTTCTTGCGGTTTCTGCTTTATGATTTTCTTAACCGCTTTATGATTTTCTTGTCATCCCAGTTAATCAAGTGTTTGGTGTGTGTTCACTTGTTGAACAATATGGCCAATCACATCAAGATGCAATGTAGAATACTTTGATTTCATTTACTCTGATCTATATGTATGAACTAGTTTTTTGCTATATGCAGATATACACCCGACCATTTAGCTTGCTGCCAACATCTGCTGTCGAGGCTCCAGGCAATTTGTAAGTAAATTTTCCCTGTTTCTCCACATTTAATAATATTACATTCAAAACTAAAAGTGATTGTTTGACTTTGACTCCATAAAAATGAACTTTGGTTGATACAGAATGATGCAAGCTTTAGTTGACAGACTTGTACCACTGCTACTGCAACAGTTGATACAAGATTATGAAAAATGGGTCACGCAGAACCTGCAAACCACGCTCGTTAGACAGAATTCTTAATGTCCAACACAGAATTCGCGTTACTGCTTGTAAGCCATACCTAAAACGTTACAGACATTTAGCATAACTATCTTGTAATAAGATTCATTTCTATCTACAAATGCCATGCATCAAAGGTAACTTTTACCATATGTACAAAATTAACATGTTTGATCTACTACAGAAACTCTATCTTTCTTGTATCGAACCTTATCAGCTAGAGTTCCAGATTACAGCATACGTTGCTAGATTTAGTAAAAAAGGCAAGTATTTTGCTCTTGCTTACACTACTGCCGAGCTACATTGGATTACATTTGTTTTACATTTGTTTTACATGAGCTACATATTACATGTGTAACAATATTGGTGTCACCATTAGTCGTTTATCCCATGTTCCGTTAACATCCGAAACACCTTAAGATTGATCTACACTTTATTAAAAATAACATTCTGGCTCAGTCACCCATTGTTCATTATGCAACTACAATTACTCAGTTTGCAGATACTTCAACCTAAGTGTCGCCATTGACTCGTTTTGACGCTCTTAGGTCCATTCAGCTTGAGAGTGCTTAGGTTCATTATTACAATACTCAATTTGCTTCATGTTGTTGTACCCATTTAGCTTAAAAGTGTTTATTAGAGTAACACTTCACACTATTGACTTTCTATGTTACTTTCTTTAACACATAAGATGTTCAATTTCGGTGATAATAATATGAATTGTTTCTAAAAATAAAAATTAGGGTTAGAATTGAAATTCACATAATGATCACACCATGAAATCAATTACTTATGTTCTTGATAAATGGTGTGAATTAGTCAAGAAATGTAGTTAAAGAGTCTTGCAGCTGTGATACTAATTGTCAGTTGCACAAACAAGACTGTTAACAGAACAATGTGGGTGAGCTTACTGACCATTCACATACTAACATGTGAAAGGCTAATTAGCCACCATTATTATACAACAAACAGTCAAATTCTTCAGCAAAATAGGAGCAATTAACAAGCAAAACAAAAGAACGTAGTATACATCTGACATGAATCCATTATGGTTTAGCTTTTTAAAGATGGAAGCTGATGAATCGAGAGTTGTAGGCATCTGCTGCAGAATCAATGGAAGATCATCGTCGCTTTATATAAACAAATGAACGGTGATAGAATGTGGGCTAGGGTTTTGGTAAGAGGAAGATCACTGTCCATTTATAGGCCCAGGACCCAGCATCACATATTCTCATGGGCTTTTATTTTTAATTATGTAAACATTCGAATTTATTATTAGTACACCCACATCTTTTTATTTTATATATGGGGTATGTTATTAATATACCCAATTTATTTTATTATTTTATCTCTTTCTATACATACATATACATACATGGAGAGAGATAGAGATAATATGGTGTTTTAATAACATAAATGGATGTTTGTATAACTCAACTCTTATTTATTCATGTATGTATTTATATGTATGTATAAAAAGAGATAAACTGATTCAAAAAGTAGTAGG
This sequence comes from Flaveria ramosissima, assembly GCA_025215565.1. Lineage (NCBI taxonomy): Eukaryota > Viridiplantae > Streptophyta > Magnoliopsida > Asterales > Asteraceae > Flaveria > Flaveria ramosissima. The sequence continues at coordinate 53,966,391 of CM046038.1, forward strand.
TCTATAGCAAACTCCATTAAAAAGAAGGATATGCTACAGAAACACCCTGATTAGTGCACACTTTACACAATCATTTCTTTCGCATCGTACGGGCCTTGTGATGTGACACAAAATAATCATGTGGCTTAGTTTTCTTAATCGTCACATTAGTCATTTCTTTGTTAGTCAAAACATTCTATGGGTCGAATGATTTGGCCTTCACACGACTGTGTCACCACTTTCGTGTTATCATACAGCCCATCATTTTTGCTCCACCATACGACTTGCTTGACACATCAACAATGTTTTTGTAACGACAACCAAATGAATTTCTCCCGTTTAAATTCTAATATTTATGCATATTTATGATTATTTTAAGATGTCTATGATACAACTTGACTTCTCAATGGCTTGGCACTAGTTATTTGTTTGACTCGCTAGAACATAAACTTTTAAGATGGTACACGCTTGGAAACAATGTATTTTCGCTTCTCTTTACGACATTTTAACGATATAAACAGTCATCGACCATGTCAAGATATAATCTGTTTCGTATCACGTTTTAGTGACAAACCAACCATTAAATTCTAAACAAAGTCCAATCAGAATTTGGACATACATAGATCTAGCTTGGCCATTTGGAAAAAAGACTTCAAATGACCCGCTGGACCCGTTCTCTTAATTCAGCAACACATAAATCAACCCATGAGGCGAAAAAGACTACCCAAAATAATATGCTGAGTAAATTGGGTCAATAATTGGACACATTCACAAGAGTGATTTAAGTAATTTATCAGAAACAAAAATAAGCCAAGATTCTTCGCACTAGAAAAGGAGAAAAAACACACAATGCATACATGTATTGCAACTCATATGATCAGAGAGATGGACATCTGACTGGGATAGGGGTTAAGTACAACCTACTTGGTTGCCTGTGCTATAATATTGCTTATAGAAGCTGCTTCTTCTTTGGCTGCCTCCACCAAAGAATCCTGCAAAAACCCAAATGCACCAAACCTTCAGTCACCGGGAAGGGAATGCGACATATGCCATTGGTAGACGTGGCAAAATGTGCAGGTTGGGTAATGGGCCAAAAATGTACTAGGTCAAACAACAGGCGATAGGTTAGGCGTTGATCAGCTAACATTTTTTTGTTCCCTTTTCCATCATTTAATATATTATTACATATTATGAAACAACTATACGATATTGATCTAATTTTATTAATAAAGTGGTTTTATAAGTTGTAAACATTTAAAGTTTTTAACCAAGTTTTAAAAGTTTACTTGTTTACCCAGTTAGATATAAAAAATAAATCAAATCAACCCAGTTTTAATGTATTAATTAGTATTAGTTTATATATTAATTAATGTGTTGTACTTGCTTCCTGTAGTTATGGGATTCATACCTGAGCAGCTACTAGACGGGCCACTGTCTTTTTGCTTGATTCCTGAAGTTCCCCGGCTATTAGTACCTCATCCAATATATAATAAGCCTGCAACAAGCATTGAAAAATATTCAATGCATGAACCACATTACAGGCATATAAAATACCAACACTTGACCATTTTTAAGAAAAAGGACTGCACCATTAATTAAAATGTCTAAGGTACCTTTAAAGGGACAGATAAAAAAAAGGTACGAGTGGGTAGCTCTAGAGATCGCAAACACATTTTCTCCATTTTTAAATTATGATTATAAATAACTACTGTGTTAGTCATGATAACCACATTATTACATCAGTAATCAAAATCTTTAAAAAAAACTTTTTTTGAGGTTGTATGCACTAGAAATCTACTTTGTGAGACGTTTGCCCATTTCAACCATTTCCCTTCAGCTAATACTGGTTATTTGATCCTTTTGGTGCGTTAGAGAAAAAACACAAACCAAATCGACCCATTCATAAGTAAATGGATATTCTCAACTCTAGGGAAAACGATAACCAAAGTTAAAGAGACTGATATGTAAAAAGGTAAAAAGTTATTCCAAGAGTTCCCTTTTAGAGGGATCACAAGCAAAATTGAGATTTTGACTGGTTAAAATACCACAATGTGGCAAATTGGAGCTAGTTTGGTCAGCTTATGGGTGTTTGATTGGGGGTTCGGGAATGAGGAAATGGGGATATGAAATTAGAAATCATAGAGAGTGTTTGGTTTGATGGTGTGGGTTTTAAAACTAGACATTAGACCCTTAAATTGTGCTTTCCCCATACATGCCAAGGGAACCAGGCATGGAAATCTCATACCCATTGTCACTCAACTATATCATCAAACTCATACACATAGTGATTCAACCAAACAACACCTAAGCCAAGCTTAAAGAAGAAAACTTACCTTGTGAAAATTGAATATCAAGTCCAGCTCACAAACCTAGCACATAGAAGTTCCAAATTAGAGTCACTTTCAAGGTATAAAGGAGGTCTAACTACAGTTTCGTTTCTTTTTTCTTTTTTGTATTTTAAAAGGGTGGAATTTGACCCCATGATCTCCGAGCCTCCGAGGTAATACCACCTAGGGCATGGATACCAAATAATACAATATTTAAACTTTTGTAGATTTAGATGGCTCACACTTCCAAAGTAACGATCTAGAATCTCAACATAATGATGAATAATCTCAAGGACTTCCAATTCATTGTCATCCTGGTTGATGCACATACAGAAGTAGAGGCTGGCATATCTGATAAGTACAAAATGAAAAAAAATGGAGAAGTGATCAGTTACAAAAGATAACCTTTTATAAGATAACTTTTTATAAACATGGTAGCACTCATATGATAACCTTTTATAAACAACTTTAAATCCCCTCCACTCAACAAAATTGCAAAGTTTGGGACCACGTGTAAGAATCATCCCACTGAGCTCACGTATTACCTACACAAAATTTGTCACCAACTCTATAAATGTTCGACAAAAAAATGGCTTATTTTTCGTCAAAGGACGTCCAAGAGATATAAAACATGGAAACAACAAAGGTGATATCCACGGATCAAAGAGATAAGAATTCATTAATTAACCATTAACATACAAGAACCAAGTAGACTACGGTGGTAAAAACAAGAAAGATGCTATAGTTAATCTTGCATACCTTACTTCTCTCTTTTTGAGAATAAGGTGAATACCACTTTGTCAATCTAACTTTTCCCTGTCGACTTATTAATAGCACGAAATGAATCTGCAACAACAAATATGTATTAGTGTAGTATCTTCTTCCAACTCGTTAAAAATAAGATTAACATGATCTGATATATTTGAATCAACATACAGATATGAACCACTAGTGATTGATTCCTAAACACACCTAACTGTAGACCTACTAATCTTGTGAACTATCATAATCCATCTGAACAGAACTAGAGCACTAGTTGAAGCATCAAATAGCTCAAATACTTGCACAAAAGTTTTGTCTTTTAGAGTTAAACCTCATGAATATACAAAAAAGTGTAGGCACTTAAATGACGCCATTCAGGTGAACTCCTTGCTCTAAAATAGATAAACACACATCATTTATCAATACTATAAATGTATAACAACATGAAGACAACCAATAACTAGTTAACCGCATACATATACTCAGGATCTGTGTCTAACGTGTTAGGCGTGTGGAATCTCGTCCACTTCAAAGGAGGCCAAAAACAATAGCTGTTCGCTGCTGCTCTGTTCGCCTGCCGAGAAGCCGCCACCTGCTGTATTTTTAGGCAGTTTTGTGTAGTTTTGTTAACTGAAATTAGTCCAGTTATTTCTGGACAGCCTGTTAACAGCCTAACATGACATACTAGGATCACTATTTAAAAACTTCTATTTTATCTATGTCCCTTCCTTCCCTGGTTTTTCTGACTGAATAGTTTCATAGTAGCAATATGCTATAAGTTATCTCGGTAAATAACCTTAAGGGAAAAAGAACAGAAGCATCCTTTCTTTGTTCTTTGTAACATTACCAAATGGCCAAGCTTTGTGTCATCCTGTATATCTCTAGAGCTTGGGAAAAACTAAAGAAACAAACATCTGAGCTTGTTGTACCCCATATAATTTATTTTCAATTGGAAAACCAAACCCACTAGTGAATCACACACCACTATGGACCTTATATGAAAAAAGAACTTGGAAGATAATACACCTTTATGAAAAATATATTGTAAAGCAACGATTTCATGAACTCCAATAACCAACTATGTTACATGATTGTAGAGTAGAAGTACAAGCCTCGGTGCCCCTAAAAGAACCATTCTACCAATCTCATCAGGGACACATTGCCGATGCACATTCTACCTGTGTCATCATGGACATCTTCGATTTAACCCAAATAAAAACTAGAACCAATCAAGTGTATTGCATAGAACGAAACAGGACCATCACATATTGGGTGTAATGTGCCAGCATAACCAACAAAAATAAATCCATATTCCTAATTTCACAAACTTAAGCATCTTTAATTCTCTTATTACATTGACAATTTGGCATTTCCCTACACCAACAGATCAGGTGACCTACAGCAGAAACCCTAGATCTCAACACACTAGCTTTAAATGCCACTCAACTAAGGTCACCAGATGTCTCCCCATCATAAAATCACAGACTCACTTAGCGAACACTAACACATCCTTCTATGCACACAAAAGCGATCATTACACATACATCAACAAATACAAATCCCCGACAATAGAAACCCTAGCTCCACTAATCGCTACGACAACATAATTAGCAAATAAATAGGGGATATCCAGGATCTCACCATGGCTGCGTCTTCAACGACCAAAACTTCACGTCCGCCTTCCGATCTGATTGAAAACTATACTGAAGAACATGAAATGAAAAATAACAACGTATTTGTCACGGATTCAATACAAAACAAAGAGATCAACATATAAATTCAGGTGTAAACTGAAATGAAAACTTAATTAGAATTCAATAGAAGTTATGAATGATCAAACAGTAGATTTTGAGGATCTTCATGTCGGATCGAGAGAGATGAGGGAGATTTAAACCTTTGTGTAGAGAGAATTCGATTTGCCTTGATCTTCGCCTGTGTAAAAACACGGTGTAAATATGATGAAGATTGAAGTTAAACGCAACTTGCAACCATAGGTCCTGTATTTTGATAAATTGTCATAACACGTCCTTAAAGTATTAGATGTTGTAATTAATAGGTTGAAATTTTGGAAAGTTTAGGACTTTTTGGTAGTCAAATTGGCTTTCTTTTTATTCATTGATACAAAAAGAGAGTAAACATTGAAGGAGGGTAGAGTAATGTTTTTAGAACCGGATCGGACGTCGAACCGCAAGCCTTGTTGGTTTAGTGGTCGGACCGGATTTAAGAACCAGATGACGTCATAATTATATAGTTAGTATATATTATATATATAGTTATATATATAATTAAATATAAGTAATTATATATGTATTTTATAATTATATATAAAACTTAACTATATTTTTATATCCAACACATTAATTTATGGTTCTATACCCCGTTTTTACCCATTAAAATCAAAAATATAAAAATAACAAAATCCGGTTCAAACGGTCCGGTTTCCCGGTCCGACCACCGATTCGGGACGAACCGGCCGGTTGAACCGGCCCAAAACGATCCGATGCGAACCGGACCGGCTAGGTGGCCGAGCCCCCTTTGGACCGGGCGGTCCGATCCGGTCCTAACAACCATGGGGTAGAGAACCAATGGTTAAGGATTTCTAAAAGTGATTTGTTCCTTGATTGTTTAATTTTATGAGATAAAGATAAAGCAGAAGTAGGATTTTTTATGTATGTTGTTTAACCTTTGTCAAGAGGAAAATTGTCTTATTTGTGGACAATGAAGCAATATCAAGAAATTTGGTGGGAAAACTACTTACAATTATCTAGTTAGTTGATGATTAATTATAAAAGTAAGTGAGTCTGGTTAGTGAGAAAACGTATAGTTAATTAACTATTAAAGTAGTTAAGTTTGATTATTCACTACTCACAAACCTTGATGGGCGTTGGTGCTACGTTCAAAACCTGCATTCAGTTAATTAATTACCAAGTATTAAATTTAGTTAACTTTTGACCCTGCTAATGATGCTCCTTTTAAAAACCCACTCTTCTATTAATTTATTGCCAAAAGTAGTTAAATTTGGTTATTTGTTACCCCTTGACCCTGCTACGCACTAGCTCTAAAACTGTTTTTCGATTAACTAACAACCAAAGTAGTTAAATTTGGGTATTTGTTGTCCCGTGACCTCGTTGCTTGGAAAGTTTCAAGAGCATACACTTTTGCACCTTATTCGAAAAGTTAAATTTGGCAACGCTTCTAAAGCCTAGTTATTCGGAAAATAACTACCAAAGTCGCTTATAAGAGCATACACTTTTGCACCACTAACCCATATTATAGTTTAACACTTTAACCTCAAGCAATGAAAGTTTCAATTATTTGTGTAGTCGTCAATTCATCATCATCATTGAGATGTCATTTATCTTCTTTCTTTATGTGAATAGTGTTGTTATTACAATACTCTTTTTGTTCTTTAATATCTACCTCTTTTACTCACAAGCCTTTTGGGTTATTTGAGTATTTGATGTCCAATCTTATTGTTGTATTCTATTTTCAAATATTTTTTGTGACACCCAAACATATGGCATTTTCTTTTCCAGGACTCAACTGCTCAAGATATTCTTGTTTGTGCTAATATGTCCTTCCTAATCCGTGTAACACTTGTGTCGACACCAAATCCAAACTTTCACCTACCGGCTCTACTCTTTATCGGAGCCTTGTTGGCACACTTCATCATGTTTACGCATGTTGAAATAGCCAAAGTTGTTAAAAAAGAGGTTTTATCATACACAATCCTCGTGAGTTTCATGTGTTGAAATTTGAAATTAGAATTCTTTACTATATTCATGTTAACATAAACTAGGTTGGTTTTCAATCGATGTTGCGTATTGCTTGGTGACCACCCAGATGTTGTCTCGTTATAGTGTTGAAGCTAAACAAAGATTGTTGCCATTGAATCAACACAGCTACGCAATCTTAATTACATTATACTTCCTATGTTTTTTTAATATGTATTGGTTATGTAACCTTACTACAACACCAATTTACTAATGAGATATTGATTTCAATTTTGTAAAGAAATATGTGTTCTTGAACATGTCTAAGTGTTACACTGCCAACTTATCCGTTTGCTCGAGATTTTCACTAAGCGTTGGCCATCTCAACATTATGTTCGTTAACCTTTAGCTCGGAACATGGGGTATGTTAGAAAAAGATCCAATCTTATAGCTTTAGGATATCTGTATATATTTTGCTTATAGTGTAGGTTAATATATGCGTTCACTCAGTTGTATAGGGGCTCAACAAATTACAAGTTTCATGACTAATGATATATAGATGAAGTAGACACTACATTGTTTAAATCACCAGAAATGTCACTCATCAATAATTCTCAGAACGGCTCTAACACCAACGACCAAAACTTTAAGTGCAAAATTAGATGTTATAACTGAAAACCGAGCGGTTACCATAGCAGGCAGATACACCCAAAATGTATAAAGAACCGAAAGCGCAGCACAAGTCTCATATGATAAGAGAACATTGACATATCAACTAGTTCACCATTAAACTAAAAGAATACATGTTATTTCTGACAAGAATACCAATGCATTATACAAAATGAAAATCTAATCCAAAAATTCTTCAAGTGTTTTAATCATTTAGCAACTACCTCGAGCTAACATAACCACAAAGATCTTGCTTGAATGGTATTTAGCGCGTCCTCAGAGGTCGAACCATAACCAAAAAAACTGGCCTGCTTATTTTGCTAAGCTAAAATAAAAACTTTTACAATAACACGTCCCCTATATTCAACCCTCTAGAAAATAATACTCGTTTACTTAACGAAGATAAACTCAGATCGAGAAAGCAAGAGGACGAGAAAAAGACCAAGCATAGATTACAAAACTTTCCTAACTCGCATTCACATTTCTATACATACACACATATATTTACAGGGTGATGCTATATCACTCCACATACTGTTCAAGACATTGTTTTAAATTTTGAAGAGTAACAGGCTTTGTTATAAATGAATCCATACCGTTCTCGAAGCACTCTTCTGCACTTTCCGACATTGCATTTGCAGTCATCTGGTAAACATCACCAGGTTTTGTTAGTCAACGAGTTAAACATGCCAAGTGAGCTGAAAGTTGCCCAGAATGTAGTTATAATGCATAGAACCGTCTAACTCATTTTTTATTTGAAAAAATTAGATTTTTATTGTAATGCTAGTTTTTTTTGTAAACATGTTTGACATACTAATTAGTTATAAGATATTTATAGGGATTTTGGACAAAAAGTGTTTAGGATTAAACTTTTACAAAGATTTACCCGTTTTGACCCGTTACTCAACCCACCCCACCAACACATATTTAGGCATTCATGTTCATACCCCGAACCTTTACAGTAACAATTACAGTTCTAGTAGAAGTATAACCATGGTGATATCTAGAAACTTTTGTTGTACCAGGATCTTGTCATTTTTGCTACTAAACACTGAAAAGACCTAAAATATATGATGAGAGAACTTTTTGAGAAGTTTTAGAGCTAAAATGACCTATTTGACCCTAGTCAGTGTTACAATGTAGAGTGATGTACAAGATATACAACAGTGTGATACCATGGAGGAAGGGCATTTTAGACATTTAACTATAAGATCTATATTAAAGTTGCTGTTTTTATAGGATGTAATTGAGTAGTAGTAATGCATGAGGTTTGGCAAATCACCCCTATTGCCATTTACAGTGGTTAAAACTTAAATATAGAGAAATCTAAATTCACAGTACTTACTGCAATGATGGGAATTCTTTTTCTGGGCCCTTCCGTTATCTGATCATATGAAGATGAGTCTTCCAGCTCAACTCCTGCCTTTCTTGCTTCATCCCAGTTACCCGTTTTCTCAAATGAACGAATTAGTTTAGTAGCTTGAAGGCCATCCATTACAGGCATGCATACATCCTGAAATTTTGCAAAGTCAACAAAGACAATCAATTTAACTTAGTAAGAGTATGTATAAAACGATAAATGTCATAGATCAGCTCACATTTAGACAGTTTGTTATTTATAATTTTTCAATCGGTTTGATAATTACAAGTTTTAAATGGCTTAATTTGGTGATTACAGTATAAAAAATGTCAGCCTCTGTCCCAAAATAATAATCCACAAACAACAAACACATAATTTAAGGTTTGTGCATTTAATGCAACTGTTAATTAGCAGAAGGCCAACTGTTAAACTTTAAAAACTCTGGAAGATTTATAAGGGTAAAACAAGAAAATGAGCAAATTATAACATCCAATTTCTACATGAAAAACTCTTTTGGGAAAATCATAAGAGAAGGTTAATAATTTAGGCAATGAAGGAAGTAACCAGACAGAGGCAAACATAAACTTTAATTATTAGAGATAAAGACAAAAGAAACTTTAACTCCTAAATCAGGTTGTTGCAAAACTTATAATTACCAAAACTTATTGAAAAAAACTTATACTAACCAAAATTTATTAAAAAATGGATAAATACTAAAATTTAACAGACTAGAGTATATGTATATGAACTTTATTGAGATGAAGAAAATACCATAAGAATGAGATCATAATTGCAACGATGAACAGCACGTACAGCTTCAGCTCCATTATTCACAACATCCATATCTTGATTCAACTGCCTCATCATCCTACGTGCCACCATCACATTCACCACATGATCTTCAACAAGAAGAATCTTAGGTTTCCTTTCTGATTTGGGAATATCTTGAATGTTTCTAGAACTTTGTTCATCAGAAGGTGAGCATGAAGCCACAGGTAGATCATAGTGATTCTCCGTTTCTTTCTTGATGCAGTTTGTGTTTTCATTTTCTGAGGTACACTTTGAAGAACTTTCGGGTTCTGATGAGGTATCAAAAGAAGAAAATTCATCATCGATTAAGCTGACCTCTTTAGTGTTCACTTTATGTGCAATGGCAGAGCCATTAGAGGTAAAAAGAGAGCCTAAAGTGTGTGGCTGGAACTGAAAGAAGCCACAGCTGATGTCATCATCTGATGACTCGTTGTCAGCCATATCATCAAATCCATCCGTATCATCTGAGCTGTCACATGCGTGTGAAACTTTATGAGGTAGAACAAATGTGAAAGTGGACCCACAATGTTCTTTGCTAGATACTGTGAGATGTCCTCCCATTAGCTCAACCTGTGGTAAATCAGCAGGAATCATGATGACGATTTATGAGTTTAAAATCAAGTTTATTTTCACGCATTTAAGGTGTGTTTGGATTTGTGTTTGGAAATGATTATCTGAATAATAGTTTTTACATGCTGGATCAAATAATCAACTTTGGATAATTAGTAAGTTTTATTTATCCTCCTACTACTAAAATGCAATTCATGTATGTATTATAATTATAAAAAAAATATTATTGTTTGAAGCGTTATAAAAGATTATACAAGCAAATGTTTATAGGGGTGTACATCCATAACCTAAACACAATCCACCCTTAGTTGTATCAAAACTTATTATCGAATGGTAAAATAAAACTGTATATACCTATTGTTTTATTCCAATTTGAGAGGCTCTCTCATTTCAATGTAGGGGTCATTTTTTTGTCATTTTATCTATTATTTTTCAAAATACTTAGAATTTTCCTAACACTCATTATTCAATTTTGATTATTCAGACGGCAATAAACAGGCAAACGCCGTCTGAATCGGCAGTTAAGTTCCCATATTATTCAGTGACACACAAAAAAATCCAACCAATAAAACATTACCAGTTGTTTGCAGATTGCTAAACCTAATCCAGTCCCACCATATTTCCGAGCTGTATCTGCACCAGCTTGCATGTATTTCTTGAATAAATTGGGCAAAGCAGATTCTGACATCATAGTAATAAAAAAAGCCAACTTAATAAGCTAAACAGCTAAAATAGTCGCCAACATGAGAAAAATAAAAATCTGAAAGGTACCAGGTATTCCTATCCCCGTATCCTTAACATCACAACGTATCCACACAACACTTTCGTTTGAATGAGATTCATTATCCTCGAGTCCATTTTTTGCCGAGTCTTCTTCATTTATCTTAGGTTCCAACTGGCATTCAGGATATGGGTTTGCTATTACATAAAGATTAATCTGAACCTTTCCTTGGTGGGTAAACTTGATAGCATTGCTGCACAAAGTGATTTAACACAAATTAGGTAACCTCAAAATTTTGTGATTAATAGAGATTTTATAAAGATTTTAATATAAAATCATAAATCAATAGCTTACAATGTTGATGTCATACCTGATCAAGTTGGTGAGAATTTGTCTAATCCGTAAAACATCACCAATAACCTAGAAATTAGTTATAAATGTTTCTTTTCAATATACATGCTTAGAATACAAGTAATAAACATTTTGAAGAAACTATTTCCAGATTCCAGGTAGATTTTTTGTAGAAATACTTTATTAATATTAAAAATCTAACCTCCACTGGGACATCATCTGCCACATGTCCTTCCAAAATTAACATCTTTTTTAATGATGCTGCAGCAGTTTGAAGTACATGCTTGATTACCTCTCTTGGCCTAAATTTTGTGGCCTCCAACCTCATAACTCCTGAGAAGTGAGAACAATCCCTAAACATTAAATAAAGAAATACCAATTATAAAATACCAATTTATAAAGGACTAGAATTTACCTGACTCAACTTTGGAAAGATCGAGGATGTCATTAATAAGTTGAAGGACTAAATCACCAGAAGACAACATGACACTCAAAAGTTGTTTCTGATCTTTATCAAGTTTTGTTGTTGATAGAATTTCTGCCATGCTAACGACTCCTGATAAGGGAGATCGTATCTCATGTGACATGGTTGCTAGCATTTGTTTTGCTCTCATTGTTTCCTCTGCAACAAGTTGATTTTGGTTATAGTATTTTGAACCCCTTTATAAAGATCTTATGAACTTATATGTATGTTTGGTTGGTTAGTATGGAATGAATGAATGAGGAATGAAATGTAAGATGTAATGGAACAAGCAAAGTAGTGGAATGGATTATCATATCTAATTATCATGTTTTGTTGGCCTATAGGAATGGGATGACTTTTCATATGAACTTTTAATTTTGTATATGGAAACCAATGTTTACTTTATACATTATTTGAAAGAACTTACTGAACTTTCTGGCTACAAATAACATAAATTATACATAATAAAAGCTCATTAAAACCTCAGTAGAATAAAGATAAAAATTTTAAAAATAAGAAAGATAATTAAAGCTTAAATATATATGAAAAAGAAATATCCAATGAAGATTACCAAAAGCTACAATGAGGTTGAAGCAAAGGAAGCTTACCAACCTGTAATATGAATAGTTTTATTAAGTTCTGTCTCTTTGGCCTTCTGCACAGCTATTTCTTCCCTAAGTTTTGCCATCTTTTCTCTCTTTTTCACCTGTAACATGATAAAAAAAAAAAATTATTTACATCACTAACATAAGTCTTATACTCCAAGAATAAATTCAATCATCTAAAAAGAACTTAACTAGAAGAGTATAGTCCACTTGTAGCTACTTTAAACATCCAAACAAACTACTTTACAACTTAAGAAGAACTTCACTATAAAATTATAGTATGATTCTGTTTACTTTTGACAGTCAAACAAACCACCTTACAACTCAGAAATTGATACATGAAGCATGTCAAATTAAGGGGCATCTAGCATAATTCCATGTATATAACTTACACACATTTTCTCACCTGATCAGTGATTTCCATGCCCATGTAATTTACACCAATTTTCTCCCCATCTTTGCTGAACACGGGTTCAACATATATCAAGAACGTTTTGGCTCCAAATAAGTCGGTCTCAAAAGTAATTTCTCTCTTTGCTGGTAATCCTCTCTCCAGAACTTCTCTTTTAAAGTCTTGGGATTCTTTTACACCGCCACCTTTGAATATCTCTACGTCCGTTTTTCCAATAATATCCTGGCCATAAGATAAAAAATATTGTAAAATAAAAAGAAATGGCATGGTTTGAAAACAAATGACATGTGTTATCTAAAAGTGTATCATATTACCTCCTCTCGTAAACTTGGGAAATGATTATAGATGAAGCGATACCGCAACTCTTTATCCTAAAATTATAAAATAGATGAAAATTTAACCATTGTTGGGAATATGTTCAAGAGAAAGAAAGTAAAACTAAAACTTCAAAAGTAACAACACAAAAGAGAACTACTTGCAAAAAATAAAATTACCTGATGGCCAATAACAACAGGTGCATTTTGAAGAACAAAATGTAAAAAGTTATCGGCTCTTTTCAAAATCTGGGAAAGTTCTTCTACAGGGGAAGATTGTTTTTCAAGATTTTCAATGCTTTCCTCCAGTTTCTCCAAAAGTATCTGCTCTCTTTGAACACTTTCTTCCAACAATTTTCCCAAATGCAAAGCCTGTTGCTTCCAATATGCAACTGTATCATACTCGGCGTCTATTTCTAATTGTTTGTTTTCAACAATAACCTCATTTCTTTTTCTAGGGACATCTTGAAATATTTCATAACCTTCATCCAACACAGAAACAGGACGTTTATCACCTCCATAGTTTTCATCTTCAAAACGATGTTGTTCATATATTTCTAACTTCTTGAGCTCGACTTGACGTTGTTGTTTGCTTAAATTTTCAAGCTCTTCCCTTAGAAGTCTCACAGCATTTTCTTGTTTATATTCCCAATTTTTTACAAGATAAGCCAACTGCGATGACCCTTTTTCACTGTAACTAGTTAGTTCTACTAATCGTTTGAAATCAACTATTGTAGGTTCTTCAACAAAGGCCAGATCATCCAACATATTGTCATGGACACCTGGCTTTTCTACATTAAACTTTTTTCCAGCTTCATCAATGTCTTCCGGCCACATTGAAGATAGTACTTCAACCTCCATATCTTCAACATGGTCATCCTCCATCTCGTGCACCATTGTAATAACACCCAATTGACCAAAAAACAGTATTGAGATCTGCAATTAGGAATTTATGAAATCAAGATCAATAGAGGCACGCCTTGATGCAGCTGGTAAAGTTGCTAAATAGTAATTAGAATTTAATAAGCAAAATTCCCAAGATTTCCCTGCCTAACATCCACAAAACTAAACGAACCACAGTGCACCAGGGTCAGCCCTGATGCACCAGGGTGGCCTTTGTATGTACCCCAGGCTGCACGGATTGTAGAGATTATAATAATTTCTACCTATAGGCTATAACCATCCTATCTAAGATTGTCATGTTTTCAAAAAAAGAAACACTGATCATAAGGTGAAAGTTTTAGCTTAACAGCCTTCTGTTTCATTTAAAATTACAAACCCTTCAATCAGAAAAATATGATGAGAGAATTCACAAATGCCAAGAGAGGATTTTAATGAAAACAACAGGGTGAGATATAATTCTTGAATTGAAACATGAAACTCACCAATATATATTGCTCATCGACATAATCCAGAAATCCTCAGTTCTCAATCCATACTTGAAGAACACCATGAACACCAAACAAAGATAGATCAACACACCTCAAAATTCTTGCAAGATTGCCAAAGCCCACAAATAATTACCCACAAAAGAGCTAATGATTGCAACCCAATAATCGTTTCCGCGTATAAATTTGCAAACTTGTGCCACTTAGATCAAAGGTATTGGAAAGAACCCATCTCACCTTGTCATCCTCTGCAACCTCTTTTTCTGTAGATCTGGAAAGTATCCCAGAAACACCCAGTCAATGAATAAACAAACCAAATTGGTTAATTGAATTAATCATAGAGAGAGAATGTGGAGAGACAAACCATGTGAAGAAGAAATAAAAACTATTGTTGTAGAGAAGCGAAGGGAAGAAGCTCAAAAGGCCATGTGCAATTGACAACAATTTACACACATATAATATATATATATACTATAACAAAGAGTGACACACTACTGAAACGAACGTGACGTTTTTAAATTGTCAGAAATTGTTTATTCCTCCTACTCACCAGTTCAAGAATCTCTCACAGGCATTTAATCAAACACCTTGTGTGCGTTCAAGATTCAGGTCACACAGTGCACCATTCTCTGTAGCGATTGAACATGCAAATGGGTTGATAATGGGGTGTGGTTTATCGGGTTTTCTGGGGGCACTTGATCGATGGATCAATCAATCAATCAGTGGCAATATGCGTACGTAGGGGGGTATATAATATATAATAATAATGGGAAACACACACTACTACACACAGAGGTTGTGGGTTTGTTTTTTTAAATTAGTAGGCAACACAGGCTGTTCCCCGCCAGCCTCCGAGGTTTACGCATATTCGGGGCGCGTGAGGATCCACGACCTTCCTTTGAGGTCTCTTCGTTCCTTATTATCAGCCACTTTGATCTCAACCAATAACCGCCTTTTTACTCCCATTTCACTAATAACTTAACTATTATTATTATTATTATTAGACTTAATTACACGGGTGGTCTCTTTGGTTAGGCCCGATTTCACTTTTGATCTCTAACTCTTTGAAATTATAAGGTTGGTTCAAAACTTTGCATAAACGTAACAACGATGGTCCCTGAAATAGATGTCCGTTAAGTTTTTCAGTTAATATTTTAAAAATTACTAAAATACCCTTGTATCATTGTCTCCTCCAATTGATCCTAGCAGTCCTCCAACTCAGGCGACCTACCGCTGCAACGAAACCCACCATCTCTAGAGATGGTGACGTTTATGGCGATGGTGGTGACAGAAGTTGAGCAGATCTGAATCGCATTAACAACCATCAGATCTGATGCCGATGATGGAGGTGGAGGGTCGCCAGAGGTGAACGGTCGCCGGAGGTGGAGGGTCCCCGGAGGTGTACGGTCACCGGAGGTGGAGGGTCGCCGGAGGTGGAGGTCGCCGGATGTGGAGGGTCGATGATGGATGTGGACGTCGTTGGAGGTGGTTGAAGGTTGAAGGTGGTGGGGGGATTGAAGGTTGAAGGTGGTTGTAGTGGTGGTGGTGGTGATGGTGGTGGTGGTGGTTGAAGGTGGTTGAAGGTTGAAGATGGTGATGATTGAAGGTTGAGGGTGGTGGTGGTGGTGGTGGTTGAAAGTGGTGGGGGATTGAAGGTTGAAGGTGGTGGTGTTGGTGGTGGTTGAAGGTTGAAGATGGTGGTGGTTGAAGGTTGAGGATGGTGGTGGTGGTGGTGGTTGAATGTGGTACTGGTGGTGACAGTGGTTGAAGATGGTGGGGGTGGTGGTTGATGGAGAAGAAGAAAGGTGAAAGGGGGTATTTTTGTCATTTCACACGCACTTAACAACAATAATTAACGTCCATTCGTTTCAGGGACCATCATTGTTACGTTTGCGCAAAGTTTTGGACCAACCTTGTAATTTCAGAGAGTTAGAGACTAGAAATTGGGCCTAACCACAGGGACCACCCGTGTAATTAAGTCTTATTATTATTTGTAATTGTCTGGTGTAGCTGGTTTTAGTTACAGTAAGGTTGTTGTTATGTGATTTGAAAGTTGGAGGGTTTGAGTTTTAAAAACGAGTATTTGTAGACATGTAAGGTAAGAAGTAAGGACTTGTAAAGTAAACCAGGTGTGGTTTGACGTTATATAGGTTTTACGTATGCAGTGGAGGAGCTTGGATATCTTTATAGAAGGGGTGGGGCGAAATTAATTTATTTTATGGGGGCGCACTCGTTATATATAAAAAATTTACACTACCGGACCAAAATTTTGCACTACGTGACAAAAAACTTAACACTACTAAAAAAAAGAGTGACGGCGGGGGGCCCTCCCGGCCCCTAAAGAGCTTCGCCCCCATGTACGTATATGAGAGGCTTGTATACTGGGTTTGGTCTTGTTGGATTATTATTTGTTTTAGTATTAAAATTTGGGATTTAACACCTGGCACTTGTTTTGTCCGCTTGTTATTTGTTTGTTTTATTATGTGCTATTTGTTTGTATTAGTTATTGTCATATACTCATATATGTAGTAACTGTTATAAGTTGGAAGAAAATGTTTAATTATAGTTTTATGTTATTCTTAATAATCCGTATTTAAAAGAAGAAACTGGTTTTAAGTAGAGACTTTTAATTTATATTTTTTAGGTGTCATTAAGTTATATGATTACTTCTATATTTTATTAATTAATATTCTTAAACTTTAATAAAACATACATGTGTTTATATTGGTTGTATTAGTTTTAAGTAACCTTAGTTTTTTTTTTTTTTGAGTGGACATTTTATTAAAATAATTATTAATGTTATTATTTTGTCTTTTAAGACGATGGACACCCACCATCAACCGTACACCACCACTTGCGACCATTAAACACACACTCTGCCCACCATCGCCGACTGCATCAACACCCTATCGCGACCCTCTTGTTGCTCCGGCGTACCCCCACCCTCTACTCACCAAAGCCTATTAACCCTCAAATATAATTGTTTCTTGCTCCCCGTCAAGCCACCAAACCCTATGAACCTCATGTCCATGACTCCGAATGTGAATGCCGCCCCGTTACAATTTTGGATTTATTTGTTGTCCTACACAAACCAGATCGAATGATTAAAACCTTAAGTTGTGAACCAAATAAAAAACATGATATCACCAATCTCATTCGTCTTTGCTGCCTTTTTAACGTACCCAATAACACTAAGTTGAACCTCTAATAAAGCACAAGACAAAGGAATAAGGGTGAGAACGATTACAATTTTAAAATAATTATATTTAAATTTATATTCCAATTGCAATTTCGATTCATTAAAAGTTTATTTCACAAACCAAAACCAAAAGTCCCTCAAAGAACAACTATCACTAATAAAATCAAGATAAATTCACAGACAAATAGCGTAGGAATGCTAAATTTATAAAGCTAAATAATCACAAATGGAGTTTTTTCTTATATGTAGATAAACTTACATTGAGATAACGTGTGAGTAATTCAAACAGTTGATTGAGTCGACAATAACAAGTTCATAATCATGTGATACTAAGATTGAATAGGGTACAATTCATGGTTGGTTCCAATATTTTAATAAGCGGACCGGACAGTGAGCCGTACGTCTTACCGATCCGCTGGTTGAATCGGTTCGTCCGGATATGAGAACCGGATACATATTTAATTATTCAATGAATATTTGTAAAGATACTGAAAAATTTTCAAATATATATACTAAAGTGGTCCAACCGGTCCCCCCACCCCACCCCACTGTTCAACCCCCAGTTCAACCGGTCAAAACGATTTTAAGCATCGAACGGGACCTGCTTGATGTCCGGTTCTTAATCCGACCAGGCTGTTGGTTCCCTTTTCAATTGCTTGGGAGTTTTGAACTTTAGGGCCTAAATTGAGCAATGGTTTTTACTACAAAATGGAGTTACCCATGATTATAAATTTGTTATGTATTTGAATACCATGGCTACACCTATATATACGTTTGTCCAATAAGAAATGCATCAAATATGTTTCTTTTTTTCTTTCTTTTTTAATTGATAACTTGTATTCAAATGAAATATTATAATTCGCAAAACATATATGTACTATTATGTGTCTAAAAGGGGAGTTATTGTTTTCCCTTATATGAGTTTCCATCCTCTATTAAAAGTTTAAAACAAAAGAAAATGAATTATAAAACACTATAAAATTAACGATACAACACACTCATTTGGCATCCTTGTTTGCTAGGACTCGTAAAAGCGCCACATGCATTGCTTGATAACAAGGAATCGAAAACTTCTACGCTTATCGTTTTCATAGACAACATTACGGATAATATTTGAACCATAATTTTCAAAATACTTTATTCATAGCATAAAGTTTCATTATAGCCAAAACCATCAAGTGATACATATGTAAAGTGTTATGTATTAAACTCATCTCTTCGGGAGCGCCAAATGATAATCCACCTTCAAGATTCGTATCATGATCTTGAAAGGCCGTTTGTTCTCTTAGACCTTAACTAGTCTAATATATTTGTTGATTAACAGATTAATCTTTTAAACAATTACCATCATAAGTCTCTCTACAAATATACTTCTCATCAAACATGATGTCAAAAAATAACACAACATAACGACTTCCTCAAGCGATACATGTGTAAAGTGTTATGCATCAAACTTATATACGCAGGAAGCTCTTCAAACTATAAGCCACCTTCATGATTCATGTCATGATCTATAGTGCAATTTATCATAAACAAGTCGTTGCTTTGAAAAGTAAAACAAAAGTTATATGCCACAATACTAGGCTATGTAATTTTAATTAATAGTGTCCAAGTACAATGCTTTTGTTGCATTTATACTTTCCTTGTTTATCAAACATTGCTCACTTTTGCAAATAGATGGTTGCTTACATTGTATTTTTATAACTTTAATTAATATATAAAATGTATTGCTCAGTGCTCACTAATGCAATTGCTCATCTCATCGGTTGTCGGTTTTAGATTTTTATATATCCAAATTATATTTTTAACAACTTTAATTTATTTGTATAATATATTGCATCTAGAAGGTGTTGGTGTCCTATTATATCGGTCACTAGAGTTTAAAATATCTAAACTTTAACTATGAACATTACTCAAGCTTGAATATTTTTACTTTTGCAATAAATATTAAAACAAGGAGAACAAAATGAAACAAATATAAAAATACTTTATTTTTGAAGTGGAAGGTAATTATGAAGAAAAAATCATTAAATAATAATTAATTTCCATGATTGTTCCATTTATGTTATTCAATTCAATCCAATTTCTGTTATTCAATTATAACTATATAATTCTGAAAGTTGAATGTTTATTTTAGTTAGGAAATAGTATAATTGAATTTATTAGAATAATATATGAAACTTAGTTATTCTTTTATGAAATTATCCTTATTTTTATTCTTATTTAAAGTATAATTTACAAACATCCCAAAGTTATAAACATATAACTTATAAATTTGTCATATACTAGGCAATAAACCTTATATACTATTTCCAGTTTAGCACAACTAACTAAAGTTTTGTATGTATTGCATAAGTTTATGAGGTATCCAAAATAATGAAATATAGACTAGGTTTGAAGCAAGCCCGAGGTAAAATATTTTTTTCTCGTTACCTTAAATGAAACTTCTATACAAGTTTGTATTTTTTTTTTCAAATATCAATAAGTTCAATCAACCCGAATTACTTGTATCTATTTTCTTTACTCGTAATTATATGATTTACGTAACAAAAACTAATTCTAAATGTTTATAAAGATGTTTCATATTTGGTTGGAGATCACTTAAATGAATGCACGAGCATTCAAAAAAAAAGTATCACATTCATCTGTCGCAAAAAGTGAAACAATTTTCTATTCAATGTTATTATTATTATATTAATTAAATCAAATTGTTTCATTTTTTGGTAAATTATTTGATAATAACGAGTTATTTTATCAGACTTAATTTGTATCAAATCAACTTTCTATTTATAGAAGTACTCGTTACCTATTGCAGCCTTGTAGGGAAAAATATCAATGATAAGAAGCATAAGAGGCAACCAACAAAGGATTTATGATGCAAGAAGGTGGTTGTTGAGAATAAGCCAAAGCTATTCAAAGCCCTTTCGACGTCTTATGGCAACCACAAACAGACACATACGCATGTTGTATGTACGCTTTCACGTGACACGAGTGAAAAAATATATATTTATTTTATGTATTTTACATTTGGGTGACACTGTATATTTTTAAAAGATGTCACACGTTGTAAAGTTGGTTATCAAAGTTTAATACAATTATATCCTTAGTCTAGTGGTTACTTGGTCATGTTTATAAATGTAACCATCATCATAAATCAATTAATTAACCAACAAAACTGATAATGTATCCAGATTTTACTAACCAAATAAAAATTAATAAGATTTATACAAACTTGATTTTTTTGTAAGCTATGAGCTGAATTGGGATAGTGGTTGCCTGATCATGAAAAAAGGAATTATGGTACATTCGAGACCGAACACACAGTGACACTAGTAAAAAATCTGGAGTCCACCATTGATCTTGACATTGCTACTCGTAAAGAAAATGATCCAAAATGCCAATCCTAACGTTCTAATATTAAACAACTATATGAAATAAGATGATACTGAAATCTAAAGGTGGGTACAAAATAACTTTTTGTGAGCATTCGATACCTATACGTTTAGGTGGAGATAAAGATATGGCGATTGCAATATATGTTCCCGAACTTGCTAACATGAACACCCATACGATCATGAAGATGAGATCAACCACCAACATGAAGAGTGCATGAGTTCTGAGTTCAATTCTAATAGTCCTATCGTTCGAAATTCATGATCTAGGAAACTAACAAGCAATTCAAGATGTATACATTGGATCAAAAGATGTCGAACAAGCAACACTTCTAAAGGTCCAAATCAAAGAAACCATAAATTAAAGAAGCTGGTGAGGATGTACCAAAATACGACAACACATCGAACGTGAAGGTAAAGAGCCATCAAGGTGTGGCTTGTGAGAAGAAGCATACCACACCACACACCATTTGGGGTGTGGCTCGTGGGAAGAAGGATACCACCCCACACGACAATGAAGAAGTTGTAAGCTTTGAGCGTGAATGAGGAACACATTAAAAACATCAGTCAGCGCATTTTGAATCTTATTTGATCAAGGATGTTTTGTATAAATGATAATTAGTTATAACCTAACCACGTGAATATATTTTATAAAAACATTAATAATATCACATTTGGATTGATTTGCTTGATGCATTTAACATTTACATATAAATGTAATGATCGTAAATGTAATTAAAACAAGCCTGTGTTGAATTTGTTTTCAGAGTTGACATTTCAGCAATTTAATAACAAGTTATACTCATTCTTATGGATAATATATAATAACATCCCTTCATCTCTAATTAAGAAGTCTTGTAAGATTATTTAAGTAACATAGTTTCACGTATTATTCACACAATAGGCATATAAATAATTAATATACACGCATATATACACAATTTGTTGGAATATATGTTATAGAATTATTGTCAATATATGAAACCTAGGATAAAATTTAAACGCGTTTACGGTTCTTTTTAGAAGTAGTATTTCGACCATATATGTATTTTGTGTTATAGAATATATGATCTGAAATAGTCAAGAATACACTCATGTAAAATAAACTTCAAATCAATGTTTTCAGAACCGGATCGGACGTCGAACCGGACGCCTTACTGGTTTGGTGGTCGGACCGGTCGGACCGGTTGGACCGGATTTAACTATATTTTAATTATATTTATATATGTAATTAAATATATGTTGGAAATAAGTGTGTAAAGGGAGTCTTCTAAGACTCTAACACCTTTGTCCCACATTGGTGTGACAAATGAAACATTATGGGTTTATATGTGATAACAAGGTGAAAGGTATTGAATGTCTTTATGATATCTTTTACACCATGACCTACCAGCGCGCAGGGGGGGGTGCAAAAACGGGTTTCTGGCTGGAAAATTTGGGTCGCCCACGCACGACATGCGGACACGAATGCCGTTCGAAATAAACCGGGTCCGCATCCGGTCCGAACCGGCCCGGTTTTCCCGGTCCGACCAGCAACTCGGGACGAACCGGCCGGTTCTATTGCTCAAAAACGAACCACCCCCGACCGGACCGGACCAACCACCGATTCCCGGCCGGTCCGATCCGGTCCTAACAACAATGCTTCAAACAGTTGGGGTTTCATACAAACGGGTTCATGCATGTATGTGATTTCGATTTGAGATAAAACTATGGATGTATGTTAAACAAGTAAGACAATTTTTCATGAAATTTCACTTATATTCTTGACATGTTAGACATAAAACGGCTGGTGTGTCATACAAACCAGTCCATGCACACCTAATCAAGAATAAATGTTTATATGAGGTGATTTAAATTAGTGGCGGATTCAGAAATGTTTATCACTGGGGGCGGAAAATTTTTAAGGGTCGTTTAGCTATCATAATGTAATATTTTTTTATCCGGTTCGGGTCAGGTTGGGTCGGATCTAGTTCATTGCTGAAAGCGTATTTAAAACAGTTTCCAAACTCTTGTATTTGTATATATATATCAAGAAACGTATTGAAGCAACTAGTTTGAGGCTAATGTTAAAATGATTTTCAAACTTTTGCACAATTGTTAAGAACACTAATTAGTCTTGATACCGATGATATTCAACAAGCTAGTTTGAGAATAATGTTGGTGAAAGAAAAAATAACATTTGATAGCTAATGCCTTGAAACCAATATAAGTTTAGCTTGTTCTATTGTCAAAAACATCTATCTCAATATAAATGTTTTTATTTTTTTCCATCCTACTAACTACTTGATTATTTGATGGTTAAAATACTATAAATTTACTCGATTACAGAACCGGGTTAGTAAGAAAACGTGGTCCTCAGACTATCTAAGGGTCACTAGACCCCTCGATTTCCATTGTAGTTCTGCCCCAGATAAAGTTTGGTGCCCAAATGATTACGACTCCCTAGCCATTGACGATCCCACAGGTGTCTTGATAACAAACTACCAGTGTATGACGAAAGATCTTGATGTGTATTTCATCCTATGGACCTAGTATGGTTAATCTTAAATTAATACGCACATGCTTGATTACGAAAACGATCCGAGTCCAATGAATTTTATTCACCAGCATATTGTTGATATTGAATTTCAAACCTTTTACAAGTAAAAAATGATTGATGTGACTTAGATCATATTAAAGTATAAACACCATGGGTGTATCTAATGTTGATATCAGAGTTATGCAAGCTGCAAGCAAAAATGGACACATCTCTAGTTTTGAAATCATATAGTTTGTAAATACAAATATGATGGTTGTAAAACAATGTTACGAATCAAAGTATGATTCAGTTTTGAAGTTTGATTTGACTTACAAAACAATATTATGATATTGTTTACAAATTAAATTCCACTGCCAATAAACCATTGAAAATAAATGTTTGAATAAAATAATCAAATGATCCCGATTGATTCACACGGGCCGAGGTGACCCAAACCGGAGGGTGTGACAATTGTAACTCTCTATTTGATCGTTCATAGGTGAGAACAGGGGGAGACCTAGCAAGAGGAACAAATCATCATTGAAGGTTATTGCCAAGAAACCCTTGTTTATTATAAATATATTATTAAGTAGAGAAATGTAATAACTGAATATATAGATGCAGTTTTTAAAAAGTTAAAGAAAGTTATGCAATAATTGCTCAAACAATCAAACTACATCCTATCGACATCACATACAAACGTTCATTATAACTTTCTAGTTAAACTTAATAATAGATTTTAACTATAACACTTAGTAGTTTTCTAGTATAAACAAGACAACACTCGGGATCTTTCATGCTTAAACCTCTACTACATCATTTGCTCAAGATAGAATGCATGAGATGGCATTTAAAAGATTGCATCTCTATCACCAAGTCAAGATAGAATGCATGTCATGCCAATTAAAAGATTACATCTCTATCACCCAGGATAATCCCGTAATATTTTTAACTCGTGTAAATATATATATATATATATATATATTAGCGAAATTCAGGTACAAATACTCGTAACTCATGTAACTATATATTAGCGAACTTCAGCTACAAAATATTTTTAACTCATGTAAATATGTTTATTTTAAAACGACAACTTAACATATTATCTCAAATAAAACTTCATCACGCTAACTTCAAATAACCGCACCGTTTAATATATATTTAGACACATGACATAGGAGTCGGAGTCTTGCTCGGGCGGATCAAGTATTATTATCGAAGCCTCGTTCTCACTGCCTCCGACTCCATTCTAGGGTTTTTGAGGTACTATATGCTCTCTGCAATTCTTCTTCGTAATTCATCATAAATGTTTTCTCGCTTTAGTTTTGTTCTTGAATTACGTTTCAGACTATAAACCCTAATTAGTTTTTTAGCCTATTTGCAGATGCTTATAATTGTATCTCCTTTATCCTTTTCATATATGCAGCAGTAGTTGTTCAGTTTTCGGTTACCCCGCGGTGTTTATTGCTAAATTTCTTTCTGAATTTTGACTAGATTAGCATGTGTGGTTGTAGATTTTGCTGATTTTGTTTAGATCTACGAGAGGTGTTGATTGTGTTTTGTTTGAGGCTTACGAGTTACGACTGTAACCTCATGAATTGTTAGAACTCGATTCACATTTGATATACATCTCCTGTTTGGCCGAGCTTTGATTTTGTTTTCTTGTCAAATGGCCCCATTCATATTCATACTTAGCATGAAAAGACTAATTAGGTGGAACTTGCTTCATAAACATATAGGTGCTGTCAAATTGTTGTGTTTTTCTTTGATGTTGAAGCTTTTGATGAAAATGAATCGATTGTTTTTCTGTTTTGCTTAGGATGGCATGATATGGCGTTTTGTATTCTTTTTTCCTGGTTAAGATGTTGAATTCTTTGGGCGCCTGATAATTTTGGTGTTGTTTGACAGGTAATTATTGAAGATGGCGCGTGTGTATGTTGGTAATCTGGATCCAAGGGTTAATGAACGGGAAATTGAGGATGAATTCCGCACCTTTGGTGTTATTCGCAAGTAAGCACGAAATTAAGTATTTAACCTCTGAAGTTTAAGATGCTAATGAAGCTCCATTTAGTGTAAGCTGTCACTGTTAGTTAGTGTGAAACTTTACTTGTGAGATTATCTTGAAGAATACAGTTAAGATTTGATTGTTGCTCTTACATTTCTTACTTATCATGAATGTCACTTAAACATATGTAGAAGATTGTGATATTTTATAGGGGATGTTATTCTGTTGCCAGTTGCGCGGTTGTCATGGTTCCTGCTTTGTTGTAGTTCCATATTTGCATGTTTAATATATTAGCATTTTTCGTGTCGTTATGGGTTTGATGCTTAATCAGTTGCAATACTATCTGGTTGGAACATTTGCAGACCCCTATAAAGCATGGGCATTACCGAGGCATATTTGAGCCATCTGTTTTGACTGATGTGTAGATGTGTTCTATTTATCATCCAGAGCCTTCCAATACCTGTCTTTACTTCCTCTCTTATGAAGCGAACGTCCCATGCACTGTTGGCAGAAATTGTTAAATGAATTTTGGCTTACTAAAATGAATTTTGTGTCCGTGGAGAGCTCAGTTGTTTCTTAAGCTGTGGAATTATGATGCAAGTTTTAAGGTTTTGCAGAATATGTTCATTTCTAAGTTCATCTCATTTAGTCAATGATTAATGTATTCCATGGTTTTCTTTGTTCTTTCGTGTAGTTGGTACTACTGATTTTTTTTCAGTTTTTTTTTTGTTTTTTTGTTTTTACATTTTGTTGTCTAATATTCCAACATTTTTAGGCTATGCAAACTGATGAATTTGATGTAATTCATGCCATTATTTACATGTAAATGACCTCCTAGATCCATTTGTCTATGTAATGTGCAGCGTGTGGGTTGCAAGACGACCTCCTGGCTATGCTTTTGTTGATTTTGATGACAAACGAGATGCACTGGATGCTATCCGTGAACTTGATGGTATTATTGTTATTATTACTATTATATTTACTTTTAAGCTCTCATATATTGTACAAATGGATCAGGTTTATTATTTTTGAGTTCTGATCTGATAATTACTAACCAGGTAAGAATGGCTGGAGAGTTGAAATGTCTCATAACTCTAGAGGATCAGGTGGTGGTGGTGGAGGGCGTGGCGGAGGTCGTGGTCGCTCTGGTGGTTCTGATTTGAAATGTTACCAATGCGGTGATCCTGGCCACTTTGCTCGTGAGTGTCGTGGTGGTGGTGGTGGTGGTAGACGCCGCAGCCGAAGCCGCAGCCCAGCCGCCAGGTATCGACGGAGCCCTAGCTATGGTCGGAGGTGAGATTGCTGAAACATGATATAGTTTTTTTTCTTGCTTATTTATTTCAATTTTATGTTTGTGAACTTAAATATATGAAATAACTCTTTTTGTGGGAAGCAGGAGTTACAGTCCTCGTGGCCGATCACCGCCACGCCGTAGTGTGTCTCCTCCTCGCAGGACTAACTACAGCAGGTCACCTCCACATCGTGGACGTGACGAGTTGCCATATACAAATGGGTGAGAACTTCATATCTTTGTGTGATTTAGTTCTATTTCTTTTGAAATCATACGTAATTCATATGTGCCAATTTGAGATGGCATGTTACATGTAATGCCTATTCTTGTTCATATATGTAGATGTATACTGTATTATCAGGTTAATCACACTAAAATGTTGCTTACATTCACCTTTCTGTCCTTGTATGTATGATTTTTAGCTTTGTATGTAACATACCTTTGAAAATTTACCATTGCATGCTTGTAACCTTCTATAGCAGCATGTAAAATGTTGCGAGGGCGGTGTGCCATGCTACTATATTACATGCCATAGAAGATTACGTATGATAGTAATTGCAATTTGCAAGTTTTTTACATACAATGACAAACAGGTGATAGCCACATTGTTGAATTAGTAAATACAATATTTATCTGTTATTCAATTGTTGCTTCATTCTAAGTAGATTATATTAAGAAATAATAATATAAACCTACTTTTGCTATTTTCAATATCTAGCCTGTTCTATGTTACAGTTGTTGAGAATGTGTGGAAGTTTTAATGCTAAATCATTGTGACTCATTAAATATTTATCATAGAAAACTGCATAGGTTAAATCTAGTATCATGAAATTTGTATGTGACTTTTGTAAATATCTGGTTTCTCAATCTTTTCAGAAATGGGCTTAAGGACAGGCGTCGTAGCAGGAGCTGATCATTATGAAAATCAACTTTGCAAAAATCCTGGAATTTGTTATCTGTGCTGAGATGTTTTCAACTTTAATCTGCTCGAATTTGGTGAAGGTTCTTAACTTTTTTGAGTACCAAGTTTATTTTACTTGCATCTCTCAAGTTTTATCTACTTTTATTAGAGTTCTTTATAGACTACATATTATTGTGAGGTGAATTCTACTTTGCATTGACAATGCTAAAACCATATGCTTGTTTTTGTGTCGAGGTGTTATGCTTCTTCACTGGTTTTCTGCTTCTACGCTTCTGTCTTCTCTCCTCTATCCTGTGATCGTTGTTAATGACTGCGGGTCCCTGCTCGCCTTGTTTGAATACACACACCAAAATAGAGTTGTTTTTCTTAATGGCGTCAAAACATGAATTGGCACTACAGGTACCTGATCTGTTTACTTTAAAGATATTAGAGGGTCCCTAATCGCCATTTTTGCATTTTGCAGTCTCGCGCCCTTTAAAACTTTATCTGCTAGTGATATTCATATTCTCTCTTTCCATCTTTAAAGATTTGTCGTTAATGAGGTAGACCTTTCAATGAATATGGTTTGTGCTCACAATTAATATTCAGTATTCATTGTGAAATGCCACCGACTCCTACGCTGTGGTGGTCTGGGCAACATTTTTGCGTCTTTGGCACACAAGATGCTTGCAGGATCGTAGACATATTGCGATCCAATTATCAATTTGTTTACTTTGTTAGTGGTGTTGAATAGTAAAAAATATACAATTGTTTGATCTGTTGCTTTTGGGAAAAAGTCAATATACCCCCCCTCCTCTTCCCCCCCTCTCTTCTTGGGTTAATTTCATAAGGTAATACGGCCCATACCGGCAGCAGGAAACAGAACCGTGACATCGGGTGAAAAATAGTTATGTTACCCGGGGTGTCATTTCTAATGCTTGAGCTTTACCCTTTTATCATTTATATTTATTTAATTATATTAGTTATGTACATGTGTACAAAATATATTTATTATATGATTTATGTTTATCATATCTATATGAAGATGTTTAGGCTACCAAGCTTGGTATATGAAGTTTGAGCTTAAGCTCGTGCATATAATGAGCTTAAATTTAGGCGCTTGCTCGAGAAACCCATGAATGGCTTGTTTTATTTACACCTTGTTAAAATCTATAGCAGGATATTGATAGTATATATACAACATAAACACAGATCATTTTAAATATTCTTATTAAATAGTGAAGGTATGCATTCACCTTTCAAATATCATGTCCTTCAACAAAAGACTTTGTTTGCTACTGTGAACTGCAGTATTTTGGTACTCAAGTTTAACTGAAGGTTAGAGATTATAATTATGTAAAGTGGATAAACATGGAAGTTTCAATATTGGACAATCTGACATTACAATTTCTTTATTTAAATACAAACTTATATCCATTAAAGTAAAAAAACGGAAGCAAAAAAATATACGGAGTTAAAGATATATTGAAACCATGTGTTCTTAAATCGTTTATTTAAGGTTTGTGTTCTTTTGTATTTTTTTTCGTTTATTTAAGGTTTTTAATATTTTTCAACTTTTTAGTTTTTCCACATTGTGTTTAGATTTTCTCTTAACTTTACTTTTCCTCATAAATTTAAGAAACATTGTGGAAACTCTATTTGTTATCTATTCATGCTCGTCTCTCTTTCTTCTTTAGAAAAAAAATTCAAAGCGTCGCCTCCTTTCGACCCTTTGTTCTTAAATCGGCGCTGAACCCTCATCTTCAATCGATACTTCCGAAATGCCTGTTCTTGCTATGCTATCTACCATGTTTCTTAATCTCAATTTTGTTGTAACGTGCTTGGGAAGATTACATATAACGTTTGGGAATAAAAATGTTTGAGTTTTATCCTCAAATGAACATATGCTCGTTAGTGTTCATTAGTTTTTATTTGTTTGTGTTAATAATGGTTGTTTATGTTTGTTTGTGTTCGTTTATAGAATAAGTGAATAAATACAAACAAACACGAACAAATATTTCCTTAACAAACAAGCGTTTGTTCATGTTTGTTCAATTCGTTTATAGTTTTGGAGGAGGGACGAGGGTTAACTTATTTTTCTATTTTCTATTCTAAATAAAAATGAATAAAATTGTAACCAAAGCTCTTAATCATGAAATAAAATAATTATATAGTCAATGATTAAAATTTTTATATACGATATGGACAAATTCGTAATTGTTATATATAGTTTTTAAAACCTATTTGACTGTTATGAAAGAATCCACGCTTAAAGTTGCATCAAATTTCTCCATAAATATAATGACTAATGGGATGTGATAGCATGACCACTTTGAATTATGTAATCTTATTGACATCATATATCCAAAATAAAAATGACGTCATAAATAAACACAGCTTCAATGCTAAACAGTTTGATTTGGATACTAGTAATTACACTTTTAAATGACAAACTTTGAATATCTAACTACAATCAAGTGTGCATACCAAACAAACTGAAACTAACAATCTAAATATGATTAATAGCTTATTTAAACAAAAGGAACACATGAAAATCAAGAAAATAAATTCACCACATAAAAACAAGGAAAAAAAATCAGATTTTAAAGAGAACGCAATCAACCATGTTCATTTGTTATAAGTAAATGTTGAAAGGGATATGTAATACCAATAATAAGACGGTTACAAATAAGATTCTAAAATTTAAACAATTACTTAGAATTTAGGGGCAAGGAATTTTAACAACTATGTTTTATTATCGTTTACAACTACAAGTATGCAAAAAGAATTGCTAGCGCGCCTGTGCGTGGGTATGAATACGAGTTCACAATCATGTCAAACATCAGCCTTGTCTGAGTGTGTATGTAACGGTAGCATTATACCCATTTTATGCAACCAATATATTTTTCTTTTTGATTATTGTATTATTATTATTATTGTTAATAAAAAATACATATAAGTATATAAGTAATTGACTACATATAAAGTTTCTTCATGATTTCCAACTTTTTAAAATTATTTCTTGTATAGACTTTGAAAGCAAGAAGGAATTTTGTCCTGAAGCCAACCACCGATGATGTCACCTCATGACGTGGTTTTATATGACGTTTTATCTGGAAATGAGTTTGAAAATATAAGTACATATTCTAAACAAATGAAAAAGAAAGGAAAATATATGATTATATCAAATTTGTTTGTTTTATAAGAGCGTACAGTTAATATGTAAACTAATTAAATTGTCACTTAAATAAAAATGAAGAGACAAAGTGAGAAGATGGCCCACCTCATCTTAAGGAGTTTTCATAGAATCGAATTGAATCGAATTCGAGTTAATCGAATACAATAAGTCAAATTTTGGAATCACCAAACATGATTTGAGTTCGAAAAAGATAAGTTGAATTCGAATACAATTTGAAAATTTTCAGACATAATTTTAATTAGATTCATATTTGAACAAAAATTTCAAATTCGAATCGAGTTTGAATTTGTTTGGTTTGTAACTAGTAAAAACATAACTAATCAAATAATATTTTCAAAAGTCGTTCAAAACATAAAATTTCAAACAATTAAAAATAAAAGACAAGCAAAACACACATAATATTTATCGTTCAAAATAAGTCAAAATGTACCAATTGGAATTTAAAATTTCTAATTATATAATTTTGAACCTTAATTATTAATTTCTCTGTACATGTTATTAATATATAAAATAAATAAGTGTAAGTACGTGAATTTCTAATTCTAATTAAAAATCGAATTGAAAGTCACAAAATTCGATTCGAATTTGATAATTAGTTTTCGAATTCAAATTTGAAATTTCATATTGAATTTCGAATCAGTGATTTTCGACTCAAATCAAATAAATATTTTGACTTTTCGAATCTTATTCGAATATTAAACACCACTACTCACCTCTTTCAGTGGATGGACGAAAACAATATATATTGTGTCTAATTTATAAAAAAGAACCATGAAACTTTTTTCAAAAGACAATACAAGACTATTTCTTAATCCAAATTGAATGTAATCAACTGTATAGAAAATTCCAATTTAGTAGTTAGATTCTTTCAAATGCCAAAATATTTTCCTTGAAGTTTCAGTTCACATGCAGTCACCAAAGGAAGCATACCAAGACTTTTGGACTTGTAATTATGGTCCCCTCAATTACTTTCTATAAGAACTCTAAACCCTTGCTGCTTTATCCTTCAATCATTTAATCAAACCAACACTTATAATTATGGTGCCCACAATAGATCTCAATCTTAATCTCTTTTGCCCCACTGATCACACCCCTGTAAGTACATCATTACTCACCTAATCAATACACACACATATATGATATATATATACATACATACTGTATACGCACATGAATTCAAGTCGTGGGAAACAGTTTCCTGCACAAATAAAGTGTAGAGTAAGACTGCATACATTAGATCGCTTCTGCGAAGCGATCTGACCCTTATGTACGTCCTCTTATACACACACACATGAATAAGCATTCGAATTATAACCTTTTTACTTCTTGTGATTAAGGTCATGGAAGTCAGTTTTAACAACAACGACGATGAAGACAACGATCAATCATCTGAAAAAGAGGTAATTTGTGGTTAATTATGTTGGTTTCAGGCCAAGATCATACTCATAAAAACATACTCTTCATTAATTCTCAAATGTACATTAAATAGAGAAAATAAAATTTATATACCCACTAACCCATTACTCCATCATCTAGACCCACTAATCTTGCTAACTAACTATGATTCACTAATAATTAAAAACATGTGACACAATAAACTTTCTAATAACCCGTGACCCGTTCACCATAACTTGACCCAACTTGACCCGATCAAGATTAACCCAACAAATTAGTGATACATTGAATTTTTTTGTTACATGAACAAGGAGCGTTGCCTAGAGCGGATTCTAAAATCAGGATCCTTTTCGAAAAGGAATACGACGTCACCTCTCTTTTTTCCGTGTAAATTTTTATATAAAACTCGAGTTCGCCCCCCGTTAAAAAAATTCGAGCCACCATGGTTTGTTTCGGTTTATTGGTTATTGTGTTAAAGTATGTTTTATGTATGAGCTGCAGGGTGATGATCCTACAGTTGGAGACTTAAGTGAAATAAGTAATGAAAATATGAAGCTAAGGGAGAAGCTTATTGTTGCATGGGACAAATATAACTCTCTGCACACTCATGTCAAGAAACTTATAATGCAACACAAAGAAGCATTAGAGTGGACTCCGAAGAAACGCAAATATGACGCGTTAACTCATGAACAAAGCTTGTGGAAGATGTCGAATGAGGAACTACCAACGTCGGGAATTAAACGAGTATATGTACGAGTAGATCCGTCCGATAAAAGCCTGGTACTCTTTTCTCTTTTTCTTAAACACAAGAAACCGGACATATGAATAGTATATGTTGCATACTTGCATGTGAGTATGTGACACCTTAGTTGAATCTCATTTCATTTTGTTTTGTATACAGTACGCGTTTTAGACGCATTAGCTGTTGATGAGAACATGTTATAATTATGTGCTGAAAGGTTATTCTTTTTGTTCATTTTGAAGGTGGTTAAAGATGGATATCAGTGGAGAAAATATGGACAAAAGGTGACAAGAGATAACCCATCACCTAGAGCTTACTATAAGTGCTCTTTTGCACCAACATGCCCAGTGAAAAAGAAGGTAATATATCTCTCTACACATGACCATTTGTGACCATCAAAACAGTCGCAAATAGCCTTTTGTGTCTGGTTTTGACGGTTGGTTAAACCTTGGTCGGTAAACACTTTTGCCACCAAAATTTTCTTATTACCAAGTTTGTGACCGGACCTTAGCGACCAAGATTCCGACAGATTTTGCGACCAAACTAGTTTTGAATTTTGTTTTTTATTGTTTTGTAAAATCAGCGACCGCATTAACGACAAAAACAATTTCAGAATAGCGACCATTTTGGCGACTAAACAAAATCAGTAGCTAATTTTGCAAATGATTTTGTTTCTGTCGCTAATTTTACCACCAATTTTGTTTCTATCGCTATAGCGTCCATTTGATTGCTCACTAAATTTGCGACCGTTTTCTGGCGGTCGCAAATTCGGTCATTTTACCATTTTGGTAGTAGTGATATGCATGTTTAAACACAATATATGCTGTTTTCAGGTGCAAAGAAGTATGGATGATGATGGTGTTGTAGTTGTGACATATGAAGGTGAACACAACCATAGAAGCTCTATGCAAGAGACAACATTTGCTGAATGTGGGAGTTCAAATACAAGCGAACGAAGGTTCGAATCCCTGAATCTTGATGATGGTTTGGTGGAACAAATGGCTACTCATCTAAGTAAAGACCCTAATTTCACTTCAAAACTTGCCGTCGCGATTTCTTCCAAGATTTTGGAAGTCGAAACCTTATACGATCCGATTGCGAGTTAGTTAATTAGTTGGAAGTACGTTGTAGCTATAGAGATTTTGATGAACATAGTTAAATCACCTTCCATATTCATAATCTATTTTCTTCTTTATAGATGATACCAACTTCTTCATTTTGTCAAACTTCACTACTATAAAACTGAGTATTAGCGACGGTTTTTTGTTACTACAGAAAGTAGTTACAAATAATTTAGTGATGAATTTGCTACCGGATGCACTATAGTCACAGTATAGCGACGGGCCATATACCGGTTCTAAGAGTTAAACTGAAAGTAGAATTTTAATTATAATTCCAAGATTGTATCCGTATTAATAAATTAAAATGTTTAGAAGATACATTATGTTTTTTATACCGTCCACCTAAGTTCCACTTATAATATGGACACATATCGTTAATAGAATGAAATTAACTATATAATGATAAATAATGCTGATGATATAATTTATATAATTTTCAAGTCTTATAATACAAATTTTTTGATAATAAAAAGATGTTCTTTTATTAATTTTTTTATAAATTATGAACTTTTTTATTACAAAGAACTTTTTAGAAAATAACATTGTTAAAAAAGTATTATTAAAATATATTGGAGGGTTTAAATAAACAATTTTTAAAACAAAAGTTTTATAAAAACGATAGTTTGAAAAATGTTGTTATTTATTATTTAAAGTAGTTAATTTTATATAAATTCATTTATATTTTATCTCAAAAAATATTTTATAATTTTTAAATATTAATAAATAAATACTAATTTATTATTTTAATCCGACACATGTAATACACAAGTTTCTAAACTAATAAATAATAACGTGAAATCAATATTTTACATAAGCAATTATATGAGAATATTAATATAATTTATAGTATACTAATTTTCAACATCTATATGCATAATATGTTGTACCTTATGCATAGAATGTTTTATAAAATAATAGTTTTTTTATACTTTTAACCCAAAAAATTTTATTTTTGCAATGTAACCTCAAATTTGAGTTTTTATTTTTGGCTTAAAACTTTTTATTTTTGGTAATTTGACCTTCCAACTTTTTACTTGTTACTTTAATCCCATATAATTTTCATATTTTGTAAATTTATGTTTTACATTTCGTTCTGAGTTTTTCAAGTTAACACGGTGCAACATGCATGTATGGTTTAACATTTTTACATTTCGTTCTAAGTTTTGTGACTTAACACGGTTCAACGTGAATGTGTGGTTTAACGTTCTTACATCTATTTTTACCCGTTTGACAAGTTTATCGCAACACGCGGCTCCTAGATCGACTTGGTTAAATTTTTCTATGCTTTACGTTTCAACCTAATTTCTCTGCATCAACACACCGTAACTTCAGTGTTGGTGGTCGCTGCCAGTGGTGTGACATTATGCTATTTGGTAGGGTTTTACGCATCCGTCGCAACGCGTGGGATTAATTCTAGTTAGAACTGAAAATCATATCACGGTCACAAAGTTTATAGGAACAGATAAAATGAAACTAAAATTATAATCACGGTGAAAATTTATAGAACAACTTCAAGTCTTTGAAGATTCTTGATCTCTTGGTGAAGTATTGAAATATTATTTAAATGTAAAACATTATTAGGAGATGTAGGGAATTCGAAATCTTTTACTGAGATAATCCGAGAGTCACGAACCATTTTCAAATAAAAAATATTCGATGGTTTATAGACGTGGATGAAGAAAAATTATGATCATGTGTATGTTTTGTGAACCAGAAGAAGAAGATTTCAAAGAGACCAAAGAACTATGTAATACAAATGTTGTAGGCAATAGGGGTTAAAAACTATTGTTTGACAGTTCTCTTATAATTCAAAATTACTAAATTTGTGTTAATTTACACGAATCTCACATGTAAATTTTTAAAAAAATATTTTTATTGCATTTTTAATGAACGCATTTTTATCAAAATAAAAAATTTTCATGTCAAACCCAGCTAGAGGCTTTGCTCCTAGGATTTCATTATCAGGGGCGCTGTTTCCAGACCCCTGCCAAGAGGGTTGGAACTCACATCGCTAAGGGGCTTCGCACCTGAGAAGTTCTAATGTTGAACATCACAATAAATTCAAATAAACGTGCGTTCCGCACCTCTTGATCCGTTTGATAAATATTATAATCATATTTATCAATTTAATTACATTAAAATTCTAAAAATAGATTTGTATCTTTTCACATTTATCTTGTAACACATCAATATATAATGAGGTGAGTTCAATTGATTAATTATTAAGAAAACCATGGTATCTTTTACATAGTTCGGGTAAACGCGTGATTTCAGGTTGAGAAAGCCACAATAAGCTGAAAAAGATTATTAAATATGTTGTTAGTGCATCCTGTTTGGTTTATTAAATATAGCATTTTAGATGTAGCTTAAATAACATGTTAATATAAGTCTAAGGGCCACCACCGTTATATAATTAAAATCACAGATATAATTCTATTAACAATAAAAAGAGTGATAACATTCGAATAAATGCAATTATCTAATAAGGATAAACATCATATATCACTTAGTCGTCCAGAAAACTTATTTAACTTCTAGTATCCAATAAACGTGAAGGGTAAAAGTAGGGCTACAAAGAAGCCGAACCGAACTAATCAAGGTGAGCTTCAACTCGGCTTGTTTAGAAACCAAGTCCAGCTGAACCTGATCGTTTATCTTAATGATCTCAAATGGTGGGCTTGTACTAGGCTCGTTTATAAAAAACCGAGCCAAGTCGGCTCTTGAATCAAGTTCTTTTTTGTTTTAAGATTAATTTCATTATTTTTTTACACATACTCGTATACATAAAAACAAAAAAGTTAACTTATTTATGTTTGTTTATCTTAATCTTAATTTGTTAAAAAGATGGTATGAAATTGGTGTTTCAAGAATCATATTCTATATTCTTATACTTAACTCATCCATTTTAAAAATGATCATGTCTTGTAAACAATCAAAATAATCTTAAGTAAACGGTTTTCTCAAAATCAAAAGTAAACGGTTTTCTCATAATCCAAAGTCAAAAGTCAAACGGTAGTTTAGATCTGAAGTCACACTTTTCTAGAGGTGATCAAGAGTCAATGACTTAATGTAATTACATTCCCTTCTATACCATTATATCTCAAACTTAATTTTTAACCTTATAGTACTTCTGGCTTTGGTGAAAGAATTTGAGCACCTCAAAATCTCATCAGATGTGATCAAGTTAGCCACCAATGGCTTTGGCTCTGACCACTTCATCGGGGTCGGTGGGTTCGGTCGGGTGTACAAAGGAGAGATACCAGACCGTGATGGCCTACCCCTAACCAACCGGATAAAACGGTTAGACCGAAAACACGGACAATGTGAACACGAGTTTCCAACCGAGATAATGATGTTATCTCGTTACCGTCACAAAAACCTAGTATCTCTGATAGGTTTTTGTGACGAGGAAGGCGAAAAGATTCTTGTTTATGAGTATGAGTTCAATGGGAGCCTCGAAAAGTACCTTAACAACAACACTCTCATGTGGGTCCAACGCCTCGGAATATGCATTGGGGCGGCCCGCGGACTCGAGTACCTTCATAATCCTCTCGACACTCAGCAACGAGTGTTGCATCGAGACGTGAAGAGCTCAAACGTTCTTTTGGATCAGGGTTGGGAGGCTAAAATTTCAGACTTTGGGTTGTCGAAAATTGGGCCCGCAAATAAAGAGTTCACGTTTCTTGTTTCGAATGCGGTTGGAACAGTTGGATACTGTGATCCGCTTTATGCGGAAACAGTCATCTTAACAAAGGAGTCTGATGTGTATTCGTTTGGCGTTGTATTGTTTGAGGTCTTATGCGGGAAACCATGCATTGTGAAACATGACGAGCGACAACGGTTGCTAACGCGACTTGCACAAAGAAGCTATGAAGAAGGAACACTAGACAGTGGTGGAGCTTGAACATCCCGTAAGGGGGGCGGGGGCGAAATTATTTTTTTTAAGGGGGCGAACTCGATATTTATATAAAATTTGACTCACAACCATTATATTTATTATTTACTCCTCTTGTCTTAGAGGCATCTGGTGTTTATTCCCATCAAATTTTCGACTCCACAATATGAACAAATGGTCATATGTACACAATACAAGTCACAAAAGCTGTAACAATAACACTTCTTTGGCATCTAAACTCGAACCAAATGCAGGTTTTCAGAGGTGGCAAAGATTCAAACAACAAGTTATTTAAATATAGACGTGGATATAGAAACAAGATTCTTGTCACCGGGGATCACATATGCAGCATACCAGGTGTTCAAATTCTACGATTATTCATTTGCAGCATATCAACCACGATTTGTTGATTTACGATACAAACTCAAGGAGTTTGGTGAATCATCAATCGCTTACCTTGCTGATCATGAAGATGACGGGTGGATGATAGTTGAACTAGGGGTGAGCAAAAAATCAAAATAACCGAACCGTAACCAAAATAACCGACGCAACCGAACCGATAAAACCGAAACCGCTAGAAAACCGACGGTTTGGTTTGATGATTTTTTTAAAACCGAATTTTTCGGTTCGGTTTTGGTTTTGCTTGTAACAAAAACCGAAAAAACCGAACCGAAACCATATAATCAAACTTGTAAATTTAGAGGTGTGATCATATATTTATAAAAATTATTAGCCTATTATTTACTTATTTAACTTGTGTTATCTAAAAAATATTTAGGTTTCAAGAATAATATTTAATTTTTTTATTTACATTGATAGATTAAAATGTTTTATTGAATATATTGTTCTTATATTTTATGAATTGCATTTAATTTTAATGTCAACTAAATTATAATAATATATAGATTATATTTAGAGATCAACAAAATAATGTAAGGCCATAGTTTTTGGCTTAAATTCATTACTTTAAAACAATTTTTTCTAAAACTTGAAGCACAAATGATAAAACCGAAAAAAACCAAAAACCGAACCGAAACAGAAGTTAAAACCGAAAACCAAAAACCAAAAAAACCGAAACCGAACGATTTTAAAAACCTAGAAACCGAAATATCGGTTTTTGGTTTCGGTTTTAGACCAAAACCGAACCAAACCGACCATGCACACCCCTAAGTTGAACTGTGCCAATTCGTTAGTTACAAGAAAGTCGCGAAACTTGAAGTTTTGTTGGAAAACTTTTCTTGTTATGGTAGAGAAGGTAATCATCTTCCTTTCACAATTAAGTACTCGATTGATGTCTTTGAAAATCATGTATTCGTTTTACTATTACTACCTAGAAACACCAACTACAACAACATTGATCATGTTGCATTTTGAACTGTCGTTGCATACTGGAATCTAGAATCTAAATAAGAACATAAGTCTAGACTTGGACATAAGGTACCTCAATCTCAACCAAGAATCCACGATGATGTTCTAGCGAGGGGGAACAATGATGTTCCTAAATTATACAACTAGACAACACAAATAGGATGGATGCAAATAGGGATCGAAAATTGCCAGACGACTATCGGGACATAATGAAAGTCGCAAAAGGATAATGTACCATATGACATTACCAACAAGGATCTCTACTTGCTTCTTTCCAATGTGATCCTCACAAATAAAGGCCAATCAGTATATATTTAACATGTCTGGTTTATATAAAGTTAGTTGGTCGTACGTATTCTCTAACATGTAAACTTGTTCAAACAGTTCTTTTACCTGGACAAAGATGGATTGAAATGTTATATACAATCACCAAGAACAATTTTAAAAGATGATAATTGTTTCGGGTGTCATCTACGCATCAATCAAAGTACATTTTATATTTTTGACCAACCCGAAAACGATGGTAGTTAACTTGATAAAAGATGATGGAGACCGTAATGGCAGATGCCGTAGGAACCCGTTGAGTAGACCAAAAGTTGAAGGCATTCCAAAAGAAAGAAAGGATGGTTGGATGGAGATTGAGATGTGGGAATTTACAGCACATGTTGCTGCTAAAACTATAAAGAGAGAATTTGTTGAGCTTTTGTGACTATAGTAGGCAATTCACCGGTCTTATCATGCATGGAATGGAGATGAGACCGAAATAAATTGTAATAATGGAATAGGATCTGATTTGATGCTAATTGTTAATAAAAAGTTACAAGTGTATTATTTTTCTTTTGGTTTTCTTTGTTTTCCTATTTAAAGATCCGTTGTCCTTGATAAAAATTATTCTTGGTATCTAAGTTAGGGGCTGTTTGGCAGCATATGAATTAACCTCTTAATAGTTCAGATGTCTGAATGATTCAACACTTAATGGTTCAGAGTGTTTGTTTCGCGAGCAAATGTCTGAATGGTTCAGACATTTGCCTCTGAATAGTTAAGTATTATACTAATGTTGAACGGTTAAGAGGTCTAATGTTGAATGGTTAAGACCTCTTATCTGAATTGGTCAGACATTTGTCTTTGAATAGTTAAACGATAACTAGCTCTTAATGGTTTAGACTACTTAATGGTTCAACACTTAATAGTTTAGACTTTTTATTGATTCAACACTTAATCATTCAGAAATTGTCAAACAACCTTTTAAAAAAACCCAAATATTTATCTAAAAGGGTGTTTTTGAAGTACTCGTATTGTATCAAGTTGGTAACTACGAAGATCATGTTTGGTAAAAAGTAAAACTCCTCCGAAAAAAAGTTTAGAGCAGGTATATTTCTATGGATTCACCATATTTCACACATATTCATATACACAAAAACAAAAACAAAATTATTTCTATTTGTTTTATTTTACCTGTTAAAACAATGATACGAGATTGATTTTTAAGCACTATGATTATATTTTATGTTTTTATACTTAGTTCTTTTTATCACATATTACCAATTGTTCATTCGTCTATGCAATATTAAAATAGTATATTCACATGGTAAAGCTCATATTGTATAATTAGTCCCAAATTTTATAAAATTACATCATTGGTCCAATAAGTTTCAAAAACGTAACGCAAGTGATCCTTTTAACAGCGAAATTTTATAGAAATTAACAGAAGTTGTTATTATTATTATAAGGGTATATTTGTTATTTTACACCCATTTTGTAAAGAAAGTTTACAAAAGTTAGTGGCAAGAACCACTCGTATTACATTTTTAAAACTCACTGTACCAATGATGTAATTTTTTAACAATTATGACAAATCCTATAATATGAACATGTCAAATAGACTAACCATGTAATTAACTCTAATATATAATAATGTTAAGAGAAATTTTAATTTATATAAATTATAAATAAAAAACCAATTATTCAGCTAACGAGTGAGTCCACGAGTCACGTTGAACTTCCTTTTGGCTTGATTAGTTTAAAAACAAAATCAAACCAAACCAAACCAACTCGACTCGTTTATAAAACGAGCCGACCTCGAGTTCAAGCTGGACGCGATTATTTTCAACAAGCTTTCTGTATCTTCTTCAATCTCCATATCATCAATTCACAAACATTAACAATGTTGGGGATCAATTTGTTCAAACGAAATCCGGAGATCATACGCGAATCTCAGCGTCGTCGTTTCGCCAACGTAGAAATCGTCGACAAAATCATCAAACTCTACGAGCAATGGAAGACGCATCAATTCGAACTCGAACAGTGCCGAAAAGAGTTCAACAAGATCAACAAACAAGTCGCCAAACTCAGAATCGCCGGAGAAGATGCGAGTTCACTGATCAAAGATACCGAGGATAACAAGCAGTTGATTGCGGTGAAGGAAGCTCAGGTTCACGAGGCACGAAATGCGTTGCATTCGAATATTGATTTGGTTGGAAATATTGTTCATGATTCTGTTCCAGTTAGCAACGATGAGGTGTGTGTTTTGTTTCCCCTCTGCATTATGCTTGTTTAATTCATTGATTGGAACCTAGATTGTGATGATGATTAGGTTTTGCAAGTTTAAAATGTGTTTGGTGCAAAAAGTAGGGCTTTTTTTGGATAAGTAACTGCATTATAGAAGTAGATTCATTCTAATTGGTATGGAGAACTGCTAGGGTTTTGATTGGAACCCTAGATATTTATGATGATGATTAGGTTTTGCAAGTTCAAAATGTGTTTGATGCAAAAAGATTAGGGCTTTTTTTGGATAAGTAACTGCATTAATAGAAGTAGATCCATTCTAGTTGGTATGTAAAACTGTTAGGGTTTTGATTGGAACCCTAGATGTTGATGTTGATGATGATGATGATTAGGTCCTGCAAGTTTATAATGTGTTTGGTGCAAAATTAGGGCTTTTTTGGATTAGTAATTGCATTATAAGAAATAAATATATTCTGATTTGGTATAGAAAGCTGCTTGGGTTTTGATGGTTAATTTACTCTTTTGTTTTAACTTAAGAATGATTTTTTAGGCAGATAACGAGATAGTTCGGAGTTGGGGGGAGAAGAGGGATGATGCAAAATTGAGAAATCATGTGGAGCTTGTTGATCTTCTCGGAATAGCTGAATTGAAAAGAGGTGCTAATGTTGCTGGTGGAAGGGGGTATTATTTGAAAGGAGATGGTGTACTTCTTAATCAAGCTCTGGTGAATTTTGGTCTAAATTTTTTGGAGAAGAAAGGTTACACGCTGTTGCAGACGCCCTTCTTCATGAGGAAAGATGTTATGGCTAAATGTGCTCAATTAGCACAGTTTGATGAAGAACTTTATAAGGTAACTGGTGAAGGAGATGATAAGTATTTGATTGCTACTGCGGAACAACCGCTTTGTGCTTATCACATGGATGATTGGATCCATCCGACACAACTGC
Organism: Flaveria ramosissima; assembly: GCA_025215565.1. Classification (NCBI taxonomy): domain Eukaryota; kingdom Viridiplantae; phylum Streptophyta; class Magnoliopsida; order Asterales; family Asteraceae; genus Flaveria; species Flaveria ramosissima. The sequence goes on from CM046038.1 coordinate 54,009,313, forward strand.
CATTGAAATATGCTGCGTATTCATCTTGCTTTCGTAAAGAAGCTGGTTCACATGGTCGTGACACGCTTGGAATTTTTCGTGTTCACCAGTTTGAGAAGTTAGAACAGTTTTGTGTAACGAGCCCAAATGGTAATGAATCTTGGGATATGCATGAGGAAATGATTAAAAACTCTGAGGAGTTTTACCAGATGTTGAAGCTTCCTTATCAGGTGGTGAATATAGTTTCTGGTGCATTAAATGACGCTGCAGCTAAGAAGTATGATCTTGAAGCATGGTTTCCTGCATCCAGCACTTTCAGAGAGCTTGTTTCATGCTCAAATTGCACTGATTACCAATCAAGAAAACTGGAGATAAGATACGGACAAAAGAAGGTTGGTTTATGTGGATTCTGTTTTATTTTTATAGTTGTATAGACTATAGTAATCAGTTCTGATTAACAACAATTTTGACTTTGAGAACTCTTGACTTTTGCAGAGTAATGATGACGACAAACAATATTGTCATTTATTAAATTCTACCCTTACAGCAACTGAGAGAACTATATGTTGCATTCTTGAGAATTACCAAAAGGAGGATGGCGTTGAAGTGCCATCAGTGTTACAGAGATTTATGGGTGGCAAGACTTTCCTGCCTTTCCTATCAAAAAAACAAAAGGGACAAAACTAAAGGCATACGCTGTTCATTTTGCTTGCTTAGTATTGAAGGTTAGATACTTGATCAATAAATTTTGCTTCAGTTAACTTTAGGTTGCTGCTTGTGTTCTCTCTTCATGAGATTGGTGCCGCAAATATACTTGAATAGGGTTCTTTCCAGTCTTCTTTTTGATTCACATGAGTGTTTTTTATAATCATAAAAAAAACATTTGGAAGATGATCTTACAAGATAATAATTTACGTGATCAGATGACATTGATTCTCTTAATGTTATTATTATTATTGAAGCTTTAAAATTGATACCATATGACTGAGATAATGAGGGTTGTTCATTTTGGGCCATTATTACAATGTTAAATTTGGATAAATAATTTTCATTAACTTTTTATAAGGTTTGAGTCCATTATTGAGACGTGTTAGTATTGCCGAACTCTCTAATACTTCCTCTGATATTTCCCCATGCATTTAAATGGTACATGTGTGAGCAGAACAGAATAAAGAACATACTAGCCTGTGTTTTGTAAGAATCTCAACAAGAAAGATAGCAACACGGAATATGTGATAAATTGATAATGGTATTGTCTTAATAGCATAAACTCTGAGAAAAAAAAAACGTTTTAAATCTCAAGTACTCGAGTAGTAGTTACGTTGCCCTAATCTTATCAACTCCTCCCTTAGTCCCTTATTCCTGTAAATAAGTTGAATTTTGTTTGTTTTCCTCTAATGGGTCAAATTGGGTAAGCTAAAAGATTTTAACTACAAAAGAATCATGTAAAATGGGTTAAACAGGTTCAGAGTGTATTAATTTGCATAAAAAGACTTTAAATCGATTTTATTAAAAAATCTTGGATTATTTTAGTAATCATATTTCTAAATAAATATTAGTTTTGACCCGAACTCATTTGGCCCATCAGTCTTCACCCACACCATCTGACCTGTTGGTTTCTCACGTCTGATACTGATAATCACTGTCACTCGTTTGACACTTCAGTCTTCACAGAATAATATCATCATATCATACAGGTGTGTGGTATTCTGTGAAGTTTATGCAGCAACTCTAGGTTCTATTGTATGACTTGTTTCTCAATCTGAGTGCTATGTTCAAATGTTATATCCTACTGTCATGTTTTTGGATTGTAAATCTGATTAAATAGATTTGTCAATTAGATACTTGAATCATCATCATACCAGTTGTATATCTGACATCCAATTAAGGTGAAATTTTTTTGCCTAATGATTCATGATTTCATGGTTTATGTTCTACTTAATAAACACTCTAATGTTATGGGTGTGTTTGGTTCACAAAATATTTTTTACAGGATGAGACCTGTCAAAGGAATTAGATTTAAAATGTGAAGAAAATAGAATCTATAAAATGAATTGGTATTTGTAATCCATTTATCTGATAGAATAATCATGTTTGGTTTGTTAGTATATTAAAGAAGTCGGAATGTAGTGAGGGCGGCTATAGTGCCAATGACGGGGCGGAAGAGGGGGTGACATGGATGTCGGCATCCACGCTAGTGGGAGGCGATGACGGGCGTACAACGATGGTGGCAAGGAAACTATGGTGGAGGTGTTGGTGAGGGGGTGGAACAATGAGATTCCAATTTCTTTGATCGGATTCATTCACACTTAAAATTACATTTTTACGTCAAGAACATTTGCTTTAGTTTCTTTCATTCTTCAACCAAACATATTATCACTTCAACTCATATTCAATTTAAATGAATTACTTGGATAAGACGTGTTAGGAATCCTCTTCATATCTCAATTCCATTGAATTTCAATACATCAATCGCCATGTTTCAGTTAGCATTTGAATATGTTTTTATGTTTTTCTTAATAGTTTATTGGATCTAAACAAACTTTTAATTACAAACAAAAACAATCTATCTTTGATTAAGAATTAAAGACACATCTACCATGCGACATGTAAATATTAGAAGGTCATGAGTTCAAGTCTTACTCTGAGCAAAATGCTCACTTCAAACTAAGGCAAAGGGTTTTCTTAACAATGGGTTCCTTCTGAGTGGGTTGAGGGTGCGATCCCAACTAGAAAATGAATAAGTGGACCTGATTAATATAACATTTATTCTTCGAAGTAGGGTGGTCATAATAACTTTTTTCCTTGATATTCGTCTCTTGATAATTTGGGGTTACTTATACACAATTTGTAGCCTAGTTTATCAAGCGTTTAATTAAAATCACCCAAAGTTTTCTTTTTGTGTTTTTTAATGTTACGTAAATTTGGAGATCCAATCCTTGTAATATATTTTTTTAATGTTACAGTTTTTTAGACAAATAAAACATATATAAATCTTGGTTACTATTTAATTATATATTTTTTTAATTTGATTTGAGTTTTAACAACTTCTTAATACTTTTATAATCCAATAAGCTAATATTAACACTTTTAGAAACCTATATGATAACATGTCTCTTTTCTTTTTTAAAAAAAATGAGTGTTTAGATCCAAAAAATACATGAATAAGTAAAGCTTGTATTGATGATTAATACAAATAAATTAAAAATATTTAAAAGATATAGGGTTTAAATATAGATTTTTTTTTCTAAAAAAACCTAAAAAGATTTATTAACCACTCATAAACCGTTTCAAGCGAACTCTGTAACTGAGCTCATTTTAATAACATTGGAAATGGCTCGTCAAACTCCACAATCTTAGCTTTTGGATTTTAGCTTGTGTGTTTTACAATTTTTGTTTTTCAACTCTTTGTGTCTTTTATGTCATTGTATCTTTTCTGCTAATCATTGTGTCTTTCATGTTCGTCATTGTATCTTTATTGTTAATTATTATGTCTTTCATGCTTGTCAATGTATAAACATTGTGTCTTTATTGCTCGTAATTCCTCCCCACTCCGTCTTTTTTTCGCGCTATTGTGTTTTTTACCCTCTTAAAAAATCTTTATTATAACCTTACCCAACCCAAAATGAATATCAATTGTTATTGTTAATCTTGTATACATAATTAATACGGTTTGCAACGCCACACGTACTATCCAGTATCCACCGGAACTCCAACGTCTCCTTATCGTCATCTTCTTCACCAGGTATGCCTTCTTCCTTCTCAAGAAATCATTAACTTTCGTACACTTGTCTTTTGATTTGAGTCCTCTTGCACTCCTGCAAATGCAAATGGGTGTTTTGAGAATTTCAATTTGGTGCAAATTCAAAGACTCTGTTCATCACTTCAAGAATCGTTCTAAAAATTCAATTTTGTCCCCAAATTGCTGTTCTTGATTATCATTCAAACTTAATTTGATTGATTTAGAAAATGGGTGTTCTTGATTTAACATGATATCATTCTCTTCGCAGAAGAACAATTCAATTCAAAGTCGAAGCAATTGAAATTTCTAATGAATTCACAGTTATTACCCACTGCAACTCTCTCTACAACCCCACAATCTCCAATATCATCATCATCATCATCTCGCATCCAACACACACTAACTCCAAGAATCCACATTCCCACTCATGTATACAAACACCCAGCAGCAATTCTCCTCGAACTCTGTACTTCAATCGAAGAGCTTCACCAAATCATCCCTTTGATCATCAAAAACGGCCTCTACGACCAACACCTATTTCAAACGAAGCTTGTGAGCTTATTCTGCAGATACGGGAGCTTAACCGAAGCCACCCGTGTGTTCGAACCAATTGAAGACAAAAACGATGCTCTTTATCACACAATGCTCAAAGGGTATGCTCAGAATTCCTCCATTTTCGATGGGTTTTCGTTCTTTTGTCGAATGATGGAGGATGGTGTGCAGCCTGTGGTGTATAACTTTACCTATTTGTTGAAGGGTTGTGGTGAGAATTCACTTGTGAAAAGAGGGAAAGAGGTTCATGCGTTGATGATTTTGAATGGGCATGAAGGGGATGTGTATGCAATGACTTGTGTAGTTAACATGTATGCTAAATGTAGGTTGATTGATGATGCCTACAAGGTGTTTGTTAGAATGCCTGAGAGAGATTTGGTGTGTTGGAACACGATTATCGCGGGTTATGCTCAAAATGGTCTCGCGGGGAGATCGATAGAGCTGGTGTCACAGATGCTAAGTGAAGGATTGAGACCAGATCCCGTTACGATTATATCAATTTTGCCTTCTGTCGGTAATCTTGGTTATCTGAGAGTAGGGAAAGCGATTCATGGGTATGTTATCAGGTCGGGGTATGAACGTCATGGAAATGTTGCAACTGCATTAGTTGATATGTACTTGAAATGTGGATGTTTAAGCACGGGGCGTGTGATATTCGACAGGATGAGTAGTAAAAACGTGGTCTCGTGGAACATAATGATCGATGGGTATGCACAAGATGGTGATTATGCAGAAGCTTTATCGTTGTTTGAAAAAATGTTGGATAATGGGTTTAAACCAACGGGTGTGACCATTATGGCAGCTCTCCACGCGTGTGGTGATGCAGGTGATGTTGCTCGTGGGCAGTTCATTCATCGGTTAGTCAATGAACTAGGATTAAACCATGATGTTTCTGTCATGAACTCTCTGATATCTATGTATTGCAAGTGTAAACGGGTCGACATTGCTGCTGAAATATTTAAAAACATGAAAGAAAAAACTCTCGTCTCATGGAACGCGATGATACTTGGATACGCGCAAAATGGTCAAATAATGAATGCTTTGAATAATTTTCGTCTCATGAAAGTTCAGCACATCGAGCCTGATTCATTCACCATGGTAAGCATCATTGCAGCCGTTACTGAACTTTCAACATTACGCCAAGCAAAGTGGATCCACGGGCTTGTCACAAGAACCTGTTTGGATAAAAACGTCTTTGTGAAAACCGCTCTTGTAGACATGTATGCTAAATGTGGAGCTATTACCACCGCTCGAAAGCTATTTGATTTAATGGATGAAAAACACATAACAACATGGAATGCCATGATAGACGGGTATGGGACACACGGGTATGGAACAGAAGCTATAAAACTGTTCAAAGAAATGGAAGCAAGTGATATAAAACCAAACAATATAACATTTTTATGTATCATCTCAGCGTGCAGCCATTCGGGCTTTGTAGAAGAGGGATGTCAGTATTTTTCCAAAATGAAAAAAGAATACGAGATCGAGCCCACGATGGACCACTATGGAGCCATGGTGGACTTGTTAGGCAGATCAGGTAGGCTAACCAAGGCTTGGGATTTCATCCAAAACATGCCCGTTGAGCCCGGGGTCAATGTTTTTGGTGCAATGTTGGGTGCTTGCAAGATTCATAAAAATGTTGAACTTGCAGAAATGACAGCAGGTAAATTGTTTGAGTTGAACCCTAATGATGGCGGGTATTATGTACTTTTAGCGAATATATACGCTGCAGCATCAATGTGGGATAAAGTGACAGAAATCAGGAGTAAAATGGAAGAAAGAGGGATAAAGAAAACACCTGGTTACAGTTCAGTTGAGTTAGAAAATAAAGTTCATACCTTTTATTCGGGTAGCTCGTGGCATTCTGATTCAAAGAAGATCTATGATTTTCTTGAAGTATTGATTGAAAAGATTAAGGATGCTGGTTATGTACCTGCTACAGATTTGATGCATGATGCAGAAGATGATCTGCAAGAACAGCAAATGATGAGTACTCATAGTGAGAAACTTGCTATTGCTTTTGGGCTTTTGAATGCCCGCCCGGGGACACCAATACACATAAGGAAAAACCTTCGCGTGTGTGGTGATTGTCATAACGCGACTAAGTTTATATCGCTTGTTGAGAACCGAGAGATTATTGTACGCGACTTGCATCGGTTTCATCATTTCAAGAATGGGGTGTGTTCTTGTGGAGATTATTGGTAACCTGTGTTTACTGAATCAATAGACAGTTCATACCATTAAACACCTTGTTTTTACATGTATATTGAATCATACAAAAGGGTTTTGTTTTAGGTCAGCATTAGAAATGGGTTGTTGTAGACATAAAACAGTGATCAAGAGGGTTTGCATAATTGCGTTACAGTATATAAAGAATGAAATGCAAACCCTAAATACCTAATAAGCCTTTGGGCTCGTACTAATAAACCTAATATCTAATAATAATAATACTAGAACTCCTTATAATCTTATAAGGCTGATAGAAGGGCCAATGGTCTTCAAGCTGATTGTTGTTTTGTTTCTTCAGAACTTTGTACATTGGTACAATATGCTTTTAAGAATGGAGCATGCTTATTTTTTAATTAGATCAGCTTAAGAGATGCAATAAATTCAATATACTTGAGAGGGACTTTGAAACCATTTGGAACCCTTTTTAGCTATCTTTTTTATTATTTTAATCATTGGAGCCATCAACAATAAATATAACAACACATGACCTTGTAGTCTAGTGACATTGATGATTGTACTCAGTAAAATTTGTATGAGAATTCAATTGCAAGTGCTAGATTAGATGGTGTTTAAAACAACAATAAAATATAACACTTTTTTCCTCATTCCTTACAATATAAACCTTATCTTTTAATTACAAACAATAAGATTAAATGAACCAAAAAAATTATATTTTTTATAATACGTTTAAGTCAGATTATTATCTTTTTAAATAACATATTAGTTGTTTATTTTCATTTATAAATTAAAGAGATTGCTTATATTTTTCTTGATCCAAGATATACTTCGTTTTGTTAGTAAATCTAGCTTAATCCACCCAAGATATAGTTTGATTAATTTGACCAAATATCAATTATACTTTATATGTTGAATTTTAGCCATTACTAAACCAAATCTACCCATGCTAATCTCGTATAGCCTGCACCCGCATTTGCATTTTATAAGAATAAAAGACTATTACACGGGCATAAGATAGATGCATAACTTTAGGATGACGTGATTTTGTCTGAATTAACTATAAAGATATAACACATATAAAAAATAATTACTGTCATGTTTTTACCTTGTGTTAGTAATAAAATAACTAAAATAAGTTAATTTAGTTTTCTATATATCAGCATATCACATTTTATCCTCAAAAAGTAAGCTCTCAAAACACACCAACTTTAATTATTGAAATAACGAAAATGCAATAGGAACAACTAATGTTATAAAAATATCATGCAATTGCTAGAGCTTCATACCAAAGACGAGTCAACTTCTTCCCAGCCACACACACATACACGGGTCATGAAGATGGAGACAATCGTTTGTGGAACGAGTACTTTGCTCTAGAACCTTGTGTACCATGAGAATCAATTTAGCTGAAGGTCCCGAATGATCTTTTTAATCGGATTGTCGATGATCTATCCCATCGTAATGCATACTTTACACAAAAAACATGATGCATCGGTTTACCCGAGTCTTTCACCTAGACCAAAAAATGCCCATGTTCCATGCGTGTAGTCATATGCACATCACTTGACCATGCAATGAATACAGATGCATTGGTAAGAAATTGCTACCGATAGTCTAAATGTGAGTTTTTAAAGTTTTTCTAGAAAAATAGCTAAGAAGGATTAATAGTAAAAAGTATTTGATTATTACATATAAAAGTAAAAAGAAATAATAATGCTAATGTAAGAATGCAGTTATTTGCATTTTTGGTAGGTGAGTGGATGCATTTGTGGTGCAATTAGCTCCTTGCACTAGTGATGGTGATATACTTTTATCATTTTATTTTGGTTTTCACAGTTCGTTTTTTATTTTTATGTGATTGGGTGTTTTATATTATAGGGGATGGTTGTTAGTGAGTGTGACTTGTGAGTGAAGAAGAGTGAAATTTATGAGGGTTGTACCATATTTTCTCATATTTGGGGAAACACGGTACAACCCTCATAAATTTTTTAATATTTTTGAAAGTGGTTGTGAGTGCATGAGAGATAAAAATAATGATAAATGTATAAAGAATAATATTTAATTGAAAATAAAATAAAAAAAATAATTTTTAGTGTAATTATAAAAATGAGATGAGTATGGATTGTGAATGCTCGGTGGCCCAATTATAAACTTTTGAATACAAAGGAACTAAAATGTAATAGCAGCAAAGTTGAAGGTTTCAAAGGTTTAAACCCCCAAAAATAGTTCAGAACGTCAATCAGCAGAACCCTCTTCTTTCATATCCTAAAACTGAAGTCTATCGACCAACAAGAAGATGGGTCGCTCGCTTATCTCACACTTCCTCAATCTTTCAAACGCTTCTCCACTATTCACGTATTTCACTCTCTTTTTCTCTAATCTTGTTGATTGCACCTGCATTTCAAACAGCAAAAGATACATTGGTTCTGTTATAAATAGTGTGTAGATGCAAATTTCATATGAAATTGATTGAATTTATGCTAAATTTGAAGTTAAAAAGATCAAATTTTTGATGGGTTTGTGGTTGGATTCCTTATTTTGGCGAAATTTTGTTTGTTATACTGCTTTCAATCAAATTGGGGATTCTGAACAGTGTAATTATGGTTGTTTTGAATCATTTGTCTTGATTAGAGAGTAGGAAATTGTCTAGGGAATGTTTAATTGGATATGGTAATTTGAGGTAGATGTTAATTGCTGGTGAATTTGAGTTGTATAGCTATGTGAATGTCTTTCGTTTTGCATACCAATTAATCAGCTTTTTATGATATTGGTACCTACATGTGTCTTTTTCTCACTTAAATAGTAATCAGAGAGGATGATTTGAAAGGGTGTTTGTAGTGAGTTGATATTCAGTATTATGTATGCTAGATGTTTGATGTAATGCCTCATAGAGATGAAAACTGATACAAAAGGCCTAAAAATTGTTATTTTATAAATGTAAGTACCGAAGACTGATGTTTATTAGAAGAAGTCTCATTTTAGTATAAGTAACTCGGCATAAGATGTTAATTTGACAAGGTGAGCACATCTCTAATGTTTACGTCAAGATGTTATTCTGCTAATGAGTTTATATACCTAGGTCATGTGGCACTTCAAGTAAACTACAACGAACACTGCCAATGATTCAGCAGAATCACCTTCCGGTTGCTGGAGTTCTTAGCAATCATCGATGCTATTGTAGTGTTTCAGCTACTGAACCTACTGTTACTGTTTCAGAGAGTTCCACCACCTCTATAAAGTAATTATTGTGTAATATTCATAAGTTTTTCTTTTATATTTTCTTTGGTTAATATAAAGTGTTGGTCTTGAATAGTACTCCCTTATTTACTTAAAATGTATTGGACAGGAAGAGAATCGTTTCTGGAGTCCAGCCAACTGGATCTATACACCTTGGTAATTATCTTGGTGCGATAAAAAATTGGGTATCTCTGCAGGTACAGTTTTCATTAATCCTAGTAATAATATGACTTCTTTTGATTGATGATATAAGATTCTCCATACAGGAATATGTGTGGAGTAAGAAGCTTTTATATAACAATATAACATAGGATGTTTTATATCTATTGTACTATTAATTTGATAGTTTCTCTTTTTCCCTCTTCAGGATAAGTATGAGACATTATTCTTTATTGTGGATCTCCATGCGGTAAGTGCACTACAATCGGCATACTTTATTTTTTGTTCAGTTTTTTTTTCTTTTGTTTCTGAAGTTCTGTCAATTTCACAGATAACTTTACCTTATGATGTCCAACAACTTTCTAAAGCAACTAGAGATACTGCAGCTCTTTACTTGGCATGTGGCGTGGACACCTCAAAGGTCTTTTCATGCCTTGTTTATTATCACATTTTAATGTGACATACTTTTTCTCCATATCATATATGCTACATATATATGTTATAAGCTGAATTCTAATTTGTCAAATAGGCTTCTGTATTCGTGCAATCTCATGTTCGTGCTCATGTAGAATTAATGTGGCTGCTGAGTTCTGCTGCACCAATTGGTTGGCTAAACAGAATGATTCAGTTCAAAGAAAAATCGCGAAAGGCGGTGCGTCTTTATTGTATGCAGCTCAATCTCTATAATTCATTGTTTGATTAGTTTCACACTTGATCATAGGCTGTGTGTGTGTGTGTTCTAGAGGCAACAGGTCAAAACATTGTGTCAGAATGGCTATTTTTTGTTCTTGTTGGAATGGGTCTTGTTCGGTTGACTCAAACTACTTTTTGTCTAAAATTTTATATTTGTTATAAAGAATTAGTGTGTCAAACATGATCAGAAAAGTTACATTATTTCAATATTCTTATTTATTTAATATTTGATTTAAGAGGTTTTATGCTATAAAGATACACTTTGACCTGTTAGAGATAAAAACAGACCTGAATCGATCTAATTATAGGTGCACCAGTGCTTTATAGTTGTTATTCACATTTTATTATCCTATGATTCCATTTTATTTATTGAACTTTTACAATTAGTTATAGTTCTTTTCTTTTTTTAAAGGGTGATGAAAATGTTGGCGTTGCACTTTTGACCTATCCGGTGTTGATGGCTTCAGATATCCTTTTGTACCAGGTATAACTGTTATTCACCCAAAATTCGTTAATGACATTAGATAATTATTGTTATTCGCTATTGTGTCACCTCCATTATATTTTCTTCAATAAATTCTACGCTTGAGATCCCATACACGATGCACCATCACTAAGTTTGAGAGTTCTTTTGAAAGGATTATTCTACCTCGTATTCACCCTTATAATGCATGTTCATTTATCTGCAGTCTGATTTAGTCCCAGTTGGTGAAGACCAAAAGCAGCATCTAGAATTGACACGACAGCTTGCTGAACGCATTAATCATTTATATGGTGGTAGAAAATGGAAGAAGTTGGGAGGGTAAGACAAGTAATAATTTGGATAGTGACTGTTAATTATTATGGAACTAGCTTGTTGAGTACTTTTTTTCTAATTCTGTTTGCAGACGGGGTGGTTCAATCTTTAAGGTGAATCCTATACATGATTTTACTATTTATTAATCTCAGAATATTTCATAGCTCGTTATAATAAAATAAACCTTGAATAAATATAATTTTGCTTTTCAATAGGTTCCCGAGCCCTTAATTCCTCCTGCTGGAGCGCGGGTGATGTCACTTACTGATGGTCTTTCTAAGGTATTTCTTATCGAGACATACAACCTTCAACTGATTGTTAGTATCTAACATTTTAGCTTCTTTAAATTGTGTTTTATTTTTTTATTTTGTAGATGTCCAAGTCTGCTACTTCAGATATGTCTCGTATTAATTTGCTCGACTCAAAAGATGTGAGTGCTGGACTTTATTGATTCAGTTTTCCCATTCTTTTTACATTACTTTTTGAGAGAACAAATGAAGTCAGACAATTAAATATGTAGCTGATTTCAAAATGCTGCAAGCAATGACCGTTGTCAAAATTGGTGGGTCAAGTGGAATTTTTTTTAAAAAGATGTTAAACCGGTTCATGGATCAAACGGGTAGGTCATCATGTTGGGTGTTTGATAAGAATGACTTGCTTCATTTTCAAACTTGTGGTGTAACATAATTATAAAGTTTATACCTTTATATTCCACTTGATTATTTTTGCGTTATTTTTGCAAATCGGGATATTACTTCCCATTTTCTATTATAGCTTTTGATTATGCTCTACATTTGTTTCCCTGTTTTTAGGCAATTGCAAACAAGATTAAGCGTTGCAAGACAGATTCTTTTCCCGGGTGAGTTCTCTCTCTTCCATTAAACGTTTTTCTACTTCTGGTATTCCTTTGTGTCTGCATCTTGATTTCTTAGACAACAAACGTATATATTTTTTCTTGACATCTTTATTTTATTTGTGCCCCAAGAATGATTTGTTGGATTTGATAAGATCTTCTGATTTTATAAAATTAATGTAGCATGGAGTTTGACAATGCTGATAGGCCTGAATGCAATAATCTTCTTTCAATATATCAGATCATTACAAACAGGACAAAGGAGGTAACCACTTCAGTTTTTCTATACTTCATCAGTGTTATGCTTATTTATTGAGCCAATACACACATGTATATGTAGACAAATTGCTACCAATTCCCTATTAAAGAAAAAAAATCTCAAACATATTGAAATCCACATGCATTCTAGTCAATTTATACAATAAAGAGTACAAGGGTTAAGGTGGTTCTCGTAGTTTTCAACATATTGATTGTAAAATGAACTCCCCTCGATATATATCCTCTTCTGGTGCAAAAAAAGAAATACATATATACTCTGTAGGTGTATTTGTTCTTTCACTTATGTTTATCTTAGAGGTGACAATTTCTACTCATTTATAGCAAAATGGGTTGATTTGGGAGTCCTTAAACTCTTAACATGTAAAACAAGTAATAACAAAAAAATAAAAAAATATCTAAAACAAAAATGGGTTGGTTATATCCTTACAGCGATAAAGCTCATATTACGAACATTAAATCATCAATAAAGTTTGGGATATTTAACATCAGGCGTGTTTATTAACAAATTATAATTGCAGGAAGTTGCACAAGAATGCCAAGATATGAACTGGGGAACTTTCAAAACTGTTCTTACTGATGCTTTAATCGATCATCTGCAGCCAATCCAGGTTTATGCTTACTATATGCTTCAAAGATTAAACTGTTGAAGATGCGAATATTACCATTCACAGTCATAAAATCTTTCTTTTTTTGCAGGCTCGATATGAGGAAATTACGTCTGATGCAGGTTATCTGGACCAAGTTTTGGCAGACGGTGCAAGCAAAGCTGCAGAAATAGCTGATGTGACTCTTGGTAATGTATACCAAGCAATGGGATTTTTAAAGAGATGATAACGGTATTACAATGAACAACAAACTGTATCTTGAGATCAAGAAAGTGGTCTCAGGGTTCACCATTGACACAAATACATCTTGAGGTCAAGAAAGCTATCATTGGGTTCATCATGACACAATGTTGGTCTTGAACAATCTATTAGTACAATTTTGGCCCTAAACTTAGTTATTATTTCCAAATTAGATTGTTTCATGGTTCTCATGACATCATTTTGAATTCATGATTTTAAAAAACATGATATACATGTGTTTTTGTTGATATCTAAAGTGTCATATACTCGTTAAATTTAGTGTTTAATATCATGTGAAACAATAAAAAGCATAGCAATGGATCTTTCGCTCATCAAATACACTGCATGAAGGGTACAAGCAAATGCCTTATGGTCTAACAGTACCAATATATGCAAAAGAATATGTCATTTAAGTGGTTGAGGTTCAAGTCTTATCATATAGATAAATTAAAAGATATCCGAGTAGTTGTCCTACGATCTACAAACCTAAAAAGGTACAACATCATCCGGTCCTTTATTGTTGAGGTAGAATTCTTAACATCTCTATCAGAATATTAAATGATGGTAAACACCATGTCATAGTGGACTCATGCAATGTTTTTCGCTCGGATCATAGTGGTGTCTTGTAAGTTATAACTCTTTCACCGGTCGTCACACTCCAAATTTAACACTCGTTCACGTATGTTGGATGCCCATGCCTCCAACTTCATCACTGTCGCCGTAAAGGTTGCATATATAGTAAGTGATAACACACTAGTGAACGCACATCTTATAGCAACTCGATTGTTAGATAGAATAAATAAACCTTTGGCTATTTTATAGTGTTATTAGTATAGGTTTTATGTGTAAATATTTAACCAAATTTTCTGTACTTTGTAACTATTTATATTGGTGATATGCAAAGCTAAACCCTTAAGGAGTGATTACATGATATTATAACATGCACAATATTATAACATCGATTTTAAATATATTTTGTTGCATGATATAACATGCACAAATAAACATGTTACAAAGTTATATTCAAAACTTTAAAGGAAAGGTTACGTTGCTCTCAAACTTCTTCTAAATATATTCTATTGGACCAGTGAGTGTGACCGTGGTATTTCAGTTCACTTGTGATTAAATTCATACCAAAACGTAGTTAGAAATAAATACGTCGCAATTGTATATGCGGAACCTAAGTAAACATCACCGAACAAAATTAAAGTTTCAAATAATTTTTTTGCCAAAACATAGATAAAAAGAAACTTGTTGTTTCGGTGTATTCAAATATAAAAGGCATTGTTTTTTAAAAGTTATAACATATATAACAAAAAGAGAAAAACTAATTATACAGTTTAAAATTACTAAAAAAAATTTAACGAATATAAAGCAACTTACTACTCATTGAATAAGTAATATATAACAAAAAGAGAAAAACTAATTATACAGTTTAAAATTATTAAAAAAAAGTTCAACGAATATAAAGCAACTTACTACTCATTGAATTACACAGGATATGTAATTAGTGGAGATACAAGCAAATTATATATATTACTAATTTTTAACTTGGTTATACATTATTTGTTGTACATTATGTTTAATGGGTCGTATTTTTGTTTTTTCTTTAAATTGTTTACTTTTAACCCTAATAGTTTTTATATTTTACATTTAACCCTAATATTTTTTCACTTTTAACTTTGTTCTCATATACTTTTTATCTTTTATAATTTTTTTGTTTTTACGTTTCGGTCTACAATATTTGAGTTAACATGCGTACGTGGTTATTTTTACCTCTTTTTTTTCGTTTAACGGTCCCGTTGTGTTTTACGTTTTGGTTTAATTCTTGCACATTAACAAGACGTAACTGGGCGTGAATGGTTTAACGTTTTTACGTCTACTTTTTCTTTTCGTTTTTGTTTCTTTTGTTTCGCAAACTTATCCGGTGTTGGTGGTCGCTAGCAAAGGCGTGCCGTTATGCTACTTAGCATGGTTTTACGACCCCGCTGTAACGTATGAGACAATGTGATGGTTGTGAGGGAAATAAGTTAATAAGTAAGTCCATACCAACTTATTAACTTATTGGGAGTGCTTTTTTTACTTACTTTTTAACTTATTAACTTTTAAAAAGTTAAAAAGTCATTTTGTAGTGTTTGACAATGTGATGGTTGTGAGGGAAATAAGTTAATAAGTAAGTCCATACTAACTTATTAACTTATTGAAAAAGTGAATAAGTCAATAAGTTATTTTGAGAAGCAATCCCAAACACGCCCAAAGGGATTTGCTTATTCTCTCCTACTTTTGACTTGTTAACTTCAGAGAAGTTCATAAGTCCAAAAAGTGTTTGGCAAAAAAAAACTTTTGAAACTGACTTTTCATATAGGGTAAAAATGAGGTTTTGAAAAATAAAAAGAGGGTTACTTATTGACTTTTGAAAACTACTTTTGGTCTAATTTCCTATTATACTACTCTACTACATCCTATTAACTCTTATCATTTTTAAAGTATGTTTTTTGGTCATTTTACAACGTTTTAATTTATAAACTAATTCAAACATTTTTTTTAAAACTACTTTTGAAAAGTTATAAATTAATAAGTCATTTTTGTTAAAAGTATTTTTCAATCAAAATAAACAATCTTGTTAAATAAATACACATGATATGTAAATAGTGGAGATAGCAAATATTATGCTAAACCGGAAAATAACTTAATTTAAGGAAAAAGATAAAAGTTATTTGTGTTTGTTTGTGGATTTAGGATTCATCCAAACACAAGTATTTATCCAACTTTTAATAATCCAACACCGTTACATCTCGTTAATCAACATCAAACAAACAAACAAACTGTTTCAGTGTTTCACACAACACCATCTCACGTTTCAGCACTTTGACCACCATCACCGGAGTCAACTCTACACCCAACGATGGCCGGAAACTGGCTACCACCGGCGGAGACCACCACCAGCGGCCGCCCAGTCCTCCGCCCCGGCGAAGTCGAATCATCACTCCAACCCTCCGTCGACCTTCTCAACGAAGAAGCCCCAAATCTCCCAATCCTCAAATCGGGTCTCCTCATCCTCACCAACCACCGTCTCCTCTGGCTCCCCAACCCCGAATCGCCACCGCCACCGTCGCCATCTCCGGCGGTGGCGGTCCCACTCGCCGCCGTGACCCACATCTTCCACACCAAGAAGTCGATCAAGGGTATGTTCTCCAGCCCTAGGGTTCGATTTCAGGTCTCGATTACACCCGATGGGAAAGTGGAAGAAAGGGGTTCGAAATCTACTGTCATTACATTGGTTTTTCGCGGGAAATCGGATTCTGATTCGTTTGTGGGGAAGTTTTGGGAGGCGTGGAGGGGGCGAGCATGGGTGGGTTCGGGTTCGGAACCGGGTCGGGTTGAGGTGGGTGGTGGTGGGTCGGGTAATGGTGATGTGGGTTTGGCGGTGAAGATGCCGGTGGTTGGAGTTTCGGGGATATTGAGGAAGGAGCAGGAGATGTGGGAGAGTACTGATAAGAGCTTGCAGGATGCATTTCAAGATTTGAATGCTTTGATGGTATGTATGTATGTGATTGCTTGTTTAACAAGTTATTTAGGGTTCATTGTGCATATGATAAGTTCTTGAATGATTAGATTTGTTAAACATTCAAGCAGCATGCTTTAGTGGTGTGTATGTGATTACTTGTTTAACAAGTTATTTAGGGTTCATAGTGCGTATAATAAGTTCTTGAATGATCAGAAGTTCAGACTTGTTAAACATTCAAGCAGCATGCTTTAATGGTGTGTATGTGATTACTTGTTTAACTAGTTATTTAGGGTGGGTTCATAGTGCATATAATAAGTTCTTGAATGATCAGATTTGTTAAACATTCAAGCAGCTGATTGTTTGTTGTTCAGAGTAAAGCTAAAGAGATGGTGTCTTTAGCTGAAAAGATGAGGCAAAAACTGCTTTCTGGGTCATCTTCTCAAGTGAATGCAGCAAATGATGAAGAAATGGGTTCTAAAGAAGAGATGCAAGATTGGTTGTTAAGTGTCGGTATTGTCTCCCCTGTTACTAAAGAGTCAGCTGGAGCATTGTACCATCAACAGTTGTCCCGACAGGTTTTACTCGCGAGTTAAATAAAGCTAATTTTATGGATATGAATTTGAATTTGATGACGTTTTCTTCTTTTTGATTATGAACTTAGTTGGCTGATTTCGTTAAAGTTCCATTAGAGAGAGCTGGTGGGATAATGAATCTAATAGATGTATATTGTCTCTTTAATCGCGCCCGAGGAACAGAATTAATTTCGCCTGATGATTTGCTGCGGGCGTGTTCACTATGGGAGAAGTTTAATGTGTATGTACATGACAGTCCTACATATGTACATGTCTTTAATGTTAATTACTAATTTCCCTTCATTTATTGGTTTGATTGCAGTCCTGTAATGCTTAAGAAGTTTGAAAGTGGTGTTATGGTCATACAAAATAAGTCTCATAGTGATGAAGAGGTAACAAAATTTTATAACTTTTTGAACATGCGACATAAACATAGGATTTGCTCTAATTATATTCTGCAAATGTAGGTATTTTCTAGAATTAGATCACTAGTACAAAAGCCTGAAGCCCTAAAGGCCGGCGTTAGCGCCACTGATGCTGCAAGAACACTTGGAATTGCTCCAGCAATGGCCAAAGAGCATTTGCTTGCGGCTGAGAGCAAAGGTAGTTATTTTAATTATAGTGTAGCAGCACACGTTATATACAGTTTTTAACAGCAAGTTGTGTTTTTTTAAGGTCTTCTATGTAGAGATGTGAGCCCCGATGGTTTTCGTTTCTATATCAACATATTTCATGACATCAATCCTAATGATGCATACTTGTAAGTTATGATCACATTCTTGTTCATGATCTTGATCTGTTGTTCTTTTCATGACTAACTGTAAGTTTGTTGCTTCTTGCAGAGTGAAAGAATATGGAGTTTATGATGCATGGATTCGTGCTGCGATTGCTTCGAGGTCTCAGTTGGTTTCAACTCAAAATATATCCTCATTACATTGTAGGTTCTGCAAGTTTTTCAAGCTTTTTTAACCAACTATTTTCTTGAATTTGCAGGTAAGAAGGACCGATGGAGAATGTACGTTATAACAGTGTAGTAAATTTAAAGAAGATATGGAAGAACACCTTACATGTGGTCTTTCAAGGAGAATGTATGTTTTATGATTTCTCCTGGTTTTATTTTGATTTAAAGATTCATGTTACGAACGGAACATGAATATGTAAAGAGTCTAGTGAGTACTTAAAACTAATAAATTTGTATGCGGCTCGAGTTACAAAGGTGGTTGTGTTATTGAGAAAAGACACCACAGTTCACAGTTGATTGCTTTGATTGGTTCAAACTTCAAACTCACTCTTTTGTAAGATATTGATTTCTTCAAACTCTTTTGTAAGATATTAATTTGTTCTCTCACCCTTTTGGTCGAGATTCATGGTCTCATTCTTTATTGTTTTTGAGACATTTTTGTTGCTTCACTGTAACATCTGATTTAGTTATGAGTTGTATTGTTAAGCTTCTGATTTCTTTTAACAAAAGTATCAAGTTTGAATCTAGTTTCTATTAGTTTATGCCTTAGCCTCTAAAGGTCTATCTGTGAGTTACGCTCTATTTGGTCCCACTAGTTATAAGTTATAACAGAGAAATAGTGGGGCCTCGAGAGTTTTATGTTAAAAAGTGTTTCAATGTGCTAATACGTTATCACGGTCATTAAAAAGATTATAATTTTATTCTTAAAACTATTAAACATAAATGTAAAGTTAATTAATACAAAAAAATTATATATTGTTAAAATAATTTCATCAAGTCTCTTAAAGAGTACCACCCTATTGGCGGGTAAATACAACCAAAAAACCAACATACATTTAGTTTTTTCTAACAAGAGTAGTTGAATAATTTTTTGTCCTTAAAAAAATATTATACTTTCTGTTTTGTCTTACAAAAGTCTCTTAACAATTTTTTTCACATAAAAAACAAACATACTTATGTTTTTTTTCACAAAAGTCCCTAAACATTTTTTGTATATAAAAACATAACATATTTTATGTTTTTCTTTACATAAAAACCTTTAAACAATTATTTATATATTTTAGTCACTTCGTTTGTTAAATTCGAGCAAAATTGTTAAAAAAAATCAAAACAACTTTTACACCGGTTGTTTCTTCGCGTGCATTTTTTATCTACGTGGCTCGTTTAACTTATGAGAGTTCAAGTTCGAATCGTTTAACTTATGAGAACTCGAGTTTCACTCGTTTCAAGCTTTCTGCCAAAGCTATTGTTCAAAATATTTTTAAAAATCAAGTTTCTAATAAGCCACTAAACCTTTTCAATATGTTTATATATGTATGTGTGGCATCATATATTGTTGAGGGACTTTTGTGAGAAAAAAATAAAAATATGTTGGATTTTTATGTTCAAAAAACTATAAAATGATTTTTATGAGATAAAACAGAAATTATGTTGATTTTTTATGTGCAAAAAATTATTCATGGTTTTATAAAAAAAAACCTAAAAGCAGGTTGGTTTTTTATGGTCTTACTATTCATTTAGAACTGTTAAAAGTCAGTTAAATCTACTTTCGAAATATAATCAAGTAAATATAAGATTACAATGAAATTATCATTCCAACCCTACATGTAAAATTATTTAATTTTAGAAAAACTAAGCATCTCATGTAGAAAATAATTGTAATGTTTTGATGATGAAGTCAAATAGATATATACATACTGCTAGTATAGTTATCTTAATATTAAAAAAATATGTAAACAAACTCACACCTTGTAAGTTGTAAATAACAAGTCCTGTTAACACAAATTTGGAGCCCAATCATGCATTCAGCCTGCCTTCCAAGACTTTAACACAAATCATTTGAACATGTGGAGATATTTAGAGTAACAAGAACTATATATACATATTTACACTAAACTCTAAACCTTAAATACATAATACACCACCATCGCCTTGTTAAACGCAAGGGCAACAAACGAATGCTGATTGTCGTACGAGCTGACTCACTGGTCGCTTATTTTTGGTTCTTGTCTCATTTTCCGGATAAACTTGGATGGAACTCTATGTAAGGCAAAATTACCATAATCATCTACTTCTCCATAAGAAGCAAGATTAGGGGTCATCACAATCCTGCATTTGCTTGATACATCACATCCCATTTCAACACCAAAGTAACTCATATGATCTGAAATACTGTTTCCAGACACCGACCTGAAAAGATTCAGCAAGTTGTTGAGATGTAAGTTTTTCAGCCCGATTGTGAAAGAGGATCAATGAATAATACGGTTTATTATAAGTTGTTTTTTACCTGCTACATTCAGGGTCTTCACCAGAACCATCACAGATCTTCTCAACCGGATAAACAAGAAACGCTAATCCAATGTTATGAAGCCAAACCTGCAAATTGGGAGAAAATCATATATTTTAAATGTAGGTTATAGTAATAGATCAGGTGGCAAACAAAGCAGGAATCATGATGTATGCATAGATAATGAAAAAAGACATGATGACTAATCTTAATTTTGGATAAACTAATGTTAAGAGTCGAGAAATTCAAACAAGGTTACCTCTCTTGGGAAGTGATGATATGTCTTCTGTGAAAAATACTGATAGTAAGGAGGCAGATGTGGGACCAGATCGTGTTCATGCGTCACTCTAAAAGTATTTGGTACAGTTTCGTTGTAATATGATGCAAAAGCAGCATTCCCGATTCTTGGCTGTCCAAAGGTCGTAACTTGGACGTTCTTTGATCCATATATAAGCTGTAGAAGGTTAAAAAAATCCTTTAATATAGATTTAAAAGATATATAATGATTTAAGTTGTAGCTAGTAGAGGTGATTAGATGAAATAGTAAGTAGAAGTGATCCATTAATAAGCTGTAGAAGGTTAAATAATCCTTTAATTTTATCTGAACATCTAGGGTTCTAGTAATCAGCTTCGGATAATTAGTTTTTTACCTGCTGATTGTTAAGGAAAAAATAAATTCATTTATTTAACCCCATTTCCTTTACCTTCTTTTAAACATATAGTAAGAATTAAAAAAAATAAAACAAATCATGTTAAAATATTTTTTAGTATACAGAAGCTGACTTGATGACTGTAACATGGCTATCAATAATTATATATCAGCAAAAAGCAAGGTACATATTGTAAGGTGAAGAGATAGAATGATCATCATTACCGCAAGATCCAATCCACAAAAAGCCGCCAGAGCCCCGCCCATTGAATGCCCGGTCACCATGATTTGGAGGTTTCCATATACTTCTCTTGCTCTCCTAACACCGTCAAGAATTCCCGAACGCAAAACTGTATTATTGTAAGCATTAAAAAATCCATGATGCACCTGGAATAATGGAACCAAAGATGAAATAATGTATCACAGCCTTCAGGTGCAAACACAATAAGCACAGATATTGCAACACACACCTTGCCATCTGTGCAACCAGGATAATCGAAGTCGAGCTGCTTCCAGAATAGGTCCTCAATCCAATTCTGTATACTGTGATCATATATATGTTACTCAAACATGAATTTAAGGTTTTAACTTTTAAACCTAAATCTTATATTAAATTAAAGACCAAAACAAATCAACGAATATATGAGCAACAGTTAAATCATTACCTGGTTTCTTGAGTGCCTCTGAATGCAATAACAATAGCATCAAGATCATCTGCAACCCCAACAAATGCCTGCAATCCGCATTCAGTCAGTATATACAACTGTGTGAACCAGGAAAATTTACAACATATTGGAAAGACCTTTTCAAGTCAATGCCACTAAAACAGTACAAAACAGATATACCTGCAAGCAGTTCTGCACATCAACAATGAGCTCTATAACTTCAAATCCCTGATTCAAGATAACACCAGACGTTAGCTGATTTGAGCATTGTGTTTAAGTTCACAAGGAAGACCAAAATATTAAACATAAGTACATGAACTATAGTTGTAGTTTCATTTTATTTTCTTCAAAAATCAACACATGGTGCAACTATTACAATAAGTTATCACAACAACAGATACCTTGGTTAGGCCATTGCATCTTGAACATGTCCATGTAAAAAGATCTGTTAAATCTGAAATGTAAACCTGCATGAATAAAGGCAACTTCTGGTTACCATATTTAGCTGTATTTAACTTGGTCAATCCACAATGTCTCACAGTGATACGTTGTTAACATATTGTGTGCACATAAGCCCTTTATACTGCATAATTAACAGAGTGAACTTACTGCAGAAGCATATTCAACCAGAATTCTGGTGAGTGTGTGATTATACGCGGGTGAGTCAACCTTATGCTTGCTTCTAAGTCCTGTGTTCAAAAAAAGCTTGCAAATTAAACAACTCCTAGCAAGTTTAGAGATAAATGATTTCCTACGCAGAGAATTAGACGTCTAAATAACCAATTGCATAAAATAGAAAACTGAACTGAAGCTACTTTGAGTATTATACATTGACTTTTAGGCCTTAAAACAGTATTCAAACTTCTGATTATATGGTTAAAAATCTAACTTATCATCAGGTCATCACCAAGCATGGTCATTTAAACTTAAGAATAGCATCTAACATTCATATAATAGAGTTAGCATCATGATGTCACCAATAATCTTTTTATCCACATTTTTGTGGTATCCAAAATTATCACCTACCTTTACTCTTTTAACAGAAAAGAACATCTCGTGTCTTATCCGATTATTGATTTCGTGTACCACCAAATACTTTCATATATACACAATTCAAAAAGCAATTCTTGAAAACCTACAATTGTTACCTCTACCAGTTGAACCCACAAACAAACAAATTGTAATCAGCAAAGTTATCCACCATCTTCGCTCCATATAAACTGCAAAGAACCACCACAGCCGACGAATAAACACTAAATTGAGTTAAAATCCAAAACCCACATCAAAAACTGAAACAATCAAGAAAACACAACAATAGCAAAAGATTAGGGCTCACCAAAACCCCGATTTTGGTGGTAATTTGTCAAGAGATGGGGATGAATTATAATGATAAATTGGGGGTTTTTAAGATCCGATTGTACTACTGGACTGAAATTTTGGGTTTTTGAGAATTGGGTGTAAGTCGTTGGTTGATAAGGTCGATTTGGAACACGAATTATGGAAGTTTTTGAAGTTATTGAGGGATGATGGTGTAAATCAATGGCGTGTACTTGGTGTTGATCATCGAGATGATTAAGAAATTGTATTTGTAGACATTGTTTATTATTGAAAAATTGAACGAATAATCTTTGAAATTATTCAACAAGATAAGGACGTAATAAGGGTATATATACTTAATACTTATAACAATAGATGGTTTTAAAAGTTTACAAAATAACTTAAAATATTGTTTTAAGTTTAACTTAAAAAACTTAAGATGTTGTGTAAAAAGATCATATTTTATACTCGAGTATCAGATGTCATGGGTGTAGTTTCTACTATCTACTAAGGACATTGTAATTTCATTTGAACATGAATGAGCGTTAAAGCAATTATATTAAGTCAAATTAAATTACATTTTTGTCATTTTAAGCAACAAAATAAAAGAAAAACAATAATATATAGCTCAAACACACCCATATCACTTTTCTTCATCACATGTCACCAGAAACCTATTTTTCAACCAATCATATTTTTTTAACCACCTATGTTTCCAATCACCAGGTTTTTCTAGAACCACCCTTCCATAAACCACACTGAAAATCAGCATTTCAGCTTTACTACATGTATGAGACGCATTACTCCCCATGATCACCGGAACCACCAAACCCCCCGCATTACAGCCCCTTGCATGAGTTATCTAGCAACTTGTAACCACTCCGATAATAAAATTTTGATTTCTTTCTAACAACATATAACGAACCACCACAATTGAAGTTGTTATCTAGCCGTCATTTTCTCGAAAGTTGTTGTAATTGTTGCATTTAAGCCTATCCCACCAGCCACCATTGTACAACTCGATAGCAGCTCAAGACTTCTAAATAAAGGTCTCACCTTATTTCTCTATTGTCTTTAGGGTTTCAAGACAAATGTAAGACCCAATCATACTTATAACTCTTGAAGCAACAAATGAAAGTGTTGTAATGAGTATGCCATTGAAATGAACAGACTATAGAAATCAGAGGTAGAACATGGGGAGAAGAGCAACAAAGAGTTTTGGATTGAAGTGTTTTTACAAGGAAATCATCAAAATGAACATTTTAGAGCCTGTTTTTTACTAAAATGGCAATTGACTTTTCAACTTTTTTTAAAAAATTAAACATTGACTTTTAGCCCAATCATATTTAAAACCAACCAATCAGAAAATACAAAGTTAAGCTCCATCGGCTAAGAAGCCTAAAACTCAACCTACATAAAAACCTTGAAAAGTATTAGGAGTCCACACAACAACCTATTAAATCAAGACGACTAAGATTTAGCCTATTCTCATGGTTCACACATGGGTCGCGGTGGAAAAAATCGTTATATACACGCATTTTTATCCTTAAAGCGAGTACAATGTCGTCATATATAAAAATTAAAATTTGATTTTCAGCTCATGTGATTCATGCTCCTTATTGTGTTTTTCTTGTTTGGTTTTCATTTGTTATTGTGTTTTTCTGAATACCATTGTGTTTCTTTAAAAATGATGAATTCTGAAAACGTAATCCTGAAAAAACACTATCGTATATATAGTATATAAAAAACAATGATATGATAACAACTAATTTATCTAAAATATTAAAAAATAACAAAATAATATAAAAATGTAAAATACGATGATAAAATGTTTCTTTGTGTGTTTTTTGCTTGTCATTGTTTTTCCTAAACAATATTTTGCGTTTTCTAAAATGATGAGTTAAAAAAACACAATGGTGAAATAAAATTATTATGTACTTTTAGGGTTTCTACCGTCTTCAGACGTATAATCACAGGAACCGCATGGAAAGGGAATTGCTCTTAATCGGATAAAGAAAAAGAAGGCGAATAAGCTGGAAGGGCACGTGGAGTGAAAAAGATGACGCGTGTAATGGAAGCAGACCAAGTGATAAACACGTGTAATAACTTCTATCAGTATCTAAAATCATGATCATTGATTTAAAAAACGGTTTAAAATTCAGGTTTTACTATTCATCATGTTGGTTTTTTAATATGTTGATAATAAACAAAGTTAGGAAAATAACACACGAGGAATCGAGGATATAAGTAGTGTTATATGTTTTGTATCTTATTGTGAAATAAAACATCTTTCTTAAGCTTAAAGTATAATAGATATAAAACAATATTCCATTGTATTGAATATTATAATAATATCAATTTATACCATGAAACCTAATGAGGGCATATTCTTGTGATCTTCTCGCATATGCCTTCTAGATGATGATAGCTCAGTCGGATTGCTCAAATAACAAACGTTTACGTAATGGTATATTCAAAAATCAAATAATATTATTATTCAGTTAAGATTTTAAAAGTATAAAGACTTTGATTATAGTTTATTATCGTAATACAAATTATTCTATATAAAATAATTAAGTAATTTTTTCTTCCCAGTGATTTAATAAAAATTATAATTTTAATTTAAATGTTTAAATTTACTATTTGGATCCAAACGTTTCATTAAACTTGTCATTTAAATCCATTAGATTACACCTAACTAATATTGTTAACTTTCTAACGCAAGAGTTATTTTAGTTAAAATAGTTATCTATAAAGAACCATTGCATATAAGAGATTTTCTGCTTTGAGTCTATTTTATTGCAATTATGATTTGATTTAACGACATCTTTTGTTGTTTTGTTTTGTTAATGTTTTTTAGTTTAGTACTCATGTTATTTTTGTGAATTTGCTCGTTACGATAAAATTTAACTAAGGTTACGATGATGGCTGTTTTATTATTATTATTATTATTATTATTATTATTATTATTATTATTATTATTATTATTATTATTATTATTATTATTATTATTATTATTATAATAATAATAATAATAATAATTATTATTATTATTATTATTATTATTATTATTATTATTGTTATTATTATTATTGTTATTATTATTCTTATTATTATTATTAATAATATTATTATTATTATTATCACTATTATTATTATTACTATTATTATTATTATTATTATTATTATTATTATTATTATTGTTGTTGTTTTGTTATTATTATTATTATTGTTTTATTATTATTATTATTATTTATTATTATTATTATTATTATTATTTATTTTTTTTTTATTATTATTTTTATTTTTTATTCTTATTATTTTTTATTATTATTATTATTATTATTATTATTATTATTATTATTATTATTATTATTATTATTATTATTGTTATTATTATTATTATTATTATTATTATTATTATTATTATTATTATTATTATTATTATTATTATTATTCATGATTTGTTAGTGTCATATTGTTTATTGTTCTTTTACCTTTTTATGATTTGTGTTTTATGGTTATAATTCAAACAAACTGTATCGTTTGGTTTGTTTGGTTATTTATATTTTTTATGGTATATGTTTTATAAAGTTAGAAATAAATTAGTAATAGATGGTTATATTTATATTTTATTTTATCTAAGGGTGGATTTAAATTGCAATAATTATTGTCAAAAGAGACTGAATGCATAACCTCTCACGTAGGGTTGATTTTTTATTTTGTAGTTATTTTGAGTACAATACTCGTACTGTTTAGTAAATTTAATGATGTTAATTAAATGTAGTTAAATAGATTCGAATGATAATTTTAATGAAACATCTGAATGCAAATAACAAAATTTAAACTTTTGAACTTAGATGATACGTTACTGGAAACACAATGATAAAGAAAAAAAACATTTAACTCTATATAAAAATATATAAAACAGTAAGTTAAAAGAAAAAACAATCTAAAACAAGAAGCAATAAAGAAGAATTACATGGTTCAACTCGTTGTAGCTCTTAATATGCAAACTGAAACAACCCATACCTTCACTTCAGTTATATTTATAAAAATATAAGTTTTAAAATACTTATTATGTTACCTATCTATTCTTTTGCTAACAAGATACTAACATGCAATTGATTATTCTAGTTAAATAAAATTCTCTAAATTGTATAGATTATGAAAAAAACTGTTTTATCTATTTAAATAAAACAAATTAACTATCAGTTACATGGTTACACTTTAACATGTCCACGTCATCTCCACTTATGCTCCAACTAAAACTATTCATGTGTCGCCACCGCAATAAATTTATAATTTTGGTAAAAATCTTGACTTTTAAAAAAGTTTGCTTAATAACTCTCTATAATACTATAATAATCAAAGTTATTTATTTCTATAAATAAATAATATTTTATTAAAAATAATTTGATAAGACTTAATTTCGTTAAAATATAGTTAATTTGTATCTAATTATTGTTAAAACTAAAATATTTTAAAAAGATATATAAAAAGGTTTATATATATTTATGAATAATAAAATATTTTTTCTTTTCATACTATTGTTTATACCTTAAATATGTTTGTTATATATAATAATTGTATTGATATATTATCTATAACATCTATTAGACTATACATATATATATATATATATATATATATATATATATATATATATATATATATATATATATATATATTATTTTGATTTTTGTATGTTAGGTGTCGAATCCAACAAATAAAATATTATAATGTGAACCTACCGTCACACACACTAAGAATAGTATGAGCGGAAGTAGGGTTCGTGTCCTCAGCGATACGTGTCAATTATTTTATACAAAAAATGTTTTAACACAGTTACTTTGATTGATTATGGACTAATGAATGTGTGGGTTTTAATTAAAAACTAAAATTAAAAGTAAATTGCAAAACGTATAAAATTCCAGCAACCTGACACGGCCGTGTCAAAACTTTAAAGGAAATTTCACACGGTCGTGTTAAAGTTCTGCAAGAAAAAACGTAAATTGATATTTTTTGTATTTTTTTAATTATGAAAAAGGGGTTACGGAAGACGTTAATTAAAGTGTGAAATTAATTCAAATATGAAAACTAATTCCAACACTAAGGTAGTTTCTTGATTCGATTTGGCTTACGGTCATTAACGATTACGGTGCAATTACTATTTTTAATTAATGATTTGCATCGATACTAGACATCACGCCGTTCGGATATCCAGTCTATCTAATATCCAATCAATCATAGTTCGTTGATTGGAGCCAACCCGCTACTCTAAGCTCACGTCGTTCGGTATGTTTAACTAGATTGTGTGATTCTATAACAAGAATGAATTCATAGACAAACTCAAACCGTTAATTGTTTCTTATATCAAAAATCAAAACTTGATTAGGGTTTTAAATCTTGAAGAAATATTAGAAAAATTAATAAAGTGGTCAATTTTATTAGCAATCTAATATATACCGGATTAGATCTGGGTTTAAGATCAATAATCAAACAAACAAACCATTAAAATAAAAACATCTCATAAACGCTTCACATAAGTTCAAACCAAATCAAAGAAATCAAACCTTAATGCTGAAACTAAAATTGTTCTAGCTGGACATGACGCATAGATTAATCAAAACTGAAATAAAAATAAAAACTTACGAAAAAAAATACGAATGATTAAGTATCTTCAATCAAAAGAATTCCAACAACAAAAAAAGAACCAATTTGCTACAACTTTATTGCTTGACAAACTTGATTCTTCAATGAAATCACTTCAAGATGCTCAAAAGATTTCCCTATTAATCATCATCAACTATTATATTTATAATCATGCATTGATTTCCAAATCCCCCTTTTTAGGATTTCAATTTTTGTAATTTTATTCAGGAAAATCTTGTGATAACTATCAAAAACAAAAATTCCAAATTTTAGGAATTTTTCCTGCAAGCTTCCACGGACGTGTAAAATTTATAAATGAACTTCCGCACGGCCGTGTGAAGTTTCTGTTGTGTAGATTGCTTCAAGCTCCAGCATCTCTTCAGCAATGTTTTTTCTGCTGCTCCAACTCTTCTATCCTTCTCACGAACCCATCAGCCCTACAAAATCACCCGAAACAAAGCAAAACAGATTCCATTCCACCCAAATCAAGTGTTGTATAAAATAAACGGAAATGCATGCAATATTTACAAAATATGCACCAAAATATGTTTTATAACTATGACAATTAATGCATAAAAATATAACTAACAGTGTAACACACGAGTATCTAACATAATGTTATATCAAATCCCATCATTATCAAATACATCCTAAATACATTAATAGACACATGAAAAGAGTTAAAGATTAGACACACTGTGTGATATGAAAATTATAATTTTCATTTTCAACCGCGAGGATTGATTAGACAAAATGATTTAAACCTTTGAAATGTCAATTCAATTGGCGAATTCTATTGGATACCAATACCATTTATATATTACTAATTACCAACTTGTTATGCATAGTGGATTGTACAATATACTTAATAGGTTGTACACACCTTTGTCTCTTTTTTTAATACTTAACTTATTTTTTATTTTAATCCAACACTTTTATACTTTTTACCATTTGACCCCGATATTTTTTTTACTTTCAACTTTGATATCCTTTATTTTTTGTATTTTATAAATTATTTTACGGTTCGGTTTAAATTTTGCAAGTTAGCTCAGTGCAACGTGCGAGTGTGGTTCAACGTCTTTACCCTTATATTTTCCCCGTTTAATGACCCCGTTGCAACGCGCTAGTTCTAGATCGACATACTTATTGTTTTATATGTATTACATTCCGCCTACGCGGTTTAACATTTTTACAGCTATTTTTCTTTCGTTTTTATTTTTTTTTACTACGAGCTTTTTGGATGTTAGTGGTCATTAGCGGTAGTGGGTCATGGTGCTACTTGACACGGTTTTACACCACCGCTGTAACGCATGGGGCTTAAGACTAGTTTCCACCTAAAAACCTTTTATGATTCTTGTCGGTTATTTGTTTATGAAAGCTTGGTTTGCAAATTGTCAACTCATGTAATGTATAATACGAAAAGGTGAAAGTAACTTATTTGTCACATCAACAAGAGAGGCATATTATCTAAAAGACGGGCGATTCATCCAATCAATCGAGACTCCATATCAACAAACGTTAGTCATAGAAAGTATTTATAAGTAACTAGTTTTAAGCCCTATGTAATGCGACGGGAGAGTAGAATCATGTCAAGTAGCAACAATTTCATACTACCGTTAGCGACTACCAACACCGGAAACACTCATATTAAAAAATAAATAAAAACGAAAAATATATAAAACCTGATCGAAAAGTAGAAGTAACAACGTTGAACCACGCACGTGAAACATTAAACATTAAAAAAATAACTAAGTTGATATAGGACACCCGCGTTGTGACGGGCCGTTCAAGGGGAAAAATAAACGTAAACCTAAAATCACACGCACACGCAGGGGCGGAGCTTGAACATTCAGATAGGGGGGCGCGGGGGCAAAATTAATTTTTTTAGGGGGGGCGAACTCGAGTTTTATATAAAAATTTACACTACCGGGCCAAAATTTACACTACCGGACTAAAGTTTAATACTACCGACGAAAAAAAGAGGGGGGGGCCCTCCCGGCCCCTTCAATCCTCCGCCACTGCGCACACGTTGCAGTCTGTTAACTCGTAAAATTTAGAGCGACACGTAAAACGAAAACTTGTAAAATATAAAAAGTATAGGGGATAAAGTTGAAAATGAAAATTCATAAGGGTTAAATTGTAAAAGATGTAAAAATATTGGAGTTAAAATAAATAAGATTAAAAATTAACAAACCCCAAAAGTTAATACAGCCCACTAAGCTTAAGGTGCAAAGCTTGATGCACACAAATGTTTTAGTAATTATAATTGTATTTATTCACACATGATACGTGCGTTTTTTTTTAGTTTTTCGTATCATGTTTTTAATCATTTTCTACCAAAGTCCAAACTAGCTATCGTATTATGTTCTTAAACTATATCAAAATGTGTCGGATAGATATATTTATCGCTCCAAATGTTTGTTTAATTCGATTAATTACCAAGCAATAACGGTGGTTGTTAATGAAAACAAAATCGATTATAAGTGGTATAAATGAGAATTATCAAATGAAGAATCTATCATGGTAGGAGAAGTGTGAGTTTTGATTGGATTTTACATAAGAGATGAACCAAACAACAAAACGCCAGTCTATATTAATGGTGAAGAACAAAGAAACGAGGAACGTTTGAAGTTCTCAAGCAACTATAAAAGAGTTTTCAATTTGCATATGGTTAATTTTTATTTTTATTTTTATTTCGCGTGTAATTCTCATAAGACTACGAATTAAGGTAAATGAAATACTAATATAGATACATTGAAAACTATTATATTTCTTCAGATTCGACCTTGTATTTAATTTATTTTTTAATTGGTGAATAAAACCCTGAGAAATCATTAACCTAATATTATCTAACACAATCACACACTCCCCCGTATGTTCTTCTCAACAATTCCTCACAAATACAAACACAACCTTAGTCGAGGTTCCTTCTCATGTTACATGTTGTTAGTAAATATCAAACAACTATACCTAGTAATAAAGATGGGCAAATTCTTTTTTTCTTTCTTGCAAATCTGTTCGGTTGGGAACCAAACCTGTTTTTTTAATGATTGGGAGGAATCAGTATTTGGTAAACCGGTTCGGCTTGAGAACCGGTTTTTAGACCTAGTTAACCGAACCTACTCAAATCAGTTTTGACTGGTTTCTAACAATAAAAATTACAAATTCAAATGGGCTGTTTTTTATTTAAAAACAAAAACAATAAAAATTCTTAATAACTTAAAATTCTCTTTTTTATTTCATACTTAAACATTAAAACAAAGTACAATAAAAGAAATTACATGGTTTTATTGTCACTAAACAAACAAAACAGACTGTTTATTCCATACTTAAACATCGGTAAACCGGTTCGGTTTGTAAACCGGGTTGATGGTGGAACCAATTTTAAAATCGGGTATGCATGTGAATAGGCCGAACTGATAGGTAACTAGTGTGTCGAGCACGTTTGAAATCGGTTTAGGCCTTATCAGATTTTTGGGTGGTTAATTTAGGAGCGGTATAGGAATAGATTTGAAATTCCAAACTGGTTTTTTACTAGTCTACCTAGTAAATATCATCATAACAGAGCTATTAATAGGTCTCTAAATGTGAGATATATCTATTTTAGAGGATATAAAGGTTGTTTCCAGTAAAACATTTAGTCCTAAAAAGGACCTGCACAAAGAACAAAATAATCCTAGGAACAAATAACACACCACAAAGGCACAACACGTGATAACATGTGGAGATGAGTGTTGAAAGTTGAGCTACTAAGGGAGGATTCTAAATATGTATATATCCTTCGAAAAGTCTTTAATCTTAATCATATGTGTTCACGAACTCCTTTCATCAATCATGCCACCAAAGATATGTAGGTCTCGCAAGTCCCTCCTAATCCGCTTCTCTCAACTCAAATTGGGTTTGCCTCTACTGCCTCTTCCATCCACACCACAATTATAGTTTCCACGATTCTAAGCATGTTAATCGTCTGCCTTCTTCTAACATGCCAAATCACCTCACTTTCCCGTATCTTATCTAGGTTGACATACGAGCCAACACTAGTCTTTCCAAAATAAGCCGTATTTATTATTTAGTCCAACCTAGTATGTTCACACATTCACCTCTGTATCCTCCTCTTTGTTACCTCTAACTTTCACGTACCTATATACTCTTCGGTTGGTTAAACACGTCACGCAAATCAAATACCATACGAAACGAATTCAAATACTTATCAAGTAATTGCTATAAATAACACTATAGTTTCATAATCATATAAAAATAACATGTAAAAACACATGATAAATCTAAAGAGAAATTTGAGTCTTACCCGCAACAAAGTATGAAAGCACATATCCAAATGGACCCACCACCCAACACAAAAACCACCGGAGCCCCGTAATATGCTCGTATACCGAGGGACAAAAAGAACCCAAAAGCACACAGTAGAAAGAATTCAAGAATATTATTATTACACTAATATCTACTCCACCTAATTCAACATTAACCGCCCTAAAATTAAATAAAAATCCAATCTTTTTCACTAACAATGTGATTCCACCCCTTTCGTCTTTCTGATTCTACCCCAAGATACAAGATATTATTATTTTTCTTTAATTTTTCTTCTTGGGTCTCCTCTTCAACCATCAGTTTCTTCAATTTGTTGATCTGCTTTTGTTGTTTGGTGAGCAACAAGTGACTGTTGATCGGTGACTGATGTGTTAGCTCATGGCCCCCAATCTTTCATTTGTCGAAAGATTAACCAGAGTAGGGTTTGGATTTTGGTTCTTTAGGCTAAGGTAGCTAATCTTGTTGTATAATTTTGTATGTATAGAAGAAGATAGCGAAAGGGGGCGTAATTATACATACCCATTAGATATAATTTGTGGGTTTGTTTGGTTTTGGCATGGGTGGGTGTTTTCCATGCTTTGA
Organism: Flaveria ramosissima; assembly: GCA_025215565.1. Taxonomy (NCBI): domain Eukaryota; kingdom Viridiplantae; phylum Streptophyta; class Magnoliopsida; order Asterales; family Asteraceae; genus Flaveria; species Flaveria ramosissima. Next base: position 54,043,160 of record CM046038.1, read on the forward strand.
TTCATCAAACAAAGAAGGAAATGGTGTGAAAGAAGTGGTGAAGAAGGATGTTGGGAAAGAGGGTTCAGGTGCTCATCAATCTCATCATGTCACTAGGGTTAGTTCAGGTGATTACACACTTTTTCATCTTCAATTTTGATATTTTATGTAATTTATTTGGGTGTGTGATGTGAGTGACTTCAATTTGTAGTCTGATCTGTTGAGTTGATTAGATTTTTTTGATTTGATGAAATAATGTGGTGGTTCAAGATTGTAATTTGAAGATCTGCTTCAAAAATGGGGATGGGAACTGCACAATTGATAATTTGATATGATATTGCAATTTTAAGATAATTTTATGTTTGCTTCAGTTTTATGTGTCTCTAATTTTATAATTTCTATAGGGAAATCGAAATCTCGTGTTAATTTGGATCCTAAGAAAGACCAGATGGTTACAAAAGATGGGCAGACAGCAAATATTGCAGCGCAGACGTTTACTTTTCGTGAGCTTGCTGCAGCCACCAAGAATTTTAGGCCCGAGTCTTTGCTAGGAGAAGGTGGTTTTGGGCGTGTTTACAAAGGTCGTTTGGATAGCACAGGACAGGTGAATTGCATTTGAAAATTCATGTACCATTACATGCCAGTCATGCCTAAATGTTGATGACTGATAATTCAACATTTCTAGTCAACTTGATAATGACACAATCTTGAAGGAATTGTTCTCTTAAGGGTTGTTTGGTTGTGCCTTTTGAAAGTAATATTGTAATATTGAATAATAGTGATCATATAATGGTGTTGAATGCGTTTCTGTTGTTTGAAGGTGTAATAAACTAATAATGACATGTCTGAGCAGTTAGGAACCTCTAATTATTCAAAAAATAAACACATAAATGGCCAAGGTTTTTGTGCAGGTGGTTTAGCGATAACGTGTTCTCATGGTCACAAAAAAAGCAGCCTTGATCGAATAACACTCTTAATCATCATTCTGAAACCAAGTTTTTGTGCAGGTAGTTGCAGTGAAGCAGCTTGATAGAAATGGTCTTCAAGGGAACAGAGAATTTTTGGTGGAGGTTTTGATGCTTAGCCTCTTACATCATCCAAATCTTGTGAATTTGATAGGCTATTGTGCAGATGGAGATCAACGCCTTCTTGTCTATGAGTTTATGCCTTTGGGATCACTCGAGGATCATTTACACGGTCATAATTTTTTCTTCAGTTATTTAATTTTTATTACAGTACTATTCTATAGCAAGTATTTTAATGTTGTTGAGTTCATAGATGTGACATACAAAGTAGATGAAATCATCATAATATGACATTGTTCTCTAAATTGAACACAGTATGTGTACAAATGCACCCTTAAGTCATCAAATCTTTGTCTCGTTCGGCCATATTTTTGACTGTATGTTTGGAGTTTGAAGTGATTATGTGACATCGAGCAATCAAATTTAGGTGGACAGTCAGTGGTAAAATTTGCTGTAGAGGATAGTGTGTGGATGCACCCTTCTGTCTGAAATTTTGGTAAACATACTATGAAATGTTAAGTGCTTGACAAATTCTAGTTATTCAAGGAATTAACAGGTAAAATGACCCAAAAGACACTTTTTACTAAGAAAGGAGAGGCAAGTTGTGAAACTGGAGTTAAAATCTTGTTATTTTATTTTATCTAATAATCTGTTCTGGTGTACAAGTATGAAACTGATAATAAATAAGGGAAAAATATAAATTAACTCAGATAAGCGGAATAAATTTATCCAAACATTAAGTACTAATTATTGTGACTTGATCAGATTACCAATTACAACACGCAAATCCAAACTCCCACTCATTATCTTCTTCATCCTCACATGAGTACTTATATACATTTCTCTGTTTTTATTGTTTGGATTTAACTGAAACAGTTCCAAGCACCCTATATTATTCACATATCAGACCCAATATAGATTTGTGAATTAAAGAACTTATATCAATGAGTCAACGTGTAGGGTTGAAGTAAATTTGGTTCTGATGGAACACATCTGCAGATATAAGCGTTTATATCTTTGTACTTTACGGAATTCTTTTTTTCCCCTGAACGACCGACATACTTGTGAAAATGCTAAAAAGATGCCTACTGACAAAATATATTGAAAATGGATGGTTTTTTAATATCATTAAGTTCATTAACAGGTTTTGTAGGCATGACACCAGAAATGGATGGAATGACTCTGATATCAAATTTTTTGACATTGTGAACATATTAGAATCCTTCCCTTAAGTTGTCACAAACCTTCTGCCTTGACTTAGCACTCATGCCCTAATTTTAATATAATCGTTGATATGAACAACCAGAAGCATTTTCATTATTTTCTACTGTTCATGCTGTTTATTTATTTATATTTGTTCTTTTGTTGTATATAACCATTAGTGAATTTAGCATCATTAGAAATTTTTTTGTTCTATCTTGTTCACAACGTAGTATAATGCTCTGCACTTTAACAAACATCATGACTGTTCAAAAAGGAAGAGCTAGCAAGGGCTAGAAATGTTAATCACTTAGTGTGATCGTATTTGGTATTATCTTTTGTGATCTCCAGGAACCATTCTTCACATTGCATTGGAGCCTAATCTCTAAAAATGAAAAGAGACAACGTTATTCACACCATGATCAGACGATCAACAATCATTATAGAAAACTAGTGCCTACTAAATTTACCATAGACTTTGCAACAACCATCACATATGAAAAAAGCTATCCATGAGTTCCTTTATTTAACCTATATGTGACAATCTGATTTTAGTTGTTTTCTTCGAGTTTGTGATGATGCTGACTTTTCTGATTTTTTTTTTGGTTTTGTTTAGTTGGATAGTAGAACTAGAGAAGAGACTAGGTTTTGGAAAATTTTCACTGCGATCCTTTCAGGTTGAAATATACTTCTATTGGAATATTGAGTGTTATACCGTTTAGTCAGCCCTGGTAAGGGTAGCAATTTCGCTTTGTGTTATGTGCTGTTTCTACTTGGTCCTGATAAAATTAAAAAATTAGCTAAAAAGGAAACCGGTCAAAGATCATTACTGAAATAATATCATTTTTGTAATCATACTTGACACACTAGGCTTTCATTATATATTTTGGACATATGTTTTGGGTCAATCTGACCTGACCAGTACATAATTACCAATTTTTATGAGTTACATACCTGCCATTTTGTGACCTAGGCACCTTTAGCCCCTGAGTGTTATTATCTCTTTGTTAAGACTTTTGTTTGCTGTTCCTTTGGTTTATGCTTTATTTGTCATTCTAGTAGTCATTGTCTAATATGAGACATGAGAGGAACACAATTTGGATAACTTTTGTCCATTTGGCAGCAGTTTGCCTGTCTTTGTTTGTTTATCCATATCTATTACATCTTGCATTATTAACATATAAAATGAATAAAAAATATGCTCATGGCATCCCCTGTATGTTAAATTTTACATTGACTAGGAATTGATGATGCACGTGGAAAGTAATTGTTTAATTTTATGCTTTGTTTAATTGAATTTAATAAAGAAGTAGTAGTGGAGAACTAGTCAGTAGGGTAGTTTGGAATCTCCTAGTCTTTCTCCTTTATTTATGGTTAGTCTTTGTGAACGTTGGAGGGTGTTCCACGTTTCTATTTATGTGATTGTTTTCCGTTTCTATTGAATCAATCTCAAGAAAAGCTCGAAGCAATTTTATGAGCATACCTCTGTGTTTCTTTTACATTTTACTTTCGTTTTGCTGCTGTGTTTACTTTGATTTCCATTCAACAAGTGGTATCAGAGCCACGTTGAAAATGTCCGATCTGCAACTAATTGGAGGGGTGAAGAAGCTGAACAGTCAGAACTACAAAGTATGGTCGACATGTCTAACTTCATACCTGCAGGGACAAGATCTTTGGGAAGTCGTTCAGGGAAATGACACGGTCCAGCCGGTAAGAGAAACTCAAGACGGTGCACTACGCAAATGGAAGGTCAAGGCGGGAAAAGCTATGTTTGTGATGAAAACAACTGTGGAAGAAGAACTCCTTGAACATATCAAGGATTCACAAAGTCCCAAACATGCATGGGACACACTAGCCGAAGTCCTTACCAAAAAGAATGATGCTCGTTTGCAATTGCTGGAGAATGAGCTACTGGCAATAACTCAAAATGATATGTCCATTGCCCAGTATTTTCACAAGGTTAAGACTTTGTGTAGAGAGATTGCAGACCTTGATCGGCAGGCTGTTATTGGAGAAGCCAGAATGAAGCGCATCATCATACACGGACTGAAGCCTGAATTCAGAAGCTTCGTTGCTGCAGTCCAAGGTTGGCCTACTCAACCTTCTCTCGGTGAATTTGAAAACTTATTGGCTAGCCAAGAGGCACTAGCCAAACAAATGGGAGGTTTAAATGTTGGGTCTTCAACAAAATCAGAAGCAGAGGCGCTATATGCTGAAAGGAGCAAGGGAAAATCCAAGCAGGGTCGGAGTTATCGTGGGTCGAACCGACATCAGGATAAAAATCGAAGTCATGATTATCCTAACAAGAAGAATGGTGAATCTGATCATGGGGAGGCTACTGGTGAACGAAAGCAGTCTCGGAATGGTAAGAGATACTCTTTTAAATGTTACAATTGTGGCAAACGTGGGCACTTGGCAAGGAATTGTCGGTCTAGTCCACAAGAAGAAAGTAATGTTGCTACAACAAGAGATGAAGAAGGCTGGGATGCAGAGGCGTTTGTCGCTCAAACGGAAGAAGTGTTCGCCTTCACGGCCTCGACCAAAAGCCAAGAAAACCGGTTGGACGACTGGATTGTTGATTCGGGATGTTCGAATCATATGACCGGAGACAAACGAAAGCTGAGCAATCTGAGCAGGTATGGAGGAAGCCGACATGTGGTTCTAGCTGATAACTCCAAGCACTCAATCGATCACATCGGAGATGTGGTTTTTTCTTCAGGAGATCGAAGAAAGGGTTTAACCCTAAACGATGTTTACCATGTCGCTGGAGTAAAGAAGAACCTGCTCTCTGTTCCCCAGATGACCGACAATGACTACTATGTAGTGTTTGGACCCAAGGACGTTAGAATCTACAAAGAATTCGAAACCTCTTCAACTCCAATCATCCATGGTCGAAAAAATAACACGGTGTATGTGTTAAATGCTGAGTCGGTGTATGTGGAACAAGCAAAAGGAAATCAGAGCGCAGATATGTGGCACCAACGATTGGGCCACGTGGGCCTTGATAAACTGGGCTTAATTTCTGAACGTGGACTGGTTACTGGGCTGCCCAAAGTAAAGGTTAACAAAGATATAATCTGCCCTGGATGTCAATTTGGCAAAGCTACGCAACTACCTTTTCCACAACATTCAAGCTTCAAGTCCAAGGAGTGCCTTGAGCTGGTACACTCGGATGTTTTCGGACCTGTAAAACAGGCATCGGTACAAGGTTTGCGATTTATGGTTACTTTTATTGATGATTTTTCTCGTTATACATGGGTGTATTTCTTGAAAGAGAAATCGCAGGTCTTTGAAAAATTTAAAGAATTTGAAGCAGATGCAGAAATGTTAACAGGGAAGAAGGTTCGTGGATTAAGGTCTGACAACGGGGGTGAATACCTCTCTACTGACTTCAGCAATTATCTTAAAGAGAAACGAATTAGGCGGCAGCTGACATGCTCGAATACCCCTCAACAAAATGGGGTTTCTGAGCGAAAGAATAGACATCTGGCTGAGGTCACTAGAAGTTTAATTCATGGTAAAAATCTACCAGGAAGGTTCTGGGCAGAAGCTATGTGTACAGCTGCTTATATTATCAATCGAATTCCATCTCAAGGTATGAATTACATTTCACCATTCGAGAAGTTAACAGGCATGAAACCAAATGTGAGCTATTTTAAGGTATTTGGTTGTGTGTTATGTATTTATACCAAATCACCTTCGTCATAAGATGGAAAAACGAGCAGTTAGATGTGTCTTTGTTGGGTATGATGCTGAAAAGAAGGGATGGCGTTGTTGTGATCCAAACAATGGAAAAGTATATGTATCGAGGCACGTAATCTTTGATGAAAATTCTTCGTGGTGGTCTGAAGATAACCAAGCCTTACCTGATTCACAACAGCTCAAAGAAGACCTTGAATCAGTTCAAGTGCAGCTAAGCATTGGAAATATTGATGAAACAGATTCAGACCCTGCTGAACCCAGCAACCCAGAAGATGAAGTGACAAATGTTGAAAACAATATTCAGTCAGAATCTCAGCCTAGACGGTCTCAACGGGTAAGAAAACCTAATCCTAGATATGCAAATGCTAATGTTGCAATTGTTGAAAGCAGATATATAGAACCTGATTCGTTTGAAGATGCCATAAACCAAAGAGAGTGGAAACTAGCAATGGAGAAGGAAATGTTAGCACTTCAACAGAATCAAACATGGCAATTGGTACCTCCACCTGCTGATGTGAGCTTGGTGTCTTGCAAATGGGTTTACAAATTGAAAAAGAAACCGGATGGATCGGTGGAAAGGTTCAAAGCACGATTAGTTGCCCGGGGCTTTTCTCAACAATATGGCTTGGATTATGAAGACACGTTTAGCCCCGTGGCAAAACTGACTACGATACGACTGCTACTTGCCATAGCCACATGTAGAAGATGGAGATTATGGCAAATGGACGTAAATAACGCGTTCCTATACGGGGACCTCGATCATGTTATTTACATGACACAACCAATGGGATTTGAAGACAAGAATCATCCAGAGTATGTGTGCAAGTTAAATAAAGCCATCTACGGTCTAAAGCAGTCACCGCGAGCGTGGTTTGGAAAGATTGGTGAGTTCCTTGAACAAAATGGTTTTCGATTAACTAACTCGGATGCAAGTCTCTTTGTTAAACAGGTTGATAATCTAGTGGCTGTGGTTCTCGTGTATGTGGATGACTTGATCATAACGGGTGATCATGAAGATGAGATTGCTCAACTAAAAGCCAATTTGTGTGTGCGGTTTAGAATGAAGGACCTTGGACAACTTAGTCATTTTTTGGGTTTGGAGCTGAAATATGCAGGTGATAGAATCATTCTGCATCAAACAAAATATGCTAGTGAAATCTTATTCAAGTTTGAAATGAACGACTCGAAACCGGCGCCAACACCAATAGATCCGAATGTAAAAGTTCGAGCTGAAGAAGGCAGGGAGCTAGATGATCCAACGGTGTATCGGAAACTTGTGGGTAGTCTAATCTACCTCACGCTAACTCGACCCGACATCTCATTTGCTGTTGGCGTGATGAGTAGATATTTGCAGAGTCCCAGAAAATCTCATCTTATTGCTGCTCGTCGCATTTTGAAGTATGTCAAAGCAACCGTGTCTAATGGAATAGGGTTCAAGAGGGAGGCTGACCCAAGACTAGTCGGTTATTGTGACGCAGATTATGCGGGAGATTGTGATACAAGAAGATCGACTACAGGTTATGTGTTCATGTTTGGATCGAGTGCCATCTCATGGTGTAGTAAACGACAACCAACTGTGTCGTTGTCCACCACGGAAGCAGAATACAGAGCTGCTGCCATGGCAGCTCAGGAATGTACCTGGTTAGTTCGGTTACTTGAAGAATTGAATCAGAAAGTAAACTATCAAGTTAAGCTAATGTGTGACAATGTATCGGCCATCAAGCTTGCTAAAAACCCTGAGTTTCATGCTCGTACCAAACACATCGAGATACACTATCACTTTATTCGTGAAAAGGTGCTGAAAAAGGAGATTGAAATGGTGCAAGTTGATACTAAGGAACAAGTTGCAGACTTGTTCACGAAGGGCCTGACAAGTGTTAATCTACTGAAGTTTACTAAGGAAATGGGAATGGTCCAAGTAGTCAATGAGAGGGAGTGTTAAATTTTACATTGACTAGGAATTGATGATGCACGTGGAAAGTAATTGTTTAATTTTATGCTTTGTTTAATTGAATTTAATAAAGAAGTAGTAGTGGAGAACTAGTCAGTAGGGTAGTTTGGAATCTCCTAGTCTTTCTCCTTTATTTATGGTTAGTCTTTGTGAACGTTGGAGGGTGTTCCACGTTTCTATTTATGTGATTGTTTTCCGTTTCTATTGAATCAATCTCAAGAAAAGCTCGAAGCAATTTTATGAGCATACCTCTGTGTTTCTTTTACATTTTACTTTCGTTTTGCTGCTGTGTTTATTTTGATTTCCATTCAACACTGTACACATTGTTTACCACATCTATGTGGGCATTTGATTGTTTTCTTAAAGTTATATACTGATACTTCTGCTCACTTTTTAGTGGTGTGCGCTTGCATAAGAGTTGTGTTGTATTCAATATAATCATAGTTTTTATATGGTAATTGTAAAGTTGATGCGTATTTGTAATGTTTGAGTTATGTGAGATGACATATATGTACTTTATTATGTTGAGGGCATTTTTGAACTTGCTCACTCATATTGGTGGCCTCACTAAAGTTAATTATTTGTAGAAATCTCCTGCATAAAGGTTTACCACGTCTCCTAGTATGTGTGTTTTTGTGAAACATCATATTTGTACTTCTGCGATAACTATTTGATTACAACAGAATAGTTTCTCATGATTTTACTATGTTTCTGCAAAAACTTAGGTATAATTAGGAAATTTTGCATTTATTCTAAATGTCCAATTTACTTGCTGCAACTTCTTACATGCTTCTCCAAATCTTTTGATCCTAAGTATAAGATATACATACTGCAAGTTGCAATAATTAACCTTGCAGCACTTTGAACCCTAAGCCTCTGAACACGTAATTGTCGTATGGCACATGCATCTCAATCAGGTGGCAAGACGGTCGGTTGGGTAATGGGTCAAAAATGGTGTCGTGGTTGAAAGCTGTGCTTTTTTTTTTGGTAATTGGTATAACTCAAAATGGGCTGGTTAGGGTTGCGTTGACTAGTAAACATACTTCTCCTAATTAATGTGTTAAATAGGATTATAAAAACTGTAATATAATAGTAATATAGCAATAATCTAAATTTTGAATAAAACCAGTTAGAAGGTTCTATACCTGTATTCTTTAGAAGAGTCTTTCAACGACTATCAGCTTATCACCCTAGTATACTTTCAGTGACTATCACCTGTTCTTTTTTTTAGCTATTCCGTTACTTGTTTGAGATAAAACACAACCAAATCACCCCATTTATAAGCCAGATTGTTGCAACTTCCACCTCTAGTATCTTATCTTGATTATCATATTTGTGTCATATAAACTTGAAACAAACTTGCATATAACTTACAATTATCTTGTGTATCTTTCAGATCTTCCACCAGATAAAGAACCTTTGGACTGGAACACGAGGATGAAAATAGCTGCTGGTGCCGCCAAGGGTTTGGAATATTTACATGACAAAGCAAACCCTCCTGTCATATACAGAGACTTAAAATCATCCAACATTCTACTCAACGAAGGATTCCACCCTAAACTCTCTGATTTTGGTCTTGCAAAACTCGGGCCTGTGGGTGATAAAACACACGTGTCCACCAGAGTTATGGGCACGTATGGCTATTGTGCTCCTGAGTATGCCATGACCGGTCAACTCACTTTGAAATCCGATGTCTATAGTTTTGGTGTTGTTTTTCTTGAACTTATTACTGGACGCAAAGCCATTGACAATACACGTGCTCCTGGAGAACATAATCTTGTTGCTTGGGTAAGTTTACTGATGCGAATGCGATTATCTTTCACGTTTCAAATGTCAAATTTATGCGTAGAGGTGACAAAATAAGCCGAATGGGTAACATGTCAAAACGGTTAATTTTTTGTACGAGTCAAAATACTAATTGTCATATAAAAAATTTAACTTTTATGTTAGAAATGAAAATAATATTCTTTTCAAAATTAAAAAAAAAAAACTAGAAGGTTTTGTCAAATGGTTTTTCAAAATGTAATTAGATTATTGTTAAAATGTGATTTTGTAACCATATTTGATGCATAAATTTTTATGCACTTTGTAGGCCCGGCCACTTTTCAAAGACAGGAGGAAATTCCCGAAAATGGCGGATCCGTTATTGCAAGGGCGTTATCCGGTGAGAGGACTTTACCAAGCACTTGCAGTAGCAGCAATGTGTTTACAAGAACAAGCCGCCACACGACCTCTAATTGGTGATGTTGTAACCGCTCTAACCTACTTAGCCTCTCAACCCTACGACCCTGAAGCAGCCCGCACCGAGCGAGCCACCCGAGGCAGCGGGTCAGGCACTCCCAGAAGCCGGGCTGACCGCAGGAACCCTAGTGAAGGTGGCCTGGATGCACTTGATGGCTCAATGCGTGAACCACGCACCCTCGGGTCGCCTTCTACTGGCAAAAACTCCCCTGATTACAGAAAACTCAACACTCGTGTTGATGTTGGGGATGGTGAAAGCAGTAACGGGGGTGATGGGTCGGGTCGGAAATGGGGTTTGGTTGATGACCCAGATTCTCAAAGGAACAGTCCTGCGAACACGGGTCGGGCTCGGAATCGGGATCTTGATAGGGAACGGGCTGTGGCGGAGGCGAAAGTTTGGGGCGAGAATTGGAGAGACAGAAAGAGGACAAACACAAGGGGTGGTGGTAGTTTTGATGCTGCAAATGAGTGATGAAATTAAGGTTGGTTATCATGTGTTTGTGTTTTTTTAATGAGCAAATAAGAATGAAGCTGTAGCTCTACTTGATTGTTCTCATATGTTGGTTTTTAATGGTATTTGTGGCAGATAAAAAAGGGGAAGTGCAGTTGAGAGGGGTGTTGACTTTTGTAAAAAAAATTGATATTTGCTTTGACTTTTGATGCAAACTGTTAATCATATCATGGATTTGAGTTGACTGATGTGAATGTATCCATTTGTATTTGTTGTAGGTATTTGAATAGATGTGTTAGTTGTTATGTACTGTACAATATGCATACCTGTATCTAAGAATCTCAAGAAGGTTGTGTTTTATTGGCTAGAGAGCGCGTGCATCATGAACGCGTGCAAGACCGCAAGGACTAAGGGCTCGTCGGTTGTTTAATAGGGTTGAGAATCATCCCTCCATACTAATCTCAAGCACCATGTCAAGTAACTCTTCCAACCTTCATTTGATGTTTAAATTTTAATGTACCTCATTCAGGTTTTCTCGTTCATTGTCTTCCACTGCGGATCACTAGATACATGTTATATCTAAAAATGTTTATATGACGTCTCTTGCTTTATTACCTTGTCGCGTTTGAATGGGATGATCCTTGTTCTACTTTATAATTATGTTGTTTCTTCTCTTCTTTGTTCGTTTCAAGAATATCACTTGATGATGATGGTCAAGTAATTATCTTTTAAGTAATTTCATCATAAGCTCTAAAATTAAAATCAAATTATATGCTTTAATATTGAATATTTATTCAATCTATTAATGATATTATTAAGAAATATAAATAAAAACTTAATTTAAACATGAATATAGCATATCATTAAAAAAGAAAATTCAAAGATCAAATACTTGGCACTTGCAGGGGTTTCACAACAAAACGTGGGTACTTGCAAAGCTTCAAGATAAAAATTAAACAAATATCAATTATCCATATCACCACATTAACATTGTTTAAAATTAAAAATCAATTTCCTTTTAGGGTTTTCCTTATTACTTTTTTAAGTTTCTATCTTCTGTTCATTGCAAATTCTCGCTGACTCGTCGCCTCTTCAAACTAAGGTACTTTTGAAAATGAAATTTAAGAGATTTTAAGAAATGTTATTGGATTAATGAAATACGAATTGAAGTTATTTAGTTAAACAAATGAGATTAGTAGAATTAATATAAAATAATATGAATTTAGCTTTGTTTAGTTAAATAAATAGGCTTAGTAAATTCAATTATTAAATAGATAATAATCATATTAGTGATTATAAATGAGCTTATTATTATTATTATTATATTATTATTATTATTATTATTATTATTATTATTATTATTATTATTATTATTATTATTATTATTATTATTATTATTATTATTATTATTATTATTATTTTTAACTAAAACAAATTCTAAAATCAATATTTAGCGGTTTAAACATTTTTAAAAAGATTTTAGATTTAGGGGTTGTAAAATTTTGTCACAGATGTCAGCATAAAAAAAACACAACATCAATCGTAACTCATAAAAGAAAATAATTTAACCCCTCCTCTATTAAGTTCGCCCTTGGTTTGGGTCAACTACAAAAACGACTACGGTTGATACTCCTACTACGTGGTTGTATACTTGTATTATATACGTCTTAGCTTTAACCTATTACAAATTACAAAATTAAATTATATAAATCCCGGAGGGCAATACTGTCATTTACAAGAGGTGGGTGTGGACTTAGTAAAAAGTGGTGTGGGGAAGGGCAAAGTTGGTGCCTAAATATTAAAAAAGTGAGTGAGTGAGAGCGAAAGTATGAGAGTAATGAGTGGTCACCATACAATAAAGGAATGACCCTAGTGTATCCTCGTATCAGACATTATTATTTACTTGTCGGTCCTCTCACTTCCGTTTTCTTCTCTTTTAACCCCTTTTATTTCATCACTCGTACATTCTTACATTCGCACTTCAACCAATTATCATCTCTCCAACCACTACTTTCACAATATTACATTTTAGAGTTACACTTTGTTAATGATTGTTATTATATCACTTTGTTTGTTAGGAAGTTAAAACCGGTCCAAATATTGATTTAAAGATAATTATAATTAGAAAGTTTTAAGGTTATACACATAGTAAATCTAGGTTAGGATCATTTGTGAATTAGAAAATATCTTACGAACCGTGAGAACTAACATCACTAGGTCATTTTTTTTAACTTTTATATTTTTTTACACATAGTTACGTATGCTTATATACTTAAAAATTATAAAGATCAAACTAATGTTTGCATATAAATTTTAAAATTTTTTATTTGTTTAACTACATATATGTAAATAGTATAACACACATATGGCTTACACATGCTTAGATTACAAATTCGTTCATTGTTTTCTTTTTGAACTTTAAGAGAAACATCTAAATATTATATTACAGACATTTTTTATGTAAAACATAAAAGTATTTGTGTTAATAGGAGTACTCACAGTTTTGAATATCTGTGAATTTTTAAATGACCCTAACCCTAATACATCTAATAAAACATAACTAGCGGGAAAATATAAATTTTAAATGTGTGTATAAAAGCCCTAAAAGTATTTAAGGAAAATTAATCATGTAAATTAATTTTAGTTATGGAAATAAATGACTAACCTAATCATTTTACATTTACAATTTACCACCCCTATTTTGCTTTTCTTATTATTGGTTATGGATTTTGATCTAATAATAGTCCGACAATATATTCCTAGAATTACATAAATTTTAAAAAGCTAAACGTCAAAAGATTAGTTTTATATTTGTGTTCATCCTACTTTCAAAAGCATAAGGTTACTTCAACACACTGACAATTCTACTAAAATCGCTCAAGTAATATATGATATATGATTAACAATACTAAAACAACCAAGGACGAAACATGACAAAGACAGATAGTTGAGGGTCCTAAATTCTCGAACAATATTCAAACTCACCCCTCCCCCCTCCCTCCATATATTAAGACCTCATGTTCACCTCTTGACACCATTCTTTCTCTCCATTTGGAGACTCAAAACCTAATGCTGTTGACATTTGTTCACTTTTCACTTTCAACCTTCAATTTCTAACACACACATCCATTCATCTCTTTGCTCAAATCCACCATTTGGTAATCATTCATTCATTCATTCGTTGTTGTTGTTGTTGTCGTCGTCGTTGTTGTTGTTTTTGTTTGTTGTTGTTTTTGTTTTGTTGTTGTTGTTGTTGTTGTTGTTGTTGTTGTTGTTGTTGTTGTTGATGTGAAGAAATGAGAATGCAATTCGATATATATAGGAACTGGATGGAGTTAATGAGTTATGAATGGACAGATGTTGTGACTGACATTGTGTTTGTGTTTGTTTGTTTGTTTGTTTGTTTGTTTTTTAATGAAGAAACGGATTAGTTGGCTACGATGGGGGTTGATTTAGGGTTGTTGATGGGGAAGATGAGTAACGCTACACTAGCTGCATCTGAGTACGCTGCTGTGGTGAACATGAACCTGTTTGTTGCGCTTCTTTGTGCTTGTATTGTGCTTGGGCATCTGTTGGAGGAGAGTCGCTGGATGAATGAGTCGATCACCGCGCTTGTGATTGTAAGTGTGTTGTTTCTGATAGATTGATAATGCAATAATGCGATGAGGTGTTCTTTTTCTGTGAGAGTTTTTAATGATTTGATCGATTTCGATTGAATTCTAATGATGTTACTTGCTGTTGGATGACAATGGTAGGGGCTATGCACAGGTGCTATTATATTGTTGAGTACTGGAGGGAAAAATTCACATCTGTTTGTGTTTAGTGAAGACCTTTTCTTCATTTATCTTCTTCCACCCATCATCTTTAATGCAGGGTGAGTTTAGTGTTTGTAAAGTTTATAAAATGGTTATGATCTGTTTGCTTTTAATGCTTATTATTCTTAAAGTTACAGTTGGTATATCGCGGTAGACACAAGAGAAATCTAAGATTGATAGAAGACTGTTTTTTAATTAAGGGATGTCTGCTTTGCATTGAAATGGACAATTAACTAGAAATGATTGTGAACAAGTGTAACATTAGTCAGAAAATAGGAAAAATTGACCTAGATGTATTATAGAGGAAATGTGCATTGGACCCATGACTCACTTTGCATGATCTGCTGTGGTGGTGTCATATAGATGTATTATTCATTTGTCACTTGACCCACGACGACACGCGTGTTAAATTTGACCTTGTGCACTAATTAGTTTGGTTGGTGATTAATGTCAATTCATGATTCAAAGATGCTTAACCACAAAAGGTGAGACTTAAAGGTGATTGTGTAACTGTATACACACATACATATGTACATTTATCTTTTGGCTGCAGTTTTTGTAAGTTTTTAATTTTTCATGGATGTTACTTTGTTCTTATTGTCTTTGCAATGATAAATTAACAGGTTCCAAGTAAAGAAGAAACAATTTTTCCGCAATTTCATGACCATTGTGCTATTTGGTGCCATTGGTACTGTGATATCATTCACTATCATATCAATTGGTACACACTCAACTTCTTCACTTAAACACATCTTCATTTTATCATAATAAGTGTGCGTAGGTTCGTAGAATTGCAACATTTGGTTGACATCTTTGATTTCTTAGCTGTATGCATGGCTGCATTCTTGCACCCGCTCTGCTATGATCTTTGTCATAAACAATGATCAGTTTTTTGAAAAAATAAGTGCAATATTTTTATGATACACTTTAAGTGACATATATACTCAAATAGGAGTTGACCTCCTTAAATTGCATTCCTTTTTGAAATGGGATGTCAATGCAGCAGCCCGGGAACTATTTAGTTATATCATTTCTCGTGTGAACTAAATTACAAAAGTTGAAATGTTCAAATCAACTATATTAGTAACCACACACGTGCCACACGTTTAGTTCATATCCTTTACAAAAGAGGGAATATCAATGAATTCCAACATCCTGAAATGGGAAGTGTGGACTTTATTATGTTTACGAGAATGTTTTACTTCGTTTACGCTCCTATTGAGAATACTGATTACTGCTTGGTTTGCTGATCTGAACAAGTTTCAATAATATTTTTACAGGTGCTATAAAAATATTCAATAGAATGAATGTTGGATCTCTTGAGCTAGGAGATTTTCTAGGTATAACTTAACTCTTTTATTTCGTCACCTTTTGTGAATATAAATTTTATCTGCTAATATTCTCAACCCTTTTGTATTTTCTTCCAGCACTAGGAGCAATCTTTTCTGCAACAGATTCTGTTTGCACTTTGCAGGTGCTCAATCAGGACGAGACCCCTTTATTATACAGTTTGGTGTTCGGGGAAGGCGTTGTGAACGATGCTACATCAGTTGTGATTTTCAATGCAGTCCAACACTTTGATTTATCTCGGATCACACCAAGCGATGCATTTCATTTAATTGGAAATTTTTTCTATTTATTTGTCACAAGCACAGCTCTAGGAGTTGGTGTAAGTCTTAATGCTAACATATTTTCATTTGTGCTAAGCGGTTAAATGTGATCTTGAAAGACATAATTATGTGACATTTTTACTTCTATTCCTGCAGGCTGGGCTACTAAGTGCATATGTCATAAAAAGACTATACTTTGGAAGGTAAATAGATAAATTATAGGGAGTGATAAAAAATGATACTTTGTGTGAAGATTATTCATACCTTATATGGTTTGCTAAATTATAGGCATTCTACGGATCGAGAAGTTGCTATCATGATTTTAATGGCTTACCTTTCATATATGTTAGCTGAAGTAAGATTTCCCTCCATGTTTGACTTTGTAAGCTACATTGTTTTCCACTGTATAGTTACATAACCCTTGAATTTTTTACTTCTTTTTGCAGTTATTTTATTTGAGTGGCATTCTTACTGTTTTCTTCTGCGGGATTGTGATGTCTCATTACACCTGGCATAATGTCACAGAGAAATCAAGAGTCACAACCAAGTATGTCTACTCCAACTCTTACAGGGTGTTTGGATATGTGTTCTGAAACTAATTATCTAATCAAACACACCCACACACAATCTCATACCATTTATCACCAATCATCATATGTTTCCGACAACAAAACCTTATAATCACTAATCAAACACACATCCAAACATCCCATAGATGCTCTATCTATATAATACCATGTTGCAGAACTCGATAAGCTCATCTGTATCAACTCACTCATTCTTTCAGGCATGCTTTTGCAACATTATCATTTATTTCAGAGCTATTTATCTTTCTTTATGTCGGTATGGATGCTTTGGATATTGAAAAGTGGCACTTTGTACGCGACAGGTATTGTTTATTCTTAAGAAAATTTAAACTTCATCTATGTTTTTTTTTTAATAGCCATAATCATTGTTATTTATCTGTCAGCCCTGGGAAATCATTGGGAGTGAGCTCGATTTTATTAGGATTGGTTTTGGTTGGAAGAGGATGCTTCGTTTTCCCATTATCTTATTTATCCAACTTGACAAAGAAGAATGAAAGAGAGAAGATCACTTGTAGGCAGCAAGTATGATCTTCTTACACGCGTCCCTCGTGTTTCCAGTTTAGCACACATGTGAAACAGACACTCAACTTTTTAATGTGAACTTTTGTTTTCTTTAAGGTTTTGATTTGGTGGGCTGGTCTTATGAGAGGTGCTGTTTCTATGGCCCTTGCCTATAACCAGGTCTGTTGTTTGATGGTTTTTAATAATACCTGTTATAACAGAATCAAATACTAACTTTTTATGAGTATTTTCATATTTAATAATACCTGTGATGAGCATATATTTGATTCTTTTATGTTGCAGTTCACAAGGTCAGGTCATACACAATTGCGTGGGAACGCGATCATGATAACAAGTACCATCACTGTTGTTCTATTTAGTACAATGGT
This sequence comes from Flaveria ramosissima, assembly GCA_025215565.1. Taxonomy (NCBI): domain Eukaryota; kingdom Viridiplantae; phylum Streptophyta; class Magnoliopsida; order Asterales; family Asteraceae; genus Flaveria; species Flaveria ramosissima. The sequence goes on from CM046038.1 coordinate 54,060,611, forward strand.
AAGTCTTTTTTGACATCAAATATCATAAACATATACAGAAACAATTCATGTTTTTTTTGTTCTTTTTTTATCAACTTCTGCAGGTGTTTGGATTGATAACAAAGCCTCTAGTGAGACTGTTGCTGCCTCCATCCAGAAACATGTCCCGAATGGCGTCCTCTGAGCCAATAAGCCCAAAATCTTTCATTGTTCCTCTTTTAGGGAATAACCAGGACCCAGAAGCTGAACGGGGTCAAAACACGTCAGCACTCCCACCAAGTTTAAGGGTGCTCTTAGCAACACCTTCTCACACAGTTCACTATTACTGGAGGAAATTTGATGATGCTTTCATGCGTCCGGTGTTTGGTGGTCGCGGTTTTGTACCGTATATTGCTGGAACACCTACAGAACAAAGTGTTCATAATTTGATCCCTGAAGAAGGTAGTAGCTAAAAAAAAGCCATTTTTGAATGCCATGGTGCTGAAACATAATGTTTGTTTTTTTATAGAGGATGAATATTTGGATTTTCTTTAATCCAGTTTTGGTTTGTGTAAATTATGAGGTTGAAAAATTGGATGTTGTTGTTTGTTTCTTTTAAATATATCTAACAAACATGAGTCTTGCATATTTGGTTAGATGTGTTTGTTAATATGGCTGTTATACCACACAGCAATATGAAGTATATGAATAAAATAGATCAAATATGTACATGTTGGCAGTTATAGGTGAGAGGTTTCAAAGGTGGTACTTCGAAGAAGTGCCGATTCAATAGGCTGTGTTCTCCCTTTTGTGTTAGTGCACATAATGTGATGTTTTGATAGCGCACTAGGTTTTTTAAGCCTATACATACAAGTATCATTCATTTTTGCTACAGAAAATCATACGAAAACACTGTTAAATCTTTGTTACTTCATAGCAGAAATTCATCCGACTTTGTTGATACAGAAGCAAATATCTTACCATTGCGAAATACTTGCAGCACTTACCAATGTCGTCAGTCGTCACAAGTACCACCGCTGCTACCGCTGCCATCCTGCTTCCATCACCACAATGACTGCATTCCAACCTTTTTAACAAACTAAATATAATTATTTGTTCATCTTACAAATTTCAGTTTTAAATCTAGTTTCTTCATATTTCAGTTTTTCACAGATTCCATATCTTTCAAAACCAAATGCCCCTCAAACTTTCACTATTTTCCTGACCTAATAACCGGTAGAACTAGAGAATTTGATCTCCACTTCCATCAGATTATTATGACACATTTTGATTTGATGAACCAAACACCTCTTAATATGACTACATTTTACACATAACCATTTTAAATAAAGAGTTATACGAACTGCATAAACGCATGTACATGTTGCTTTAACGACAAACTATGCTAAAATACACATCAATTTACATATAAAAATGAATAGTGAAATACATTATTACCTCAACTAGGCAAAATACATACTAGTGAATTAACTACAATTAACTAATCGCCCATTCGACATTACAATTTTACAAAATCTACCTACACTACTATAATACTTTCTCGATAAAAGAAGTGCGATCATTACTTGTTGATACACGCTTGAATTTCTTCTAAGCTTTTTCCTTTTGTTTCGGGCACTAATTTCGCTACAAAGATAACTGTGACAATACAAAATCCCGAAAACAACCAAAATGTACCTGCATTAAAACAAAACAGATTAATCAATCTTCTTTAGATCAAGAATATATATAAGTGCATTCAATGTAGAACCATTTTTTCTTTAAAGAACCGCAAGAACAACATCATGCACCTATAAGTAGTGTTTTGCAGATACTGTTCTCGTAGTTTTCTACTTAAAACAAGATTAGTTACTAAACCAGAAAGATAGTGAATAGGTACCAGCAGGACTCCAGTTAATGAGGAAGTTAAAACTGTATGAAACCACCCACGCGCCAAACCAATTCACTAGCACTGCTATACTCCCTGCAGCGCCTTTTATGTGCAACGGGAATATCTGTGAACCACAGGGAACATGTTAAACCGAACTCTTGTGAGGTTAAATCTTGGAAAAGTGTATAGTGATCGTTAACCATGGTTGTTACCTCAGACATGATCAACCAAGGTACAGCTCCCATCCCGATTGAAAACGATGCGATGAATAGTAGAACACCCGAAACAGCAAGAAGTGGGACCCATTCAAGGAAAATCGATTGACCCTTAAAGAAAAATGAAGTTCCAGCAAGGAAACAACCAAGAAATGTTCCTGATGAAGATACCTTAACAAAAGTGGTTAAAAACAGTTAGTTTTCACGAAAAACGCGCGTTCTGTTTTGACTTTTTGAAGATCAATGGAGGTACCAGAAGGAGAGCTCTTCTTCCTGATTTGTCCATTAAGACCACACCGAGCATCGTTACAGGAATCTGTATATAACAATGATAGTGTTAACGAGACGTAAAGGAACTTAATGAAAAATGGTTCAGATCAGACAAACCTGAATCAATGCATAAGCAACAGTTCCGGCTTTACCTGATGAAAGTCCTGTGTGAAACAGTTTTCAGTTTATTAACTACTAATCTATGCATACAAAGTTATAAAACTCGAACTTGATTATTTAATTAAACAGAAGGCGTACCAGCAGTCTGAAAGGTTTCGCTCACATAGAATCCTATTCCATTGATTCCTCCAGATTGTTGACATACCATTAATCCAACAGCAATCTAAAACATCAAGAAAGAAGAAAAAAGTTTCAACTGAATCACTTTCGAGCGCCAAATTATTAAGTTTTTATCAAAAAAGAAAAGAAAAGAAGAATATTCTTTGCTTACAATAACTGCTTTTATATATTTGGCGTCGAATAGATCCAACAGTCTAGCTCTAGGAAGACTCTTAAGAGTAAGTATAGTTTCCTACACAAGAACATACAAACAGTTAGGCACTTCTGGATTATTAAAAACAAACAGAATAAAACACGTTTGAGTTAAAATAGTTGATGATTTACAAACATTGTGAAGATATAACAACAAAAGTAAGTAACATACATGTATCTCATCGGCTTCAGCAAAAATGTTTGCTTTTGGACCACGCAGCCTGCGTAAAGAATGTTCAGATTCTACATCACGTCCGACCTTAGCCTGAAATGAAAACATCCATATAAGTTTATTATATCTTACACTATAACATATGTAATTCTTTTGATGTTTTTAGTACGTACTAGCCATCTAGGGGACTCGGGGATGAACAGCAGGCCAACAAGCAGAAGAATGCAGGGAACGAGTCCTGCAAATCGATCAATGTTAAGTTTGTGGATTTATAATGCAAAATTTGTTTGATTTTTGATAAATGTACATACCAGTTAAAGCTAATGTTCTCCATGAAACAAAAGTTCCCAACAAGAATGATATAGATGAACCAGTAACAATCATGAGCTGCATAAATCAACATAAAAATCAAATCTTTTTTCTTTTAAATAATCGTGAGAGCCCGTAAGTGGAAAACTCAAGGGCCCCAATGGAACCAGGTAAGATGTAGCTTGCACTGGACACCTGGCCTTTAAAGGGTTAAAGGCAGAAACCAGTGAAAAGTGAATTCGAACATGCGACCTTTGGGAATCAGGCGCTTACCACAGCGCCACCCACTCTTGTGAGTTATTCAACTCAGTTTTCATGATTAAGAATGCAAAAAGTACGGAAATTTAAGCATTCAACGATGATTCTAACCTGATTGAGAGTGGTGAGTCCTCCGCGTAGATTTTTAGGTGCTATTTCCGCGATATATATTGGCACCTATTTATAAATGCCCAATATAAACACCCTTGCAATTGTGAACACATAATTCATCAAATTTGACACAATCTTGGCCATTTACCACATAAGAGAAAATTCCTATGCCATATCCAGTGAAAAACCGACCCGTATCAAGTAAAAGAGATCCCTAAATGAAACATTATAGCACCAAAAGTCAAGTTATAAACAAAATAACACCAACATTTATCGAATTGTTGCTGTAATGTCAAAAAGTAACAACATTTTATAATTTACCATGGTGGAAAAGATTGCAAGCCATCCTGCTATACAGAAAACAGCTGATAATGCCATGGCCTGTTTTCCAACAACAAAACATGAACAATATCTTCAGATAACAGAAAGTTTAGAGCAGAAATAGACTGTACTTCATGCAGTTATTGTTGTACAAATGTAAAATAGAACCACATGTATATGAAAAGTCAGTGATGGCAGTACACTCATGACTCATATGCACATGCTTAAATGTTTAAAGCCCATTTTTGTCCATACATTTTATAATGAAGTTCAGGGATTCTATATATGGAGGTAACAAAAGTTTTCAGAATTATGTACTGAGACTATATGCATCTATTTTGATCATACCAATTACAGTAAAAATCATGTCATATACTCATATGTTGAAAAAGCTCTTAAAAGTAATAGTTTTTTTTAAAAAAACACCCTTGATGAGGTGTCAACATGTAACAGGTTAAGTATGTATCTGATTTTGTTTATCATATTTGAGGATCTTTTGGTGGAATTTGATATTAAGAAAACAAATTAACATGCATACTTATGTGACCAACAAAGCATATATCTTTGGTGAACAAAAAAGTAGTTTGAATATGTAAGTAAACTTTTGTAATCCTTAGCAATGGAACATACATATGAAATAGTTTAATAAGACGCGTGTTGAGATTTGACGTCTCACTTTCTCCGTCTCTCGTGTTTGTCTAACATGTATTATAGACTTATACCATACAACATAATCCTACATCCTACATTGTTGCATACAAGTCTATAATACTGCATCTAACCTCATGTTTTAGATACTCATCCAACCATAATATTATTCGACAAAAAAGGGCGAAAACGAAGCTCATACCCCTTTGCGACCAATCGTGTCTGCAACTCTACCGCTTGTGACCGCACCAATCATGGCTCCAATGGTCACCACTGAGCCAAAAAGAGAAAACTGCAAAAACCAAAAACCAATGTTTAAATCAACAATCTTTTCAATCACAAATGACAAAACCCTCAAAAACAACAACAAACAACAAATAATCAACCTCTGCAACTGATAGATTCAAATCAATGCTGATATCAGATTGAACAGGAGCTGAATATCCCACCTGCAACACAACATCAATTCTCAAAATCATCAAACAAAACCCAAAACCCAAAATCATAATCATATTCATAATCAAATCAAGAAATCAGATCACTCACACAGGATCCAAATTCAAGAGACCCACAAACCGCAACAGCAGTGCTCACAAGAACCATAACAATCGAATCACTCTCTTCAATCTCCTCACAATCATCCACATTCTTCAACTTACTATCATCAATGAGTGATTCAACCAAATCTTCAAGCCCTTTGTTGTCCCCCTTCTCGAGGTCCCTGTGCTCTGTAATCGCCATGATTTGCAGAAAACAGAGCAGGGGATCAAGATTGAAGCACAGGGGATATTAATGGGGAAGATGAAAGATGCAATGATTAGTGTGGTGAAATGAAGAGTATATATATAGTGGGTGAATGTGATGATGAAGAAGATGAAGACGCCATGTGAGATGAAGCTGTATCTGACGTGGCTCTACGTGTGTAGCAGACTTTCACCAGAAACGACGATGTTGGCCTTTGCAAGTTGGTGTTGTGAGTGGAAAAAACCTTGGAGTTTTGTTGTCATCTTTTGTAGATGTTCATGGGATTATATTATAAATTATTATATTAATAATAAAAGGTTGTGGTGTTTAGAGCATTCACAACCCATTTCTTATCTTTATCCATATAATTACACTAAAAATACAACTTTTTCTCTCATCCTTTTAATTAAATAATATTTTTTATACCTTCATCATTACATTTTCTCTCTCCTACACTCACAACAACTTTTAAAAATATTAAAAAAATTATAAGGTTTGAACAGTAATTCTTTAAATTTACAGATTGTACAGTAACATTTATCTCTCCTCCACTCACAACCACTCACAACTACCAATAACCATTCCATATAATTTAAGGATTACACTCACATACATATACCAAACGGGTTGTGAATGCTCTTATAGGGTGGAGGTAGGTCTATCTCTAACTAGTCGGCAAAGGGTGTCGTGATGCGACTGGGGTGTTGAAATTTATCTGTGTTGATTTTACGGTTTGTGTGTTGGTATTTAGTTTGCGAAAGATATTATGTTGAATCGTTGATGGAAAGAAGCATATTGTAATGGTAGTTGTGTGATTTGAAATAGCGTATTTTATACAAAAGGAGGAAAACAAAAAAGATTTAATATTAAACAAGCCTTGAAACAGGTTTGATGATTGGTACGCTAATCACAAACAACTAGATATGAACATAATTTATGACTAAATGTAGATAAAAATATTCATGTCGCAACGATTAATTTAAAGTCGTAACAGGAAAAAACACTATTAGTGAATCACGTGTCAAAATTTGATTTGGTAGTAAGTTTACATAAAGTTAGAAGGTCATGTAAGCTTATTATATATAACCTTAAAATCATGCTTAAGAGGCTTGTACATAATACTTAAAGTTCTTTTCAGCTTTGATTTTTTATGTATATAATTCTCTAAATTCCTTTACACATTAAATTAATTCAACACCAACATACAAACTAAATAAAATAAAATTTCATTAATTAAATTAGGGTTGTAGTTGCAGAGGTGGTTATACTTGTTTGCGAGGCTTTAGTAGCATATTTTTAGTTTTTGCATTCAATATTAACAAAGTAAAGAAAAACCACAAAAAAAAAAAAATAAATAAATAAATAAATTTGATACTAGTCGTCTTCATTGGTGAAACACTCCTCTAGGAAGCCTCCCTACACCCATGATTAGGTGGTCCAGTTGTTTTGTCCATCAGAAAAATAATAATATGTATTCAAATTTTTTTAAAAGTAATTTATATGATATTTAGGTGAAAAAAATTGTTAAATAAGAAAAAAAAAACCGTCATCATAGTGTTATGATATCTCCTCGTGTCACCATCCCCTCACCTCACCTTCACACCCGCTTTAAAACTCGATACCTTATCATATTTAAGACGTCGGAAATATGGTATGGGAGTATGGATTCGATCATCAAATTTAAGCACGATCAAATGTTAGACATGTCTATGATTTTTTGTTATCAGGTTAATATATCCACTTTATTATTCTTCTCGATTCAACACATAAAGTGAGGTTCGGTTTTAAAAAAATTGGGTCCTAAACTTTTCCAAAACAGTAACCTTAGCAGAATACTAAAAAGAATTTTACATTTTGTAAATTACAATCAACTTATAAGTTGATATTTAAATCGATTAGATTTACGTCTTAAATGTGAGAAAGTTGTGACCATACATGACCCAAAAAGAAGCTCAATATTAGTGTCACATAAAGATAATTTGCACCTTGAAAACTCATCCCCTTTAAGGATTCAAATTCATTTTAACTCTTTACTTGGAATTTTATATCTTAATAAATATATTATCAAAACTAAGTAAATACATGTATGGTTTAAACCCAAAAACTAGCATGGAAATACTTCAAAATGATTTTAAAATATTTGAAAATATTCGACTATGAGATCCAAATTCAATTTGATACATGAAATGTAATGATTATATTAACATGGTTATATAATTGCTTTATTTTTTTATTGGTGTTTGTGTTTTCTACCAGCTACTTGCTGGATGGTTTTCAATTCAAATTGTCGTTAAAAAAACATCATTATATTGTTATGTCATGTTCTCTAAGATTTTATGTTGATGATGAACATCTTTACATGGTCTTGTACGCCATATCCACTCAATTCATACGTTTTTCCATAAATTTATCCAACTTATTTATGTTTTGGTGAGAGTATATTAAATGAGTTATGTTACATGCTTCAACGCGTATATGATGTAATTCAACTTACTAAATTAATAAATTCAAAATCGTTGTTCATGATTACATTTTTAATGTTGTAAAAGTCAATGTACACACAAGTTACAATTCATACGTTGATCATACGGTGAAAAGGCTTTGAAATTATGTGTGGAGATTGTTGTTGGATCGACTTCCTAAGAGATTTAATTTAAGCAAAAAAAAGTTTTGAAAATAATTTCTATTATTTGTATGGTGTGTTACTTATTGATTGAATATCTAATTCATATTTATGAAGATTGTAGTGTGACTAGTGAACTTTAGAATGGTATTGGGAGGTGGATCGAGAGTGTAAAAATCCACTCCTTCGCATGTAATTGTTTGTGTATCCTTCTCCCTAGGTTAATTGTTTGCTAACTGGGTGTGTAGTTTTATAAAGTTTGCCTTTCAGGAAAAAAAAATAATACGGTAGAGGATCATAACCCCTCGTTTAATTTTTATAGAAACTTGGAACTCTCCATTGAAAAATATTATGATACTTATGAAAGAAAAGAGGGGTGCGCGCAAATTGCGATGGAAAACACAATATGTAATTCTAGTTTAAGTTAACAAAAACTATAGCAATTCATACTCAAATTATAGAGAAAAAAAATACTAGTCTTTAATATTTGATTTTTTTAAATAAAATGTTAACGTATGAAAAAATTACAGTCATATCAAAATTGTGGAGAAGTTAGTTTAAAAGTCAAAAATTACAATTACATAATTGGCATGTTTGTAAAAATAATTAAGGTGGTTAAATTTATAAAAGACAAATTTCTTCTTTAAGCTCTTAAAAAATAATATAAAAGGACAATCTCGTCCAATCAAATATATTATAATACAATATAAATTAGGGTAACTTAATCATTTTATAAACATGCCAATTATGTAATGGATATATCAATTGATCCAGTTAGTTTGATTTCTTTCATGAACGTAATGATTTGTAGCTTATGGTTTTCTTCTTGTGTGATAATTGTTCTATTTATGACTAATCCTCTTCATTTGCATATGAACCATAATTTTGATAACCGTTATTTTATATTTATTTGTTTGGTTTGGTTTGATTTGGTATCGTATGAATTTCATTTTTTTAGTAATTTATTATTATTCATAAAATAATCGCATCGCCTTAAAATTCTTGACATGTCTAGAATTTTAGTTCACAACGTACACCACAACTGATCGATACATTATGGTTTTGTCTTTCTTGTTGTAGGTATTAAACTCATGAATGTGATGGATATGAGAGCCGGACATTGATCAATTTGATTAGCTAGTTTGTTTTAAGTCGGAAGAATGTATTTCTATAATGTGATATAACTTCTTAATATTTTCTGCTCTACGCTTATTTACATTAGAATCGAATGAAGTTTGGTTTATAACTTGTAGTTTTGTATTTTTAGATTTTGTAGATTTATTATTTAAAAATTCTGGAAAATGGTTTTAAAAAATAAAAATCTTACCTATTGGGACGACATTTAGTCGCTATAGGTGTTATGACTTTTCAATAAAAAATCATCTCTGGCCACTACTTTTTGTCGCAATAGGTATAATTTTATAAAATTAAAGATTATTTTTTAGAAAAAAAAATTTTAACGAAAGGTATAGCGGCTAATATTCGTCGCTATAGTTCAATCTATAGCGACGAAAGGTATAGCGACGAAAATATTGACCTAATATGACGGGGAAATAGCGACGAAACAATCGCGACCACTTTTCGTCGCAATAGGTTTTAGAGACCACTTTTCGTCGCAACAGGTAAAAAAATGTTTCGTCGCAAAAAAGTCTTTTTCTTGTAGTGACAAGACTCTTATCTAAGATCTTATTTTCCGCATTATTGATGGATTACCGAGTCCGTTAGAAGCCTCTTCCCCCAGACAATGACAAACATCAATGTTGGTGTTGTCGGTAACCTGTGATAGATCACGAATGGTCTTTTTGTAAAGCTTTTATTGGGTTCCATCGGTGAAAAATAACGGTTACTGTTTCGTTAGTGATTCGTTGTTTTTTCTTTAGTTTAATGGTTGTCTATATTTTGTATGTAAATTTTACAATTAACAACTTGTATGATGAGAACATATATATAATTTATTATGATTGAGATTTATTGTTAAAAGGTACGTATATACTTCAGCATACATATAGTTAGCTTAATGAAAAGAATGAGGCTATTATGATAGTAAAATGATTTAAACAAATTAATAACTTTGATTAAATATAGTTTAATAAAAAGAATACTAGCTTGAACCGTGAATTAATTGCAATATATTTCATTAATCAATCAGACACATGCTTCTAGTTATGTTAATTGTGGGAGTGTCTCTTAACTTGTTATAAGCTAGGATTAGGTATACTTATTCAATATATGTAATCATCTATAACTATAACTTAGTTAATTTTTTATTTAACCTGAATGTATTCACATCATTAAAGAAAAATTTTGCTCACAATAATTAATGGTAAACCACAATAAAAATGATAATAACATCATTAAGATGCAACATGTGTTCTCAACATGTGTTCTCTGCTATATAAATAGTTTTCTAGAAAACAATGATTGGTCTAGCTCTAATAAAAGAATTAATACGTACAACCAATGTGGAGAAACTTAAATAATTCAAAACAAGCTATGAAATTAAATACTTTTTATAGTGTTTTTTTTGTAAATTACTATATTGCACATATATTTATAAAAAATATCTTAGCTTGACAACTTAGGATTTTTTTGTCCTTTATTTACAAGGAGGAACATGGTACGGAGACAAATAATTTAAAATATGTTCCAATTGATGGCCTTTCAATAATATCAAGCGTCCATCGTCGGATCATCAAACGATTCCAAACAAACACCCAATTACTATAGTTTTTTAAAATACTTTTATATAGAATTTTGAGCATTGTAATAACTTAAGTCTTATTTTTTTATATACATTTTAGATACATATATATTATGAAATCTACCACCCGAATTATATTGTATAATATAAGTTTTCAACGTAGATAGGACAGCTACATAACATAACTTATCTAAATCAACATAAGCATGTACGGTTACATTATATATTTATAGATTATAATGTTGTCTTGTATAACGTGCATAATTTATTTTTATAGAAATGTGTTGTTTGTGATTTGTGTCCTTAAAGTTTGATCAAAGTTTCTTGCAAAACGTAATAACGTAATCTTCTTATGATATATAATTATAAGAAGAAAGTTATGTCTGACATGATGCCTCGTATATCCTACTACTAAACTACAAGTAATGGATTCCATTACTATTATACTTTTTATTATAATCTAAATCTTTTTAGGTTTGTGATCAAAATCATTGGTAATTAACAACTTTCAAAAGTCGACACAATAGTAAACATTTGTGTTCTTTTAACAAGTTCTTATATATAAATTCAAGTTCGACGTTTTGTCTTCGACCACCTTAAAATCCACATGTCATCGTAATCTGCATTTTACCCGATCTTGTTGATTAACATGATATTAGTAGACTTTGGTTAGGTAGAGATAACATTGTCTTCCAATATAATATAATTATAGAAGTCTTGTTTGAGTTATTTTATATGTTTAATAGAAAAGATACTTGATTGAAACTTGGAAAAAAAAATACAATTTCATGTCACCTGGTTGAAAACAACATTATAAACATATAAGAAAGAAACTCTTTTTTTTTATTAGAGTTAAATACATGGTTGGTTCATGTGAAATGCATATGTTTGATCAAAACTGTTTGTCAAATTAAAAAAGATCCTTGACAATGATGGATGTTGATTTTTCTAGTCAAATTAACATGAAATAACTACATTACCCATAAGGTTTAAAAAATATTGATGTAGTTATTAATAGATAACAACTCAAGAAATATGTTCCAAATATTGATCTTGATTATCATTTTTTGAGAGAACTTATCGCTGCTAGAAAGTTGTTCACCAAATATGTTCCAACCAAGTTGCAAGTGGCTGGCATTTTCACCAAGAGTCTTCCGACATCTCAATTCAACGCTTTTCGACATATGCTAAGGATTGGTCCTCCACCGTTCAACTTGCAGGGGATATTAGATAAAATAAAGTTCATGTTTAGTATTGTTTTCTTTTAATACTTTAAGGTGCCAAAGTGTAATATTATTTCCTATATAATCTCTTGTAACATTCCTTTATTTATCGAAGAAAAGACTTTGCAATTTAATCACCCTTACTAATAGATAAAAACCCCAAGAAATTAATTTAACCACCATCATTAGGCACCTATACCACCGTCAACCACCATAGGTTTATCTCCATTTGCATTGTAAAGTCAAATTTCTACAAAGTCAGATCAGTTTTCAAACAACAACAACCACCACCACACAATAGTATACTGGTTATAAAAAAATTAACTTCAATAACTAATTACTATCTATTCCAAAGATCACTTGTGTTTCGATAAACAGTTAAAACAAAATATTTTCAAATTTTAAGACTGATCCTATAATATGAAATTTTCACATGTAAAATTAACATTTTTGTTATTTGAAAACTTAAAGGGTAACGAAATTTACAAAATAATTTTAATATTCTATTCATAAAATACATAAGTTGTCATTTAAGCACGTGCTTATTGATACACATAATGGTTCGAGATCAATCATTTTTTTGTATTTAAATGCAAATATGTTTTTCTAATCTAAGTTTTAATACATCACGGTTACCGAAACTAATTAATCATGTTTTAATTTAAAACTACCATCATAAAACTAGTTCTGTTCAAATCAAAGATTCTTAACCAACTGGTTAAGGTGAAGTTATGGATTCTTAATCATGTTTTAATTTAACCAACTGAGGGGTTGGGGTTACGGTCCCGGCTAGAAAACGCATTGAATAGCTGAACCCGATTAAGATAATAATCATCATCCGAAGTAGGGTCGTACATTTCTCGTTCCAAAAAATGTATATGAAGATTAATGGTGCTTAAAAATTACGAGAACTAGATAAAAAGTAAAAATTGTGACTTTTTTCACTTTTATGCCTTGTTTTTTTCATTAATTTTGTAATTAGCACACTCTATCTTACTTGTTAACTTCTTTAATTAAGGGTTTAGATGGACTTCCTACACTACACACGCTTTTTAAGTTCATATTTGATACATCTCTTAGGGTAGATGAAATATTCTCACCACCAGTGGCGGAGCTTAACTAACTTTGTACGGTGGGCGGGGGCGAAAATATTTTTTTTCAGGGGGGGCGAACTCGATATTTATATAAAAATTTACACTACCGGGCCAAAAATTTACACTATCGGGCTAAAATTTAACACTACGGACGAAAAAATAGGGGGGACGGCGGCCCCCCCCGGCCTGTTAATAGCTTCGCCCCTGCTCACCACACCCATCAAACTATACCATAACTCTATCGATCAACTTTTATTATATCACATTACACCACACATTCAAATTTAATGATAGCGATGTTGTCATACCATGTCACACTACACCACTACATCATACACACACATAAAACGTTCACGTTGTTGATGCAGTTTGTCGGTTCTAACAAAAAACAATTTAATTTTATGATATTAGCTCACCTAAGCAAATGAGTAAGTAATGTCATCTCCACAAGGAATATGTGGAAAGTGAAAAGATTGATTTATGGTTTAAAAAAACTATTAAGAATGAGTTGAAAAGAAAGCTGATTTTAAAAGTAAAACTAATTTGAAATTTGATTGGTTGTAAAATAATAATTGGAAAGGTAATCCTCCCCCGGTTCAAGTTTGCAACTAATGACTTGTCCTAGATGTTCATGAATGGTCACATGGACATAACCATTATTGGTTTAACTAGACCTAATGAGATTGAAAGAGACTGTTATAAATGAACTACTCAGATAATACCCAACTTATATTAACCAACCCAATCCTAATCCTTGTGAGGCTTCCCGATGTAAAGAAATCTGTGACACTCACAAAAACCAGAACGTAGGTTTCAATCAACATAAAAATTTTAGAAGTTCTAATTAACAAATAAAAGTCACTTGGTTTAATATGCCTAGTTCAACAATAACCCTATTGAAAACAAAGAACAAGTCAAACGTACACAAACCCTACCATCGGAGAAAATCACGGATGGTTTATCCGGACATGACAATGAAAATCAACACGAAAATGAATGAAAACATTGTTCTAAACATTAAAGAATCAATCCGAATGATAAAAATAAGATCCTGAGCCTTAAAATCGCCTCCGGAACTCTTCGAGATCACTTGGAATCGTTCGTGGGACTTGGGGGCGGTTGAGAACAAAGAAGTAAATCAAAACCTAAATTTCTCGTTTTTTAATAAAATTTCAGTGCGCCTTGCATCGTAGGTCATGTGACCACCATAGGTTACGTTACAACTTTACTGTTTTTACGGTTTTGCTTGTACAGTATGTCGTCTCTCCACTTTAACTTACGGTGGGGGCCTTCCGTTATGATTCTCCAATGGCTACCATAAGTTACGGCAACCACAAGTCCTACGGTGGCCATTCTTCTTCTTCAATTTTGTCGTGATTCTTTCTTGTCTTTTGCTCGGGCTTGCACGTACCGCTTCATCCTATGACCCCTCAATTGCCTTTATTTACATCATTTATCTCCCCATACCTGCGAAACATAAATACACCCGTAATAATCTCATTCTAAAATGTAAACTCATTAAAACCTCATAATTAAATACGTTATAAACCATTCAACCAACCGAACATCAGTTGTCACTGCGAGTAGATGCCGTGAACATGGAAAATTGCAGCGCGTAAGGGGTGGCGTCGGTGGTGCCGCTCGGTGATTGGTAGCCTTGTGTTATTGCAAGAGTTTACAAAAATCCGTTAAGATCAATAAAAAATCATCATTTTTTAGTTGGAATAACAATACTACATATATAGAAGTTTATGACATTTTATGTATATGTATAAATTCGTAAAAGTTAAAAAAGTTAACATTGATGTAAGTTTTATAAAAAAACATATATTTACAGGTGTAAATGTAAATGTAAGCAAAATATTCAGGGTTGACCCAAAAGTTTTTTTCTAATTATGGGTTACCTTCTAAGGGGGTTGGACCCTTGGAGGTGGGGTCTCTGCTCGAAAACAAATAGATGGACCGATTAATATAACACTAATCCTTTAAAGCAATATCGTACATTAGCTGTTAAAAAAATTATACTAAACCTTGTTGTTTAAGTTTGTAGATAACAATTAGCAAGTCCCCACCAAACTTAATCATGGCCTATTTGCCTGCCTTGTTAGACTTTGCCTTCTTCCTCATCGTCATCGCATCCTCCTTTTTGTCATTGTCACCACTCGTTTGTAGTCATGACAACTCTCAATCCTATTTTTTAGATTTGAGCATCAAAAGTTTGTAAACTAAAGTACTTAAAAGTCCTTAATTAAGCAACATCTTGTGGTTATATAATATGTTTAGCAATTAAAAGATTGGATATTCAAATCCTATAGTGTGCAGATTGGGATATATTTATCTTAAAATTGTAGGCATTGTTGTTTAAAAAAAACTGAGTACCTCTATTATTTAACAATAAAAAAGTATAAACAAATAACAACACCCTTTTACCTCATTTAACAAAGCTTGGCATGATTAAACTCAGATTATATAGTTTGATAAATAACTTTTAAACTCGTAACATTTGAACATTATCTTTATACTAATAAATAAAAATTAATTATGGCAGTTGTCACTATTTGATGACTGGTTTTCCCGCCTCTCTCTCTCCCTTTTAATTTAATAAGAATATTATAAAAAATTTATTCATTATTAACAATCCATAATTATATGGATTGTTATTAAGAGCTTTAATTCGTAAAATTATGTTTGTTGATATATAAGAAAAAAAGAAAGAGTAATGATAATAAATATTTTTTATGACTGATTTTTAAAAAAAATTAAATTGTTAACTTCAAGTTTCTAAATATCTGAAACAAATGTTTATTCAATTCGTATAATAAACGATGCTTAAGACATAACTTTTTTATTGTTAATTATATAACAATAGATTTATTCAACCAGTATATTACACAAAATTATAACCCCCTCTATACTAATAAATAAAATTTAATTATGACACTTGTTACCCTTCTAGACTATTTAATAATTGCTTTTTCCGCCCCTCTCTCCTTTTAAGTAATAAGAATATTATAAAAAATCTATTTATAAAAAATATGGGTCATTTATGGTTGAACAATTAAACTCGTTAACCCGTAAACCCGTAACTAGCCAGAACCAAGTTGTAACCTGACATGATAGACACCCTAGTTAGAACTTAAAACCAACTAGGTAGTTTGTTTATTTAATTTAAAATACTTTAAATAAAAAACACATAAATCAATAATATTTTTATTATAATAAAAAAGTAAGTAATAGGACACGTGACAATATCACATTTCTCCTTACCATAATTTTTCTGATTCTCTCTTCAATTAAACATTACATTAATTACTAATTATATTATTTAATTTTTTTGGATTCAAAATAGTTTTTAATTAATTAAGAAAAATCTTTTTATTAGTGTTATTTCTAAAAATATTTTTATGAAAAAAGATTTTTTTTAAACATCAAACTTTTTTAAAATATAAAATATTTTAAAATGATGTTTGGTAAAACTCTTTCATATTTTAGAAAAAAATCTTTTTTTATATAAAATATTTTTAGAGATAACATTATAAAAAGAACTTTTTAAACTATTAAAAACTATTTTTAATCCAAAAAGATTAAATAATATAATTAATAATTAATGTAATATTTAATATGAGAGCGAAGCAGTAAGATTTTGGTAAGGAAAAATATGATGCTGTCACGTGACTCCTTAGTTATTTTTCATTAGAGTAGAGAAAGTACATAAATTAACATTTTTTGGATTCAAAATAGTTCTTTTAAAAATTAAGAAAGAACTTTTTATTAATGTTATTTCTAAAAACATTTATTTATAAAATAATTTTTTCTAAAACATCGTACTATTCCAAGAATATGACATATTATAAAATTTATGTTTATAAAATGTAAACTCTTTATAAACCAAAAATAATAAAAACTGAGAATTATAATAAGAAAACTTTATAAATGATATTTAAAACAAAAGTTTAAAATTAATTAATTTCATATACATACTAGAAAGAAAAAACAAAAAAAGCTAAAAAATAAAAGTTTAAAAAATCATTATCATTGTTTTATTACTTATAATACTTATCTAATCTTAGATTATCTTATCCAATTAATAAATTTCATTTTTTCTAATATTTTATTTATTTAACTGTAAAAAATAAAAAGTCAACCATAATCCGATTTCTTGCTTTGCTTGCAAATTGCGAAACCTTTAATATCGGTTATGGTGGTTAAAAGTATCCGAAACAATAGATGAAAAGAGTTTGTACGGGCCAACCCCATTCAGCAAAACTTGCAATGTTGGATAACATCATAATATTATTATATCACCACTGTTTTTTTATTGTTTCCATTATCATATTCTCTTTTCAAGGCTCCTAAACAGGTGTTAAATCGTGCATGTGGCCATTCTTTTGTGGGTTCCCTTCGGCATATATGCCCAAAATTGAATCTTCAAACTCAAATTTTGCGTTTTTAAACTATATTAACTTATCTTTCTTTTAAAATATTCAAATTTGTAGTATGTAATCTCAATTTTGTCCCCTTTAATGACCTTTTTGTTATAAAATCTTGAAGGGTTTGATGAGTCTTGAGAGAAAGAGTTGAAATGGAAGAGGGTTCGAGCAGCAAGTTCAAGAGGATTTGTGTTTTCTGTGGAAGTAACTCTGGTCATCGAGAAGTCTTCAGTGTTGCTGCAACTGAATTGGGAGATGAATTGGTTAATTGGTTTCTGTTTATACTCTTATTTGATGTTGTTTTTGGTTGATCTTTTGTATTGGATGTGTGATTGTTTTTGTTTGCACACCATCTGTTTGATTAAAGGCCTCTTAGAACTTGTGTTCTTATGAAATTGAATTATGATGTTTTCATCACTAACTCACTAAGAGTTGAGCCATGATACCATCTGATTGATAAGAAAAGTCATGGAATTTGGGTTCTTGTTGTGAAATTGGTGTTTGATTTTGCATCATCAAGTCTTAGTCTTTTCTTTTCTTTTCTTGATTAAACTTTGTGATTATTTTGTTTGTTTTGTTAATTGTAGGTTAATAGGAAGATAACCTTGGTATATGGTGGTGGAAGTGTTGGTCTAATGGGTATGATAGCTCAAAGAGTTTTAAATGGAGGGTGCCATGTTCTTGGGTAAGATACACAAATATCAATTATTGTTCTGTGTGTAGTTTTTATTACTCAATCTTGTTCATCAATGTATTATTGGTTTTGATGAAATCATTGTTGCTTACTCACATGCA
This sequence comes from Flaveria ramosissima, assembly GCA_025215565.1. Classification (NCBI taxonomy): domain Eukaryota; kingdom Viridiplantae; phylum Streptophyta; class Magnoliopsida; order Asterales; family Asteraceae; genus Flaveria; species Flaveria ramosissima. The sequence continues at coordinate 54,078,866 of CM046038.1, forward strand.
GGGTTATTCCTAAAGCTCTTGTACCTATCGAGGTAATTGCTCTATAAAAATTAAAAAAAATATGAGACTTTTTTTTTACTTACCTACATCCTTTCAAGCCAAATTGGTTCAGTTCATTAGTTAGAATATGGTTTAAGGACACAAGAAAGAAAAAACTTGAAGTCCTTGTAAGTGTTCTTGTGTTGCTCGTCTTTAAGCCCTTACTTTCTTGAGGTTGAGTACGTAACGGTGCATAAGTAGGTGTGCTTTTGCTGTTTGATTTTATATACTACTTGCATAGTTCTCGTGTTTATGTTTGATCCATGTAGGATTACATGCCAAGAGTTTGGAAAGATAATACAAAATCGATTTTTATGATCAGTTAGTCTTGATGGTTCAGTGCTAGCAAGATCATTATCAATTATGTTGGCATAGCCTAATATTGAGCTATGCATTGAATCTGGGGTGTTTTAAAATGCAATTTTTTTGCGTGTTTTAGTGAAATGTAGTTCCAATATGTTTACCTTGATAGATCTCTGGTGAAACTGTTGGAGAGGTACACATTGTTTCAGATATGCACGAAAGGAAAGCTGAAATGGCTCGAGAAGCTGATGCCTTTATTGCACTTCCTGGTATCTTTATCGTTGTGTTCAAATTTATTAATATTTTCATAAGAGTTGTATTCATGATGTCACTGCTTTTAGGAGGCTATGGGACCATGGAGGAAGTTTTGGAGATGATTACATGGTCACAGCTTGGAATTCATAAAAAACCAGTGAGTTTTCAATTTTAATTTTTTTAGATAGAGGTCGTAACTTCAGCCAGTTTACTTATAAACGTGTTGATTCAGGTTATATGTCTAACGAATCAAACATGTAAAGTAAACAGGTTTAGGTAAAAAGGGAACTTGTCACAGTAATTAATTTTAAAAAAAGTCTTTTTATTCAAAACCTTACATCACTATTAAAGTTATATAATTTCAATCATATTTGACTCTAATATTCATAGAAAAAACAAAAGAGTTATGCAAAAAGCGTTTTAGATCAATTTGACCCAACCCGTTTCCATGCATAACAAAATACCCATTTTGACCCATTACTCAACCGGCCATTTTACCACATCGATTTGAGTCTTGAGCACAGGATTGTTTCCATAACCCTTAAATTTACCTCCCAGGTTGGCCTCCTAAATGTTGATGGATATTACAACAATTTGCTCGCACTATTTGACAACGGAGTCAAGGAAGGTTTCATCAAGCCAAGCGCTAGAGACATTGTTTTATCGGCCTCAAATGCAGCAGACTTGCTGACAAAAATGGAGGTATGGAGAAATTTAGAATCTTGATAATGAACTATATATATATTATCACACCCATTCTTCGAGAATCATATCAAAAGGCCATCGTAAGTTTTATTTTGCATATCTGTTCATTTAACTTATTTTCGGGTACAGCAATTCACACCTGAGCATGATCATGTTGCACCTCATGAGAGTTGGCAGATGGAGCAACTGGGGAACTATCCAAAAGAAGGAACATAATTCAAAATTAATTTCATTCCATTTAATAGGTACCGATTCTACATTGATTCCTTGAATATGAAAGATCAAGTTTGTGTGCTAAAAATTCTGCTTAGCAGGTTCAATTATATGTACTCTTTTCGTCTCGTGTGGATTTGATCGTGCTAGAAATGATATGTTATTATCTTGTGATGTTTTCACGTTTTGAAACAATGAAAAACACATTAAAAGAAAAAAAGGGTCGAGTGTCCTTGTCCTTACCAATAAACATATCAAATTCTGCTTCTACTTTTGAGTATCATTTTAGTTGCATTGTTCCTCTTTGATTCTGATTACTACGGGTGTTATCTATAGGAGTCGAGTTAAAACGGTCATACTGAGCTCGACTTGACCTTAACGCTCGAAGCTTGAAACTAGGCTCCACCTCTATCGAGCATCGAGCCTTCGTGTTCAAGCTTGAGCTAGATAAACTAACCAATACTTTTGCGATTGGCTTGATTATCTTCAAAAAGAATCTTATAGTATATAAATTTAAGGTGTTTGTCAATTCTGTACTTTCAAGCTCGATTTACTCGACTCAATTATATATTATTATAAGATTTAATTACACAAATACTCTTTGTGATTTAACACGAATCTTAGGTTTGGGTACTGATTGTTTTTAGTATTGGGTGACGAATCTAACAAATAAATAATAATGAACGTACTAGTATGCGTGAAAGTAGAGTTCAACAAGATCACACCAATAATTCTTGAGTAGAGTTACTTTTGTTGCTTTAAATAAAAGAAGAGTGAGAGTTTTAATGATAAATTAAAATTTGAAAAAAAAACAGTAAAAGGAAAAAAAATCAGCACGTTAACATGATTGTGTTTAAACTACAAAGGAAATCATATACGGCCGGTGTTAAAGTTATGTCAAAATAACAATACATAAATAAAGTTTGTTTTTTTTAATTATGAAAAAGTGCTAATAATAACTTTAATTAGATTGTAAAATAAGTTCAAATATTAAAAATTAATTCCAACATTAAGATAGTTTTTGATTTGATTTGGGTTACAATCGTTAACAATTATGAGACAATGATTCTTTTTAGTTACACTCTACCAAATGTCTAAGCAAACATAATTCGTTAACTAGAACCAACCTAATACTCTAAGCACAAAAATACTATCTTATGACTTATATAATATTGAAAACTTGTCATATGAGCAATAAAATTTGTAACAATGATATAATAACAATGATTTGTCAAGAAGAGGGTATAATAACAACGTTTTCTTCAACAAAATGTGTTAGATTATTTTATTAAGAAAAAGAGAGATTTTTTGTTGTTGCAAATACTCAGTTTATTAAAATCAAGTGATACCAATCGAGTGGGACGTACACCAGGGTGTCCTTAAATCGAGGTGTGATAACTCATGTTGTTGGATCTTTTGATTCGATCAAATTTACCCATACGTGACCCATCCCAGTTAATCCATGGGTCCTTTATGTTGATTTGATTCTATCGCGACTACTAGGGCTTTTGAATGCTCGGTAGATTTACCATCAGTTTTGTTTACATAGGAGGAGGTTCCACCAAGTATTGTGTAGTGTATTTGTGTGTGTTATGTTGGTGTTTACTTTATGTGCATGTACTTGGATATTGGTGCCATTTGTGAATCTGGGGTTTTTGGGAAATTGTTTTGCTGGTAAGATCTTGTAGCAAAAAGAACTTTATGTGCATGTACTTGGATATTGGTGCCATTTGTGAATCTGGGGTTTTTGGGAAATTGTTTTGCTGGTAAGATCTTGTAGCAAAAAGAACTTTTGTTGGCTTGGCTTCATGGTGGTTGGAGGCGGTGAGATATGTGAAATCATAGTTGCTAGGTTTGCGGTTAACGATGGGAAGATGAGATAAACATAGAATGTGTTTGAAGCGTTATTTGGTGATAACATATTTTTAATTTAATCTTATTCTTTGAATTAGCAAGTATTTTGAACAATCTACATCAAATTAACAAAAATATTCTTACGGTGTTACAAGCTGGACTTTTGATTGCAAAAATTGTACATCACAATGTCTTTATTTTTTTATTTATTTTTGTATTAAAGTTGACAATGTTGACTAACCAATCAAAATAGACCTGAACTCTATAAATTAATACTCAAGATCTTATAACATAGTAACGTCAGGGATCCACACAAATGTGTTATGAGTTTACATCCATACAGTTGTAGGATTGATGTTCTTAAAAGAACAACTTGATATACATTCACTAATTGAATGGTTGTGAGTTCTAGCCCCGCTGAGTACAAAATGCAATGATTTTACTCTAAATAATTTAAGGTTTATGACTTAATGTTAAAAAAATACTAGATTAAATAATATTTAAAAGTAAAAAAAATGTTACAAAAATAATAATTTAATAAATTGTATTGTTTGTGATATGAACAAGTAAACATACTCGCACCCAATCAATCTCTCTAGGATATTGTTTAATAGTCAAAGATAGTAAAACCCCAAATCGATTTCACACAAAGATACAGATTCATCACCACACCGTCCCGTTGATCGAATTGAACGAACACGTATATCATATCCCACCTCGAATATACCCCTTTCTTTCATCATCAATCTGCCGTATGATCAATCGCACGTTGTCGCCTCTTCCAACTCAATCCATCGGTTCATAATCTTAAACCCTACATAAACTCTTTAAAATCAGCTGTTTCTTAACTCAATTCAAGGTTTTTAGCTCAAAATATATACTGGGTAATAATCTTTATCTGTGTTCTTGCTTATCTTGTTACAAGAAATCGATGAATTTGATAGTCTATGTGTTCTTCGTTTGAATTTGGGGTTTATGAATTATGAGTAAATTACACCAACAGTAGAGCCATTAGGCCCATTAATGTATGTTCTTGTAGATTATGTGTTCTTGAATCTTGATTTTGATATCTTTTGGGTTTTAACAGGATACCATTAGGACTCTTTATCACAATCAACTGTTGCTAGTGCTTATGCTTATGCTGTGGATAGATTAGTGATTTAGTTGATAGTTGTGGTTTATATACATACCTCTGAGTCCTTAGTTTAGGAAATGAGCAGAACAAGAAAGTCGGTTCGTCTGTGCGGTGTGGATGATGGTTGTGGGATTGGCGGTATGGCGGGCTCCAGTGAGGGGTCACCGGAGATTGCAGTAATAACAAAGCTTAGGTCACAACCCCATAAAGCCTTTAGCCGAGTTTTACCCGGGGAATCAGAAAAACTGCCAATTTCCCCTGTTAAAATGCTGGCGGGACGAGAGGGTAATTACACTGGGAGGGCTCGTTTCACGTCATCAGATCGTTGTCATCTCTCAAGCAGATATCTGCCCGTTAATGGCCCTTCTGTGATCGATAGGATGGACAGTTGTGCTTATGTTTCACAGTTTTCTGCCGATGGTACCCTTTTCGTTGCAGGATTTCAGGTGCATTGTGAATCCACAAGTTTTGATCTTTATGTTGATCTTGTGATCTTTATTGTAACCGTGATAATTTTCTACACAGGACAGTGATATTAAGATATACAGTGTTGATAACGGTTGGAAAGTTAAGAAAAATATTCGCGCCAGAAGCTTGCGTTGGACGATAACAGATACATCTCTTTCACCCGATCAGCGTTTCCTTGTAATATATTGAGATATATAGTGTCGTAGGTTTGTTTCAAGAACATGTTTTATGTTTCGGTTTTGTTATTGTTTTTCTTATTCTGGCAGGTTTATTCTAGTATGTCCCCTATTGTTCATATTGTGAACACTGGATCATCTATGACAGAGTCTGTTGCAAATGTTACGGTGTGTATTTTGTGTAGGGTTGTAGTGATTACATACTCTGTGCTTCCGTATGTTATATCAATGTGGTTAAGTTAAAGTGTTTGATTTTTTATGCAGGAGATACATGAGGGGCTGGATTTCTCTGGTCATGATGACGATGATTATCATGATAGTTATTCTTTTGGAATTTTTTCTGTAAAATTTTCAACTGATGGACGAGAACTTGTAGCTGCAAGTAGTGATGATTCAATATATGTTTATGATCTTGTAGCCAACACGTTGAATGTTCGCATACCAGCTCACAGGGTATGATATAAATGCATATCGTATAATCTTAAAGGATGCATTTTTGTTACACTTTTATGGATTTGAATTTGAGTATTGCTGATACTCCTTAAGCTTCTACATAGAATCAAGTTCTTGAACCACTTACTAACCTTGGTTTATGTTATACATTGCAGTCGGATGTTAATACTGTTTGTTTTGCTGATGCATCTGGTCATATCTTATATTCCGGGAGTGATGATCACCTTTGTAAGGTATTGCCTCTTGAGTATTTACTCAAGTTATTAATGACTTAGAACCACCTATATAGAGATAATTAGTCGAGATACGAATCATGAAGATAGAAAATAGTCATGTTATAAATGAACTTTATACCACCAATTGTGACCTTAATGATTACAACTACAAAGTCTACAATGGCAACATGGTTTATACATAATCTTCATTTTTAAGGACAAACCATAATGTCACTTAAAATGTATATACTGCCCTATAAATTTTGTTTGTTTATTACAGGTACTATCTATTTAACTAATTATCTACTTCAGGTTTGGGATAGGCGATGTCTTGGTACAAGAGCGAAAGAATCCGGAGTCCTTGCTGGACATCTGGAAGGGATTACATTCATTGATAGTCATGGAGATGGCAAATATTTAATTTCAAATGGAAAAGATCAAGCTATTAAACTATGGGATATCAGGAAAATGTCCTCAAATGCTCGCAGGTATGTTACCCGTCTTCTCTTCTCTCTCTCTCTCTCCGTACACACCTTTAAAAAATCTTGACGCACTGTTGTAAGCACCCAGTTCAACAAGCTTTAACTTTTATTTTTTCTAAATGAAATAGCAATACTATACGCAAATTAAAGATAAAAAATACTTGATTTTATGGTATATTTTTTTAAAGAAATAATAAAGTATATAAAAGTTATTGAGGTTTAAAAAATAAGAGAACCAGATAAAAGTCAATAATGGTGACTTTCCGCATTTTACCCCTCCCAGCCATTTAAATTTTCCAATCTCAACCATTGAATGGTCTTGATCAGGCTCGTGTTCATTCTTACAGTTCTTAGGAATCTGCCTCTCATATATATATATATACTTACTGCATATTATCTTTTTATTATTTAGAAAAATACATTATTACCCAATATACAAACTTGTGGAAAGTTGGTTATCTTTATAAGCAATTAGCCCTCGTTAATACTGTAATCATAAACTTGCCACTTATGCCTTTTATGCAGAGTGTCAATGCCTCGACATGTTGAATGGGATTATAGATGGATGGATTACCCCGAACATTTGAGAAACCGAAAACATCCAAATGATCAATCAGTCGCTACATATAGAGGCCACAGAGTCTTGCGAACACTCATAAGATGTTATTTTTCCCCTTCATACAGGTTCTTATTTTCTTACCATGCTTAATTTTACCACTTTCTCGTGATTAAAGTTAATATTATGTAATCTTATTTAGATGATTAACTACTTTTGCAGCACTGGACAAAAGTACATATACACCGGATCTGCTGATGCCCGCATTTATATTTATGATCTGGTAACTTTCAGCTTTTGTTTTGTAAATTATTTCAACTTGAATTTGCTTTCAAAATATCAATTTTCTTGTTTTTTTTAAAGGTGACTGGAGCTTTGGTTGCAAAACTCAAATATCATGATCAAATTGTAAGAGATTGCAGTTGGCATCCATTTAACCCTATGCTTGGGAGCTCATCATGGGATGGGGTGATTGCTAATTGGGAACTAAATAAAACAATAGATTCTACTGCCCGTTGAATGAAATCGTTGGGTTGGTTTGATGTTTAAAAATAAAGCGTCTCATGGGCGGATGCTGTAGTGTCACCATGTCGTTGTTGGTCCATCTACCGTTGGATACATTTTTCGTAAGCATGTTGTATTTTTCTACTTTTTTAAGTTGTAAGGCATGCCTGCTGCTGTATATTCGTAGAAGCATCGTTATGCGCATGCTGTTTGGTCAGTTTTCTTGTGTCGCGTCATGGTAGTTAATGTCATGGCTTGATCAAATATCCTTCTGTTTTTCATATCTCATATCCCCTTAGTTTTATTACAAACAGTTAAAACTTGTTTCTGTTAATAAACCCAGTTAGGTTTGGGGCAAATTGTAACTTTCTAATGCAGAATGAGTTAGACAAGTTATATGCAAAAAGTAAAGACTAATTGTTGTAATATTAACTAACTTTACTGTAGACTACTTTAGTTGCAAAATTAAAGGCTAATTCATACCTTCTTCAATCCCTAGTTTATCTTCTATTGTCTTCTATAAAAACTGACAATCTTCATGGTTTTTTCAAGGTGGCTTTGATTATTGAAATATGCTTGAGTTTTTAACATTTAGGTTGTGTGTTATATCTTAGTGAGTGAACAAAAAGTGTATATTTTTTATCGGTGTTTCGCATATAATTTTTTTTCCGGTGGTTAGTTTAACGTATGAATCATCAGAATTAAATCTTTCAACTTTTATAACCTCTGGTGCATAGTGTGAGTCACACTCATTAGTTTGTTAAAATGTTTGACATACTGAAAGTCTGAAACAACAATTGATAAGTAGCCAAACAAGTAAAAAAAAGAATAACAAAAAATAATATTTAACATAACTAAACATGACCGCACAACATGTAACGTGTAACAAGGCATAACTGTTAAAATGTATGACTTGATGATCAATTCATTTGTGATAATCTTATTGTTTAAAGTTCTATTAAATAAAATTGTCTTCTAACATTGTTAATGTTGTTTGTTAACGACGTATTGTTCTGGAGCATCATTATTAGGGGTGTTTATAGACAAGTCTAATGTCAAGGAAGCTAATGTGAATGCGGCTAATAGCTAGAAATTAGTTATTATTTTCGATTTCGATTTGAATCTTTTAATAACCGAACATATAAATCTAACACGTTTGTCTATACCTTTTCTGATAATCAATAACATTCAATACTATATTATTAACCGACTTATGTAGCTTAATTTATCTGTAAAGCTAATATTAATATAAAGTGAACAACTGATCTTGATTCCATAATAGATATGTGTATCTACAATTATGCAATCCAAATAGAGATCTCACAAATTCACACCTGTGCAAGGCCAACTTAATGTTTTTAAGTGCTCAAAAGATTCTAAAATCGAAGCAGTTTCCATAAAAAATATATTTTTTGCTTAAAATCTTAAAACACATGGTAATACAATGAATAACATGCATTGTAAACGATTTTTAAAACTAACACAATCATACATTAATGTGTTGGAGTGAGTTTTAGTTAAATAAATGATTTATAAATTAATATACAGACTATTTGCCCTTTTTGTCAAAACTAAAAACTAACGAAAACCCTAAAGAATCTGTGAAAGGTTAATGAAATCACAATGATAACTGAGAAAAAGTCATAATTCCGATAGTTTCTTATATATTTACAAGACAACAAATCACAGAAGCATTTTAAAATAATCAAAAAAATAATGCATGACTGATTATATAATTTTATCACAACCTCGTTGGTGAGGCAAACTAGGTTGCAACCAACACCATGCCACATGTCAAAAACATAGTGGCTTTCATTTAATTAAACTTTTTTGTTATAATATTTTACTTTTCAAATAAATATAAATACACACCCTTGTTTAGTTTCTTTTAGGAACACCCCGATATGAATTTTATTAAAAACTAGTCTTAAGCTCCCTGTGTTGCAACGGGAACGTAAAACCATGTCAAGTAGCACCAATGACCTACTACCGTCAATAACCACTAACATCCAAAAAGTTCATAGTAAAAAATAAAATAAAAAACGAACAAAAAGTAGGTGTAAAAATGTTAAACAACGTAGGCGGAACGTAAAACATATAAAACAATTAATAGGTCGACCTAGAACCAGCACGTTGCGAAGGGGTCGTTAAACAGGGAAAATATAAGGGTAAAAACGTTGAACCACACTCGCACGTTGCGCTAAACTAACTTGCAAAATTTAAACTGAACCGTAAAATAAAAAATTTATAAAATACGAAAAATAAAGGAGATTAAAGTTGAAAGTAAAAAAAAATAGGGGTCAAATGATAAAAAGTATAAAAGTGTTAGATTAAAATAAGAAATAAGTTAAGTATTAAAAAAAGAGACAAATGTGTGTACAACCTATTAAGCATATTCTACAACCCACTAAGCATAGCAAAGTTGGTAATTGGTAATATATAAATAGCATTAAGCCCTCCGCGTTGCAGCGGGGGACATAAAACCGTGTCAAGTAGCACCAATGACACACCACCGCCAGTGACCAACTACACCAAAAAAACTCGTATTAAAAAATAAATAAGAAACGAAAAACTTTGAACCACGTAGGTGAAACGTAAAACTTATAAAACAATAAGTCTATCTAGGACCAGTGCGTTGCGACGGTGCTGTTGAACGGGAAAAAATGAGCTTGAAACTTTAAACCACACACGCACGCTGCAATATTTTAACTCGCAAATTTTATACCGAAACGTAAAAGGAAAAATTTGTAAAAATATAAAAAGTATAGGAGACAAAAGTTGAAAGTAAAAAAATATTAGAATTAAATTGTAAAATATGTAAAAGTATTTGTTTAAAATAAAAAGGTTAAAGATTAAAAAAAGACAAAAAAACAAAAGGTGGGTACAACCCCACTAAGCACAATGTACAACCCATGATGCATGACTAACTTGGTAATTAGTATATATTAAATTGAGTTGTTTAAAGAAATTATATTTTTTTAATATAAACTAAGCACTAAAGTTTGTTTTTTTATCTTAACGAGTTTTTTGACCCGCGCGTTGCAGCGTAGATATAAACCCGTGCTAAAACAATGAAGCGTTGTTGCAAACACGCAACGGTGAAGAGAGCATTGATAATATACGAAAATTAAATGTAAAAAGTATTTGATTTGTGTTACCAAACCGAAATAAAGTTAAACATTATGTTTTCTTATAGAATAGTATTACGAACCCACACGTTACGACATGTTAAATTGTGAAGAAAATCAATGTTTTTATTATTATTTATAAAATAAGAATAAAGGTTACGTAAACTCACTCGCTGAGGTGCAATTAACGGTGAAAAATCAACGTTTTCAATGTTTTGTATTACAAAACAAAACCTATACGTAAATTTACGTGTCGTACGAATATGATAAAAAAATAACGTCAAAACGTTGAAATATAAAATTTTTTAATCAATCCATGCGAATTCGTTATGCACATTGCGATGATGACCTAACGTGATCAAGTACGTGTAAGAAACATATGGAATTAGGACGTCATTGTTTTGGAGTCTAACACATAGATATAAAACATGATTATGTCTCGCTCATTACGATTTAGTAACTAAAAAAAGAAATTATTAAAGTGAAAAAAATATAAGAAAAATGTAAAAGAAAAAAACAATGAAAACCCCCAAAAAAAAGTATAAGAAAATTGTAAAAGAAAAAACCAAAAAAAAGAAAACCCGAACAAAACGTGCACAGCAGGATTTAAACCCGCATGTCACGATTAAAAGCCAAAGGCTTTATCCAACTCATCCAAGACGAAGATTGTGTACTGTTTCAGACCTAAAGATTGTTATCGAGAACGGAAGTCGGTGGCTTTTGCCGCCGACATTACTAAATGAGTTACTATATAATTATCTTATTTGTTTTAAAATAAAGTATATTTTAATATTGTAAATATAATCATAAACCATAGTTATTTCTTATATTTGTGTTTGGTGGAAATGAGTTATGAATGTGTGTGAAAATTTAAGTTAGATTGGGTTGTTGAAATGAGAGAATGAAAAATTATTTTTTAATAAAAGGTTAGTTGGATTGAATCATCATAACATGTGGTCTTAGTATCACGAATAAGATCGATGATAAAAACACTTGTGCAAATTGGCCATTGCAAGTAAAAGCATCCGTTCATCGAATGTAGCCTAATTGCATAGGAACTAAAGGCATTGTAGTTGATCACGTGACACTTGTAAAAGTTTAGATACTTTTTTTCCTTTTGACATAAGCAATGTTGCTTTAACAAAAGTGTGGGATTAAGTGACAAAGAGTTCAAATATAGATGATGAGGCGTAGGAGCAAATGAGCAATTTTCTTTCTTTTTATAACTTCATTCAATATTACTTAGTCTTAACAATATTTCTTATGTTTATTACGAGTTAAATGAAAATATTAAAACAGTTATTATTAATATTTGGAAATTGTAAAATAATTTTTTAAGATAAAATATGATTAAAACTAAGTATAATTAATGAACTTAAGTAATAAAACAATAACTACATTTTTTAAAACTTTCGACTTTATAAATGTCATTTACAAAGCAAAATTCATTGTGTTAAAAAACTACATATTTAACAAAATAATGTTATTAAAAATTATATTTTTTAACAAAAAACAAACATGTTTTTAAGTCATTAAAAGTTTATTTTTGGAAAGGACATAAATAATATAATTTGCATTTAATATATTAAATGCTTAACTTGCTATTCTATTGACATGTGGCGAAATAAGTGTGAGAAAATGACAAGTTGTAAAACGAGTGTTAGAAGATGACATGTGATAAAAATTATTTTGCTTTATTAAAAAAATAAGAGTTTGATAAACTTTTTTTCACATATAACTTATAAGTCCACAACCCAATTTTGATATATTAAAGTTCTAGAACTCGTGTAAAATGTATGAATTTGTGAAATCAATGGCAAACATCGGCTGCCAGCGCAATTGTCAGATAAGTGAGGTTAGTAACAAGATCACCTATGGAATTGGATTCGGTAATCGGCACCAATGTCGGATAGCCTCCCATACTGCATGCGCGTTCGGACAATGCATTGTCATATGGTCTATTGTTTCCGATAACCATTCACACGTAGGACATGTAGACTGATTTGATATCTTTCGCTTTTGTAGGAGAAGCATCACCGGCAAGCTGTGGTTTATACCGAACTGATAGGAGAGGTTAAAGTGCTCTCATTCTTATGAATTAAGCATAGGGAAAAACTAGAAAACATTACATGGCAATCGTGGTGTAATTTTAATTTATAAAATATCCCCTTCATATATATGTACTGTTTCTAGCAACTTGCTAGTTTATAATAATAATATTTCATATGCCGTTAAAAAAAAGTGAGGCTAGAATGTTTCACTTGTTAGAGCACTCAAATCCTATTCTCTAATTAAATTAATTTTTTTCAATTAAAATATTTGTTTATATTTTTATTATTATCTTTTATTTTTTGTTCACTCATAATAATTCTAAAAAATATTAAAATTTTTATAAGAATGAATAATGTTTACCTTAAATATACAAATGAATAATAACACACTCACGTAAATTTAAAAAAATAGAATGTGAATGCTGTTTGTATTTTATGCACATGTTCTTTTTGATAAAAGTGATTAGGTATAGCGAATCTTTGTAATAGTGGGGAGATTTGAATATTTTGCCATTTTGGGGCAAAAAGAACGAAATATTCTTATAGATTAATTACGTTACTTGTACGTGGACTCTTATTTCCTTTATCTTTTTGTATGCTTAGAATCACATGCATGGTTATAAAGTTCTTTTTTGTTATTTGCAAGGGATCGACCCTTTGTTTTCAAGTGTTTGCACAGTTGCACGTACTTTATTTCAATGTTTTCAGAACCGGATCGGACGTTGAACCGGATGCCTTACTGGTTTGGTGGTCGGACCGGTCGGACCGGATTTAACTATATTTTAATTATATTTATATATGTAATTAAATATATGTTGGAAATAAGGGTGTAAAGGGAGTCTCTCTAAGAATCTAACATCCTTGTCCCACATTGGTGTGACCAATGAAACATTATGTGTTTATATGTGATAACAAGGTGAAAGGTATTGAATGTCTTTATGATACCTTTTACACCATGACCTACCCGCGCGCAGGGGGGTGCAAAAACGGGTTTCTGGCTGGAAAATTTGGGTCGTCCACGCACGAATGCCGTTCGAAATAAATCGGGTCCGCGTGAAGCCGGTTTTTTGCTTTTTTGCTCTTGATTTATGGTTTAATATCACGTTTGTACCCATTAAAACTAAAAAAAAAATTATGGATTCCGGTCCGAACCGGTCCGGTTTTCCCGGCCCGACCGCTGACTCGGGAAGAACCGGCCGGTTCAACCTTCAAAAAACGAACACCCCCAGACCGGACCGGACCAGGCGCCGAATCCCGGCCGAACCGGTCGGACCGGCCGGTCCGATCCGGTCTTAACAACACTGCTTTATTCTTTAACAAATTACTTTACTTGTGTTTACGAGGATGTTCTGGTGATTAAAAGGTGTGTTTTTAGCAATGTTTTCAGAACCGAATCGGACGTCGAACCGGACGCCTTACTGGTTTGGTGGTCGGACCGGATTTAACTATATTTTAATTATATATTTATATATGTAATTAAATATAAGTAATTTATATATGATTTACATATATATTTTATAGTTATATATAAAACTTAACTATATTTGTATATCCGACGTACTAATTTATGGATAAAAACCCCCGTTTTTACCCATTAAAAATAATATAATAAAAATACAAAAAATCCGGTCTGAACCGGTCCGGTTTCCCGGTCCGACCAGCGGTTCGGGACGAACCGGCCGGTTCGACCTGTAGAAAACGATTCACCCAGACCGGACCGGACCCGGCACCGAATCCCGGTCGAACCGGTCGGACCGGCCGGTCCGATCCGGTCTAACAAACATTGGTTTTTAGGTGTAGCTTGTGGTGTATTTTTTTTTTAAAATAATTAGAAAATCCTATTGAAAAACAAATAATTAGTTTACTTAATCTCTATCCATTTTCATCACATGACAACTTGTTCTCGATGTTGCACACTTGCACGTACAATCATTTAGAAAAAGAGTGCATAGACACAAGTAATTAATACGTAAAACATTGATACCTAACCATAATAAGAAGTGAGATGTTACCATTAATCTAGTTTTGAACCTAATAGTAAACATGATTTACCCAAGTCCTATGTTCACTTATGATATAATAACGGAAAAAAGAAAAATAAGTTTGATTCTTAGTGTATTTTGTGCCTTCTCGAAAGTATTTATGAGAAAATATATTTTAATTATATTTAACATAAAGAACAAATGTTAATAATCGTTTAGTATGTTAACATGTTAACCAAATTAGCGGCCACGTCATAACTGTAAGTCAGCATTACAGTGGTATAACATGTGATCCAAGCCGAATGTTAAAATTTAAAAATATATATATAGCAAAACTATACTCAAATTAAAGATATAAAAACGATTTATATAATAGTGTAATTTGTATAAAAAAATAACATGATACAAAAAGGTAAAAAAAAGTTTTAAAAAAAGGTGAGGTTTCTTAAAAATGGAGGGAAGTTTTGAAAATATAAAAAAAATTTTGTTACATGAGTGGTATAGTACACTTTAAGTGTTTGTTACATTGGTTGTTACAACATAAACTACGGTGTAAGCTAGCGTTTGTTACACTTGGGTTAACACATTAACACAATAAACAAGAGTTAACAATCGTTCATTCCCCATAACTGCTATTCCACTGCGATTTAATGTAGAACATGAATATTGGACACGTCAAGAGCTTAATTATAATCACTAGACATTTAATTGGCCTAAGAGATCGCTAATGATGAGATGGATAACTATGTCAAACATAACTTGAGATATCCAACTTCCTTTGGGTACAAAATTCTTTGGATGCAAACGAGTTCTAAGAATAAATTACTCTTTGGATGGACCAATACAAAATCTTAAAGCTAAGATAGTTATTCAGGCTCTATTTATAATAAGAAGTAAATTACTTTGATACTTATGCACAAGTAGTTAAAGTTACTACACCTAGTACTAGGTTTAACCTTTGCTTACGACATACCTAGACGTAAAGTTTATGACAAAACAACGTGGCCTGTGTGTAACAAGACAAAATGTTTTCTTAGGTTCTAGGATTATAATGGATTTAGAAACCAATTCAGTTTGAGATAAAATAATTAAGGACGATTAAAGAGTTATGGCGACAACAAAAGTCATCGGTATGGCTTAAAATGTCGTTGGTTATATGGATTGACACAAGAACCTAAAGAATGACATGATATACTTGATTCTACTATTTAATTAAATGGTTTTGTTCAATATAACTCATCATATTGGTGGCATATATTAAGGGTTCATGAATAAGGACTGTGATGACATAATATATATGCTTAATGCTTAATTATATAACATTCTTAATTATTTATGAAACCAGCTAGATGTTATAAATGAAACCAAAAGATTTCCATATTTCATTTTTAAGATGAAAGTTCTTAATGATGTTCATACACTATTAGGCATTAAAGTGATAAAAAAACATAATAGAAGCCATACCACATATGAACAAAGTTTGAACACTTGAATTTCATGAAAGAAAACTCCCTTTATGAATCATTACACTAGTTGAATGACAATGATGGTAGAACAATTCCTTTAACTTAATTGAGTATACAAATGCAATTGGTATACATAAAGTTCACTCTACATTAAGCTTATGATCATAGTGTTTTTGGATACCATAAATGGACCAGAGAACTAGCATATTGCATGATGTTCTCTTCTAGTTGTACTTTGAAGCTATCGAATGCTCTTGAAGGATGCTCAAAGTTGGATAACGAAGTAAGATTGTGCCCATAAATATCAATCAACATCTGGTCTCAAGATGCCTATTGATAAAGTTGTTTCAAATTCCAGAAAACTCTAGCCTCGACCAATCTCCTGTTTATATTCAATTCCCTTTGTGTTTGTGGGTTTATATATAATGGTATAGATAAAGACTTATGGATTCTCCTCCAACCAAAATTTCCCCTCCCCCACATGTTAACACGTGGGCAATGATGCCCTAAACACAAGTTCTTTTATTTCTGCCGTCTAGTGGGCCCGAACAAGCGCTTTCGAGTGATCTTGAATACAGACTCATGCAAAAATATAGGTAAGGATGCATACATTAGGCTTTTTATATTAGATATATATCAGGATCTTATTAGAATTAGCCAACAGGACTAGTTAGGTTTTAGAATATTTATCATTAGGGTTTTATTAGAATGAGTGTAAGATTAATTACTTGTTATCTCTATATATTGTAACCTAACAATTTAATAATATTATTGAATAGTTAAGTTACAATATATAAAAATAACAAGTAGCCTTAAAAATCTATTAGACCCCTAGACTCATTTTAATAAAACACTAATAATATAATCTAATATAAAATAGCCTGATGCCCCTCGGACTTGCACAAGGAGATGCTTATGCATTAGGTATATAGAGAGATAAACGTTGTAAACTAGTGGGATTTGTCGGTTGTTGCAGAGGCTTGGTTTTAAATAGAATTTATATCAAAATGTATGTAAAAATATGGTATTGTAATGTTATATTTAAAATTAAAAATTTGCGTTAACGTGAAAAGTTAAAAAATATACTATATTTGACCATGTGTTGTGGTGGTTTGGATTTAAATAAAATTTTGGAAATGTAAGCATACTATAAAGGTATGTTCTGAAGATTTCAAAGAATATTTATTGAAACATAGATAAAAGTTGTATTTAAAATTTATAAACTATCATATTTAAAAGCTATAAAAACAGAATATATTAAAAAGGTAATTATAATACTAAAATAATAACTTTAAGTAGTCGTATCTTTATCCTTCACTAGCTTATACGAATTTACTTTCATTACAACTTTTGATAAATTTTATACAAAATATTCTCCCCTGGCGTGGAGGCTAGAAACCCTTATATATACCTCCACCCTCATCTCCAACACATTCATATAATCATATTCTTTGCTACATAAAAACCAAAACTTAAAGCAATAGCTAGCTAGTGATTAAGTATTAAAGATATGTCTGGTGTTTGGGTGTTCAATAATGGTGTGCTTCGACTAGTTGGGAACCCTGGAAGTGATTCGTGTCAGGGTTCGGGCCGACGTAAGGTCCTGGTTCATGTACCCACGAATGAAGTGGTGACATCATACGATGTACTTGAAAGAATCTTGTCATCATTCGGATGGGAAAGATACTATGATGATCCAAATTTGTTGCAGTTTCACAAAAGATCGACTATGCATCTCATTTCTCTCCCTAAAGACTTCAATAAGCTCAAATCGATGCATATGTATGATATAGTCGTCAAGAACCGCAACATGTTTGAAGTAAGAGATATGTACCTTAATTAGCTAACCAGCCATCCGTTTGTTTGGATCATAATTAGCATGTGTGGTGTGTTTTTAGGGTGAATTACTTTTAATATTAAAGTAAGACATGTTCGTTTGTTTCCTTAAGGGATACGAGTACGTGAAAGTATGTACCTTAATGTTGCTTAAAAGGTTAAGTTAGTCCAAGTTTTAAATTTTAATTATTATGTGTTCGTCATAGTGTTCGAGTGATATAATGGAGCTCAAATTGAAATTTTTGGTTTTTAAGGTTTAAAGGTTGTTTGGTGTTCATGTATGTGTAAAAAACTTATATTGGTATAATGATATTTTGGTTTTTAAGGTTTAAGGTTTAAAGGTTGTTTGGTGTTTATGTATGTGTAAAAAACTTATATTGGTATAATGATATTCTGTGTAATGAAACTCAAGTTTGTGCGACTACAAGTGTGCGCATGTATATATTATATATGATTTTCAATTTTTTTTTTCTGATTTTATATATAGAAACAGATGCAAATATGATATAGATATAGCTATGAAGTTTTAATAAAGTAGTTAAAAGCTGAATATGAATATATATGTGTGTAAATTAATATATATATTTAGAATTAGCTGAAATAATTATAATGGAACCACAACTTAGTAGGGCTGTAAACGAACTGAATCGAACCGAACGGAGCCTTGTTCGTGTTTATTCATTAAGAATTAAAAGAGTTTACGAAGACTTACTGAACGAAAATTCTTGTTTGTGTTTATTCATTAAATAATTGAACTTGTTCACGAACACAAACCGAACAATTCACCAACACAAACAACCTTATACTAATTAAAGTTAACCACTTGACATAATGATCATATACATAAATATGAATAAATATGTTACTAAAAGCTCACAAATATACAGTTATAAATATTGACGTTAGGCTGATTAAAAATATAAAAATTTCAAAATATATAAAATTTGGTACATCAACTATAATAAAATTATAACATATATAAATTAATATTTAATGAAGGAACATGAACATCTATAAACAAACGAACATGAACAAATGTAAACGAATAAAAACGAACGTACACGAACACCTTACTTAACGTTCACGAACACAAATGAACGAACACGACATGTGTTCATGTTCGTTCGTTTAACTTAACATACGAAATTTCTTGTTCATGTTCGTTCATTTATTAAACGAACTTCCCGCCGAACGGTTCACGAACTGTTCGCTGAACGTTTGGTTCTTTTATAGCCCTACAACTTACTAAAATCAAGAAATAAAAATAGATAACCCAGTAAGCCATCAATTAGTCAATTACTCATTAATATGTTAAACGAAACCGACCTCGGCATAATATAATATATTTCTAATTCTTACATGATAACTTTCTCGCCGCAATGTGTAACACCCGGCCACTCACACCAACAATATTGTCCGCTTTTCCCACAAGGAGCTCACGGATTTGCTTTTGGTTGCCCGGGTGAAAACTTCCCAGGAAGGTCACCCATCCCTGGATTGCTCCCACCTGAGCACACCTAACTGTGGAGTTCTCCTCTCATCCACAACCAATACGTCCAAAACGCGTTGTTGATGTTAGATTCAGGACATTCCTTATGAACCAAGAATCTCTCTTGTCCACGGCCGATGTGGGATAAATGTAGGGTGTCACAAGCACCCCCTGTTTGGACTCATCGTCCTCGATGAGCCTGAGAAGTCACCATCCTAAGTGAGGTATGTCCCACATCCCGAACGGAACAGGAGTGACTCTTATATCATTCTGTAACACCCGGCCACACACACCAACAATATTGTCCGCTTTGCCCACGAGGAGCTCACAGATTTGCTTTTGGTTGCTCGGGTGAAACTTCCCGGGGAGGTCACCCATCCCTGGATTGCTCCCACCTGAGCACGCTTAACTGTTGAGTTCTCCTCTCATTCACAGCCAATACGCCCAAACGCGTTGTTGATGTTAGAGTCATGACATTCCTTATGAACCAGGAATCTCTCTTGTCCACGGCCGATGTGGGATAAATGTAGGGTGTCACACAATGCACGATGATTGTGTTTTTATATATAAAGTTTCAAACGTTTTCAACATCTATGTTTTATTTTTTTACATTTATTACGCGAATTTGTAACACGTTTCAACTTGGTTTCTTCACGGTTTTACGCCCGCGAAGCAACGCAGGAGCTTAATACTAGTTTACTCTAACTGACACCATAATCATCATTAACCCGAATTGATCATCATTGAGCAATTTTAACTAAATAAACCACTACAAATAGCCGTGTAGTTGTGTTAAAATAAACCTATAGTTTATTACTTTATAGATTTTCACTAATCGATCGGTTTCAGTTATAAATATTTTGATTAATTCATTACTAGAAAAGATGGTTTTATTCTTCTATTATAGAAGATTTATCTTTATTAGTGATAGTAATATAAATGATGTTTTGTTTTAGTGATTGGATATATATTTACCATATCTACATATTTATTCATATTAAGACTTTCTTCAATTCGTGAACCATTACCATATATATATATATATATATATATATATATATATATATATAATATATATATATATATATATATATATATATATATTATATATATAATATATATACACATATATATACATATACATATATATATATACATATACATATATATATACATATATACATATATATATATATATACATAGATACATATATATACAATATACATATATATATATATATATATATAGATATATATATATCTATATACATATATACATATATATATATACATATGTATATATATACATATTTATGTATATATATATATATAATATATATATATATCTATATATATCTATATATATATATATGTATACATATGTATATATATATATAGGGGAGGGTTCAAATGAGAACTCACTTTTTTTGTGAGAACCTTAGGACCAATCTCAACCACTAGTTTTCAATGGCAAAATGGTAATTAATAAATACATAATAAAAAAATTATAAAATGAAAAATAACATAAAAATAGAAAAAATAAAAACACAAAAATGTTTCCCTAGTTTCCCTCTTTCATAAAAAAATTAAAAAAAATTTATAAAAAATAAAAAAAATTCTCGTTTTTTTTACGAAATTCTATTTACACATGTGTAATACCGGATTTACACATATGTAAATCCAGTATTACACATGTGTATAACCAGATTTACACATGTGTAAACAAAGGATGGACGATTTTTTCTTAAAAAGTATATCAATATGGTAGGCGTTGGAAAGATAAAAAAATACTAAATTTTATGGTGAAATTTTTTTGGAAAAATGATGTCGTGAAAAAAAGTTATGAACGTTTTAAAAAAAAGGGGGAAATGACATGTGATTTGCATGTGATCAAGAATGAGTGGCTTATATTGGTTCCTAGAGTTCTCACAAAAAAAGTGAGTTCTCATTTGAACCCTCCCCTATATATATATATATATATATATATATATATATATATATATATATATATATATATATATATATATTGCTTCGAATGGCCCGCTACGTATATATATATATATACATATATATATATATATATTCGGGTATATATATATATATTATATATTATATATATAGTAGTGAATTTGAACAACTAGGACCTATACTACATATTGTCCAGGATGATGATCACATGGGTGCAATATTCAATCTGGAGTTATATTCTTACAAGTTGTTTAAAAAGATTGTTAGAAATCTTTATCATCTTTTCTGGTGGCAAATTAAGCAACATGCAGAAAGTTGAGTAGTCATGTTGAGATGATGAACTCCATCTCATGTCACATGCCCAAGAATCAACCAAGGTCCAATAGATGTGACCACACCCAATGGAACCTTTGATACCACCACATTGTCCACATCATTAGTCATTAGCCACACATATTTACAAACGTACGATAATGTTGGTTTTAGGATCTATTTCATGGATAAAGTAATTAAACTTATTTACTTTGATTTATAAGACGAGTCTTATTTATAAAGATCTTTATACTAAGCAATCTCGTCCAGTGGCGGAGCTTGAACCAAAGCTTAGGGGGAGCGGGGGCGAAAGTAAACTATTTTAGGGGGGGCGGACTCTATATTTTTAAAAAATTTCACTAATTCACTACCCACCACTACCGGCGAACTTTACACTACTGACGAAAAAAAGAGCCCCCCTCCCCCCCCCCCCCCCCCCCCCCCCCCCGCCCCCGCCCCCATAAAGCTTCGCTCCTGATCTCATCACAAACATATATTGATGGTCAAGGCACAAAAATTTTAACATTGGCAGGTACCAAAATCTTTGATCTAGCTATCTTGATCTTTTTCCTAAAAAACTATCATTATACGACTACTAGATACGAATTCGAGTCGTAGGCTTGAATTACAATGTAAAAATACATATCAATACGAACAATTTCTTTGCCACCAAATTTTCTACCAAGGGCTTGTAGTCTAATGATATCCAAATGTGTACGTAGTGGTGAGGGTTTAAGTCTAGTGACCTGTGGGCTAGCTACAATGATGATTTAGAAGTAGGATTAGATGAGTGTGTGTGTGTGTTTAGCAGTCTAAAAAAGATACAGTTCCTAGAGCTTGCAAAACAGGTTATTCACACCCCAAACCGGATAGGTTAATAACTTTTTATATATAGATTGGTAGATGCCGGATGGTGATGAATCTTGTAAGATATATCGAATGGAATCTTAACTAGATGATCAAGGAAAATCATGTGACCAAGAATCATCAGAATCAAACTCAATATCTCCTTTTTCTCCCATCCTATATGGATAGAATGATAAGATATGGTCTCCATTAATTAGTTTTGTTCCTCTTTTGTGTATGCTTATGAGCAGCATGTGCCCATAACTATAGGAGTGGGTTGCACTGCCAATAAAAATGAAAGACTCTATGCTACTTCTATGAATTGTTAAGAACGAATGGGAGTCAAATATTTTTGCAGAAAAGAAAACATCTTTATAGTTGGGAGTTATTAGTTTAGAAAGACGATTGTAGTTGGCAAAGCGGTACTGGAACTTTTCGGCCTCCACCTTTGGGTGCCACAAGGCGGGATGGGCTTCGGCATCTCCATGCCTATCAAGGCGAAGATTTTGAAGGAAAAAGAAGATTTGACAAAGAGAAGTGATAAAAGGAATAAGATAGTAGACGAGAGCGTGTTTGTACGGAAGGTACAACCCACCCTAGCTAAGGGGGAAGGACGGTCATTCAAGACCACGCTCCCTCACCATTTAACCGTCACGTCACACTCAATAAACTTTTATTAAATTATCATTTGCATGTGGAAATGGTTGTGATTCGTGTGACACTCCTCATTCATCATTTAATATTTAAATTTATTTTAATAAATAATAAAAATATTAAAATTTAAATGCACATTAAATTAAATATTTAAAAATCTTAAAATAAGTTAGTTAAATTAAAAAAATTACAAGAACTATACTTTCCAGCGGCTTTTAACCTTTATTAAATGCCACAACATCATTCACGCAACAATATTTTTGTCATTACATCTCCATGCAAGAACATTTTCTCAATTTCACGGCATAATACCCTATGTAATTTCCAATTTTAGTTTATGTAATTTTTATTTATTAAAATCATATTACCCAATTGCCAAAATTAAAAGAAAATAATAATAAACTGTAAGAATAAAAATTCAAATTCAATAACAATTCTAAGAAAAACATATGTTATCAATTCTAATGTCATTTAAGTAAGTTTTAAGCGCCAACATGGTTAAAGTTGTACCGACGGTGGATCGGTATTGTTCATGAGCACTCGTCATAATGCGGTATCGATCATTCCATACAATTTGTGGTTGTCAAATACATTGTCGTAGATCTTGTGAAACATCCAGATCTTTCTTCTCAAATCAAACCGCTTGGTGCATAGCCGACTTCTACAATATTGGACGCGTTGAAGGCGCAAATGAAATCGTGTGCTAATCCGGTCTCAAACCGTTGATGAGTAAGTAAATGATGCGTTTTGTGAACGTACTACTATAGGATTCATTTTTTAAAAAGCGTGTAAAAAGATATCATATGTGCATCTGTTTCTATAAGTAGGAAAGTAAAACGATGAAAATGGATATAATATGTACAAGCATTTCAAGTCACACACAAACCTCTTTTTTTCATTACACATGACCCCAATATAACATTTACATATGCGTCATACGTTATGATCATCCCATAATAACACTTGTACTAAACTAGCAAGTTAAGATCGCGATACGTTCGTACTTTCACTTACTCGTACCAACGAACCACTAACTTCCATACGGGAAAGTAATCAATTCACACGGAAAAGACAACGTACATAAACTTATATAATCTCACTTGTAACAAAGCTATTTATAGGATCTAGGACGGTGGTACGAGGGCATATATAGCTAGATATGAATGGCTATTTAGCTAATTATTAAGGTACATATCTCTTACTTCAAACATGTTGCGATTCTTGACGACTATATCATACATATGCATCGATTTGAGCTTGTTGAAGTGTTTAGGGAGAGATATGAGATGCACAGTCGATCTTTTGTGAAACTGCAACAAATCAGGGTCATCATAGTACCTTTCCCATCCGAACGATGACAAGATTCTTTCGAGTACTTCGTACGAAGTCACCACTTCATTCGACGGTACATGAACCAGGACCTTACGTCGAGCCAAACCCTGAAAGGAATCACTTCCGGAGTTTCCGGCTAGTCGAAGCACACCGTTATTGAACACCCAAACACCAGACATATCTTTAATTTGTGTAGCTAGGTATATATGGTTTTAAGTTTTGGTTTTTATGAGCTTGTTAAAATGAATATGAATGACTTGGAGATGGGGGTGGAGGTATATATAAGGGTTTTTCAAGCCACCTAGGTGGAGAATATGTAGATATATTTATGTAATTATGTGTATATATACATATATCTGTCTATATGTTGATATATCATGCTTAAGTGTGTGTTGGGACCCATTAAAGGACTGAGAAAAATGTACTTTGGTGTTTAGGGCATCACTTGCCCACGTGTTAACGTGAGGGGGAGGGGAAATTTTGGATGGGGGAGAATCTAAAGTCTTTTTCTATCCCATAAGAATTTTTTAGGCACAAATGGTTCGTGAAAGTTTATTTGTTTACGTAGTCCAAAATTACTATATGTTAAAAAAAAGTCCGATTTACAGTATGATTTACTATTTTTTTGCATTGTGTACTCCTCTGCTAAGCACGTACAAGTTCTGAAGCATGATGTATAACTGGTTCTTTCTTCTCTTTTAAGAGACTTTTTTGTATTTTTATCACTTCAACAGAGACAAACTATGTTTTAGAGAGAGAGGGGGGAGGGGTTGGAGCGACGGTTTGGCGAGCTTTTGTGTCGCCGCCACCGTCGCCGCCGTGCCGGACAACCACCTCTCGCCTTACGTAAGCCTGGTTCGTGAGGTGGTGCTTTCGTTTGGGTATTTTGCAACCTATTTCGGAGAGAGTGTGGGGTTTGGAACGAGGGTTTTGCCAGCTGTTGGGTCGCCGCCATCGCCTTCGGCGTGCCGGACAACCATCCCATCGCCTTACCTAGCGCTGCTTCATGAGCGATGATCGGTGGGTGGGAGCGACGGTTTATTAATATTATTATCGAGTTTAAACGAGTATTTTATTAAAATATTGATTTGATTATGAATATATATTATCATTATTTACTCGATGATAATATTAATTACGACTTTATTATTAACCATTATAATAATTATTTTATATTGGTATTATGTGTGTTATTATTAAAAGTATTATTTCTATAAACGATGTATTTTTATACTAAGCTTTATTACTAAACTTAGTAGTATTCATTGTTGATATTTTTACTTTTATAATTATTATTAAAATTGTTTTTTTATAAATAACAAGTATTATTACTTTAAATACTATTATTATTATTATTATTATTATTATTTAGTTAGTTATTATTTTCTTATTATTATTATTATTATT
The DNA here is from genome assembly GCA_025215565.1 of Flaveria ramosissima. NCBI lineage: Eukaryota > Viridiplantae > Streptophyta > Magnoliopsida > Asterales > Asteraceae > Flaveria > Flaveria ramosissima. Next base: position 54,104,695 of record CM046038.1, read on the forward strand.
ATTCTTATTATTATTATTATTATTAGTTATTATTATTATTATTATTATTATTATTATTATTCTTATTATTCTTGATTATATTCTCTTCTTCTTCTTCTTCTTATTTTCTTTCTTCTTCTTCTTCTTCTTCTTATTCTTCTTCTTATCTTCTTTTATTCTTCTTCTTCTTCTTCTGATTCTTATTCTTTTCTTCTTCTTCTTCTTCTTCTTCTTCTTCTTCTTCTTCTTCTTCTTCTTCTTTTCTTCTTCTTCTTCTTCTTCTTCTTCTTCTTCTTCTTCTTCTTCTTCTTCTTCTTTTCTTCTTCTTCTTCTTCTTACTTCTTCTTCTTCTTCTTCTTCTTCTTCTTCTCTTCTTCTTCTTCTTCTTCTTCTTCTTCTTCTTCTTCTTCTTCTTCTTCTTCTTCTTCTTCTTCTTCTTCTTCTCTTCTTCTTCTTCTTCTTCTTCTTCTTCTTCCTTCTTCTTCTTCTTCTTCTTCTTCTTCTTCTTCTTCTTCTTCTTCTTCTTCTCTTCTTCTTCTTCTTCTTCTTCTTCTTCTTCTTCTTCTTCTTCTTCTTCTTCTTCTTCTTCTTCTTCTTCTTCTTCTTCTTCTTCCCTTCTTCTTCTTCTTCTTCTTCTTTCTTCTTCTTTTCTTCTTCTTCTTTCTTCTTCTCTCTTCTTCTTCTTCTTCTTCTTCTTCTTCTTCTGATTATTCTTCTTTTATTTTTTTTTCTTCTTTGTGACATCTCGTAAATTTTAATAACTTAGAAGTTATCTTTGTTAAATCTTACAAGGGGTCTTTTATGCCATTTTGAAGCTTCGGGGGTTTTATATTTAATAATTAATTTGGTGATTAATAAATTAATATAATAATCATAACATTATAACTGATATAATGTTTGCTTATTATTATAAAAATTTAAAGTGGTGATAACTTGAATAAATAATCACTATTAATATTATTATAATAATGACACTAATAATAATAATATTAGTGATAATAATATTAATAACAATAATAATAATAACAACAAGATTAATAATAATAATCATAATAAGTGTTAACCTTTGAAATAAATAATATAAGTTCTATTGTTTTAAAACTTGTATTTAGCTAGTTTCAGCATAAAATAATATATTTTTATACTTCAGGGTTAAAAGTGTAAATTATTTACAACTAATACAAAATTTTAAAACTCAAACAATAACCCTTAGAAACTTCAGGGACCAAATGTGAAATTTCCCAAAACCAACCCACCATTCCTTTCGTCGGCCTCTCCTTCCCGGCCAAACTCCGGCCATCGCTCCGGCGATGGTCAAAACCCCCAAAATAGTCGATTTAATTGAAAGTAAACCAAACATTAACAACGATACATCAGTTTCGAACATGGTATCGGTTTTAATTGGATTAAATCGGTTGATTAATGTGATGCACCCGAAACCGAAACATCAATTCAAACGTTAACTCGTTCTTGGTGTAACCGATCAAATCATTGCTAATTAACATGGGGCTAATGCACTTATCGATCTTTCTAAGCTTCCTGAGACATCAATTTCAATCTAAACAAACCCACACACCACCGTTGATCACCATCACCATTCGAGACCTGCAACTCAATGGGGATCCATGTTCGAAGCTTTAAAAAACCAAATTGGAGGAGGGCATTCACTTATCAACATCAACCAAAACTTCCTGCAAAGTTAATTTGTTTAAGAACCTCGTTTGCACCTTGAATCAACCATCACCTCTTGCGGCTCGTTCTTAAACTTAAGATCACCAAATCGAACTCAATAATGTAAGTTTCATACATCTTTGAACTCGGTTTTACATGGGAAATCAAAGCCCTAACGTTAATTTCATTAACAACTTCGAATTGAGGTTCAATTTGATCGGATTTGGTTCTAGGGTTTTAGAAATTGGGGGTTCTGTTTGTTTTGGTTTATATAATATGCGAATGAGTGTTTACCAGGCCTAGGCGACCCAGCCTACTGGTAAACTCTCTTCCTGTGAACCTTGAGGTCCCGGGTTCGAACCCGGGCACCTCCTTCTATTTTGTTTTATTTTTTTAAAGCCTTTTAATTACAAATAAAATTACAGAAAAATTATAAATAATATAAAAATCATTTTTAATAATTAATATAATAATTTTTAGACACTAAAATATTTTCTGCAATTTTTCCTAATTTAAATATATTCATATATATATATATATATATATATATATATATATATATATATATATAAACATATATATTAATATATATATTTAGTTATTTCTTATAAAATGATGGTTCTAATTAATAAATTATCATTGATCCAAACGTTACTTTTAAAATCATGATTGTTTATTTAAATCTTTATATTTAGACTTTATTAGTTGTTACAAAAGGTTTTCTTTTAAATTAATTAAATATTTGTTTATATATGGTTGGACTTAAAAATATTTATGAACACTTAATTCTTTAAAGAATTAAATTTATAAATACTTAAAATGTTTAGAATATTATTATAAACATATTATAGCTAATTAATATTTTGTTATTAATCAAAATGCTATTTTCTTGCTATTTTTAGATAATTAAAAAGACTTAATTGTATATTAAACCTCATCATTATTATAATAATTAATTTCATTTTTAAATTACTTAAATACATATATAATTCTTCTAATGGGTTTAAAATGAGAATAAGTATTCTATAAATTTAGTTACTTGTCAAAACTCCTTAAAACTATCAAAACCCTAATTATTGGTAGAACGTTAAACTTATATATTTAGGTGCTTGTAATGGATACTTTGGATTTATCTTTTGGATCTTACTTTAATCTTTTACATCATCTTGTAATGCCTACATTCAAGTGAGTTTTCCTTGTCCCCTTTTTACTTTATTTCACACTATTTTGGGGTGAAACATGATACTTATACATGATACACTTATACACATTTGAGACTTGTAATGCACATGCAATTCTACTTATTATTTGGTCATGGTTATTTGTGTAATGTAAGTGTTTATATGAGATACATAGTTTGTTTACAATCATTAACTATTGCTAGCCTGGCGACGTCTTAGATCTTTGGGCCTGACAAGCCTATTTGGTGCTAAAGTCGAGGTATTTGCCGACTCCTAGGGGCCGTACGCTTGTGCACTAGGGAACCAAATACACTTAGCCAATCTTTTATACTTGTAATCAAGTCGAGGTTTGGTTGTAACGATATGTGTTCTATAACCTTACTAGCTTATAACCTATGACATGAATTGCTACTTGTAACTTTTTCATATTATGTATGAAAACCTTGGAAACTCACCAACTATTTATAGTTGACCTTTTATTTTTATCATGTTTCAGGAAAACCCCCAAGTTTGAAGTGAACTTATGTTGCTGGCATATTCTAGGACTTGGACCTAGTTAATAAACAAAATGATTATGTTTGTTATTTCATGTTGAAACTTATTTCATTATTGAGACTTATACTTATAATGAAATTTTGAAACTTATGTATAATATATTTGAATTTAATTATAGCGTTATGTGGCTGTGAACAATCTTAACCCTCACATCTCGACGTTTCCGCCGTCAAGGTTGGGGTGTGACAGATTGGTATCAGAGCCCATAACTATAGGGATTTAGGTTATTAGAAATGGTGACCTAGACTATAGTATGCATGAACCTCTTAGGAAATATTTATATTCTTGGAAATATATATATTGTTACATGCTACATAATGCTATACCTTTTATGTGCAACTTGATGCCTTAGCATAGGTTTGCCTTTGTAATGCTTAAACTTAGTTACTTGTCTCCCTAAACTCAACTTTAACTCTTGATTCTCCCCGACAAATGAACTTCCTAAACCTATTCTCAACGTCATGTGGAATCTACACTTATCATCTGGGTTCAATTCCTTAGACTCTATGTCTAACCTATGAAAATCTCATCAAGGTTTTGATTTCATAAACCTAAGAAATTTGTGTGACACATAGACACCTGTATTCTGGATTTCCTGGCAAAAAGCCTTCGGGCTAAGGCAAGCATATCGTATAAATCTCATTGTGAGACCGGTTATGCTTACCTGGGGATTTCTGGGATGAGTGATAAACTATGGTCAACATACACAAGTCTCTAAGGCAAATGGGTCAATTTACCTTGACGTGTCAACGGTTCCAAATGGTAATGCGTTACCAAATGGAACCATCCTCTCTGTGTCTTAAAAGTCCTTGATTCTTTGATCTGGTTTATCACCAAAGTTTTAATATCTTCTCGTTCTTATCATACATAATGTCCCTGTTAATATTGAACCTAACCTACATTTCAACTCTTACGTTTAAACACCGTTACACGTTGAACGTTTCATGTATCTATTTCTATACCTTGACCAACGTGTGCATGACTCTTAATATATTCAATGATATTGGGAATCTAAAACGAATGGTCTTCAAAACTTTAAACCGTTACTTATGGTTCTCAAGTCTTCTTAAGGTGTGTCCCATAACTAAGAACATGCAATGCTATAGGTGGAATTCCTACATCTCGGGATACTTTGTCTAGGCAAAGTGTAAATGGTGATTTGACTCGATCATTGAATCCATTTACTTGACTCGAAACCCTTGAGATGAGTGATCGCTTATAAGTACGCATGTCCTTAATAAGGTTATGGTGGACCTCATGTCTTGAGGAGTTCATGTATTCCTTTCGATTGTGAATCGAATGTTCACATCTCATTGTGGTGTTGAACAATTTCTTGCCCTTGATTTCGTCTTCCCGATTGAAACCATCCAAGATATGAACACCACAACAACTTCTGTTATCTTGAACTTTGATCTTAAGCTTGTAAGCATGATTTTTCCTTTTTGTTACAATGATGTAACTTGAAATTTTCTTTCGAATTTCCAATTGATATTATTTTCCTTTCGTCGTTAAGTCAAACTCCGTACCGTCTGCACTGTGAGAGATACAAGTGTTTGCAAGCCAACCTATGACTAAGAACACTCGTATCTCCTAAATGATTCAAACTCATCAAAACAGGGGTGATTCCCTTACTTTGATGATTCTCTATTCGTTTCGATAAATGGTTTCCAATCGCGTGTTTTATGAAATTTAATCTTCTGGATTGGGGTGATTACCTTATCTTGAGGATTGACTTCAAATTTCTTTGGAATGGCATTTCACAAATGACATGATCTCACCAAAATAGGATTGAAACCCGTACTTTGGTGACAAATGTCAATCTTCGAGTGTCTTCTTGCTATTATGAACTTCAATCATCAAGATAGGCGTGAATTTCATACCTTGATGATAAAATCATCTTTATGAATTGTATTTGTTCAAATGAGACGACTTCATCAAAGTAGGAGTGAATTCTGGATTTTGATGAAGAAGTTCATCTCGTGATATTTTGTTGTTGTAAAACTTCACCGTTAAGATAGGAGTGATTTCCCTTACCTTAATGGTGAGTTATCTCGTCTTATTTCTGTTGATCCTCAACAAGGAGTTGGGATCGAATTTTTTTTTTAATTGGTAAGTTAGCAGTCATACCTTGGGAATACACCATCAAGTTAGGAGTGAAAACCGCACCTTGATGACTACTCTCATTTCTTGATCTCCAACTTACCAAGGTTTTAATCAAGTGACAAGAAACATGTAGTAACTTGAAGGGTGAACCAATGTTAGTGTTTGGACCTATCAAGCCAAAGCATGATTTCTGAACTTGAAAGGAGACTCGATCATTCTAGGTTGATTTTGATTCCGAGCCTAGAGTATTTGAATCCTTAAATCGATTTCTTTCCCTTTATCTTCATGTTTTGACTCGGTCTAGCTACATCGAACCATTTATTCCTTACTTATCAACTTTCATTTTGAGTTGTCATCAACACATGATTGCGTGATGGTAGCCTTCTTAAACAATCTTTCTACTAAATAAAGACATTATCAACTTGTGGTTATGTCTTTCTAGTCATACGAATGTTCTCGACTGTACTTATGGGTTTGATGAATTACGTATGCAATCTATAATTGGAAATTTGTCACCTTGCAAAACATGGTTACAAATGCATGTCTTATTGTTTGCGTTACTTCTTGATCACTTTTGAACTCTCAACCTTGGAAATCTTTAAAACTCTATCTTGGTTTCGACTAACGAGACGCGCTATTACTTACATTGTGACGTGGAGGTTCATAAACCTACGTAAGTTGTAGTCATGGGTTTGGCATAAAAGAAAAGACATAACTTGGTATGTGTCCAAGTGTCTTACCTTCATATATGACAACACCTAACCTCCGTGTACCTGTGAATCTCCTGTTTTATTTCTCATCATCGAATGTCTCTTATTTGGATGTCATACTGGAAATTGGTGCATTATAGACCAATTGACTAATCTCAAATTGACTCATGTGAGATAATGAGTCGGTAAATTGACTTGTATTTTAACTCAAGAATTCGTATACCGTGGTATGACGTTAAAACATCGATCGTTATTTTGAATGAACGATTCATTTTCTGCTTTTAATAATGTTCCTAACCATCGTCGCAAACTTATTCCAAAATCTTCGCATATCGTATTATTCTTAGATCGATGATTGGTCAAAGGAGAGATACATATTCACAAGATATGCGTTAAGACCGTTTCATATGGTGACGTTTGGGATTCTTAAATCCTGACGGTTAACCTTTCTTATAAATTGTTGGTCTTTTATTGATTTCTAAACACCATTATATTCTAGAAGTTGTGACTTATAAATCTAAGGTACCACGGTAACTCGTCATCGTTTTCCAACGTTTCATCTCAAAACGTCTCACGTTTATTATGCTGAGAATCTTGTAAGATTCCATAAGGTGAAGCGTTCCACCTGTAATCAAACGTCAAACACTGTTCGTTGAACACTTACCTTTCATTATAAATCCTTTGTTTCTCCTAAGTTCATTTTAATTTCGGGACGAAATTCTTTTAAGTTGGGGAGACTGTGACATCTCGTAAATTTTAATAACTTAGAAGTTATCTTTGTTAAATCTTACAAGGGGTCTTTTATGCCATTTTGAAGCTTCGGGGTTGTTATATTTAATAATTAATTTGGTGATTAATAAATTAATATAATAATCATAACATTATAACTGATATAATGTTTGCTTATTATTATAAAAATTTAAAGTGGTGATAATCTTGAATAAAATAATCACTATTAATATTATTATAATAATGACACTAATAATAATAATATTAGTGATAATAATATTAATAACAATAATAATAATAACAACAAGATTAATAATAATAATCATAATAAGTGTTAACCTTTGAAATAAATAATATAAGTTCTATTGTTTTAAAACTTGTATTTAGCTAGTTTCAGCATAAAATAATATCTTTTTATACTTCAGGGTTAAAAGTGTAAATTATTTACAACTAATACAAAATTTTAAAACTCAAACAATAACCCTTAGAAACTTCAGGGACCAAATGTGAAATTTCCCAAAACCAACCCACCATTCCTTTCGTCGGCCTCTCCTTCCCGGCCAAACTCCGGCCATCGCTCCGGCGATGGTCAAAACCCCCAAAATAGTCGATTTAATTGAAAGTAAACCAAACATTAACAACGATACATCAGTTTCGAACATGGTATCGGTTTTAATTGGATTAAATCGGTTGATTAATGTGATGCACCCGAAACCGAAACATCAATTCAAACGTTAACTCGTTCTTGGTGTAACCGATCAAATCATTGCTAATTAACATGGGGCTAATGCACTTATCGATCTTTCTAAGCTTCCTGAGACATCAATTTCAATCTAAACAAACCCACACACCACCGTTGATCACCATCACCATTCGAGACCTGCAACTCAATGGGGATCCATGTTCGAAGCTTTAAAAAACCAAATTGGAGGAGGGCATTCACTTATCAACATCAACCAAAACTTCCTGCAAAGTTAATTTGTTTAAGAACCTCGTTTGCACCTTGAATCAACCATCACCTCTTGCGGCTCGTTCTTAAACTTAAGATCACCAAATCGAACTCAATAATGTAAGTTTCATACATCTTTGAACTCGGTTTTACATGGGAAATCAGAGCCCTAACGTTAATTTCATTAACAACTTCGAATTGAGGTTCAATTTGATCGGATTTGGTTCTAGGGTTTTTAGAAATTGGGGGTTCTGTTTGTTTTGGTTTATATAATATGCGAATGAGTGTTTACCAGGCCTAGGCGACCCAGCCTACTGGTAAACTCTCTTCCTGTGAACCTTGAGGTCCCGGGTTCGAACCCGGGCACCTCCTTCTATTTTGTTTTATTTTTTAAAGCCTTTTAATTACAAATAAAATTACAGAAAAATTATAAATAATATAAAAAATCATTTTTAATAATTAATATAATAATTTTTAGACACTAAAATATTTTCTGCAATTTTTCCTAATTTAAATATATTCATATATATATATATATATATATATATATATATATATATATATATATATATATATATATAAACATATATATTAATATATATATTTAGTTATTTCTTATAAAATGATGGTTCTAATTAATAAATTATCATTGATCCAAACGTTACTTTTAAAATCATGATTGTTTATTTAAATCTTTATATTTAGACTTTATTAGTTGTTACAAAAGGTTTTCTTTTAAATTAATTAAATATTTGTTTATATATGGTTGGACTTAAAAATATTTATGAACACTTAATTCTTTAAAGAATTAAATTTATAAATACTTAAAATGTTTAGGAATATTATTATAAAACATATTATAGCTAATTAATATTTTGTTATTAATCAAAATGCTATTTTCTTGCTATTTTTAGATAATTAAAAAGACTTAATTGTATATTGAACCTCATCATTATTATAATAATTAATTTCATTTTTAAATTACTTAAATACATATATAATTCTTCTAATGGGTTTAAAATGAGAATAAGTATTCTATAAATTTAGTTACTTGTCAAAACTTGTAACATCCTGTATTTTTACGTTAATTAAAAGTAAACGTCGTTTATTCTTGTAAGAACCTTTTATGTCAATTTTAAAACTTTGTGGAATTAATATGTTTGAAAATTAATTTGGGGTTTAATAAATTAATTAAATAATAAAGATAATATTAATAATGTTTAAAACATTGGTTAATAATATAAAACTTATCAACAAGGGATAAAAATCTTAAAAAAAAATAATTGTTATAATAGTAATAATAAAGATATTATTACTAATACTAATAATAACATCAATAACAATAATGTTAATGTAATAATAATAATAATAATAATAACAATAATAATAATAGTAATGATAATAATAATAATAATGGTAATATTTATAATTTAAATGAATTATTAAAATTAATGTAAAACCTTGATTTAAAGTTTAGGGGGTTAAAAAGTCAATTTTGAAAGTTCAAAAGAAAGGTTGTGCATAAAATAACAAAGTACAAAAAACACAGGGACTAGAAGTGAAAAACACCCAAACCGCCGCCCTTTACCCCCTCGTCGGCCTATCCTTACTCCGGCCAACTCTCCGGCCATCTTCCGGCAACTTTAAATTCCCAAAATTTATCGATTTGAATCGCAAGTAACCGTCCTCACTAGGGAAGACATCAGTTTCGAAGGCTTTACCATTTAAATTCGTATTATGAGAGCATTAATCCTCTCGAATTGAATTCGAACCGGGTATAAACAAAATCCCAATCAGTTCGACAATTAAAACTTGTTAATAACGCAATTAATCGATCCTGCACGATCAACAAACTGTTTCTAACTCTACAATGATTACAATTTCATATGAAACGTCGAATTAAACATCGAATTGAACCTCATTACGTCCGCATTCAACTCGAAAGTGCTTAGGATGAACCGTGACAAATCGAAGCTATTTAACAGAGGGCAAATGTGCCTTCGACCCCCTTCCAACCTCCTGTGAACCACAATTCGTGTTAAACATACTCAATCAATCGAATTTTTGATCTTTGTTCGTCGCAAGATAGCCGAGACAAAACCGAGCTTAAATACTACAAATCGAGCCTAATCAAGTAAGTAAGATACATCATTCAACTCGATTACCCTTAGGGATCAAAAGCCCTAAGGTTAATCGAGTTGAAACTCTTGAATCGTTGTTCAATTTGGATTGAAATCAAAACTAGGGTTCATAGCCATTTGGGGATTTCTTGAAGTATAGTTTTTAGAAATTTAATTCCAAATCTTAACGCGGTTGAGGCCTTTAGTTCACTGGTAAAACACACACAAGCTCACCCAGAGGTCCCGGGTTCGAACCCGGGCAACCTCATTTATTTTTTTTAGGGCTTTCAGCCTTCAGAAAAATTATATAAAATTTCAAAAAAATATAGAAATCAGTTTTATAAACTTGGGTTATTTTAATAGTTATCTAATTATTTTTCTGTGAATTATTTCTTTAAACACCTTGACATTTTTTTTATATAAAATATTAATAACAAATGTTATAATTAGATTAGTTTTATAAAAAAATAAACTTTAAATAATTGAGATCACTAAGTTGTCTCTAGTCTTTCCATTACCTTTAATTATAGATTAATTGTGGTTTTATCTACATCTTATAAATCAATATGTTAAATGAATAATTATTTTAATAGTTATTTAAATAATCATTTAAATAATTATTTATTTATCTATTCCTTTAACTGTAATATATCATAATTAGTTTATAGATTTACTCCTTAAACTATTACTTAAACTCTCGAAACTTGTGAAACATATATATTGTATTTATACTAAAAGTTGTAATATAAGATTTTTATAATAAATCGTTTAGAAGTTCAAATCTATATAAAATGATTTTAAATAGTTTTAAAGCCATCCAAATAAATATTCAATTAAGTGTCTTTATCAAATTCTTAAATAAATAATTATTAAATTAATTATTTCTTTTTGCACATATGATAATTCAATAAATTTAGTTATTGAATCATTTACTATAATTCTTATATTAATTTATTGATTTTAACATTATTGAACCAAAACATAAACGATTATTTGATTTTATTTTATTTATTAGAAACCCCAAAATTCCAATGGAAACCCTAGTTCACGTCTCATAATAAATCTTATTATCAAACTTAATCTTGGAACATATACATTTAGGCGTCTTGTAAGAGAAATCTTTGGAGCCTCGTTTGTTTTCTTATCATCATCTTATATATATAATGTGAGTTTTCCTTGTCCCCTTTTTATTTTATTTCACACTATTTTGGGGTGAAACATGATAGCTTATACAT
>CM046038.1:54120926-54520816 GCA_025215565.1 Flaveria ramosissima
TGGTTTTCGTTTATAACTTTTAAATATATGTATATATAATGTTTAAAATTCTACGAATACCGGTGCATATGTTTCAATTTAAATTTCATTGTATTGAAAATTGCATATATCCTCTTCTAAACCTGTAAAATTACAGTTTCCAAATCATGCTTAAATAGTATTGTACTTATGCATTAAAAATTTATGTTTTGAGAAATATGTAATTTCAGGAGCGAAAAGATATATATATGTAATTATACCTTCTTTTAAACCAAGTAGTAACAACATTTGCAATGTTTACTAGATTAGCGTTACATCATGCGGGTGAATTATATATAATTGTTTGCAAAGCAACCTCCATGAATAGTATTTCAAAATTAAGTTATTAATGAATAACAAAGATTAGTAAAGCTTTATGTGTGTTATTTTACTAGTTACATTTATTCATACCAAGGTGTAAAACAAGGACATATTATGAACAACCACTTAACTTTTAAAAAAAACACACCTCAAAAATATCATTTTCTTTAGTAATTTACCGGAAACATCTTTTATGTATAGAAAACTTATAAGTCTAGTATTTAATCTTTCATTGGTTACACTAGACATCCTTACACTAAAAGATTTGTGAACAATTATGTCCATTGCGCTAACTCTGATTAAAAATTTTAGTTAGTTTTCTTAAAACAACAATTTAACCTTTATTATAACATCCTATCGCATTATCACCTCCAACCCTTCCGCATCTTCTCCTTTTAATGTTGAATTCTGGTTACCCATCTTCGACACCAAGCACCACCAACACCAACCACTACATCCTCCTTCTCCGATGATCAAGATCATCCCCTTCCTCAAGATCATAAATTGAGGCTACAATTTTGATCCCTAGGTTGGGACTCAAACGTGATTTGAGGCTACAACTTTGATCCCTAGCGTGGGATCTGAACATGAATAGAAGCTACAACTTCGATCCCCTAGTGGATTCCATTCGTTGGTGGGTTTCACTCGGTCATGGTTTTCCACTGAGATTATTGGGTGTATCTTAGCCCCACCACCAACCCCCCACCAGACGTAATTTGTTACATCTCTCTTAGTTTAAGAATGTTTAACGTAACCAATAAAAATTAAAGACCAAACTTTTAGGTTGATATATACATAAATGATGTTTATTTAATTTACCCTTTTATTTTCTCAAAAATGTAGACACTATTTTAATTATGTAATGTATTTCTGCAAGTTAAATAATATTCTAACTAAGAAAAGTAAAATAACAAGACAAAACATGTGTCACCCTATGAGATCTACACCACATTAGCAACAATAAAACCCTCCGGAGACGACACTTTCGCTGCTACAATTATCAAATTTTATTACGAAAAGATCAATGGCGGATCGCCTTTAATTAGCATATATGCATTCAGTTTTTACATCATATCCTTCGATTATTTTGGCCATCAAGATCAAGATCACCGCTTTCACTTCTATTATATATACATGTTTTTATCAATGAGATCATAATCCATACATTATTCTCAAATGTCTAGTAATGTGGACGAGGATGAAGGGTACGACGAACCACCGGTGATGTCCTCCATGTTGTGGGTTCGTAACCTTCGTCGATACATCAGATCCGAAGCCGGTCTCGGCTCGGAGGCCAGATTGGGTTTGTAAATAATGTTCTTAAAATTATAAGATCCTCTAAATATTATTGTTTGATCTGTATTTATATGCCTATAGGTCTGTTGATTTGGTGTTTGTATGTTTTCAAGTGAATCAGTAGTTTACCAATGTTGCATGTATACATGCATATGTTTACACATGAATCAAGAATTATTCAAGAGTCTTTGGAAACTAAAGAAATGTCATCATGAATGGTATTATGGAGGAGTAGAGATGACAATTTTTATCCATATAAATGTCATAAGAATGGTATTTTGTTGAATAGACATATGGTTAAATCTTTTTTATTCTTTGTAGAGCAAGAAACAAGAAGAATTCTGCTTAATATGTACAAAGAGAAGCATAGAAAGAGTAAACAAGCTGGCATAATCCCAAGTTTCTATAAGAAGGTGTTCATCATCATATTTTAATTTCTTGTTGAATAGACATATGGTTAAATCTTAACTTCATGACAGCGATATGATTAATACATTATAACTTTATGATCGATTCGTATGTGTTCAGAAACCTGAGGATGGTTCCATCAGCCATACGGTTCAAAGGTTGGCAAAATATCGTTTTCTGAAGGTTCTGATCTCCAAACTGTAACTGTGAATCGTTTCTTTAATGTGTCAGTTAACTTATTTTGTTGCTGATTTGTTGTTTCGTTGCGTTTTTTCATGATCAAGATCTAGAGATATAAATGTTTTCGGTTACTTGATGCAGACGCAGTCAGATGTTTTGCTTAATGCCGACGATCTGGACGCCCTGTGGCTTTGCTTAAGAGAAAATAGTATGATGGATGAAGCCACTGGTACTGTAAAGGTACAAGCTTATGGTTTTTTAGTCTTTCATCTGTTCTTGATCATGTAATATCTGTCATTAAATTGGTATCTATGGTAGCTAAACATCTGTGTTTGGATTGGTGAAACTAATGTAGGTGAATTATGAAGATTTTTGCCAAATTGCATCTCTATGTACCGAACAAATTGGCCCAAAGTGTCGTCGTTTCTTCAGTCCATCAAATTTTATGAAGTTTGAAAAGGATGAAGCAGGAAGAATTGCGGTTCTGTCCTTTTATCTGTATGTCATGCGAACGGTGAGATTTTTATTTTCTTGTTTCTGTACTCTTTGTGACATGTTGTTTGATACTGATGTTGAGATGCTAGCGATTTTATTAGTCTCCATATACATGATGTATCATAACTAGCTAGTTGTTAAATCTCAGACCTCTAATACCACCAAAACGACATGGGTGCGTTGGTTGTGGATCAAAAAAACTTTACATTTAAGCGTGTTTGGGTGAGAGTAGTTCTAAACAGGTTGATGTTTGTGAAGTCTCTACTCAAGATAACCAAAAACAAATTCGTGAACTCCTAGTAAGCAAAATAAACAATCTTGGTTCTAATGAAAGGGCTAGATGTTACAATAGTATTTCCAAAATACACCAGTATTTGTTGGGATTTTATGATTCACAATCCTCTATGCATATGTGACACATATCATACAATATAAACATCAATCTGCTTTTTTTTCATTCAAATTATTGGTTTGTTTTCTTGTACAGGTTTCTCTTACACAAGCAAGAATTGATATGAGTGAGCTTGATGAAGATTCTGATGGGTTTCTACAACCATATGTATTATAGTTTACTGCTTCTGGAAATAATCTTGTTTTATTTTAGTTTTTGTAAACGTTACATGAACACAAACGATACATTCGAAATCCTTGATAGGAAATGGAGGCTTATATCCGCGGTCTTATTCCTAATCTAGCGCAGCTTCGTGACATGCCTGCAGAATTCATTCAAATGTATTGCCACATAGCTACTCACAAATTCTTCTTCTTTTGTGACCCGAGTAGGCGAGGTTGAATAATTCTTTTTCTCTTTTTAACTTGGACATTATTCAGCATTTAAGGAGCTAATTTTGTTTGTATTTGGGGCATTTTAGTTTAAGAATTGTCTTTTATGCAGGGAAGGCTTGCATAAAGAAGATTTTGCTTAGTAATTGTCTTCAAGAACTAATGGAACTTCATCAGGTACATATATATGTATTGGCATAAAAACAGCTTTCATATCAAGCTCTTAATTTTTAGTTTTATTTTACTTTACTAAATAAGTAGTTTAATAATAGGATGGTGATGGAGAAGCTGCTGATACTGAACAAACAGAAAACTGGTTTTCATTAGCATCTGCACAACGTATATGCGGTGAGCTCTTCTAATAATATTAGTTTGATCCATAAGTTTTTTAGAGTAATGAAGTTGTCTCTTGCTTAATCTTGTTGTTGATCATGGACAGATATGTTTCTTGACCTTGATAAAGATGGAAATGGGACATTAAGCGAGGAGGAACTTCAAGGATACGCGGATGCAACACTGACAGATATTTTTATCCAAAGAGGTAACTTTGTAATGGAAAATCAACCTAAACATCATAAATGATTACATGAAAGTATAGTCCAATCAAAAAGACTTCATGAGGACACATGTATCGACGATTTTAGGCTTATATTTCGTCATTGACTCTTTTTTTCCCTCAAAGATTAAAAAATGATGGGTCACATGCAATTGAGTTAAAATGTTTAAGTATACATGTAAATATTATTCCATCTTTCTATCTTGTAGCTTTTGACGAGCATGTTCGCCATGGCAAAACTGTCATCGGGCTTGCTTGGGAGATGGACTTCGAGAGTTTTCTTGATTTTGTTCTTGCCCTTGAAAACAAAGATACACCGGAGGGCTTAAAATATATATTCGAGTGCCTTGATCTGGAAGGAAAGGGATACCTAACAGCAGCAGATATTCATATTCTATTTAGGTACCTAATAAAATTATTTTGCATGTAAAGTAAGTATTTCAGATTACATAACATGTGGCTTAGGCAATCTGTTCTGCTAGTAACATTTTCTTTTTTGATTTGTGACGATTGATTTCTTATGGTGTTTGTTGATGATTGAATCAGGGACGTGCGCGAAAAGTGGGTCCAGATAGGAAACTATGAATTATGCACAGAAGATGTTAGGGATGAGATATGGGATATGGTGAAACCAGTTGATCCGTTGAGAATCACACTTTCTGATATGTTGTTGTGCAAACAAGGTGGGACGATTGCTAGTATGCTTATAGATGTACGTGGGTTTTGGGCTCATGACAACCGCGAAAACCTTCTTCAAGAGGAGGGTGAATCGTTTGATATCGACGTTGAGCGTATTTAATTTTTGTATGTATTAAGTTGTCTTGATCTATCCAAAAGGAAATCTAAAAATATTATGGTTGTCTAACAGTTAACTACGACTAGTAATAATGTTACGTGGAAGTTATTTTGATCAATTGTTATTACCGGCCAAACACAAAGTATATTCGTTAATGATAAGAAAAATAAAATTGTGTTGTAATTTTTTTATAATTTGTAAAATATATTGTTTGTATTTTTCATTTAAGCAATTCTTGACATTTAAAGGGTGATCCTCTATTTCTACGACTTACATATATGGTTGTCAGTTTGACACTAAATTATATATGTTCTCACTATTCTTTTGCTAGTAATAGAGTTTAGTAATTTTTACTAAATGTACCTAAAAGATTTGTTAAGTCACCTTCACGATTATTTTCTTTAAGAATAACAGAAATAACCAATACACTGTTTCACTCTAATGTGGATCTAAGTTTTCTGAATATTAACTTTAAATTAGCTTATGATAGACAATCTGTCATAAATGATCTTTCAAAATAGAACTATTAGAAAAACTTATATTAAAATCTTATTTGAAATCTTATCATTTATCGGTGATAGATCACTAACAGATCATCAAAGGGCAAACTTCAATTTAGTAAAGTTATATTGACATTGAAAGTCGTTAGCAAAAAATAATTTTATCGATAATAAGACATAAGTAAAATATGACATATCGCGTATGATATGATTTAAAGTGAGAGTTTTGATACAATAAAGATGGATACACAACATAAAGTTTATACACGACTGTTGTGTCGCTTAACCCCTAGTCAAAAGCATTATTAATTATTCAACTATTTGTAGGGTTGAGGAAAAAATCGATTAATTATATGAAAACCAAATTAACTGACAGAACCAAATCAAACTAAAAATCAACGATATCAGTTATTTTTTTCTTTTAAAAATAAAAAAAACCACAATGCAGTTTTGGTTATATCTTTGTTCCAAAACAAAATCACACTTAATCAAATCAAACCCAACCATAAACCAAACAAACCACACAAACATAAAACCAAACATCAAATGACACCAAACACGTTTGTTATTGGATTGATGCCCAAATAAGTTATTTTCCGCAAAAAAGCGTTAGGCCCAAGTATTTGAATAAGCATTTATCAAAAGTTTTATGTCAAAAGGATTAAATCTATTAGGGCAAACCTTTTCCGACCTCAAACACTTCAAGCCTAAATGTAAATAGAAAAACCGTCCAGTTAACAAACCCAACCCATACAGAAACCAAGATATCAAAGTTTCGATTTTTATTTGGTTTAAGCCTAAAATCTACACGAACCAACTCATGCACACGTTGATAAATATAAAATAAAAAAACCATTCTGTTAACAAACCCAACCTATACAGAAACCAAAAATATCAACGTTTCGATTTTTATTTGGTTTAAACCTAAAATCTACACGAATCAACTCATGCACACGTTAACATCGCGCGCCCTAGGTTAACTATCGAGATAAATCTTTCCATTAAAGAAAAACCAAAATACCTTGAAGAGTTTATTCATGTAAAAATAAAAAAATAAAAACACAAAATTTCCGAGCATAACAAGGAGAGAGAGAAAAGAGAGATTGAAACTTTGATTTGCTAGAGGAACCCTCAATAAGCTGAAATCGGTGTATATCGATCGCAAAAGGTACACGATTATTATCATTCTAATCGAATGTTTTTGCTTCTAATTTCATATATCTATGTACACTATTAGGGATCTTCATTCAACTTCGATTTCCCCTTCATGATGTTGTAGCTCTCTTTGATTACTTGTTATTTGATCGTTTTTATTGTATCTACATGCTGATTAATCGAATTGATCTCTGCGATTGAAGATATTCTAATTGACGATTCGGGAATCACCGTTTCATTTGTTGTCGGTTGCAGAAATTAGGTTGATTTCTCGTTGATTCGGATTCCTGATAATCTCTCTGGTATGATTGTGCTTCAGATTTTGTTTTTTTGGGCGATTTTGAGGCTTTTGATGCCTTATTCACCTGTGTTTATAACTTGTAAAGATCAATTGGGCATTCTATACAGTAAATGTTAAAATGCACAATAATACTTGCATTTGTAATTTGGTTTAAGAAGTTGTATGAATGTTGATTGTGTTGTCAATTTTGAAGTTTATTGAGGATTTTTGTTTTGCAGCTGCAAAAAATGGCCTCACTTGTTGCAAAAGCTTGTAGTGGTAGTAGCTCCAGTCGTGTATCACCGGTTATGATGGTGCAAGAGAAAGGGAGTAGGAATAAGAGGAAATTCAGGGCTGATGCACCACCCTTGACGGATTCAAACAAAACGGTTTCTCAATTGCAAAATGAATGCTTGGGTTATGAGTTTGCTGCAGAAAGCTTCGTGAGTCACGAACATGCGAATGAGTGTGATGTGTGTAGTTTCAGTTGTGAGAATACAAGTCCTGTTGATCTTGATCTAGGGCTCTCTTGTTCAGTAGGATTAGGGCCTAATCATAATGCACCTGAGATGGAGGCGAGTGATGAGTTTCATGATGCTGATTGGAGTGATCTTACAGAGTCTCAGCTGGAGGAACTTGTATTAGCGAACTTGGACACGATTTTCAAAAGTGCAATCAAGAAAATAGTTTCTTTTGGTTACACTGAAGAAGTTGCTACTAAGGCTGTTTTGAGATCGGGTCTTTGTTATGGTTGTAAAGATGCTGTGACAGATATAGTCAACAATACTTTGGCTTTCCTTAGAAATGGTCAAGAAGTTGATTCATTAAGGGAACATCACTTTGAAGATTTACAGCAAATGGAGAAATACATATTAGCTGAATTGGTCTGTGTGGTTCGTGAAGTAAGACCCTTTTTTAGCACCGGGGATGCAATGTGGTGCTTGTTGGTTTCTGACATGAATGTATCACATGCTTGCACCATGGATAGTGAGACATTAAGTAGTTTAGTTGGGGATGAAGCTTCGAATAGTTGCATCTCTGATTCGTCAGAAACACATCTAAAAAGGGAAGCCAATAATACTACAAGTCCTCAGAATTCCAGTAATTCTCCTTTAGAAGCACCTGTTACAGCCTTTAAGGCAGAAGTTCATCAGCCAAAACCAAAGTCTCCTTTTGTTTTAAATAAATTTTCCTCAGAAAAAGAAAACCTTGATTCTACACACCGAACAGTTAGTAAATCTTTCACTCCCTCATCTCAAAATCATGAAGAAAAAGTTGCGAGTGGTAGAAAGATTATTGGAATTAATAAAAGGGAATCTATAATCAGACAAAAGTCTGTTCATTTGGAGAAAAGCTATCGTACGTATGCTTCTAAAGGGGTTTTAAGATCAGGAAAACTCTCTAACTTTGGTGGATTACTTTTAGATAAGAAACTAAAGTCTGTATCAGAATCTACAGGTATCAATCTTAAGAACATCTCTTTGAAAATGAGTAAGGGAGTGGCGTCTGGTTTGCCTCAGGAAAATATAACTGAAGTTGCCAATAATAGCATTTCTCTGTTACCAAAAAGTGATAACCCTCCTGCATTATTAGCAGCTGAAACCGAATTATCTCTTTCTGCCCCACAAAAACAAATCGTTGCCCCAATGCCTGATGTTTCTAACCCTAGTTTTTCAGCTGCACTGTCTGACAAGTCTTTTAAGCAGTGGGTCCCACATACTTCAAAAGATGAAATAGTTATGAAGCTGGTTCCAAGGGTGCATGAGCTGCAGAACCAGATGCAAGAATGGACCGAATGGGCAAACCAGAAGGTTATGCAAGTGGCTCGTAGGCTGGGTAAAGATAAGGCAGAACTGAAAACACTTAGATTAGAGAAAGAAGAAGTTGAGAGGTTAAAGAAAGAAAAACAAACCTTGGAAGATAATACAATGAAGAAACTAACTGAAATGGAGAATGCTTTGTGTAAAGCTAGTGGACAGGTGGAACGAGCAAATTCTGCTGTTCGTAGGCTGAAAGTGGAGAATTCTAATCTGAGGCGTGAGATGGAGGCTGCAAATCTAAGGGCTGCTGAGTCAGCTGCCAGCTGTGAAGAGGTATCTAAGAGAGAGAAAAAGACATTGACGCAATTTCAGTCATGGGAGAAGGTGAAAACCTTGTTCCATGATGAGCTTATAGCCGAGAGGCGCAAGGTGACACAGCTACAACAAGATTTGGAGCTGGCTAAAGAACAACAAGAACAAGTTGAGGTATGTCGTATTTTAAGGTAGTGTTTGGTATGATAAATACATTTTATGAATTGAATTGCCCATTCCACTGGATGGAAAAAAAACGTTTTGTTTTGTCCGATGAAATGAAACGGATCTTTTCATCGGGGTTTAAATGATCCTAGCCGAGCTTAAGCTTGCCTTGTTTAACTTAACAGTGCTCAATCTTAAGTTCAGCTTGTTTCGAGTTCTATACGCAAAGCTCAAGCGTGGCGCGTGTCGAATTGAGCTTTTAACGAGTCGATCTTGAGTAGTACACAAGTAGCTCAAATCATTTACACCCCTACTTATTTGTGAAGCAATGTGAATATGTGATTCCTTTTAGTTGCTTCTTGTTCATCAGTAAGGGTGTAAACTTTTTTTTCTTCATGGATGGAATGAAAACTTGCAAATTAACTTACTTTAACTTATTTAATCTTCAATGAAAAAAAAAACTTTTTATATAATCTCTAAACTAGTTTTGTAAATAACTTGAAGAATACCTGTTATTATGATCTCAGTGGAGGTTTTACTAGATTATATTGTATTTAAGTTGTTTTATTTGAAAAAAATTAAAAAATGCTTGCAACTGTAGTTTCTGCTGCAAGTATTCAGTTGCATATTTTCTCACCAAAAGAAATTTATGTATGCAGGCGCGATGGAAACAGGAAGAAAAGGCGAAAGAAGAACTAATTAGCCAAGCCACTTCATATAGGATAGGGCGGTTAGAGGCCGAATCTACAGCTAAATTAAGGGAGGATTTAACAAGATTAAAAGCAGATAATAATCTTCAAAGATACAAAGAAGATATCGAAAAACTTGAAAAGGAAATCTCAATGTTGAGTTCAAAAACTGATTCTTTAAAGATAGCTGCTTTAAAGGGAGGTGTTGATGGAAGCTATGCTGGTAAACTAGCAGATGTTAAAACTCCACCTTCCCAGCACGAGTCTCAACCGCCTTTTATCTCCAAAACGGTCAGTGATTTTCATGGTAGCGGGGGTGTGAAGCGGGAACGTGAGTGTGTTATGTGTTTATCAGAGGAAATGAGTGTCGTTTTTCTTCCTTGCGCACATCAAGTTGTGTGTAAAACATGCAATGAGATTCATGAAAAGCAAGGAATGAAGGACTGCCCATCTTGTAGAGGGCCGATTGAGAGGCGTATTTGTGTACGCTATGCCCGTTCTTGATATGTTTCTTGACTCGGGTTTTGGTTTTTGTCTTCTTCGCAAGATTACCGAATCATGGAATGTTTTTCTTTGTTTCTCTCTCTGTGTGTGTAAGTGTTATGAATGTTTTGGACGTTTGAACTTATGTTATTATGATCGCTTAAAACCGGTGTGTATTTAACAGGTTTTATGTAATAAAGACATGCATGCATCTTTGGCTAGGGTCTTCGGTTATGGTTTTCTTATACATTGTTAGTTTTGACGAGGTTTAGTCGTACTTAATTTATGGATGATTAACTAGAAGGTTCAATGGTGTCTTCAACCTAAACCGAAATAGTCGATTATTAGACAAGTGATTAACTGGCTAGTTTATTTCGGTTCAGTTAACCGAAAATAGGGTTTATCATGTGAGTTAAGTACTTGTAGGTTTAGTTTCTTTTCTTAAACAACAGATGTTTATACAAGAACTTGTGTTCTTTTTGGTGTTTTTACAGAAGTGCTGTTTTGAATTTGTGTTTGCATTTCTAATCACACATCTAATTGCACTTTCACTCACCGACTATGCAAATCACATTTCTTTTTAAGTTGCAGGTTGGTAATTTCTCTCTTAATGAGTTTTAGTTTTAGTTTTAGTTTTATGACTTTTCACTAGTAATGACTTTTAGTTTTAAACTAGTATTAAGCTCCCCGCGTTGACCACCTACACCGAAAAAGCTCTTATTAAAAAAGAAATAAAAAACGGAAATATATAACCGAACGAAAAGTAGACATAAAAACGTTGAACCACGTATGCGAAACGTAAAAAAACATATAAATCAATAAGTCTATCTAGGACCAGTGCATTGCGACGGTGCCGTTGAACAGGGAAAATGAGCTTAAAAACGTTGAACCACAAACGCACGCTGCGATGTGTTAACTTGCAAATTTTATACCGAAACGTAAAAGGGAAAATTTATAAAAATATAAAAAGTATAGGACACAAAAGTTGAAATTAAAAAAATGTTTACATTAAATTGTAAAATATGTAAAAGTATTAGGTTAAAATAAAAAAAATTAAAGAATAAAAAAAAGACAAAAGTTGAGTACAACCCAACTAAACACAATATACAACCCATAATGCATAGCTAACTTGATAATCAATATATAAAATGAGCATACCAAAGTGGTTAGGTCCCAATCATGAATTCTCTTAGATTAAGGTAAGATGAAATTGTATATGAATGTCCATAGAAAGAATTGTGAAACCAAACTGAACTAAAACCATTACTAGTGGTTTGATTTGGTTCGCTTATAAGTTTTAACATTTTGATTTCGGTTTATAAAACTGTAACTAATGATTTGACCTAAAACCATCAAAACCGGACAATAAATGCTCCTAGCTATGTAGTGGACCCAAATTGTAATCGCCCCTTTCATATAGCCATGCTATATATGTGGTGAAACCTAAATTTCAACGGTAGGTTATGAAGAGTACATGTCTCATTACTTCAAAAGCATAATCCGACCCACTAGTAGGGACCATGAAATTGGTTAGGGACATGTGGCAGCATGACGGCAAAGATGTTATCGTCTCCTTTAATATGCGGGGTGTAAAAACCGTATGACCCTTTTATGGGAAATAGTAAATCCTCGCTTCATCATCAATGGAAAACCCTAATTCGAATACTATAAATAGGAGAGAAAATGATGTTCTGTATGCTTTTACATGATATTCACACATGCAATTCAACTTTTACATTATAGCTTCTTCGTTCTCAAACACATACTGATTCTCGTGCCGCAGTGTTATCACAGCAAGCACCACTTCTTATTACTTTTGATGGTTTAACGCGGTTATTGTTTTGTATATCCTTCATCAGATTGGACCTAGTGTGGATAGGAGTTTAATTGCTCAACTGATCTGGTGAATTAGAGGAGTTTTATTGACGTAGTTTCAGTTTCAAAACATGACCAGGATTTACATCAAGAGTTTACTTGGTATATAAATCCAGTTCACATATTCCACCTAGGATTGTAAAAATGCATGTATATCCCATTCATATAGTTTGTCTAACAGTTCAATTTTAAAAATGTTTTGTCCATGAAAATTTGATATTTCTTTTCTTATTTAGTTTTGTTAATACATTTAAAATTTGATATTATTTGTATAATGAGCTTCCTTTTACACCATGCCATACTTTTAATATGAACATTGTCGTTGAAAATAACAGTTAGTTGATTTGTTGGTATTGTCCTTCAAAAAATATTCGTTAACTATATTTTGAAAATTTTAGGATTGTTATTTAGAATTCTAGTAATAGATCGAATCGAATATTCATACAAAAATATTTTCAAAAACGTGGGCCACATTGGTATAACCAAGCCAGTAACCACCTATGAGAATATTATAGACATCAAAATAGTGTGATTAAAATGCGTCGTTTCCTTATTATGGTTGGATTAGAGACTTTTAGATGCGTCTACATAGCTATAACTTTAATTGTTATGTATGGTACCATAGTACCCCTACACTCCACTCAGACTATATGTTATGGGTTTGATTAGGGCATGACCACATCTAGTTGCGCCCCATCTACCATGACACGCATTGGCGGATCTAAATTGGTCCAGTGAGGGTCATCCGCACCCCATGAATTTTTATCTTTTTAGTATATATACATTCAAAACTCGACCGACCCTTAAAAAATATTAGTTACCGACCCCCATGCAATTCTGACACCGACCCCATGAGTCTTTGACATGGACTCTCAACAAACTTTGACACCGTCCCTAAAAAAATCAATTTAACATTTCAAAATTTCACAAATATAGACCTATTATATATAATTTCACATGTTTAAAATTTCTTATAACTTATATACCCAATAGTAATTCAAACAGTTTAGCCCATAATCTCTTTAATTCTTATAAACCAAATTACCAAGCACTTATATTAACTATTTAAAACGATTAAGGTCGTTAATCTATTAATCCAATAATTTAAAAAATTACCTAATTAAACTTTGACGAAATAACTGCTTGACGGTAATTTTGTCGGAGCCGCTACCATTGACCACCCATTTGTTCACTGTTACACGTCTCATCTCTAAAATCCGATTCTAAACAGGCTTAAAATCCTTAATTTAGGAAATTATTTTTAATCTTTTTCTCTATATTTTTGTATTATTTGATTATTTCCTAAATTAAATATTAAATTATTAATTTATGATTAATATATTTGATTAGTTGCTTGAATTTTTGAATATTTGATGAAAATTATATGACCCGACCCGACTTATAAAAAAATTATATATACCAATCTCATAAAAAAATATTATGGGTCCACCACTGATGATACGCCTAGTTTGACCAAAGGGTGACACAAGAAATGTGATCATAGTCACAACGTGAGAGACACTTTTTTTTTATTTTTTTTTATATTTTTAACCAGTAACAATAATTCACATTATTATCTCTCATTTTACTTAGTTGATGATCAAGTCTCATAATACATTTTTACTCACTCACCTCGTCTAAATGACGATCACTTTTTGTTGGTCAAGCGTCTCAAGCGCTTGATATAACACATAGCCTCCTCACATGTGGTGGAATTGTAGTCTCGTACAATGTATATATTGTGTGGTAACATTTTATTCAACACTAGTGTGTTTTTGCAACATGAGTTTATATTTTCGTGATGAAAATGAAATACATTACGGGTAAAACATGTATTAATACTCATAAAACAATTACAAATTAAGAAAACTCCGAAAACAAATAAAATCATCATTACAGAATCAAAGGATATACCAAAGCATAAAATATATAGTACAAAGGTGTCATTCAACCACTTCTTCCTAGGAAAAAAAAGTCTTCCCAAACATACTATGAAATGAAACATATAAATAAAACACAATTATTAAGTTACGTTAAAAAAAAACTACATGTAAAATCCTACATCTAAATTACCTCTTGCTTATATCATACATGTTCTAAAACACAATTCTAAGCCTTCAAGAAATAGAATACCTTTGTTTTCTTGACGACGAACTCGAAGACTTTGTCTGTGAACTACCAGACGTCCCGGTGCTCTTGCTCTCACCGTGACGTTGACCCGTCCCCACCCCCCAAAACCGGTCCAGAATCCTACGTGACCGTGACGGCAGCAACTGTATGCTGCCGCCGCTCGCCACCTCCTTCTCATCCCCATCATTCAACTTCACCCGTGAAGGCGTTCTCAACGACTTCGAACGTAGGGGCATTTTGACCTCCCAGTCTTGTTCCCGGGCCCGGTTGGCACGCGAAGCCTCTTTCATCGCAGCAGTGGCCCGTACCTGCTCGTGGAACAGGATCTGCACCACGGTTCGCAGTGGAAGTCTATCGTTCTGCGCAGCGTGTATGCATGCATTTGCTGACAACCTTTTCACATCAATCAACTCGCAAACTTTTTTCCTTTCAACTTTGGTTAACGTCGGGTGTTCCTTCAAGTAAACATCAACAGCGCGATACATCCCGTCATGTACTGGTCTAGCAGCATCAGGTATCGATCGCGATAACATCACAAAAACATCGAGTGAGAGGTTCGAATCGCGTGCAACTTCCGCAAGATATCCATCGATCAAACGACCTACGATTACGCCTCTACGTGAGCTAACCAAAACCAAATCATTCTTCTCATTTCCCTCAACACTCTCCCGATCAAAAAACCGAACCACAAGCTCCTGCACAAGCTCAACATCATAAACCATGGGTTCATGATGCTCAGACCGAATCAACAGATCACAAACCGACGCTTCGTCGAGCTTCAAACTAATAACTCCGATCAACTCACGACGTACGAATCGATCAACTCCTACGAGAACAGACACCTTGAGCAGTTTCAGCAAGAAACTACATGAACAATTGACTCCATTATCATCTCTCAATAAGCTGATTACCGATTCAATCAATGATCTATACTTTTCAACATGATCATCATCCTCAAATCGATCTATACACTCCGGTAACCACCGCGAACAATACGTCATCAACGCCTCTCCGATCACATCTTCTTCAACTCGTTTCGTCGAAATCACAGCAGAAATTACTCGTTTAAACAGATCGATATCCAATTCACACAGATCTTCAATCCACCAGTCCTTAGGGACCGATCCGACGTCTTTCACGTTGTTGATCGCATCGAGCTTACGATTATACGTATACGACCAGTTAACACACGACGGATCAACGGCGGTTTTCGACGCGATCGACTCGATGCACATCGATGTGATTTCGATATCTTCCGACTGTTGTTGAAGAGCTGTGGTGGTTTGTAGTGCGATAATGGCGTCCTTCCAGCTGCATAGAATGCTAGATTTGAAGAACACATCGAGTTTGAATATTAAGTTGCCTCTGTCGATCTCCTCCGTCATCTCGAGGTACTCCGCCGCGCATCGGACGGCGACGACGGTGTACGGACTGACGGAAACGGTTATTCCGTAACAGAATTTCGCACAGATCTCGAATACGTTTGGTCCTCCCGGGAAATCGACGAGATGAACGTCGGAATTCTCTTCGGTTGCGGTTAATGCAAGCTTCTGCAACCGATTGCTCTTCGATAGCAGCGGAAACTACAACACAAACAAAATCCTTCAGAAGAAACAATACTAACACACACCACTGTAAAACCATTGGAAGCTAGAAACCACTGTATAAGCTCTAAATTTTTATGAAATTTGAAAAGAAATTCTATCGTTAATCGTTACCTTGTGAAGATGAAATTGAACTTCATCGACAATGAGGGTGAAATCCGACGGCAATTCCGACGAAACACACCTGAAATCGTAAGGAAATTCACACACATTGTGTAGAAATATGTTGAAGAGAGAGTGTTGAGGAGTGTTGTAGTGATACCTGACGGAATTTGAATGGTAATCGGAGTGAAATGCGTCAGGTTTAGAGCCAAGCTTCATGAACTTCATGGTGTATGTGAGAAATTGGTGGTGGTGGTGGTGGTTAAGGAGGAGGGTGTAGTTGTGGTTCATTGATGGTGCAATTACGCCGGACTGAAGTATCCAACAACCCTAACACGACAATGCGCCGCCGTGCTCTGCAGCTATACTATCTGCACCACCTATGTTGCTTTTATTTACTTCTAGTTCTCCCCCTTAAATTCACCTTTCAATAATTTAAAAATAATAATAATAAAAGGTCTGGTTATAGAGACACGGTGGATATTTGACAAACACAAATAAGTTACTTTTTGATTTTTTGGAGGGGTAAAAAGACTAAAATATCCTTCAAAAAAGTTAAAAAGTCAAAATTTTTAACTTTTCTGGAGGGGTATTTTGGTCTTTATACCCCTCCAAAAGTCAAAAAGTTACTTTTTTTTATTTTGTCAAACATGGCCACACTGCAGTATAAATCAACACTTTATATTTTTATTCGTATAACTTTATATGTGTCGTATAATTTTATGTGATGTATATAATTCTTCTGACAGCCTATTGAATTTTCTTTGTATTCAGTGTTGAATTCTGCTATATGCGTCGTATGGGTTTATACGGGTCGTAAACGTCTATATGGGGTGTATAGCTCTATGAAAGCCCCGATAATTTTTTCTTATTTTTAATGTTTTCGATCTTATACGTCGCATATGGTGCTATATGAGACGTATATGAGGATGGTGAATTATAATGGATGTGTTAACGTTAGGACCCAAAATAAAACATAATCATGATCAAACCCATTATATCTAAAAACATTCAAATTAGCATTTCATATTTACCATATCTTTATAACGAGACTTATCAAAAAAAAATATGTAACCATAATAAACCATCAGATTTAGAGGTCATCATCTCAACCTCAAATCAATTATTTTATAATTTTTATAAGTGATTATGAGTTAATAATAATTAAATAATATATATATATATATATATATATATATATATATATATATATATATATATATATATATATATATATATATATATATATATAAGTATTAGTTAATTTAATAATGATAGATATAATGAAGCTGATGTGAGAGGTTTTTAGAAAATAAATAAGATTTTTAAGGGGTTGTGTTTTTTTGTAAATTATAAGGGATGTGGATAGAAATGCTAGTGTAAATGCTCCCGTTCCTCATTTTCTATAAGTGTGTGTCACATATTATAATGAAAAATATGATACAACTCGCATAAATTTTTTAATGTTTTTTAAAGTTGTTGTGAGTAGAGGAGATAATAAAATGTAATGATAAAGATATAAAAAAATATAATTAATTGGAAATGAAAGAAAAAATTAATTTTTAATGTAATTATAGAAATGCAGATAGAAAATAAGATATGAATGCTCAATATATGCAAATTTTATCTCTATCTCATAGAATAGAAAAGAAAAATCCAGTGAAAATCACTGCTATTTTTTATACATCTATTGGTTGCTTCGGCAAAAACTAATAATGTTTCTTAACTCAGAGGCACCATTATATTTTAATGAATAACTCAAACATTTAAATCAATTACTCAATATACACAATTTATTATGACAGAAAACTCTTAATTGTTTAGGAAAAGTAACCATATAACACTAGAAAGATTTTTGATACGATATTATTACACATCGGATGCTTGGCACTACAAGTGTACAAACCCTTTGGTACACATTTCAATTAATGTGGAAATTCAGAGAAAATGTGTGTTGTCTGGAAAAAATTATTGATATCTGAGTTGAAGATATTTGTAGATTGAAAGTGAAACGTGCTATCTCGAATTTATTTAATGCTCTACTGCTTAAATATTTGTACAATAAGTGAGTTACATTGATTATCAAAGTATCAATTTAAATCATTAAACAGAACAATGTTTAGTTTTAACATTATATAAAATATAATTTTTACATAGGTTGTAGTAAACGCACACCATCCATTGTTCTACTCATAGGAAATGCGATGAGGGATTAAGCGTGCATATATATATAGGATGGTATATTTAATCTTATTGTTTAAAAATATATTATGTGTTGACAATCATTGTTTAGTAGTACTATCTTTGACCACCACCACCAACTGCATCGTTGTCATCCCCGTCAACACCCTCTACCGTGATACCATCTACACGAGCATCATCACCGTAGTTATCAGCGTGGACTCTATCACCACCATGATATTAACACCGCCACCAAAGTCAATTCCATCAATACCATTCAATACCCATACCGTTTTTGTCACCGCCGCAAGTGTGAAACCATCATCACCATCCGTTTTTTATAATTTAAAATTTATGAATATTCAAGCTATTTCCATGTTTGTGTTTAATATTTATGAATATTCCAGCTATTTCCATGTTTGTGTCAGGTTAGAATTAGCGTAACACAATATGCTACCAGTTTCAGAAAAATAATAAAATTAGTAGGGATTCCCCAATCGAGATATCCTTGTTTCGCCCACGAAATATAAATTGAATTATTAAAAATTTGGAGCGTGAAGTGCAATTAGATCCTAGGGAGGGGGGATTCGAATTACTATTAACAATTAAAAGAATTTATGGTTGGCAAAAAAAGTTAAATTTAAAAATATAAATTAATATTTATATCTATATTATTTAAAAGGAAATTTTAACTTTAATAAGTCAAACTATTATATATTAACCAATAATAATTCATATTATTAATTTAGTCATTAACACTTTCAAATTTCACTTTTGTTGTTAGTAGCATAATTTTAATATATTCACGTTCGATTTGTATTTGTTTTCCACTCGATTTAACTTGTATGTATTTTTGATTTGTTTATAATTATTATTGAAGGTGAAATCAAATAAAAATCGTCTCAGTGTGATTTAGCTTGCATTTTTTCATTTTATTTATAAACAATTATCATAAGTAAAATTAATTTCTATTTAAAATATACAACATAACGTCGTACATTTATCGTTAAAAAAATAATTAAATAAAGGCGTAGCAAATTAGCAATGACTGATTTCCTAAAGTATTGCAGCTATGGCCTCTACACTAGCCCATCTTTTTTCCTTCCAAAACATTATGCCTTTTACTTCTTTAATCCTTCTATTTCTTGTTGAACCATTTTTTTTAACCCACGTGTTACGGAGGGATCATGTCATTCGTATAATTAATGGTATGTTCATGAATTTTGTTAACGCGTTATGACGTTTACATTAATATTTTCAAGTAAATAAAAGAAATATTATAATATTAAGGATAGGTTTTGAAGATTTGAAACGTAATACAACCACAAAATTATATTATGTCTTGTCCGTTACGATTTAGTAATTAAAAAGGTGATTTAAAGTGAAAAAAATTACAAGAAAATGTAAAAAGAAACAAAGTTGGTGGCTTTTGGTCAACGATAGAGAGCAGGAATCGGACCTACATGTTACAATTAAAAGTCAAATGTTTTAACCAAGTCTAACACCATTTTTTATGACAGAGTTATAAATAAAAGTATTTATTTAGAAACAAAGTCGGTGGCTTTTGGTCAACGACATTTGTAAATGAGTATGTATATAATATAGCGAGGCTTAAACACTAATTCGATATAGCCTTTACAAAACATATGTAGTTTAATTCTTTAATCCTTTTACTTTCTAAAAGAAGTAAAATGTTTTATTTATAACTATTATCGTGTTAAATACCTAATTTATGCTATATTTTTAACGTCCTTATGGTGTATTTGGAAGGTTCATAACGATAAAGTTTCAAAAGAAAAATCAAAAGCGCGTTAGTGATCGATTAATCGTGGCTAACATCAAGGCTCTATTGTTTCTTTGGATGAAAACTATAGTGAAAATGGAATATCTTACTTGGAACACGTGGCCTAATTTTATATTTTGATTCTTCTTTCTTGTAACTTTGTATTCTAGCTTCTTGCTAGTTACATAATATTAATAAAGCAACGGGATGAATAGAGAACTTTAAATTTATTAAATTTGGGCCACAAATACTTTTCAAAACTTTTGTTTTGGGGTTTAAATATGTGGAGCATTATCAATTGTTTAAGAGAGATTGTGTGTTTGTGAAAGAGGATGACGGATAGAGGCAGTCGGCAAAGCCGATCTCGGCTATCGTGGCGTGCGACCCTATAACATCGGTGTCATCACCGGTGGCGGCTATTTGGTTTTGTCGCCAACAAACCGTGGTAACCATTGGCCTCCCTGTTGTTGTTAATGTTGGCGATGGTGATGGTGGTCATTGCGATGGCAGGTGGAGATGGTGTTGGCATTGGTTGTCGCTTTGCTTAAGCATGATAAACTAATGTTTGCAGTCACAAATAACCATTGTTTCCAAGCCACTAGCGATGGATATTAACGGTTTTCAAAAAATCATAACTATATCCATGAGTTTTTCTGATAAATTACTTACTGTAGTATAAGAAGTAATTATGTGGTGTATGAATTATTTTAAAAAGTATAATTCATATTAATTTATATTATTAAATATATATGAGAGGGTTCAAATGAGGACTCGTTAAATATGTGAGAACTTCGAGAACTATTATCAGCCAAACATTTAAACCTACATAATATTGCATGCAAATAACATGTATTTTCCATCCCGTTTTTAAAACGTTCATAAGTTTTTTATGATATTTTTTTTTTAAAATTATTCACCATAAAATTCAGTATTTTTTATATTTTCAACGTGTACCATATTGTTATACTTTTAAAAGAAAATCATTGACCATTTATTTACACATGAGTAAATTATTCATTACACTTGTGTAAAACGAATTTCGTAAAAAACAAATTTTTTTTATGAACGAGGGAAACATTTTTGTTTTTTTATTTTTAAGTTATTTTTTGTTTTATATTTTTTATTATTTTTTTGTTATTTATTCTTTTGTCATTAAAAACTTTTTGCTAACATTAGTTTCTTAAGTTAAAAAAAATTCTTATTTAATCTCAATCCTATATATATATTAGAAAAAAGTATGCAAAATAAGTTCACACGTAATATTTGGATGTACAACAATTCATATTGCTAGGTTCAAGCCAGTTAATGAGAGGATGACTTCGCGGTTTCACTCTCCTATTAATTATTATAATTTTTCTAAACTTTTGGATGAAATGTTCATTAAAATAGTGAGACACTAGCAAAAAATACATACATCAATACTAGGGGTGTTCATTTTCGGATATCCGAAATTCGGATATCCGAAAATTTCGGATAGTGAATTTCACTATCCGAATCCGAATCCGAAATTTTGGATATCCGAAATTCGGATATCCGAAATTTCGGATTTCGGATTCGGATATCCGTTCGGATATCCGAAATTCAAAAAAAAGTTGTATTATTTAATAAATTTTATAAAAATAATAGATTTTATTAAAATTTACTTCATATATCCGAAGTTTTTATTAAAACATCCGAAATATCTAAAAATATCCGAAATATTTAATTAATATTTAATATTTTTAATTTTTATAAAATATTTTGGATATTTCGGATATTTCGGATATCCGAAATATCCGAAAATTCTCAAAATCACTATCCGAATCCGAATCCGAAATTTCGGATATTCGAACTTCGGATATCCGAATTTTCGGATATCCGAAATTTCGGATATCCGAATTTCGGATTTTCGGATATTTCGGATTCGGTTTCGGATTCGGATATTTTTGAACACCCCTAATCAATACTCAAATGAGTTACAAGTGAAGATGAAAGTACACTAGTTGGCCCAACCTACCTTTATTTTATTAGATTTATTTTTTTATCCAAATATAAGAATATCTCACCCAATATAGTAGCCACCGACGAATATTTTTCATTATGGATTGGAGTATATGGAAATCATTTTTTTTTTCATATGCTCCAATTTACTACTAGAATTAGGCTTGGCAATCCTAACCCGAAGTCAAGAAAATGGGTTGTTATGGGTCATCTTATTAAAAGGTTGGGTTGATTTGGACTCTTACTTTTTAACCAACGGGTCAGAATGGGCTGATATGTTTTTATGTTAATAGTAATGTGGGTCCAAATGGGCTGATGGGTTCAACAAATGGGTAGTTTTAACAATCACCACCTCAACATGCTACAATCGTGCTCTGTTGCTAGTCTGCTACTGATTGTGCACCTGCTCCGGTAATTACCCTCAATTGAAAAAACTCAGCCCTTCTGAACTAGAGGTCAAGCTATTATCCCTACCGCCATTGTAAGTACCTCCAGTAGGATCACAATCGTTCTAATTTTCACATTACTATGCAGAAATTGGACTTTAATGCTGGTGATTAGTAGTTTTTTTTGTTCGATGAAAGTTGAGATTCTAACTGTTAATTTCATTGTGTTTGGTGATTAATGGAGGTTAGATCAATGGGTTGTTTGGAGAAACTTGTGAACTAATAAATTGTGTGTTAATTTTGTAATTTTTTGAATTGACCCGTGCAGACCCGAACCCATCCTGACCCATTTTGATCCTGAACCCGCTCTGACCCGGACCCGTGTTGACCCGAACCCATCTTGACCCGACCACCAACCCGACCCGACCCGCCCATTTTGCCAGGCCTAATTAGAATGATTGTCTGGGCTACTTTTTTTTTGCATTTTGACACATTAACTTGTTCGTAAATGTTCATAAGATCCACAAAAGAAAATGCATGGATATAAAACTAAACTATTCCTCGTCCGACTCGAGGTATGGTAAATCTAGAGTTGTAAGATGTTCTACAATATCAAATCGGAGTTAGAAATGTGAATTTGCATCTCGAAAACTATGAAAAAAACATAATCATCAAAAATTGGCTCGACTAGAGGATTCGGTACGTGATATCTCATTTTCGTTGTCTTTTAGGATCATGTTATGCAATATAATGCACATACACTATGTTCTTAACTTTTGTATAGTCATAGCATGAACGGTTCACCTAAGTATACCTCATTTTACCTTTAATACATCAAAAGCTCACTTTACATCTATTATTGTTGATTCTTGCACCTTCTTGAGCTTCTTTTTCCTGCTGATCGGCCGTATATGTAAATGTTTTCACAAAAGTTGACCAGGTAGGGTATATCCATTGGTAAGATAATATCCATGTTTGTATTCTTGTCCATTCACATGAAATGGACACTTAGGTCGGTTCCATTCCGTTCGGTGAGAAATAGTAGAAATTGTTGTATAATATTGAATCGTTGTTTGAGTTGGAAGTACCGAAGAACGCATGCTAAAATCACAAATCATTTGAAGCCACCAAGTCGAGTATGATTGTTGGATATGTGATGTTTTTCTTTATGTGCTTGGTACAAAAGCGTAATGGCATGGCTTGTTAGTCGATGTAAGAACTCTTTGATGTGTTTGCTAAAATCACAAAGGTATATTAATGTATTGACATGAAGTCCTTTAAGCCATACATAGATACTCATTATATTCGTTAAGGAGGATTAACGGTTGCAAATTGTTTAACGGTGGATGTGTATTTTTGTAACGTTGTAAAACTCTGATTCATCATCCCGTCTATGTGTATTCATATATTGCTTCAAAATCACCAACGGTGTTTTAAACAAAGATTTGGACACATGATACCTTGCTCGAAACATCACTTCATCGTATTTCAGGTTGTCGATGAAATAGTTGTTCATTAGAACTTCGTGAGCTTTTTCTCGATAACGTGGCACGTTATCTTTTCTTTTTTTAATGGCGAACTTATAAGTTGTACTATTCCTAAATTTACACCATACTTTTGCCTATAATGGGATTTGAACCCTTACTTGAAAGAGCCACCACCAACACCTTGATCGTATATATCAAGGCTGGTCGGGTCTTCAAAAAACACATGTGAGCGGTTCGAGACCGTATTTAAACAACATCCAAATTTGTAACATATGTTATGGCTTTCACTAAACTTTACCTTGAATCCTCTCAATGTCATATTTTATTCGTACTCCAGATTTCCCATTAACAAGTAACACAATATTCAAAACAGATACAACAATTCTTGTTAAGAAAATATATATAATTTGCTTCCCCGTTCGCTATACGCAATGAATTGGTTAAGGACAGTGAATGGAACATGATGATTAAACCTTGTAGATTCCTGATGGGTCAGCATTCTGAACTATCCATGGATGCTCAAGAAGCTTGTGTAAAGGCATTCGCTTTGAAGTTTCTCTAACAAGCATCTGTGTTTTTGATAAAAAAAAAGTTGTACATAATATAAGATTCTAAAATCTATATATAAAGGCAGTCGCTTTAAAGTTGTCTAACGAGCGGAGTGTGATGTGAAGAACCTGACTGATTAGATCCTTGGCAGCTGAGGAGACTACTGGCTTTAAAGGAAACTTCAAATCTACTAGCAAAATCCTGCACAATGAGATAAATAATCACTCTAGATACCTGATAATTAGAAAATGTGTAACATGGTGATGACAATTCGATTTGTTTACCTAAGAATTCAATTCTGTAACATGACATCAAGATTATTATTATTGGCAATTTGAGTCATTATTTTGGTTGTGTTTTATCTTTAACGCGTCTAAAATTAACAAAGTTAGCCAAGTAGGGAATTGGTCAAATGTCCCCTAAAATCAACTTCAATATTGACACTAATTATTGATTAAAGAAAACAGAAGTTTGAACACCAAAAGGTTTTCAGATCAAACACTGCATCAAACACTGGCTTTGATACAACCTCTCCATTTTTTTACAGTCACTAGGGGCTGTTTGGCAACATTTTAATCAGCCTCTTAATGGTTTAAATGTCTGAATGGTTCAGCACTTAATGGTTCAGACTGTTTGTTTCGCGAGCAAATGTCTGAATGATTCAGACATTTGCCTCTGAATGGTTAAGCATTATGCTAGTGCTGAATGGTTAAGAGGTCTAATACTGAATGGTTAAGACCTCTAGTCTGAATTGGTCAGATATTTGCATTTGAATCGTTATACGATATACTAGCTCTTAATGGTTCAGACCTCTTAATGATTCAGCACTTAATGGTTCAGACCTCTTCTCATTCAAAAGTTGCCAAACAGCCCCTAAATCCATTTGTTTTAAAAATTGCATTACCTTCTATATGTGTCCGAGTGTTCTTTTGCTTCAAAGGGAGGAACACCATAGAGGAATTCATAGCATAGAATACCGAGACTCCATATGTCTACACTTGCATCATGTTCAGCACTCTCCACTGTGATTCAACTATTTAATTAGAATAAAAACAAGCTTAATGATTTAAGTTTAGTATTTAGACAAATGTGCTTTACCCATTTCTGGTGGAAGATAATCTAGAGTACCACACATGGTCTGCCTGCGATTGAATGTATGCACAGACCAACCAAAATCAGCAATCTTAAGTTCACCCTGAAAGAGATAATAAGTCCACTTTGTGTCAGCCAAATCATTTGTCAAACATGAAGCAGAAAATAAACTATACAATATGTGGTTATAGAAGGTTACCTGTGCACCAATCAAGAGATTCTCCGGTTTAATATCTCTATGAATAACATGCTTCCCATGACAATATATAAGTGCCCGCGCTAAGGAAGCAATATACTGTTGCAAAAAGGATTAATATTAGTTAACCATTTACATCGATTTTGGGGGTCTATCTTTATATCTCAAGCAAATAAAACCTATAATCACATTCTTTTCGACTCAAATTATATAAAGCGATAAAGCTAATAGCAATATGAAAGACTTACAGTAGCAGCACGTCGCTCACTGAAGTGCTTGCACCTTTGCAACTCCTTGTAGAGTTCTCCTTTGGCAGCATATTCCAAAATCAGGTAGACTCTTTTCTGTAAAATTGGTGTTTGTATTATACTATTATATAAACCATGTTGCAGACCTTAAAGAAAACAGCAAGATGGAAGGAATTCATACCTGATCATAGAAGTAGCCATAGAGTCTTAGGATATTAGGGTGTCTAAGATGGCTTTGTATTTCGACTTCACGGCGAAGTTGGTGCTCCACCTGAGATTGTTTAAGTTGGCTCTTGAAAAGCACCTTCAATGCAACAATATGGTTGCTCTGTTTCAAAAAATACAAATATTGTTATACAACAACATCAGATGTACTTATTGAGATGAGATATCAACAGTAAGATTATTGACAGGAAATTCGACACAACAATTCAGATAAATCCACAATATAGCTAAAACCGATTACGAAAAGTACAAAGTTTGGAACTATGGGTACACACAGTCACCATTAAACTCACAACCATTGTTAATACTTAAGCATTGAACTGAGATTTAATATACTAACCCTCTTTTCCCTAGCTATATAAACATGACCAAATTTCCCCCTTCCGAGTGGCTTCCCGATGTCGAAATCATTAAGCGTCCACCTCTTCTTCTCTGTTGCTGCCTCTGTAGAACCCTGTACAAAACACCACACACACACAAATCAACAAACATTTCACACATTACTCATACCACTTCCAATTTAAACCAAAACAGATCCAATTTCAACATCTCATCCTTGTACAAAACAAATCGACGAAAACAAACACGACATCATCATCATCATCATCAACATCATCATCAACAACAACATCAAATAAAAACCTAACGATTTCTCATAACTCGTAGCATGTAAATAAAAACGAGCCCTAACACAAAATTAGAAACCCTAGGGTCGTCTAAAGGCGATAGAAATGAGAAATCGATTGATCGTATGTGAAGGAGTAATGATACCTTTTGTGGAACGTGTGTTTCTGTAGCGATTGCCATGAGAGGATGAAGGATTTTAGAGAGAGAAAACTGGAGATTTAGAGAGAGAGAGATTGAAACAGAGGCAAGAGTATAACGGGAGGGGGGATGCAAATTGGTTTGAATAAAGAGGGGCAACGGAGGATCTGCTTTCTCTCTCATCAATTGTACAACGGTCATATCATATTAATGGAGGAGCGTTTTTTGAAAATTTTTACACTACCTACCCCCTCTATTTTATCATCTTTGTAATTCGATACCGTACGGAAAAACACTGATACTGAAAACGAGTGAAAGTATAAACTGAGTACTATATCGATTTTGCCCGGTATCAATTGATATTGGTATCAATGAATATACTGGAAAATATTGAAAGCGAATGGGTGTTGATACCGAAAACATGGGAAATGGATACCGATTCTAGTACTGATATTCATTTGCTCAGTACTTGGTAAAAATATTCGTTTCTCTAACTTCTATATCTTAAGAAGTACATCATAATTTTAAGATTTTAATGCAAAAATAAAAGGTTCAAGATGTTTTTATTTTGAGAAAGGAGTTATTAAAGTGGTTTTTATTTAACGGTTAGTTAAATTGGTAAAATATAAGTGGTACATTTGTTACACTTAAATCGACTTGTAATATTTAAACCTTTCTACCATGAACTTCAAGGTTCAAATGCTCTTGAGTGGTACATTTGATCATACGAAACTAATTTTAATCAAGAGTTAATTTTAATCTGTTGCTTCTTCTTTTCCGGC
Source organism: Flaveria ramosissima (assembly GCA_025215565.1). Classification (NCBI taxonomy): domain Eukaryota; kingdom Viridiplantae; phylum Streptophyta; class Magnoliopsida; order Asterales; family Asteraceae; genus Flaveria; species Flaveria ramosissima. The sequence goes on from CM046038.1 coordinate 54,148,509, forward strand.
TCTTTAGACCAATATCAATTCCAGGTGCATATTCAATTCGTGCATCAGCAGTTTCTTTTTCTTTCTCCTTGCTCTGTTCTAGAGTAGTCCTGACTATGATGTAGTATAGGGTAATTATTTTTTTCAAAATATTAAGAACATCAATTTACCTTCAAAAGTTTTATAAGTTGTTTCAATTTCAGTCCAAATGTTTTATTAATTATTTCAATTTTATCCAAAATAATAAAATTTTTGGAGTGGAACAAAAACAATATATGAAACTTTTAAAGTTAAATTAATATTTTTTATCTATTGAAGGAAAATAATTACTTCAGTCAAATTTTAGAAAGTAATATTGAAATTAACTCTTTCAATTTGGCACTTCATTTTGTATTAACTACGAATTTCTAGAATCCACATGTGATAGGGCATAGCTTTAAATCACTATAAGAGAGAGAGAGAGAGAGAGAGAGAGAGAGAGAGAGAGAGAGAGAGAGAGAGAGAGAGAGAGAGAGAGAGAGAGAGAGAGAGAGAGAGAGAGAGAGAGAGAGACTAAGGGGTTGTTTGATAGTATCTGAAATCAGCCTCTTAATGGTTCAGATGTCTGAATGATTCAACACTTAATGGTTCAGACTGTTTGTTTCACGAGCAAATGTTTGAATGGTTCAGACATTTGCCTCTGAATGGTTAAGCATTATACTAATGCTGAATGGTTAAGTGGTCTGATGCTGAATGGTTAAGACCTCTTATCTGAATTGGCATGCATTTACCTTTGAATAGTTAACCGATATGCTAGCTCTTACTGGTTCAGACCTTTTTCTTAGTTCAGCACTTAATCATTCAGAAATTGTCAAATAGCCTCTAAGTGAATGAAACTTACCAAAATGAGGTCCCAATAATCCATTTTACTTCCATAAGGATAAAAGAATGTGTATGAAAAGTCTTGTATTTATATTTTAAAACACAAGTGGCTTCATTTTGATACATCGGTTAAGTTTAGAGATAAATTGGAAGCCAATAGCCCTTCAAATCTATGTAGTTAGATTTTGGCCACAAGGTTAATAGTTAATACTTACATTATCATCCCCTAACGGAGTTCATTTGTGTTTGTTTATAATTGTATTTTTTCCGTAAATTGTTTCTAGTATAGAGCCTGCTTCATTGCCTTGACTTGATCTGGGTAAGTCAAAATAAGGACTTTGCTTTTTCAAATCCCAAAGATCTCAAGTGATTAGACGATGCTAGGATTAGAACCTGTAGTCTTCAGATATGAGCCGATGAGTTGACCATTCCTCCACCTCGCTTCATCCATTCCCATTCCAAAAAGGCATTTTTCGATCTGAAGGTGTGTTAAGCATATAGTCATTGTGGTTACAGCCGGGTTCTATTTCCGATCGGACTAAGAACCTTCAGTCTAAGAAACCTGTTTAACTTCTCCCACTGTCATGGCTTTTTCGACCGCGGGGTGGTATGATTCCCGGGCCCTCTCCTCCATTGGCAAAGTATAGTGGAGGCCGGGGGGGGGGGGGGGGGGGGCTCTTCTTTTTTTGGTCGGTAGTGTTAAATTTTAGTCCAGTAATGTAAATTTTTTGCCCGGTAGTATAAAATTTTATATAAATATCGAGTTCGCCCCCCTAAAATATATTAATTTCGTCTCCGCCCCCCTACGAGAATGTTCAAGCTTCGTCACTGCTCTCTTTGTTCCGCCCGCTGGCCTATTGGGATATAGCAGCCCGGGAAAACGCTGACAACAACAGAAAGGAAAGGGGTCCATATAGCAGTTGCCTCTTATTAATCATCCATACATACATCTTACATAGTTTGCCACCCGGATCTCTTAAATAGTCCCATTACTCCTTACCATCACGATGCCTACTTGAAAACCATAACTACATCTTCATGTGTAAGTATGTAACTATGATTTATGGTTAGATTTTTGTAGGGTTAATTATGTACAAAAACAAGTAACAATGCAACATTGCCCCTCAAAACGTGGAGCCTTTATGGAAGGAAATTTTTTGAAGAGATTAATAAAGGAAACAAAGAAAATGGATGAAATTTTGAGACGAAACAAACAAGAATGCAAAATGTCAAAATTGCTACAGAAAGAGGCAACAAAATCACCGATTACAGGCTCAGAGGGGTCGCAATTCATCTGATTAAAGAAGCTTTTGTGAAGAATTCATGTAAAGATTCATCCTTTTTAGGTGGGTATGAAATAATAATCAACCCACAGAGTCAAACATGAACAATAAAACGATAGCGGTTGCAATCGACAGAGATAAAGGAAGCCAAAGTGCATTGAAATGGACCGTTGATCATCTTGTTCGCAAGGGCCAGATTGTGTATTTGCTTCATGTTAGGATCAAATCACCCTTTTGTTTCTCACAAAGTAATCTTTCTCTATACATACACACATATGTATACAAAAATGTTAGGTTAATTTGGTTTCTTTAATCGGGTATCTTCCAATTATGAGATTAATTTTGAATTTTGGTGTCACATATTGTAATTTGAGGATACAAAATTGAGTATGGATTTTGGCAGCAACTCAATAACAATTGTTCATTTGCAGCTTTTGTTATTAATTCCCTTGTGAGAATCCTTAATATATATGTATTAGAATGCTTAAATCCATACCAATTTTGATATTAAGAAGCTATATATTTGACTTCCAAAGTCAAAAGTCAGTTCTTCATTGCTAGGGTGGTATGTAGACATGTAGAGTATTCAAACTAATGCAGGTTATTTGCAGCCATAATGTCATCTCCATACAGATTTTGACCTCTAAATTATTATTATTTATATTCAAGTATGAATTTTTGTTCTATATTGATGGTTGCTTAGAGTTTAGATGCATTTGTTATTTGAAAAAAAAATCCCATTTGAGTATTCTTGTTGATAAATAATTGTGTGATTTAAGAAATAATATGTAACAGTTATGGTTTCCTATGCTATGCAGAACCACATAGAAATACTGATTTTAGTGAAGATGCATTTACGATAGACAGAGATGCACAACTCAGAGAGTTGTTCCTCCCTTTCAGATGTTTTTGTACCAGAAAAGAAGTTAGTTTTATTGACTTTTAAGTTTTATCTCAGTTTTAACTTTAAACCAAATGTCACACTTTGTGATTTGTAAATCTATTTTGGCTTCATTTAACAGATACAATCACAGGAAGTGTTGTTAGAGGATACAGATGTTGTCAAAGGGCTAATGGAGTTTGTCACACGTTCAATAGTCGAAGTTTTGATCATTGGAACCCCTTCAAAAGGCGGTCTTCTCAAGTATGTGCGTTCTTTCTCATAAATTTACATTCTTACGGTTTCAACAACTATGACTTATTAAATAGTTTAGAAACTTAACATGATGATAATGTTTCATGCAGGAGATTCAAAACAAGAGATATTCCAGCAACTATATTAAAAACAGTGCCCAATTTCTGTACTGTTTATATCATTTCAAAGGGAAAGATTTCAGCCACAAAAGCTGCATCACGTCAACCACCATACGTTTCTCCACTTCGTACCCTAGCACCACCCGAACCAAAAACGATGCCATCTGATGCTTCGTTTGAGAAAATACTACCAATGAGTGCCAAAGGTTTTTGTTATACTTTTACATTATCATTTATAATTATGGTTTTTATAACATAATAATCATTTTTATTAATTCTGTTCCATCAGCGATGCCCATGCCTAGAAAGTCTGTAGACTCGTTTCACTCCAGGCGTTCCACGGACTCATCTCTAAATAGCTGGTCCAATGACTCAAAGATAATGAAGTATGTTATATTGTTATTATGACTACTATTTAGTATTACATGACATATATTGATAGAAAAATTAAGAGACCATTTGGTAGATGTGACAAAATGGTGGGTTAGGCAACGGGTCAAAATGGATTTACATAACATTTATGTAGCAAATATGATTACAAATACTTTATAAAATTTAGTTGATTATTTTTATTGAAAACAGGTCGACTTTCACCAGTAGTAGGAGAGTTCCAAACGGTAAACCTTACGGAGAACTACTCCCACCGGATTCTAACGTTTCTTTTGTGAGCACTGGCAGAATGAGTGTAGACAATGTGTTTCCTTCATTTGAAAGTGAACTATCACCGGTACGCTCACGGACTAGTTTCTCAGAACTCGATAACCAAGGTTTTGATTCGTATCCGTTGGAGCGCAGATCAGTTGATGTAGTATACTCCTCATTAGATAGTCCTAGAACATCTTCATCATCAAACACGGTACTAAATTTGTATCCTCTTATATTCATTCTTGATATTGTGTTAAATAATCAAATTTTACACTCTAGTTATCAGATTATGACAACTTCAAACCACAAGTCACATTCAAATACTATTTGCTACCGTGTATTTGCTAGACATCTGTTTTGACTTTTGACAATGGAATATCATATAATCACTGTTAAAATACACCCCTAATATTATGAATCTTGTGGAGATCTCAGGAAGACGTCGAGGCTGAAATGAGAAGGCTAAAGCTTGAACTCTCAAGAACCATGGAAATGTACAGCACAGCGTGCAGAGAAGCCCTCACAGCGAGACAGAAGGTACACTAACTAACTAACTAACTGATTCATTTGACTTACTGTTAGTTTGACCTCAAAAATAAAATTACCTCATTGTGCAGGCTATGGAACTCCAAAAATGGAAACTAGCAGAAGAACAAAAGATAGAAGAGTCGCGTATAATAGAAGAATCTGGTGAAAAAGAAAACAAAAAGTCAACCGAATCCGAAAGAAAGGTCAACACCAATGCCTCTATCTCCCTATATGATCCCAGGTATAGAAGGTACACCATTGAAGAAATTGAAGAAGCAACAGAAAATTTCTCAACCGCCCGTAGAATAGGTGAAGGCGGTTATGGCCCAGTTTACAAATGTCATTTAGACCACACACCAGTTGCAGTTAAAGTCCTCAGGCCCGATGCAGCCGAAGGAAAATCACAATTTCAACAAGAAGTTGAAGTGTTATGCTGCATAAGACATCCTCACATGGTTCTTCTTTTAGGAGCATGCCCTGAACACGGGTGTTTAGTATACGAATACATGCAAAACGGAAGCTTAGAAGATTGTCTTACAAGAAAAAACAAAATCCCACCACTTTCTTGGCAACATAGGTTCAGAATAGCAGCTGAAATATGCAGTGGTCTTCTTTTTCTCCATCAAAACAAACCTGAACCCATTGTGCACCGCGACCTCAAACCAGCTAACATTTTGCTTGATAGGAACTTTGTTAGTAAAATATCCGATGTTGGGTTAGCCAGGTTGGTGCCACCGTCGGTTCAAGACTCTGTGACTCAGTACCTTATGACTTCTGCAGCAGGGACATTTTGTTATATAGATCCTGAGTACCAGCAAACAGGAATGTTAGGTGTGAAATCGGATGTTTATTCTTTAGGGGTGATGTTTTTACAGTTGATCACAGCCAAACCGCCGATGGGTTTGACCCATCATGTTGAAGAGGCTATAGAGAATGGAACTTTTGCTGAGATGTTGGATCCACTGGTGCCCGATTGGCCCGTTGAAGAGGCTTTGGGCTTCGCTAAGTTGTCTCTTCGTTGTGCTGAGTTAAGACGAAAAGATCGGCCTGATCTTGGGAAAGATGTTATGCCTGAACTTGAGAGATTGAGATCACTTGCTGATGAGAGTGTACAATATTCTGTGTTCGCTTCATCTGCATAAGCGGTCAACAACGGTCAACTGTCTTAAGTCTTTTTTGGGGCATTAGATGCATTGAAAGGTACAAACTTTTGTTGGTCCTAATGAATTTGTTTATCTGGGGTCATAATTGTAGTGCAATTAAGCTGTTTTAATGCACATTTTGGGTTTGGAAGTAGGAGTGCATTTAGGTGATTGTATGCATATTAAAGATGAACAAAGTCTTGTAAACCTTTTCAATTTGATCTTGTTGATAACACAAACAATCTGTTTAGGTTGCATGTTGTTTTTATCATGATATGATTGTGTGTTTATTGATGTAAATTCTTGAATCAGGGTCAATGCGAGTGCATATATGTGTGTACACACACATCTATAAGCTCACGTTCAATACAAAACCAAACACTTACATATAATGCTTGATGAGATATAGTGGGAGGGAGAAGATGTGGTTATATAATTGTTTTATGTGTCACAGTTAAAGCGATTGATATCAGTGCTGTAAAAATCGCTAGGCGCTAGTCGGCGGTGAGATAGCGACTAGGGATTACGGTTTGGAGATTTTTAATTTTCAATTTTTTTTATATATACACACATTTTTACATGTAACTTTTATAAATATGTTAAGTTTAATATAAATATTAACAAATCTGGCCGTAATTTTGAATTTTTTGCTGGAATTTTTAAAGGTCGTTGGAATCTCGCTGGATTCCGGGAAAATACCAATTAGAGGCCGATTAACAGCCAACTAGGGCCGGATGTATTCCTGATTTAGACTTGTGTGACCGATTAGCAATTTTTGGCTTCAATTAGGGAAATCCAATCGGTGCATCACCGATCACCGACTAGTCGCCGATTAATCGGCCGACTAGTTCGATTTTTGCAACACTGTTTGATACGTATGTTTATATTGTTCTCATATGATTATGTCTTAAATTGGATATATGTGTGTGTGCACACAAATACACATATGGGCGTTTATTATAGAACTTAAGTAGAGAATTGTAAAAACCTTATAAACATTTTTTTCTATTGCTTTAAATGTTATAACTAATGTAATACTCTAGTCGCAAATTTTCTTTTATCTCTTTCTTTTCCATATCATATGATCAACGTTATGACGTGTGAAACTGTATAGACATATTATGATGTAATCATGATTCATGGAATCTTATATAACTTTAATTAGGAGTTGGTTAAATGTAGCCACTACTACTTAATGTATCCTTTTGTTGATTTTAATTTCTATTTTTTAAATATTTGCGTACACACTAGTATAAGATTTAAAAGCCTGTATACCTCTTTGTATATGCCACATTCAAGTTTTAAAAGCCTGGAATCACTACTGTGAGTCTGTGACACAAAGGTATGATGAGTAAAAACAGAGAATATGTTAACTGACCTTTGATTATCAGGGGAATTAAATGTTAATATTAGGGTTAAAAACAAACCAAACGTTTAGCGAACAGTTTGTGAACCATTCGACAGGATGTTCGTTCGTTTAATAATTGAACGGACACGAACAAGAAAATTTCGTTTATGTTCATTCGTTTATGTTCGTGAACGTTCGATAATTTGTTCGTTTACGTTCCTTTGTGTTCGTTCGTTTAAAAGTTTTATTTGTGATAATTATGTTAAGTACTTATTTATCCTTGGTAGATATTACATAATGTTTGTGTTTTTAATTATTAAATCAATATTTGAGAGTTTTAGGAATTTTCGTATGTGTTCATGAATAGTTTGTGTGTTCACTTTCCTTCGGTAAGTGTTCGTGAACAGTTCATGAACATATTCATTTTCTTAACGAACGAACAATAAATCTCGTTCGGTAGGCGTTCGTGAGCAGTTCATGAACAACTTATTCCTTAACGAACAAACGCGAACAAGACCCCGTTTATATTCGTTCAGTTTGTTTACATGCCTAGTTAATATACAAACCGCCTACGAGAGTAAATCTAAACAACAGAGGAACTGGTATTCTCTTTATGATATGTCCTTTTTGTACGATAGAAATGGAGTGGACCATGTTTTTGGCAACTGTGGAGTCAATACTTCGATGAAGGTCGATAGTTCCTTAGGTGGAGCTCTTGGATCCGAGCAATGTTTTTGCCGTTCAAAAAAAAATTGTTCTCCCAAAACGAGTAAACAATTATGTTTATGACGAGAATTTAGTTATCCATTAGTGTTATTAATTACATCTCAATTATATTTTAGTTTGGGATAACTTTATTATTGTCTAATAAAAAAAGGTTTTCATCGCCAATTGTCCTTCTATTGACCCCACATTTTTGTCACTATCTGTTTTTTTCTAGACATTCTTATATTATTTTTCACTCCAAAAATGTATTATAGTAATTTTTCTCTCATCCATATTTTTTATAATCAACCTATCTTTTCAAAAATAGATGTATTAAAGAAATTAAAAATCACATCTTTTTATCAAAAAAGAAATAATAACAAAATTAAAATTTTATATAATATAAAATTTTCTAAAACACTAGATCTGTTTAAAACAAATATTTTAAATCAATTTTTTAAAATAATTTTAAAAAAGTGAAATTTAAAAAATCAGTCTTATTACAACAACCATAATAATTACAAACTAGAGTTTTTAATAAACAAAATTTTTATAAAATATAATTTCTTTATACAAAATCTTAAAACGAATGTTTAAAAGTGAAACTATTTACATAAGAGAATTAAAAAATTAGTTTATTTCTTGAACTATTACATATATATAATTCTAATCAGATCTTATATTAAAATATTGTATTGCAACTCTTCTTGTTTATTACTAACTATAATCCGTTTAATGAATAAGTTTATACCTTATATATCTATCTATCTCTATATCTTTTTGTCTGTCCGTCCATCTATCTATTTATTTATAATAAAAAAATAAGATGAGACGTGACATAATTGTAAGCCTTATCATAATAACCTTCTCAATTTTCTCTACATTTATAATAATATTAAATACTAGTAATATTACTCGTACCATTTTCAAATTAAAAAAATATAAAATTTAATAAATTAATAACCTATTTTTTATTAGAAACACACTTTTTAAAAACAAAAATTTTATTAAATACAGAATACAATTAACTTCTTTTTAAACAAAATCATTTTTCTTAAAACAAATTATTTAAAAACCAAAATTATTTTATAAAACAAAAGTTTAAGAAAAATATATTATTATTTATTTACTTAAAGTAGTTATTTATAGGTGATTATAATCATATTTTATCTTCAAGTATGATTTTATAATTTATAATTTTTTATTATTAATTATTTAATATTTTATTTAAAAAGGAATATATATCTCTCAAAACGTCATATTATTAACGGCATGCGTGTACGTATGCTCAATGTTATTTGTTTAAATCGTTTTCTTAAATGCCGTGGATTTTTTTCCTTTAAAAGATCTTATATTACATATGATTTGTGGCAATCTTAATCAAAATATTAATACTAATAAATACAAATTTAAATCTTAATAAACTGTAGCAGATTTGATTTTCTAAATTAGTGACAGATCGATCAAGAAATTTCGTTAAGAGTAAAAAATGTATAAAAATATCTAATTTTATTAATTTGTTTACCGACGGATTAACAAATCATTATTTATAGCACTTACCTAAATAATAAAAATTAAGAAGATTATTAGATTCTATGTAAATGTAATTTATTATATGTGTTTACACAATGTAAAAATAGATGTAGGTTATAAAATAAATAATTTAGTTAGACATATTAGTGTAAAAAGCAGGACCACTTAAACAAATATAAGGATGACTATAAGAACAAACGTGTTGCTAGAGTTTGTCTTTTTATGAATAATATGAAGAAACTGACGTGATATTTGTAACCACAAATCTAACTAGTACGTATGATGGTCTCTGATAGGTGCAAATAAATGCGACTTTTGTGTGTTTTTTCTTGTAAAACCACCATTTCCCTCGTTCTTATCCAAGCTCCAGTACGCATAAATCACTATGTCTTCAAGGTCTATCGTATAGACCCTCGTCATATAAGGTTGTATCCGTCTATTGTCGATAAAAGTTGGTGAGGTCACATGTTATATAAAAACAATTACATTAAATCATAGAATAAAAAAGAAAAAAAGTTAAGAACAACTAATAAAATTACAAAGAACTTGTAACATAATAATTATCAAAGTTGAGTACTTTGTTATTTCTCTCATGGTTTTAGGTCTGCACTTAATGATATGCAAAACTCGAAATGTGATTAATCGTTTCTTTAGCATTTTCAAATATCTTTACTTACACTTGTACATACATGTAAAAAGTGTTATAGCAAAACTGAATTTTAAATTAAGGATATGGCATCTGCTAAGCAAAATTGGTAAGTCCTGATCGAGAATAACTTATTTTTGGTTAAATCCATTGATTCCCGAATTTCCGATTAGCTAGAAAACCATCGATGCAATGGCTGAAATTTAATGTAATGTTAAAACTATACTAACAAACTAAAATAATTGTTGTTCAAAAAAAAAAAAGAACAAAGCAAAATAATTATTGACACATTTCATATTATCATAATTATTTTGTCTTATGTGATATGTTTATAATCATTTTGTCACATGTCACTATCATATCAAGTCAACTCTTTAATGATAACATTAAATGCTAATGATGTTGTATATTTTTTCTAAATTATTAAACAAATATTTAATAAATAAAAAACATGTTTTTTATTTACAAACATAATTTTAATGAAAATCATTTTTTATAACAAATAAAATGTTTAAAAAACAATTTTTTATAAAAATATTATTATTGTTTTATTACTTGAGATAGTTAGTTATACTTAAATTTCAATTATATTTTATCTCAAATAGTAATTTTATAAGTTATAGATATTGATTAGTAGCTTTTAATATAATATTTAATTTCAACCCGCGTGATACACGGGTTTCTATACTAGCCTATACTAATAAATTAAAATACTTATAAGACACATGTCATGTTTATACACTATCCACCTACGATTTGTACATGTGTCGCTACTAGAATAAAAGTTAACTATTTAATGACACATTAAATGTTAATAATTCTTTATATACATTCCAAATTATAAAACAGATGTTTTGGTATATTAAAAACATGTTTTTTTAAAACATAATTTTTTTAAAATCAAAACGTTAGGAAATATGAAGTTCTTTTTAATACAAAGAAATTTTAAAAAATTAAATTGTAAAAAAAGTATTTTAAAAAATTTGGAGTATTAAAAACAATTTTTTAAAGTAAACGTTTATTAAAGATGGAGGTTTGACAAAATATTTCTATTGTTTTACTACCTAAAGTAGTTAATTATAAGTATTTCAATCATATTTTATCTCAAAAGTTATTTAAAAATAATCATTTTATTAGTTTTAATTTAAAAATTCATTGTAATATTAAATCATATAATATATAAACTTTAAAAATTGAGTTGTGAATATTAAAAAATCAAGTTTTCGACTATTAGGATATTATTATCATATTAAATATTAATTTATTATTTATAAAATATTAACAAATTTGTAAAGTTTGACTTAAATTGAATTTTCATTTATATTGTTTAAAATAAAAATTAAAAATTAAGATTAAGTTTGAAAAGTTTGATATAATTGATTTTTGTTTAAAATAATAGGTTTATTATGATTATAACACATAAACAAATTGTTGGTGACCATCCTAAGAAAATACCATGTGACAAATAAGTTAGTCTTTTGTTAATATGTATAGATGTATAAATTATTTATCGATTATCGAAACAAGTGATAATGCATATCTTCATAACGTTAGAAAATGACTAATTACATGAAAATGTTTTTTCTTTTAAGGATCTTATCTTTTTTATTTTATAAATATTTGAATATCCTAATTAGACATAGTTTTATATTTGTATTTAATTATACGAATCTTTTTTCTTAATTTAAACACGTTACCAAGTTGAAACATCAAAATAGAAACTATCACCTAACCTTACCGATTAACTCATCAAAGTCATACATTAACTTTGACACATTTATATTCAACACGTTTCTATTGGATAATTCCTTTCTTCTACGATTCAACTAACTATTGCAGGTTTTGTTGTGGAGGTTTTCTCATCAATCTGTTTCTTTCTGAAGGGGTTGGGGGTACGGTCCCGGTTGGGAAACGGATAAATAAGTCCGATTAAGATAACATCTATCATCCGAAGTAGGGTCGTACATTTGTCGTTTAAAAAAAATTATTGCACATTACCAGTGTAGGAGTTAGGAACCGACTCGAGATTGGGGATCAAATTACTCAACTGTTAACAGGATAATTCCACGAGTAGTAGATGAATTAGCGTTGATTCCTACGACACAAAACATTGTTAGCCTTGTCACAAAGGGTGATTCAAGGGTTTTTTTTATAACCTGACTCTGATGTAAGAATCAATATATATTCCGCCACAAAAAACAAGAGTGGGGGATTGAATGGTGTTGAGATAAGTGTGAGGAAAACATGCATTACATTAAATAAAATTCTTCTCCCTTATTCATCACAAACGTACTAGCACATAGAGTATGTTATGTTAGTTATTTATGTGATCCACTGTAAAAGTGCACGTGCGTCGTAACGTCGGTCTTTCTTAACAGGGTTGATTCAGTCTGATGCCTACCAGTGTTATGGCTCTAATCCGGACCAGGTCTAATACATTAATATGGAACCGTACATATATCTTAAGACCATTCAAATAGGTTCGGCTAAATATCTCTGTCCCTTATCGGATCTCATGTCCCTTATCGGATCTCATGTCCATATTCTTTTGGGTGTTACCTGTTCAACATATGAATATGATGTCATTTCTTACTAATAATCTCAAACGAATCACAATCTTATAATCAAACCTTTATAAACAATACAACATATATACATTTAAATGAAAAGAATTATTATTTGCAAAATACTAACATCACAAGTTTTATACGAATAGTAGCATTCATCTTTCATCTCCATCCCAATACTCTTTCATTTTCGGTCCAGTCGGTCCATCTTCTCCATAAACTTCATCCGGAAGAATCTCCGACAAGCTCTCAATAGCAGATCCCAGAATCCCCAATGAATTTTCTAATTTTTCAAGCTCAATTCCAATCTCATACATTATTTTTGGACCCCATTTTCTCGCGTAGTTTAACCATGGCGGCTCAATTACAGAGTCAATATATTCAGCCGCCATGATTGAATACGCGACTCCCACATCTAAAAACATATCACTTTTTGCAGTATCATTTCTTATCCCAACCACATCAGTCCCTTGGAGCACAGTTCCAGGGGCATGATACGTTGCGTGACCATGAAACGACGAATACCCTATAAAATTATTAGTTCCATCCTGAAACTCAAGAGATGTGGTATCTACCCACGTCCCTCCACTATGTTGCGCAAAATAAACGCGGTATAACACACCATTAAAATTGCTTATTCTCATAGTAACATGTTCCCAATCACCTATATGTTCTCCTATCCTCCCTAGAGGAACATCAATGAACCCTAATTTCGCGGTTGAAGGTCCATTAAAAGGGTAGAATACCCATATAACTATATCAGTAAAGGTTGCACCTAACATAGGTTTAACATGGATATAAACCTCACAACTTTGCAAGTCTCCTTTCTTAACCCTCTCCCTTTCGGTCTCGTCAACCGGAAGGTCAAGCCAGTACGCACCATCGTTTGAACCACCTTGAGGCAGGTTCGAGCCTGTGGGTTCAACAGGAACAGGGTTTGACTCGTCGTCGGCACTATACAACAAAACCCCATTGCTAAAATACCATGATGTTGAAGATGGAAGGTATGTTTCACTAGGGTGAAAATAGATTCTTGGAGAATATTCTTGAACCAAAGCCTTGATTTGATCCAAATTAGGCATGGAGGATGATAACATGTTAAAGTTATTATTTTTAAGACAATATAAGATTGAATAACTGTTATTATCTTCATCTTCAATTGTAAATGTACCTACACTAACACCTGGGGCTTGTGTACCTCTAGTTTTTGGTCTCAAGCTAGAAATCATAACACCATTACTAGCATGCCACAAGAGAACATCGGTTTCACATTCGTCTGTTAGATCAGCACGAACACATTGGATTTGATCAAGTGAAGGTTTTTCTGATGAAGTAGTGACTACATAACCCACCGGATTGTATCCATCCGGTGGTGTTGGTAACCAAATGTAGCAAGAATCTGTAATGCTGAAAACTAGAGTGTAGTCCACCGGACTGGCTAGGGTTCCGCCGGAAACATCTTTTCCGACGAGAACCCAACCGAAAAGCTGGGTTGCATTAGACTGACAGTAGCAACCCAGCATTGAATACCCATCTGGTATTGGATTTGGTTCAAAGAAAGAAGCACCATTATCATCAGAACTAGACCAAATTTTGGTGAAAGATGTTATTTGACGAACTTGAAGTCCTCCAAGATCAATGGTTCCATTGGCAAAACCTTCACCTATGTAATGTACAGTACATGATAAAATAAATAATTACAAGAAACATGTTATAATATCAACGTAGGGTTTTAAATTTTAATATAATATAACAGTAAGAATTGCACATGAAATAGAAACACAAGTTAACTTATTTGCAAATATATCCATTAAAATAGTAAGTTAACAAAGGTTTAAAGAAAATGAAAGAAGAAGAACCTGGTGGCCAAGAAGGTAATGGAGAAGAAAACTTGAAGTTTGTATCAATGGGGAAATGTTTGGTTTCTTTTAAGGTAGTAAAGCAACAGAGAAGATTTCCCATAGCTTGTTGAGCTAATTTTTTCGCTATACATATATGTGGATATAATTATGTACATGTGTGTATATATAGGTATTTGTAGGTATGTTAGGTATAGAAGAATAACGCATATGGGAATATACTTATTGGCTGGTGTTGAGTGTACATGTTAACTAACCGATCGTTTAGTGAAAGCGTTTTTGTAAATTTTGCGGCGGGGAGGTCACGTATGTCTATTCATTTATAAATGAACGAAGATGAACATAAATTTGTGTTCATTTAACTAAACGAACGGACATGAACATACGACTCATTTGTTTAGTTATGTTTGTGAACATTTGTCGTTTAAGTTCGTTAGTTTAAATTCGTTTATGTTCATTTACTTAATTTATGCTCATTTATTTATGTTCGTTTATGCTCGTTCATTTTAGTTTGTTTTGCTTGTTTAATTTAAAATGTCTAATGATATATCTAGACTTTTTGGTTAGATGAAGTTAATTATTTTTGAGATGTTGGATGTATAAATTAAGAATATATATATATATACATATATATATATATATATATATATATATATATATATATATATATATATATGTATATATATATGTATATATATATATATGTGTATATATATGTGTATATATATATATGTGTATATATATATATATTATATATATATATATATATATATATATATATATATATATATATATATATATATATATATATATATATATATATATATATATATATATATATATATATATATATATATAGGGGAGAGATCAAATGAAAACCATGTTTATAAATGAAAACCGTGAAAACCATTACTTCTCAATCATATAATTCATAATTGTTTCGACCTTTTTATTGTTTAAAGTATATTTGAGTAAAATTCAACTTTATTTTTTGAGTTCATTATATATTATTTAGTTTAAACTCCAAGGAATAACAATGATGACGAAACGACTTACGTATACGTAACTTGTATAAGTTATATGTACGTAACTTTTAGTTATACACTTGTTAACATGTATGTACATATACATAACCCCTACATATACGTAACTATTAGTTGTATACTTTGTAACATGTATTTACATATATGTAACCCTTGGTTTTCATGGTTTTCATTTATAACATGGTTTTCAAGGGAACCTTCATATATATATATATATATATATATATATATATATATATATATATATATATAGATATATATATATATATATATATATATATATATATATATATATATATATATATATATATAGATATATATATATATATATATATATATCTATATATATAGATATCTATATATATATATATATATATATTATATATATATATCTATATATATATAATATATATATCTATATATATATATATATATATATATATATATATATGATGGTATTTGAGAATTCAATTTAAACATTTGTGTTTACTTTCCATTAGTGTTTGTTTATTTTAATTTATATCCAGAAAATAGTCGTTTAAAATAAGATTATTGGATTTTAATAATCTCAACTTTTATATATTGGCTGGGATTAATCCCAACTCAGCAAATGTTTACGGACACTCCCAACTTTAAGCTTATTTTCCTGCAACGATCCCTTATTAACTGAGAGTTAACACCGTTAGTTTTTTGATGACGCGAACTACTTACATGGGCAAAACACTAAGCGGAAAGTTGAAATCAACTGTCGGGTCCGTCAATCTGAAACTTCTGCAACCTTAAACCCGTCAATCTTCACCCTCTGATTTGAACCACTTGACTCGTTAAAGATAGATTTCAAGGGACGATGGATGCTAGACACTCAAAAGGGGACTTAATAGAGGCTGGGCGGCGGCGGAGTTGAAAAATGGCTCAAAGTTAGCCCTGTTTCATAAAAAAACTAACGGACGTTAATTTTCATTTAGTAAGAGATTGTTGAAGGAAAATTATCTCAAAGTTAGGAGTGTTTGTAAACATTTCATGACTTGGGATTAATTTTGGCCAATAAATAAAAATTGAGATTATTAAAATCCAATAACCCTTTAAAATATTAATAAACGAACATGAACACGTTTATCTTCTTGATAAATAAACAACAAGAAAATCTATGCAATTTAAGTGTTCATGCTCGTATTTTGTTTGCTTAAAGTAAATTGAACAAACATAAATAAACTTCGTGTGTATTCGTTTTAAGTCAAGTAGAAAATTAGTAAACATAATCAACTAATAATTTTTTTCAAATCATTGTAAAAAAATCAAGTCAGCTGGTTGAAATAAATACCTTTACTTTTAAAAGGAATATTTAATGGAGTCCGAAATTTAGTGAGTCGGAGTTAATTGTGATAGATCGCAAAACACAATGAGTAATTACATTAAAACCTTTATAGACAATGATATTTGAACCAAAATACATTGTGTAAAAGCAAAGTTTAGTTAAGTCAAACCCAATCCTAATAACTTATTTTTATTACAATTAGTATATAAGTATATTTCAAAATCTATGGTTCAAGAATATTTATGCAATTTAGGCTCTCAAATAGTTAATGAGTCCTAGATAAACTGGTTTATGATAAGGTATATTAAGACTTTATAAAGTGAAGGTTATGGGTTGAAGTCTCACTAGATGTAATATGCTTCAAATGGTTCAAATGTTTTATTACATTGGGCCTTTGGGTGGTGAGTTTCCCTTGGAATGATGGGCGAGCCGGGTCACTAGCGTTCTCTGTGTTCGCGGGCGTGGGTGGCGTTTTGCCAATGGGTTTACCCGGGTGACCGGGCTTAAAAATTATTCGTTGGCCGTTAAAAAAATAATAGTAAACTAATTTGAATCCCTTGCAAATCACATTTGCTTGTAAAAGACTTCTCTAATTAATTAATATGTTGAAGCATTCCTTGTGGGCAAAATAATAATCAGAATCCGAAGGAGTTGGATAACGTCATGTATTTGGTTGGAAAACTGAAAGTCTAAAATAAAATTATTTGACACAATCAAATTTAGTTTGTAACATCATGAAAGCGATTGAAAACTAAAATAATGACAAATAATATGTAACTTTTCATTTTTCTAACTTGTTTTCGTTTATAAACTATATGCTAAAATTAATGGTGAATGCTTTTAAGAGATTGTAAAGCAACCTAACAACACCACTTAACCGCTCATAATATTATAAGAAATTAAGAACTAATGACATGGTGAAAAAGCTATATACCATTTTATTAAGATTGTTCTTTAATATTAACAGTGTCCCACTTCATTGAGATTGTTCTTTAATACAAAGTGTTTAGTAGTTAATATAAAAAATATAAAATTATGAGAAATCTCAAGAAACAATTTTGATTATTAGTTAAGCTTCTTGATCATCATAATCTCAAGAAACAATTTTGTAGATATTAAGGTTTGATTGTTTTGTTTTGGTAAACAATTCTATCGCATATGTTTGGTTCCGCGACGAACTGCGTGTGAAGTCAACTGTGGTCAAATTGGCGAAAAAAGCTTCATCAGATGCAAGCGTTCTTGTGGATTTTCTTAAAAAGGACCCAAAGATTGAAATCCCCATCGGTGAGTCGACACCTTTGAGGAGTGTTGTCACTGCTAGTGGTGTTGGTCAACGGTCAGCAAGCTCGTTTACCAAATGGGTCAATGCAGGAATCAGTATAGTGACAGGCTCGGTATTAGCTGCAACAGCTGTGGTTGTATAGGATAACTATATGAACTGTCCAAGTATTATGAATGGTTCGGGTGGAAGATTTTTTACAAAACCATCTGTAGGTAATGGGAGAGATTGTCGTGGTGTAAAGAATGTTTCTTCCGCTTAGTACTATGGTAGCGGAAATGAGCCTTCAGGAAGATATATGGAATGCACATCTGATCCGTAGGTGGTTGGCTATTGACTTATAAAGGTATAAACTAAACCCTTCTCACACACCACACACAAATGATATAATTGTGCTTTATGAATGAATTTCCCTGTTATAATTGCAGGTTTACAGTTTATTTTGATGTAGCTATGTTGAGATGAGTATAGAGAGTGAAAGTGATTTATCGTACAGAACGTTATCCTTTAAACATTGTGCCATGAGACAGGATAGAGAAGGATAAATCAGTTGAAAAAGATTTTAGACGCTAGACAAACATTATCATGCTACACCATCTGATGCTAACTTTAGCAGTGTATTTAGCAAGTGACATATATTTACTAACCACAATGGCTGCTGTTTGTGAGATTGAGGCACTTGCATTTTGAAGAAAATCCATCGTCTTCACATATGAAAAACAAACGTGCAGGTCAAGTTTCAGTTAACAACATTCAGTTTTTGTAGCTTTGCTTTGAGTGTATCAAGTTGTTCTGGCTCAGAAACAAACACAAAAATGATTCATTGTTAGCAACAATGGTAGTAATAAGATCCTTAGCATATGCTTATAAAAAGAGATGACGTTACTCTTTTCAGATGCAGTGGCCTGTTGGACACTTGTACGGAAGAATAAGTTGCCATTTTTCTGATAAACGGTCTGTGGGCAAGTATTACAGTCAATTTCCTGTATATCGAGTATAATAACAGCAAGAAATAGAAAACATGATATGAGCAAGTTTAATTTTGTGAACGATAAAAACAAGGGCCTCCTTAAAAGTTTTGATTTTAACACGAGGGATCCTTTCTAGGGATTGAAAGCTCTTACTTTCTCTTGGCGTTTATACGACTCCAGAAAACTATTGAAGATAAATCTTTATGCGACCCTAGTCCACGAGAACTATGACTCAAAATATATGTGTTTTTGGAGTTGCTTTAGATACTTATTTTGATATCACAAATAGTATGAGTTTAGACTTCAACCACTACTCTACAAGAAGGCATAACATTCTTGATATTTTCTTGTGACCGGCCATAAATTTCTTGATGTTATTGAAGCAAATGTTTAAAATCTTGCAAGGATTTAAAATGCCTCTTATATTCGATTTCATGACCAACTATTCTGGTATAGGAGTAGACCATAACTTAATCTGAACTGTCATATAACCAGAAATAGCTCATAAACAAATTTACATCGAATGGTCGAATTCGATATCTCTGCTATGTTTGGTGCTCAAAGTTAGCTTATTCATGTATATGTAACCACTAAAACTATAGGTAAATCTGTGAAAATCACCCCTCTGCCATAGGAAAATGTAAATATCTAACTTTCAATGTCAAATCACCTGCTCTCAGAGTCTCAGTGTTCAAATTTACTAAGAATTCATTTAAATACAATAACCTAGGTTTTCATCCAAATATCCAATAGGGCATCAAATCATGTAATTAACGAATAGTGAAAACACATATAACATCAGAGACAATTGTAAAAAGCGTACCCTAGAGGAAGAGAGTGCAGAGAGCTCAGCGATTGAAACCTCGTGACTTCTTACCTGTTTATGAATCAAATAACCACACACATTCAAACGCTTGAACAACACCATGATTAATAGTAGTTTATAAACTGCAATTCATATCGAAGTTATATAAGAAAGAGTAAGGTTAACCTGCTTAAGAAGCGATTGAGTGGAATCCTCCATAGCAGAAGCAGTGGAGGAAGAAGATGATGAAGTCGCCATTGGTTTCGTTGTCGATCCTTCAGAGTTTTCTCAATTTCGTGAAAGTGTGTGGGCTTGGGCTTACGCTGATCTTGTTGGGCCTGATCCAAACATATTACAAGACCTGTGATGATTTTCTGTGAAGCAATGTTGTAAAAATCACTAGATGCTAGTCGAGCTGTGATAATTAATCGGATCGGAATTTTTATATATAATTTTTAGTTTATATATAAATACATATATTTTCATATATAAATTTAATAAAAAAGTCCAGTTTTATATATATACACACACACATATTTGGCCGAAATTTTCAAGTTTAAGTCGGACTTTACAATTTTTGGGCGGAATTTTTGAAGTACGCCGGAACCTCGCCGGAATTTCGCCAGAATCACAAATTTTTGGCCGATTAAGACCGCCTAGGGCTGATTTTGACCTATGTTGACCGCCTAGCGATTAATTGGCCGATTAGCAAAAAATTACTAGGTGAATGTCCGATTTCCGATTAATCAACGATTAATCACGATTTTTGCAACACTGCTCAAGAGTATATTTTTCTAATTTATATATTCTTTCACGATAGACTTGAGTTCTCATCCTCGTTAGGAGTAACATCATGCAACACACATTGATGTCTCGAAAAGGATGGATTGATGATAAATGATGTAATCTCTAGTCAAGTTTTTACGGGTTCAAATCATACGATGTGCAGGTTTAATGATTACTACTAAATTTATGTGCTACATGCTTCCATTAATTAACAAAATGAGCCATTGAGTAAACGTTATATGATTATAAAAGAAAGTGATAACATCTAAAACTTAAGCCAAAGTTACAATACTTTGTATGAATAAGTTGTGTTGTGATACGTATAGATGGTGATGTATGTGACATGTTATATGAAACCGAGGCCAACTCATCGTCTAACACATTTGGAATGAGCTTTTTAATTATTAAGATATGTGGTTTTAAAAACCCATTTTTTTAGAATTATAAATGTTATGATTATTCTTTTCTAGGGTTTGCATATATAAATTTAAAATTATGACACTAACCATTTTTTATTTGTGATATTATTTATTATTAATGATATGATAAGTAATTTTGATGATGTATAAGTTACATATCTTTACTTGAAGATTGGGCTAGCTTGAGAAATTACAAATGATAGGATATGAATAATATGATAACATATAAACAAATACGGAATTTAAAGGTCTGTTTGGTAAGGGGTAATGAAATAGACGAAGGAATGGAATATACGAGTGAATGAAATGGATGAGAGAATGAAATTAATCATTACATTCTATTGTCATGTTTGGTTATGGCGGGTGGTGGCCGGTGGGGGTTTCTGGCAGCGATGGTGGCTGGCGACGGCGGTGGGGGTGGCCGATGGCGATTTCCGGCGGCGGCGGCGGTGGCCGGCGGTGTTTTGTGGCGGCGGCCGTTGCCAGCGGTGGTTCCCGGCGACGCCGCTAGTGACTGGTAGTGGGTGGCGCCGCGGGTGGCCGATGGTGGGCGGTCGCGACGGCGATGGCCAGTGGTTGGCGGGGACAGTGGTGGCCGGTGGTTGGCGTGGACGGCGGTGGTCGGTGGTTGGCGACAACGGTGGTGGCCGGTGGTGGTTGCTGGTGACAAACTTTGTTGGCCGGTGGTGGTTGTCGTGGTGGGTGAGTGGGTGGTGTTGGTGACTAATGATGGAAGAAGTGATGAAATTAATAAAAAGAATGGGGGGTGGATGGAATGAACTTGAGGGAATGAAATAAACTATGTAATGATTCATTACATTACCTTCACTAACTAAACATGCATTTATTCATTCACCATCAATGGTTCATTTCATTCCGCATTTTATTTTTGCGTACCAAACGCTACCTAAGTTCTTATATATACAAATTGTGCATATTGAAAACAATATAATTGGAACATCCCATTTAAAATATGCAATTATTAAAAAGGTAAAAGTAAATTAGTTATTTGGAAAAGAAAATAATATTATTTATGAATATGTAAATAAAACGTTTACACTTCAGGAAAAAAATGATCTAGCAAAAAGGAAGAAAATAGAGGCCCTTAGTCAAACTAAGGTAGCATCTCTATCCATGACCATCACATCGATCAAATTGGTTGTTCAACCAGAAAAACATGTATCACATTGAGTTCAATGAATTACTTTTGGGTTTTTAGATTAATGAATAGACCCACCCAAAATCTCACTCTAATCAATATTCACGTCGAATTAAATGCAAAAAATAAATGAAAAATGTTGTATCCAAACAACGTTGTATTGTTAGTATCATATCTTCATATATTTTATTTTGAAATATATGTTGTTTCACACATGATAAAATCTATACGTGCGAATATTAATTACTTATTCTTTAAATATATTTAATATATTCTTGACATGAAAATCTATATAAAGTCAAATAACAACTTAAGGTACAAACATCATACATGAAATGTAGTTATAAGGTCGAAAAGTAACACCAGGGTGTTGAAAAGTGATGTGATCTAAGACGTTGTCGTTAGAAGTTATTTACAATAGTAATACAATAACATGATCTAGTTAGTAATGGTTTTATGGGTCTTAAAGAAATCTAAGCTAAGCTAAAATACATTAAATCTAGAGAGAAAATGTGGGATATGCTCTTAGTAGCTCCATACAATGAACTCTTATTTATACTAGTAAAACACCATTATAACCACCAAGCTAACTCACTAACTATGTTTTTTTTTGAAATGCAAAGCAACAACATGTATTAAACACAAAACTCTAGCAAGGAACTAGAGGAAAAGAGTACATAAGTTATGAACAAAGATCGAAATCACACGAAGAAGTTCAATCTAGAACTTGAAACTTAGGTCTATTTGTTTATCCATGATGAGTGTTTGGAATTTAAAAAGTAAGAGCTATCATGTAATATTTTATTGGGTGTGATATGTAATGTCTTATTGGAAGACGAACTTCATCACATTCGACATAACACTAATGCTTTATGAGTTAGACACTCCTTCACTTGAGGACATACACCACACACTTGTTAGCATAAAGTCGATATTTTTTGAACAACTACTCACACACACATCTTATCCCTACTTTAAACTACATTATTAGATAACACCTGAATAATCCAGAATAAAATGTCACCTTTAAAAATCAAACCCACAACTTTTGATTGACGTGATAACATCATTTACCGTTAAACCACCCCCACCCCATAAAGCCAAGTAAAACATGTGCTTCTAGTTTATTTTATTAATTAAAACAATACGATTAAATAACGCGTTTTTAAACATACATAAGCAAATATAGTAAAGTACCGTAAAACAAAACCTTGAACGCTAAAAACAGAAAATTCTTACATCTTGTTTTAAAGTTGTGCGTTTCATAATTGAAAATCAAGACTTTCGTACAAGACAAATGGGCACTAATATCATATCTTCAACACTTTAACAAAAAGAAAAGTCAAAATTACATAAATAATACGTTGACTCTATATTTTAATTTTTAACCACATAATTAAAGTCGTAATTATAAAACCACCGTTTCTTATTGCCGAACATTGAACATTGAAGTGTATGCTTGCTTGCCAAATGTCGAATATTAATTTTGTTCTTTAACTTAAAATAGTCTTTAATTTCGCTTTCAATCACTGAATGTAACAAAAGAAAATGATTATGAAAAGGTCATTACCCAGAGCGGTGAACTCATTTAAATTATAAAAAATTTGTATATAATTTAAATAAACTGCAATGTCGACTATCGCCGAAGATTTGATACTCACTTATGATCGCAGGTTAACCGAATACCACCATCACTAATTGTCACCGTTAAGCACCGTTGATTATATATGTACTAATTTTGGATGATGAGAACCCACGACCCTCAACTTTTAGTTGAGGCCCAAACCAGTTCAGGTTGAAAGCGATTCGGGATTAGTCAGATTGAAAATCAGATTGGAAAGATTCGACAGCGTTTGGAGGATTATTTTGTAAACTAGGTTTTAATGTATTCAACTTATAGGGCATAAATAAAGACATTGCCATAAATTTCCTCATAAATGTGTGTTAAAAATATATATAAAATATGATTTATTAATATTAGTTATCGTAGTTTTTAAATACTTATAAGCTCGTAAATTATCCGAACCTTATTAATAAATCAACAAACGCATATAAAATTGCCGATCAAAAACAAACCTAAGACAATTCAACACCGTATATCATATAAAAATGTAACACAAAAGATAACAAGTATATGTTTTGTGACTTTTGCCTAAAACAAAGTTGCTAGGCATTCTAATTCAACGAGTATGGCCAATGAGCCTAGATCAATTGGTTTGAAAGAAGGTATACTTTGACTTTTCAATGTGAATGTTATAAGTTTGAGTCTCACTTGGTGTAATATGCTTTAAGTGGACCAGAGATTTTACCACAACTGGTCATTGGGTGATGAGTTTCCCTTAAAATGATGGGTGAGCCGAGTCACCAGCGTTGTTTGACTTGGAGAGAGCACAAATTCAACTTTAGGTGAGTAAATTTGAATTTTGTTCTAACTGTCAAAACACCATCCTTTTCTATGTTTTATATGTCGCAAGATGTTTGATTGACAATTATTGTAATAAAAATCAAACGAATACATACAAAATGTAGCACCGGTATAAGACATGCTATTTTCACGTTTAATCCTTTCTACATGTTATATTTTAAGGGAAAAAACGAAGACAACTATATGTTACGATATTATATAATTAATTATTCTACGATGTATGCGTTTCTAGATTCGAACAATTCAAATTGAAATTATTTTGTGTATTTTAATGTAATTATTTAATAAAATGTCGGTGTCGTGCTGCGAGGCTGCAACTGTGAGAACATGCTCATAGAAAAAGTCAAGGTTTTGTTATGATATTTTAATTGTAGAATAATATATTTTTCTGGAATTATAGTTTTACTAATGGATAACGAGGGTAATGTTATCAAGTATAAATGTCACAAAAGGGATACTATCCTTTTTGTTGTTGTTTGAAAAGATAAATTTCTTATTAAAAAGTTCTTATTTATTATTATTCTTTTAGTATATATAGGTAACTGGAGTTGATAGAAATGTTTAGTTAATAAAATTAACATAAGGTAATTTAAAGTTAGGATTTTCGAGACAGACGGCCGAAGGCAAAAGCTTTTAACAAAAATGTCTTTGAGAATCGACATTCCATCTCTCAAAGAAGAAGCGGGAGGGATGCGAGAGATGGAATAATAATGATATTTTATCTCAGAGTTTCTTTAATGAGTAATTGTGTATATCTAATAATCTCATTAACTTTTTTTATGAAGAACATCAGATTGTAAAGTAAATTATATTGATATTTTATCTCAGTTTTTTTTTAATAATAATGATGTGTTGACTTTTAAATATATAAGATGTGATTAAATATTCTTCAAAGGCATGTGTATTAAATTTACATTCAACTTTTATTAGTTTTTTTGTCTTTCTTTTAATGATCATTTGTCGAACATAATTTACTTTTTGACATAATATTGATAGGGTATGAAAAGTAATTTCACAGCAAGAAAAGAAATCACAATTTGAATAAGTTTTCATGTTTTGTATGTGCGAATATTCCAACCCACATAGAAATTATAATCATAAATATATGAATTATTGATGAATAAAAGATGTATAAATTTTTAGTTTAAATATCTAAGTTGAGTCGTTCATGACCACAGTGACTGATTATTAAACCTAGTGCTAAGTGCATTAGAGCAATAGTTATGGTGATGAGTGGTAGTTGAAGAATAAGTTCAATAAATCATCAATTCAATTATAAAACGGTGTGCCATTTACTTGTTGGCACGTTATCTTTTTTATATTTCACCTAAGAAAACATAATAGTTCTAAAATACATGTATTAGATACAAGCAACTTATTATCTTTTATTTTATATATATATATATATATATATATATATATATATATATATATATATATATTTAAAACACATATATATGTGTTTATATATATTATAGTATTTAAACCCTTGATATTTTATATATAAAGTATTTTATCACCAGGATATCATTTTAAAAACAAATACAAGGAGCTTATAATATATCACAGAGTTGGTAATGATTGATTCAAATTAGTGAACTCAAGAAAGTTTTTAATGAGAAGCAAAATTGAAAGGACCGCATAAGCTTAGAGGAGATGCTCGGGATTTTATATAATTTATTAAATAATATTTTTTTTTTGAATTTGATTATCCGAATTGATACCCAATATCCGAATTTAAACACCCCTAGACACACACCTCCTTTCTATCTAGGTCCGCCATGCAGTGAACTCGATCAAAGTGGCTATTGGTTTGCTTTCAGAGTTTCTAGACTAAGTTTTTATATATTCAGATTGATAGTTTTTTTCCTTCAAATCGAATCGAACACTTTAGTTTACGGTTTGGTTTTAAAAACCGCCCGGCATCAACTCGGGTCAGACCTTCACATCCTAGTATTAAAACAAAATATATATCAATATCAATAATATGTTATATATCCTGCAAGTTTCCTAATCCTTGTGAAAACTATCAATTCTTATTTAAACTTGTGTTTCCTTTAAAAATCAGTACATAATAATTATACAGTCTTCGAGATTACAGATCAACCAAACTAATGGTTAAGTTACGCTAAAGTTAGAACTGTTAAACCAAACTGTAGTATCTTTTTAATATAGTTCGTTTTATTTCTACATAGGGGTGCAAACTGCAAATGAGCCGAGCCGAGCCCGAGCTCGGCTCGTGATAACTTAGGAGAGCTCGAGCTCGTACTCGGCTCGTTTCGAGCTTTCTTTTTAAAGCTCGAGCTCAGCTCGATAAATGCTTTTTCAAGCTCGAGCTCGGCTCATTTATTTATTTAAATATTATTTTTAATATTTTTATCTTTAATATTGATATATATTTATAATTATATATTTTATATATAACAATATACATATTATTTAATTGTTTTTTTATCATAACTTTATATATAATAAATATTATTTATATAATATATTTAATAAATTAAATAAAAATGTATAAATAAAAAGCTCGTTTAGGCTCGCGAGCTGGCTCAAGCTCGATACGTGAAGCTCGGGCTCCGGCTCGATAATTAAATGAGCTTTTTTTCAAGCTCGGCTCGTTTCGAACTTTTTATCGATCCGGTCTCGAGTAGCTCACGAGCAGCTCGGCTCGTTTGCACCCTTACAGTTCTACATTTGTTTATTTTGATTTATAAAAATTAAAAAAGTTTATTAACGGTTTAGCACTTTAGCTCATGACTTTTGTGATCACTTCATTACTAACCAAGTAGCAATATTACTAGGGGTGAATAAATGTGAGTGAGTGAGTGGGAAGAACATGGAAGCAAACCTCAAACAATATATAGTGATCATTAGCCATATATTTGTCCTTTCTTAAGATAATATTCCTCATCATACAATGATCATCAACTTGTTGAATTATGATTTTTATATCACCGATGGTACGTAAGTTACCGACGAAAGAGTCAGCAATAGAAACCACCAAAATCCAAAAATAATAAATAAACAATGAAAAGCTATATTATCCACTAATAATCTATCAATGATTGTTGAAGGATAACAAACACCATGATGTTATATGATTATCAACAGAACATAGTCACCAACAAACTAGCGTTTGGTTGTAGTTTGTGGAAAAGCATTCTTATGACATCGATCAGCACTGGTAATCTGTTGATGATGTTAAGGATAAGATTTCAAATAAGATTATTTGTCAGGTCTTTTCAATTGGTTGTTTGTATGACAGATTTGCTACAGACTTATCCTTTATGAATCTGTCGATAATTAGTTTCTACATACAATAACCGGGAGCTTGCCATTGGTGACAACACCCTCAAGGCTCAATCGAGATTGTGGGTGTGGGAGGTGGTATTTCTATATGTAATAACTATGAGTTTATTTTAAGTGGTAACACATTGATCTGTCTTTGTAACATTTAGGGTTTAAATTATTGAGAGATTACCATATGTGATAAAAGAAGTATTTGAGGGAACCTGACTTTCTTGTCTCACAACCCACACGAATCAAAGTCTTGATGCCGACCCATGAGCCACAAGTGTCTTTCCACAAATAATCACAACTTTAATTCTGTATGGGAAGGTTATATTATTAATAATGAACTAGATTTAAGACCGCGCGTTGCCGCGGTTCTATTAAAAAAATAAAAAATATATTTATGTTAAAAACGTATAAAAATGCAAAAGAATTTATATGACATATCTATACTAATAAAACAAAATAGTTATAACCACATGATTATTTTCTAGCATTTCCACCTAAGCTTCACCTAAGATTATTCTATATTTTAACCACAATAAAACTTGTAAATTTTGGTAAACAAAAATGTTATTTTTAATAGAGTTTCCTTAATATATGCTCATTTACTACTATATTAATCAATTACATTCTTTCTGTAAATAAATAATTATTTCACTAAAAACACATTGATGAGACTTGATTTTTAAAAAATACAATTTAACTTCTTGCTAATCATTATTAAAACTTAAATAATTTAAAAAGTTACACGAAAAATTATGTATATTTATTATTATAATTATCTTTTAATTTGTTTTTATATTATATTTTATAACTTAAATATGTTTACTATATATAATATATAATAATTTTATTGATATGTTATTATATATATACATATATAATATATAATTTTTTTTAGTTTATTTTATGTAATACGGTATCTAACCAATTAAGATAAGTATTTAAAGATATTGGGTTTGAAATATTTGAATAATGACCGGAAGTTTGAACGGTGACAACTTACACTTGTTTGACTCTCTCCTTTTGAAGAGATAAAAAAGAAGATTATTTTAAAATTAAGTCACTTTCTCTCTTCATTCCACAATCTTCTCCGTCGCTCTTTATCGTAGATCGCCACCTTTAGTCGCCACTGCAATACGGTCTTCATCTCACTCACACAATCACCGGAGCAGTCGAGCAGACCACCTGTATGCCCCACCATCGCTCAGATCTGCAACTTTATCCAGCCACAGCTCGTTAATCCGCCAACAACTCGTCGATTTGGAACCTGCCTTCTCGTCATTGAAGATTGTTTATCACCATTCAAACCACCCAGATCTATTCTCCTTCACCATTCTTCCATCACCCAGATTCGGTGTTGTGGTTCAAGCACATACAGAACCATTATTGTTCTAGTAATCGCTTCATCATTTCTTTTTTGTTGAGGTTTGCTGCATCATTTCAGATGTGGTTGTCAACCATCACTCTTGTGTTGAGATCCACAACTTCATAGCTTCTTCTTCTTATTTTCTATATGTTTTCTTTTGTCCAGCTCTTCTAGTCGTTTTTGTGGTATTAACCGGTGGTGGTGGTAGAGGGATAGAGGGGGAGACGTAGTGTAACAATGGTGATGATGATGATGACTGACTGTCACACCCCAACCTTGACGGCGGAAACGTCGAGTGAGAGTTAAGATCGTTCACAGCCACATAACGCTATTAATAATCCAAATATAATTTAAACATAAGTTTCAATTGTCACATTACAAACATAAGTCTTAAAGAAAATAAAAGCATAACATAGAATGTAACAAATCATTCTTATTTTATTTATTTATCTAGGTCTATTTCTAGATGTGCAAGCTTCAAAGTGTAGATATCAAACTTTGACGTTTCCTGAAACATGTTAAAAAAAAGGTCAAAAATAATGTTGGTGAGCAATCCATAGTTTTTAATACATAGATTATATAAAAGATGGCAATTCAAGTCATAAGTTAGTGAATAAAGTGATTAGGGATGTTATGAACAATGCAACAATCAAACCTCGACAAAGTTTTACAAGTCTCAAACGTTTAAAAGTATATACGATCAGCTAAGTGTACTTGGATCAACCAAAGCAGGCTTGTCTTGCCCATAGATCTATGACTTCGCTGGGCTAGCAATAGTTAATGATTGTACATATAACGCCATAACATGGTAACCACAAAAGTTCAACTAACCACAACTTGCATGATGAATTGCCATAAAGATTACAAGTCCCAAATAAGTTAAGTGCAATGATAATAAGTTAACATGTTTCACCCCAAAGTGTGAAAATAAGCAAAAAGGGGTATGGAAATACTCACATGATCGAAAATATATAATTGACGATTAATAAGAAATATAATAAGCAACGTTCCAACGTAGTCCTTCACGAGGTACCTAAGTATATATATATTTACAAGGTTTAGGTTTTATTGTAATGAGTTTAACGAATCAACGAGGACTAGGGTTTCAACTTGGTATTTGGAGTTTTGTCAAACAATTATATTTAGTAAATGGAAATCAACTATTCTTTTCTTAAAATGTATGAAAAAGAGTATGTTAAAATTTTATATAAAGTCTTGAAAGATATAATATTTATAATAATTTGAAGAATTTAGATATAAGGTTAAAATAAAGTTTTATAACTAGACGAAATTAACACGCTTTAAACAAAATTTAAAAGTAACGTTTTAATCCATTACTAATTTATTATTTACTATTTAGAAATAAAAAAATATCCAAGAATAATCTTTGTTAAGGTATTTTATAAATATATATATGTATGTAAATATATATTTATTTAATTGTATAAATTTAGAAAAAATAACAGAAAATGATTTGATGACTTAAAAATATTTAAAGTTTATCAAATCCATTTTTATACTCATAAAAAATTTCTATAATTAAATTAAGGCTGAAAAGCCTTTTAAAAAAATGAATGAGGGAGCCCGGGTTCGAACCCGGGACCTCAGGGTTGTAAGGGTGAGTGTCTAACCAATGAACCAGGCACGCAGCCATGTTATGAAATGGTTTTTAATTTATATAAACATTAATCAAATAACCCCAAAATCTCAAGAACCCTAGATTCATCGTCGATCAAATTGATCTCGAATTCGATGATGATAACAGTAGTAAACATAGGGCTTTGATTCCCTATGTTAATTCGAGATTGTGTATGCATTTAATTACCTGGATTGAAGACGAAATCGATGAATACAATGGAAACAAGGTCGCGGCTGTTGTAGATTCAAATTTGGATGATTCTTGGTTTTGTGATTCAATTAAATGTTTGGAAAGCTTCTTATGATGATGCTAATCGATTGCCCTCTGTCAATTTGGTTTAACAAAGCTTCGAGCATGGGTCACGATTAGGTTGCAGGTCCGAGATAAAGATGGTGATCGAAAGGATTGGCTGCGTGTTTTGTGAGTGAAATTAAGGGTCAACAGAGTTAAATCGTGTTGATTCAAGTGTTTGCCCTCAATCGTATTACATTGATTTGATCGGTTACACCAAGAACGAGTTAGAGTTTTGAACTTGGTGTTTCGGTTTCGTGTGCACAGCTTAAACGGCCGAATTAATCCAATTAATTTCGTATTCAAGTTCGAAACTGATAAGCCTTGGTTAATGCTCGATTTAATCGCGATTTAATTTCGCGTTTTGGTTGATCTGGTGGTCACCGGAGACGGTGACCGGTGACGGTGGAAAAGCGACGGGGATGGGGGGGTTTTGGTTTGGGTAATTTGTTATTTACACAAATGGTCCCTCAGGTTTTACAATTTAACATTGTATGCTTAAACTTTCTTTTTAAAGTTTCTAAAATGACAAACCAACCCCTTAACTTAATTATCTTTTAAAATTTAAATGTTTTACAACTTATTTAGTATTGACTCTTGTAAGTTATTATTATTATTATTATTATTATTATTATTATTATTATTATATTATTATTATTATTATTATTATTATTATTATTATTATTCTTATTATTATTATTAGGATTATTATTTTATTATTATTATTATAATTATTATTATTATTATAATTATTATTATTATTATCAATTATATTATTATTATTATTATTATTATTATTATTATCATTATTATTATCATTTTCTTATCATTATTATTATTCTTCTTCTTCTTCTTATTTCTTCTTCTTATCTTCTTCTTCTTCTTCTTCTTCTTCTTCTTCTTCTTCTTCTTCTTGTTCTTCTTATTGTTCTTATTTTCTTATTGTTATTTTATTGTTATTTTATTGTTATTATTATTGTTATTATTTTGTTATGTATCTATGTTGTTATTATGTTATTTCTTGTTATTTGATTGTTATTATTTGTTTTCTTATTATTATTATTCTTTATTATTCTTATTATTTATTATTTTATTATTATTATTTATTATTATTCTATTATTTATTCTTCTTTATTATTTATTATTATTCTTTATTAATCTTATTTATTATTATTTTTATTTTATCTTATTATTCTTATTATTATTATTCTATCTTATTATTATTATTAATTCTAACCTTATCATTATAATCTTTCGAGTTTAAGGATTAATAGACAAATTAAAGTAATGAGCATAAGTAACCCATGAGTTCCACATTAGGCAACAATAGTCCTTACAAGAATTTAACGATGCTAACATTTAATTTAACGAAAAATTCAAGATGTTACACTGACGAAGGGAAGCCTGCATTGTATTGTTGTACAGTGTGTATCGGTGTTGGTAAGGTGGCACTGTAGCCACCGACCAAATGTTTTAATATATATTATAATATAGACACCCTAAAATCTACTTTTTAATCCGTCTATTGTTCAATTTATGAGACTTGAATACACATCATTTTGGTGGGATAAACACCAAATGAAGCTAGGCCAATATGTCCTTCACATATGAGAAATCCTCAACACAAAAGTATGTTGTAAAGACTAAAGAGGCTAGGTCGATGGTCTTATCCACTATTACTCGCTTACATTACCATTTTAGACATCAATGATCCTCGTATGTGTTTGGTTAACTTTTAGTTTGAAAGTCAGTTGGACCATGTGTTTTGAAGAAGTGATGTCGGGATAAATAGATATGCATGGATATGACGCTATCTGATTTAAGACATAATGATAAGGTGCTTTTTTGTTAGAGTGTGTTGCAAGTCACAATCCATTTATATCTCATTCTCATAAAATACATTTTCGGTTTTTTTAATGACATCCTACTTTTACTTTTAAATTACTTTAAAGTAATTGTCTGAGTTTGAACTGATATTCCTTTTAAGAGACAAACTAAACCTCTTTCAAGTGGGCTAACTCCATATTGGTAATTGTTAATCAAACTTATATTTCCTTTGTGTTGATAATGGTATGTATTATAAGAAAAACTTACAAGACTCCATTAATACTCTCCTAACATATAAGATGAGGTAAGAAAACAATCATGCTAACATGTAATATAAGGTAAAAAGCAGCTTGCATTGGATATGTGATATTAAAGAGGTTACAAAAAACAAAACTAGTCAAAACCAATATGCTGTGATATTCTAAGTGGTTATTGTTAGCTATAAAGCAACTATGAAATTGTAATCTCGCTATAAAGTTTGATCCTAAACGGAAACGAAGAGATGTAAGCAATGTGTGAAAGTGAGAAGCAAAGAATATTCAACTTGTCACATTTAAACACCTATTTTCTAGTAGTGGATTTTAGTTTTTTTTTTCTTTTAACTTGTCACATTTCTCTTGTTATTTATCATGTGAAATTAATTGTTGAATAAGGAACCAAATGACAATTCACATGTATTTACTTTTATTCAATACTTATTCTTTAGACTTAGTCAGATTTTTAAGAGTTATCTTTTTTATGTTTATAGTTTATTCTTAGTTTTAGATACTCGATTGATTGCTTAGACAAAATAAAATATTATATTTTCTAAAATATATTTTTAAATGTAATGGTTAGTATTTATTATTTCACAAAACTTGAAATTAGGCATCTAAGGGCACCGATGTATATATATATATATATATATATATATATATATATATATATATATATATATATATATATATATATATATATATATATATATGTATGGTTAAGGTTTTTCTTTATGACAGACGTATATTTAACATCGGTGCCCTTAGATGCCTAATTTCAAGTTTGTGATAGACGGATATATACATATATATATATATATATATATATATATATATATATATATATATATATATATATATATATATATGTATATATATATATATATATATATATATATATATATATATATACTAGCTCTAGTAAACCCATGTATTACATGGATTGAATAAATAAAATATTAATATAATAAAATTTATTAATTATAAAATGATATTCTAATATATAATAAACAATAATATCAAGTTTTTAAAATTTACTTTTAAAATTTTTTCAAAAAAATAAACATTTTGTTCTAAAACAAACCGTATAAAAATTTTATTTTTAAAAATTTTCCTATTATAACTCTCAAACTTGAATATTTTTTGTCTTAAAAATAATGACTTTTTAAAAATACAAATTTTAAAAAATTTTGTATTTTTTAAAAAAATTTTATGCCTTTAGAAAAATTTATTATTTTATAAAAAAGTATTTATTTAAAATAACAATAATAAATAGATTTTTTTTCTTAATTTACTAAATCTAAAAAGATATTAAAGAATATTATTAAGAATTAAGGTAATTATTTAATAGGAGAGACATGCGGAAAAATTTTGGCGAGAATGATTGTAGTGCTGCCACGTGTCATCTTAAGATATTTTTTTATTAAAGTAGGTAAATAAAATTATGTTTTAATAAAAGATTTATTTTAAAAAAAAGTGTGTATTAATAAAAATTCTAGTATTATCTTGTTAAAATATTTGTTTTTAATTTGGAAATAAAATAAATAATAACATTATATTTAATATAAATATTTATTAGAAGAGAGAAGGAAAAATAAACAAGAAGGTCTATAATTTTAACAAGAAATCTAAGATCTTTAATAAAAAATAGAAGATAGAAGATTATACTTTTTAATTATATCTCATCTTATCTTATACTAAAATACTACATAATATGATCCAAATAAAAAACACACATATGTTTTTCTTTATTATTATCTTTTATTTCATGTTAAAATAATAAAACAAATTGATATATAATTAGCAAGCTTCGTATATATTTAATTTGAATTATTAAGTTGGAAAGACAATAACATCTATTAGAAAACTTACAATAACATATACTAGTATTGAAACTTTAATATTTTATAGTCAGAAAAATGTATAACCGAATTTTCTGTAACACAAAACTCAGTTACTGTCTGGTTTCGTTATTATAATTTTTAAAACGATCAACTCATAAACTTTTGAAAACAACTCTAAACTAAGACTACAACCATTTAACTCACACCAACATCCATCATGGGATTAGCACTTTCAAGTCCCAACCATTTAAAAATTTTGAAAAATAAAAGTTTTTCTACACATAATGATTTTTATTTACAAGGCGTTCGGTACTACCTCCAATACCCGAATGAGTCTTCATGAGACGAAGTTACAATCATCCATATTGATTTTAACGCTCCAGGCCTGGTTCACCCAAGAACACCATCAAGGAAGAAACTCACCACTGTGAGAAAACCCACTTAAGTCAGGTTTTGAATCTGAGAACTAACAGATACCAGGCTCTGACTATCACCCTCGTACCGTTAGAGCATTCACAATCCATCTTCTATTTTCATTCTTATAATTACCTTAAAAACACTAATCTTTTGCTCTCTCTTTCAATTAAAATATCTTTTTTATATCTTTATCATTACCTTTTTCTCTTTTATTTACTTACAACCACTTTTCAATATATTAAAAATTTTATGAGGGTTGTAATGTTACAATCCCCATATATTTATTATATTTTTCACTCACAACCACTTATAACCATTCACTATAATATAAGGCACTAACTCACATAAAAACCTATATCTATATATAATACTAAATGTAACTTGTTGGGACACTTGTCATATTTCTACACCCCCTAAGTTTGTTTTTCTCGCCTCTTTTTTTTCTTAAATAGTTAGCTAAATTAAAGATTAAATAATTTTAATTCTTTTAATATTAAAAATATTTTTTAATACATTAAGAAAAGATGTCTTTTTATTAATATTATTTCTAGAAAACAAACTTTTATAAAATAAGAGGTTTTTCTAAAACATCAAACATTTTTAAAAATATGAAATATCGTATAATTGATGTTTTTAAAAAGTAAACTTCTTTATAAACTAAAAATAATTATAATTAGGAGTTATAATAAAAAAACGTTTAAAAATGATATTTAATACGGTTTGTTTTGAAAAAATAGTTAAATTTTTTTGGAAAGAAAATTAAAATCTAAAGTTCAAAAATTAGTATTATTATTTGTTACTTGTAGTTATCACTTATAATTATTACTCATATTTAATTTTAATCATATCTTATTTAAAATATCATTTTATACTTCATAAATTTTCATCATAATTTATATTTTATTTTTTAACTCGTGCAATACACGGGTTTACTAAAGTTAGTATTATATTAATAACAATAAACAACTAATCAATTTTTATTTTTCATTCTGTGTAATACATTTAGTTTTATTTATGTTTTGTGTTCATTTAATAATTAACTCTTCGTCTTCCCTGTAATACACGAGTAATTAAAGCTAGTAAAGAATCATCTTAAACATTATATAAATTTTATATGTAGTATTATTGCATGTAGCCGTGTGTATATATATATATCTAGTATCTCCCCCTCTTTACTCTCTCCGCTTTTCTACTTGATTTCAATCTGCAGGATCTGTGTCGTCGTGTAGGGTTCATCATCTTTTCCATTAATTCTCAGAATTCATTACACACAACGTACATAGGTAAACCCAATTTCAACCCCCCTGTTCTTAGCTCCTCCACTATTGATGTTCTCAGAATTCATTACACACAACTTACAAACACTTCCCCCTAAATTCAAATCTTTTACAACACCCAAATGTGTTGTTCGATTTCGTGTTGCAGATCTAATCAAAACAGATGGGTTCTCTTCTGTTTCTTGATTAGATTCTTACTCATGAAGTTATTGAATTTTGTGAAATTTCTTGTAGAAAGTATGAATCTTTCTGTATGAACCAGATGAATTGAAATGATGATGCTTTGTTTTTCAGCTAAATTAGAGTTGGGTTTATTTGGAATCTTGTGCTTTTTCATCTTTATTACTATCAATGTTCAGAAGAACAAAAGTAGCCAGTGATTGGGTGCTATGGTGATCAAAGAATATTGTTACTTTCCTCTGTTTTATCCTCGAAAAAGTAAAATAAAGAAAACTGTGAGTTTAAGTGTTAAACCATACAGTATTGTTTCTCTCTCTTCTTCACTCACTGGGTACAATCATAAGGCTACTTTTAACCATAATTCATGAAATTGGACCCAATATTTTGACTAGTATTGCCGGCAGTTACAAATACTTGCCACCAGAATTTGACAAACTTTCTTGATTTGTTCACATATGCCATCAGATCTGTAATAGTTTCTGTGTTTTTCTTTTTTAAAATATTGTTCTTTATTTTGACTTTTGAGTTTTGTTCTATAAATCATCAAGATCTGTCTTTTAAAATCAGATTATAGTTTCATCTTCAGCTGTCTCTGAATTGGGTCTGTCTCAAAATTCTTTCTTGCTTACTTTAATAATCTTGAGGAACTTATGGCAATTAAGTTGAATCTTTTGATTTAAACAATATGATTTGCATATTTTGTTACAAGTTTTGAACTTTGATTGACAGATTGTGTATTAACTTGTGGGGGCAAGAGATGAAGTTTAAAGATGATAATAAGACTGGAAGACAACCTGAAAAAAGTTCAAGGGTGGTGCCCATAGGGATTATGTTTGTGGTGTTATGTGGGCTCTCATTTTATCTGGGTGGGATCTTTTGTTCTGAAAAGAACAGATTTTCTACTGATCAGGTTTCTAAACCAGTTGACTCTGCAGTAGAACCAACTGTTTCTGGTCCGGTTCAGGTGAAATCGGTTTCTTTTCCCGAATGCAGTGCTGATTTACAGGACTACACGCCCTGCACCGATCCTAAGGTATATGCTTTTGCTGGTTTTTTCGTTGTTGGCCCGATTGTTTTGTCATTTGTTGGTGTGTTCACTTTGATTGATTGTATATGAAATTCAATTGCTTTTGATATAGTTGATACTGTTTTTCTCATTACTAATTGTGAAAGACATGTTTGGGAAAAACAATTGTGAAAAACATCTCTGAACTAAGATTGAAGTTGAAAGAATCTTAATCAATTGACAAGAAGGATGTGCTGCTTTGCTTGATTAAGTGCATAAATTGTTTTATTTCCATTATTATTCTTTTGAGCTTGCTGGTGTACATAATTATAAATTTTGTTTGTTTGTTTTTGTGGGTAAATAGCGATTAATGCAATTGTTTATGTTGAACAGAGATGGATGAAATACGGGCGACACAGGCTTACATTTATGGAGCGCCATTGCCCGCCTGTGTTCGATAGGAAGGAGTGTTTGATACCGCCACCTGATGGCTACAAGGAGCCTATCAGATGGCCAAAGAGCAGAGATGAATGTTGGTACAGGTAAATTTCCAATCTTTTATATATTTTTCTGTAAATCTTGGATCAAGAATTAGAGGTGGCCTTTGACCCAATCCTCTTCTACTAACTTTTTATATTTTATATTGATCATGTTTGAGATAAAATATAACCCAGATCGACCCATTTATTAATATATTGTTCATAATTATCACTTCTAGACAAGTTGTCATCTATTTGCCTAACATTTTCATATTTAAAACTCTAGAAATGTCCCATATGACTGGATCAACAAACAGAAGTCAAACCAGCATTGGCTTAGGAAAGAAGGAGAAAAATTCTACTTTCCGGGTGGTGGTACTATGTTTCCCAATGGCGTTAGCGCGTACGTTGATTTAATGCAAGATCTAATCCCAGGAATGAAAGATGGAACCATTCGTACCGCCATTGACACTGGTTGTGGGGTTAGTTATCCAAATTATTTTTTTGTACCTTAACCAAATATTCAACTTCTAGTACTATAAAACTCAATTTTTGAAAGTTTATATTTACAGGTTGCTAGTTGGGGTGGTGACTTGCTTGATCGTCGCATCCTGACCCTTTCTCTTGCTCCCAGAGATAACCACGAGGCTCAAGTCCAATTCGCTTTAGAACGTGGGATTCCTGCAATTCTTGGAATCATATCTACACAACGTCTTCCATTCCCGTCAAATGCATTCGATATGGCTCATTGCTCACGTTGCCTCATCCCATGGACAGAATTTGGTACTTTTTCAAATCTCTCACATGATCAATCTCATTGTAGAGGTGGCAAAATGGGCGGGTCAAATGGGTCATTTTGCTGGGTTGAATGGGATCAGGACGTGCAGGTGCATAACGGGTCTAATGGGTTCGGGTCAAAATTTATCATTTTAGTGCTGGATGAAAGCAGTTGGGTCAGCTTGGCAAAATTTTATAAATATATAATGCTTCAAATACAGTCACAAAAACTATATTATTTCAAAAAACAATCCAAGTTTGAATTTTTATCAGTTAAATTCTCTGATTTGACCCGTTTGAAATGAAACACAATCTAAATTGACTCGTTTATAAGTAAACAGTAAACGGATCAAGATCAACATCACCTTGTTATTTTATAGAAACAGCTGAAAGACATTCCCAGTCAATTGTTTTACATAGTAATCTTGATTGATTTCTTGAATGACATTTTCAGGTGGAATTTATCTTCTAGAAGTACACCGGATCCTAAGGCCCGGAGGCTTTTGGGTCCTCTCGGGTCCGCCAATAAACTATGAGAAACGATGGAAAGGATGGAACACAACAGTAGAAGATCAAAAGTCGGACTACGAGAAACTTGAACAACTATTAACTTCAATGTGCTTTAAGTTATATAACAAGAAAGATGATATAGCAGTTTGGCAGAAAGCATCAGATAACAACTGTTACAAACAGCTTGATGCACCAGATAACTACCCAACAAAATGTGATGATGGGACCGAGCCTGATTCGGCGTGGTACACCCCGTTGAGACCGTGTGTGGTCGTGCCCAACTTAGACCATAAGAAACTGAGCTTGCAGTCAGTCCCAAAATGGCCTGAAAGATTACATGAGGCCCCGGACCGAATTAGGGATGTTAAAGGTAGCAGTGCTGGTGACTTTAACCGCGATGATAATAAGTGGAAAAGTAGAGTGAAGCATTACAAAACATTGCTTCCGGATCTTGGGACTGATAAGATACGAAATGTGATGGATATGAATACGCGTTATGGAGGTTTTGCTGCTAATGTGATTGATGATCCGATTTGGGTGATGAATGTTGTTTCATCTTATGCTCCTAATACACTTCCTGTGGTATATGATAGGGGCTTAATCGGAACCTATCATGATTGGTAAGACAAACACATAGTTATATATACTATATATGATCATGATTTAGAGCACGATAAAAGCTCCGATCTCATGTTTTTGATTTCTTGTTAGGTGTGAGGCGTTCTCTACGTATCCTAGAACATATGATCTTCTTCATGTAGACGGCCTCTTTACATTGGAAAGCCATAGGTAAATTGTGTTGCTTAAAAGTCAACTACACTAGTAACAAAATCTTGAAAGTTTTCATTTTTAACATTTGAATTTGATTACAGATGTGAGATGAAATACGTGTTGTTGGAGATGGATCGAATATTGAGACCAAACGCGTATGCATTAATCAGGGAATCAAGCTATTTTGTTGATGGAATTGCTACAATTGCTAAAGGATTGAGATGGGATTGTCATGTAGAAGACACTGAAGATGTAAATAACAAGGAAAAGATTTTGATTTGCAAGAAAAAGCTTTGGTATTTACAGCAAGACTCATAGAAAGAACAAAGATAAGTCATTTTTTATCTCAAGAAACCAGCAGAAAGTTAAATTAAAGAATCATCAAGTTGGTGTTTCATAAATATACACACAGAGAGATGTACAATACAAAACCAATTTAAGTAAAGAACTGTAAGAACCACATAAATACTTATACTTATTGCTTTATATGTGATGCGTAAGATGGTTATTTAACCACCTTGCCTACATGTGATTAGTTTTATGCACCGTATACAAGTGCTTGTGTGGTTCTTGCAGTTCCGTATTTAAGTTTGGTTATGTATTAAGAGTTTTCCTAAAAGGAAGATTAATTGGTCATAAATCTAAAATCAAACTGGTATAGATATGTTTGTTGATTTTGATTACATATTTGTAACAAGAAACAGACATGCTTTGTGTCTCTTGTCCTTTGTTCTTGAAGTTGGTTATTTGTAAGTTCAAGTTCTTATTGTATTTAATTGGTTTTGCTCTGTTGTTTTATGTTTGTGTCTTATTTGTATGTGATGATCTATATTTTTCACTTGGTGTTGATTTAAGTGGTTTATATGGGAACACGCAAAGGACCGGTAACTGTCATTGTTATATCGATGTTGTTTATGGGCCGTTACGGCCAAGCATCATTTTTAGGGAATAGTTTTTAACTTGTCAGATGTTGATGTTAACCTTTGTGGCTTAGCTTTGGGATGTGACTTCATATGTTAGCAAATATATGTTCATGTAAAATGTACTACAAACAAATTGCAACGCTCACACCTTTTATAGTTTACCAAAGAAGAAATGTGTTGAGGGTAGTAGACATAGTAGTATCATTATGTAAGTTATCGTGGAAATTAAGTCATGTAAGTGTCACATCATTAAAAAGTTTTATTTGCTATTGATCATCATATTCCAAGCACTTATTTATTTTTTTTGAACGGCCAACGAATAATTATTAAGTCCGGTCACCCGGGTAAACCCATTGGCGAAAAGCCACCCACGCCCGCGAACACAGACAGCGCTGGTGACCAGGCTCGCCCACCATTCCAAGGGAAACCCACCACCCAAAGACCAATTGTGATAAAATCTTTGGCCCACTTGGAGCATATTGCTCCTAATGAGATTCCAACCCATGACCTCCACTTTGGAAAGTCATGGGGTGCCTCCTTCTAAACCACTTGATCTAGAACTCATTAGCCCAAGCACTTATTTATTAATCATATAAATCCGAAACAACTAACTTCTAGTACCCTCTTGTCAACCCCACAAGAGGGTGGTGCGGCCCGATAAACCATCAATAGGTGCTAGAAATAAGAATAGTCTTGTACAATCATATATTTCACACCTATTAACTTATTATAATGTTGATTCTTCTGACTAAGCTAAATAATATTGATAACGAGCAAAGTTACCCACGCTTCATGGCGGGGCCATACGATGACATTTATATGGTTAGTAACACGTTTACGAATTATGTTATGGTGACGTTAACATGCTCATGCACTATAGTGTGACCTTCACGAACTTTGTTACAACACACGTTGCGGCATGTACATTAACATGATTATTGAACGCGCATCGCGGTCTAGGCATATGATGACTAACGTGGTGAAGCGATAATAACGTGCTAAAAGAAAACGTATGAAGTTAGTACGTTTTGTCTTTAGAGATTAAAACATAGATATACGACAATATTATCTTTCTCATTATGACATAATATTTTAAAAAAGTAACTCAAATGAAAAGATATTAAGCAAAGTAGAAAACATAGTAAGAAAAAAAAGGCCAAAAGAGCATTAAAAGAAAAAAATGATAGCAATGGGTTCGAGCACAATCGTATATTCCACACAACTTATTATGGTGGTTCTTCGACTAAAATAAATTAGTATACTATTTAAAAACCAAGTGAATGAATAGCAAATGAACAATTATTTACAGTTTTTATGTATCATGTAATACTCTTCAATGCATGTTGATTTCTATTCTTTTAAGAGGTTTTTATGCCTCTAATTTTATTTGGAGAGAGAGAGATAGAGAGAGTTTGTGAGGGAGCTTGAGTCTTCGTTTATAAAGAGAGAGACTCATTGTGAGGGGATCGAACGACCGCAACATGTGGCCCCTCGACCTTGTGTCTGCCTGAACGAGTCACTCGGTTCCAATAAGCTCTGTAACTTCAGCCTTTCTCTTGGATTTTTTTTGGTTGAATGTGCCTTCGCCACCGGTTTTGGCCCTAGGCGGTGATGGTAATGTTGCCATCGAGGAGGTGGTGGATGTTGTTTTTATTTTCTAGCCAAACCATCTTTAGATTTGGTTTCTGCCCGTAGACACCGATGCTATGGTGTCGTTGATCTGGTTGTGGCCATGGAAAAACCTTGTTTATCAAGCGCGCATTGCGCGCCATGAAAAAAAACCTAGTAATATTGATAATACTATTAAACATTAATACCTTTATTTTTAGAAATGTACAACATGCCTTGAAAAGTTGTTGAATTTAAAGAGATACGAGGGAAATTTTAAAGGTTGATGATACATTATTACATTGATACCCGTAAATGTCATCAAGGTGTTAACTTTTAAGACCGTAGGTAATTTTCGCATTAGCATAATTTTTTTTAGCCAAAAACACGTATATTATTAATGTCCTTCAATTATTATCTAATTATTATTTTTTATTTTACAAATTTTTCCACTATTTTAAATAAATCCAATAACATAATAAGAAACTAATGCCATATCTCACTAAATATCTCATTAGTACTTTAAAATAGTACATAAATAATAAATAACTAAAAATACTTAGAGCATCTTCAATAAATGTTTGTTATAGCTCAAAAACAGTCATATGGATATCGATTAAGTTTGTCATCATTGGAT
The DNA here is from genome assembly GCA_025215565.1 of Flaveria ramosissima. Lineage (NCBI taxonomy): Eukaryota > Viridiplantae > Streptophyta > Magnoliopsida > Asterales > Asteraceae > Flaveria > Flaveria ramosissima. The sequence goes on from CM046038.1 coordinate 54,192,167, forward strand.
GGGGGTGTTTTTGAGTCAATAGGTCTTCCTCATGAACACCCAAAAACGAGTAGACGTAGGCCCCATTTACCATATATATGGATATATTAGAGAGAGAGTGGTTAAAAATAAAAAAAATTAATGATAATGTAGTAATATTTTTGAGTTTTTTTTATTGAAGTTATTTTTGAAGATTTTGAAAAATGTGTGTTTTTCTTACGTGTTAGCTCGGTAGACATGTTTTTAGTTGTTTTTAAGGCTTCCTATCCGTGACGCTCTTATAAAAAAGACCTAGTTGCAATAATTTTTCATGTTCTGTCGATGGACTTTTTCGGCAATTTTACATCGTGGCCGGCAAGGTGGTGGATGGGTTTCGTCTACATTTCATAACCTAGAGCCATTTGTCGATCTTTCTTGGATCGAAAACGTTTGTACGTATTCGCTTCCTGTTTTTGCTTTATCTTTAGATGCTTTTTTCCAAATGTCGGTTAAAAATCCTACTCTTTGAGTCATTTATTGAAACCTTTCATTGTAGTTGACACTGGATGAGAACACTGTTTGTTTCCCTTTATCCCCCTCAGCCTGGCCGGATGTGGCGATTCTGTATATGTCGGTTTTTTTTTGTTTCACGTACTCGTTCTTGGTCTCGTTTAGGTTGATATTAACCCAAGATTTGACAGATTGACTTGCCGGTTTGGAGGACGAAGATGTTTTCATCCTCTTTGGTGTTAAACTCATTTAGTCCTACTTCACATTAACGGGATGGGATGCCACTTCGAACTACGTCGTATAAACTTCCAAATTTTGATGTATCGAAATGGGACTTTGGTTGTTTAGTATTAAGCAAAGCATCTTGTTGGACTTAAGTGTCGCCTTGTTCACTTCTTCCGGTTGTTGGTGAATGTTACTATATCCATACATTTCACGCTAATATATATCCACTAATTGGAAATCTTATCGAGTAAGATAACATTTTACCGCCCGTCTCATGTAAGTTCTCCATCATTCTTATTGAAAATTTATTATTATTTCAATAGTTTACGAAAAAATTATAATGTTAGTAAACAAAAAAATAAAAATATTGTTTACCAATCTGCGTGTACTCGGATATGGCTTTTGTGTTTTTTGGACGCTCGGTTCTTCCATTGATTTTTTTCTTGTGTGAATGTTTCCTAGGTTGTGATGACTCCGCTTTGTTCAGTTGTGTCTCTGCTTGGGTTGGGTGTCCCTTCGTTTGAATTAGTAGTGTCCTCACTTAGGTCGATTGTGTCTCAGAGTTTCACATATGCGGGACTTTTTTTCCTATAAACGACCGGTTACTTTTAATAAGTGCAGAATCCAACATTGGAATCTTATTTCCCACACCACTAAAAATGCATTTAACACTAGTTAGATGATGGTACAGGTCTTTAGGGCGGCCTCATAAACGGTCATTTATGGCTTGTGTGTCAGGCATCTGGCCGATAAAATCATACGCCCGGTTTGACCAAACATAAACGATCTTTTATCCCTTTCTAAAAATTTTTTCTTTTGCATGCTTTTATGTGAAATATAATTTAAAATTTTATTATATATGTTTAATACGTAATTTATATTTTATATCATATTATATAACTTACCAATTTTTATTTATATAGTTCATATTATAATATTATATATTATACTATTTAATTTAAATATTTTATATTTGTATATAATTATATAACTTAACATATTTGATTTATATTATTAGAAATGAAATAGATAAATAAATTAATAAATCAATAAAATTTAAATTTTTAATATGAATAGTTATAAAATACAAATGAGACTAAACGGTTTTATTTTCAAGTAGATATTGATAAAATATTTGAATTTTCTCCTCATACATTCTTTCCGAGCTACCCGCATTGTTATTTCTATAAAAATTCCATAACAACATTATTAGACGCATCAGATACTTACCTTTTAAACGCAAAGACGTAATGGCATCCATACATATGTGCAATAGTAATGAGTGAGTAGTATATGAGTTTGCGCGGACCTCTCCATAACGAAAAGTAAGTCGCATTTTCAGGTAAGAAAAATGACAATTTGCAGTTAAACAAACGACTATTTAAGACAACATAAACGACCGTTTATTTTTTATAATTATATTAGCTTTTTCTATCTATAGTTATATTATACTTATTATATAATTTTATATAAGTTTAAGATAAAAATATATTTGTATGTACATGTATTTAGTGTTTAATTTTATATATTGTTAAGTTTTTATATATATAGTTTACATTATATAATTTTATATAAAATTAAGATAAAAATTTAAGATCAAACAAATATATAACTTTAAAACTTTTTGTATGTACATGTATTTAGTGTTTAATTTTATATATGGGTTATTGTTTCACACACCACCGACTGGGCATTTTACACCAGACACGTATTTCGGTTGTTTATATATTGTTAACTTTATAATATAATTTTATATAAATTTAAGATAAAAATATATATAAGTTTAAAGTATTTGAACTTTATATAGTTCATATAAGTTAAATAGTTTTCATACTTTTTAACTTTATAATATGAATACTTAGAAATAACAATAAAACTTATATAGTTCATAACTTTTTAATATAATTTATATATGTATATAACTATATAATTTAAACTATTTGATTTATATTAGAAATCAAAATAAAAAAGTGAATGAATAATTTTAAAACTTTATAACATGAATACTAAAAATTATAAATGATACTAATCTAATATATATTGAAACGATTAATAGTTTTATTTTGAAGTATATATTAATTATATCCTTGAAGGCTCTCCTCATACATTCTTTCCCAAACAGCCGTATTATTACTTTTTTAAAAATTCCATACCGGCGTTATGAAAGGCAATAGATATTCACCCTCTAAGCGCACAGAGACGTAGTGACATCAATACACATGTGCAATAGTAATGAATTGGTGGTACATGAGTTCATGCGGACTTGTACATAGCGGAAAATAAGTCGCACTTTCAGTGAGAGATAAGCATTGAAGAATCACATTAAATTTGTTGGCGATCAATATTCTGTAACACCCGGCCTCTCGTACCACCAATATTGTCCGCTTCACCCACACGGTGCTCACGGATTTGCTTTTGGTTGCCAGGTGACTACTTCCCAGTTATTGTGACACCCTACATATTTCACACATCGGCCGTGGACAGAAGAGATTCCTGGTTCATAAGGAATTTCTGGTCTCTAATATCATCACCGCGTTCTGGCCGCATTGGCTGTGGATGAGAGAACTTCACGGTTAAGCGTGCACAGGTCACCCATACCACCAATATTGTCCGCTTTGCTCACGAGGGGCTCACGGATTTGCTTTTGGTTGCCCGGGTGAAAACTTCCCAGGAAGGTCACCCATCCCTGGATAGCTGCCACCTGAGCACGCTTAATCGTAGAGCTTTCCTCTCATCCATAGCCAATGCGCCCAGAACACGTTTATGATCCAGGAATCTCTCATGTCCATGGCCGATGTGAGATATATGTAGGGTGTCACTATTCATGTGTAAGGTATTATCATCCAGTGTTGATTAGGAGTCGAACCCGGTTGTAGACATGATAAAGTACGTTTTGTCTTATCATTTGAGCTAGAAAAAAATTTTCTGTATAAAATTAGAATTGTTATGTAACTCGTCTAAAAGCTCATACCTCATGTTCAGCCAATATTCTTCACCGAATCCCAAAAAAAGGAAACTGCACGAAACCCAGTTACCATCACTGTTTACGTTCTCTATATGTGTTATATATAGATGAAAAATTTTAAGGATCTGTGTCAGTAAAGGATGGTGATATAGAGACGATTGAGTTGTGTTATCTACATATGAACTATGTCTCGAGAGGGCTCAACCCCATAGAATCATAACTAACAAAATCATCCATCATGTAGCTATGACCTCGGGTCAGAAAGTGAAGGGTCTGGTTTGTTTTTTATTTTAAGATTTGAGTGTTGGCCTTCCAGGTTTTTTTTTTGCATCGTAGGCTCGTTAGGATTTATGCTGATAGGATCCTTTATGCCTTTTATCCTTTCTAACCCATTTCATTTCACAGTGAGGTTCTTTTGTTTTTGGTAAGCTTCTTTGAACCTCTCAAGTTTGTCATCACAGAATATCTTCTTTAACGATACCGGTGAAATGTCAAGGCTCCTCCAAAATATATATATCGAATGTAGCGGAATATGTTTGCCTGCATTTAAATAATGTGAGATTTCACAAGCAAATGGTAAACCGCAACTACTACGAATACAACAACCACAACTTGGTAATTGGTTTTGAATTTTATTAACTCGCCTCAGCTCCCCTACTAATATATCTAGAGCCTTCACGAGAAACATTAGATATCAATAAAACTAATATATCATTTTTGTGTTGATTTTTTTTATTTTAATCCGACTTTTCTCGAAGCTTGCCTTTATTTGTGTTTCCTGTGAACGTACTATGTTATTTAGAATTCCTATAAATTTATCTAAAATTGACTTGTCGGAATATAAATATCATTTTAACAAAACATGTTGGCTCTCTACTCTGTTTGTTGTTCGTTCTTCAAAATTTAAATGTTGATCAATACTTGCAGATACGAACATCTCTTTATAATTTTGCAACCAGTTGACATCCAAATAATTAAATACAACTGTAAAGTTAAATTAAATATGCTAGTTTCAAAATATAAAATAAAGCAATAAATTGAATAGATCAGGAAAATACTTCGATCTTGTTCATCAACTTTATCTGCAATCGCGTTTGATTTTCAACTATTGGAGATTGAAGCAGAAATTTACAGTAATACATAAATTTATCCCACTCAGTCTGAGACTTGAAAGATCCTTTGCAATTTTTTCTGATGTTCTCCTGTATATGATATCTACAAAGTAATCGAGTTGCTTCTGAAAAAAATTACTTAACATGTATCCATTAGAGCCAACTCTCTATGTGTGACAATGACACGTGGTAACATATAATCATCTAGTGTCTTTCTTAGACAATTTAAATCCCACCTGAAGTTCTCTTTTTTCTCATTTCGTATGAATGCGAAAGCAATGCAAAATGTCTTGTTTGTTGAAGTTAAGCCAACAATTTGAAGAAAAGGGAGGCGAGAGTTGTTCGTCTTGTACGTGTAATCTATAATAATCACATGCGAGAACACACGCCATATTTTTAATGAAGTGGGATTGATAAAAAACAAATCATTTAATTGATTTGAGTTGTCATCTGTAATAAAATCATAGATGTATCCACCCATCTGCAAAGATTGTAAAAGTGATTACATTGGAGTGCTTCGAACTTTCGTATCTTTGTCCGCGCATCATACACGATTTTAATTGTGGATACATTTTTATTATTATTTTATTTTAAAGCCGTAAGAATATCATGTGGTTGCATATTTTTACTTGTAAAATCTTCCACCAGTGTGTACTCCTCTTTAGACAATCTTTATGCATAAGCATTACCCTCCAAAAATTTAGAAGGTTCATGGTTATGTTCGTCACACACAACATGTATTTTCCAACCTACATCTTCTTCATGATTTTTTGCTATAAGTTGAAATGAACATCCTGTCTTCTTTGTGCCTAAATGCGTGGTTGAATCTCATGTTAACTTGTATACACCACCACAATCCCACATAAGAAACGCCTTTTTGACCAAGTTGTATACAGTTTTCTTCGTTCGTTGTGTGACAATAACGTATCCAAGGGTACGTGCAGTGTTTTGCACCCAATCTATTAACTCTTCTCTTATTTGGTACACCCAATCGTTATAAAATTGAGAATTTATAGAGTTGTATTAGGAAGGAATTGTGAATGAATAAATGTGAATTGTATTTTATAAACATATTCAAAGTCATTTTATATCAAATCAACTATTATTTTCTTATCTTCAATCTGACACATACAAATTGCAACTTGTCATATTTTTTTGTTTGCAATTATTGGCCTCGTTTATTTATTTCTTTAATATATTTTTGTTTCATATACAAAACAAAACTAAATCACAATTTTACATAACTAAAAAAATTACATTATTACCAAAATAAAAACAAAATTACATTATAAAAAATATTTCAATTGACACGGATCTTTAGGAGGGTCTTGTTATGGAGGCACCCACATTTGATTATTATGTTTATACATCCACCAATAACCTAGAATCATGTCCATCTGTATAACATGTTTAACACGTTAAACCTTGTTACATTCTCATGGGTGAGAATGTGTAAAGACTAAGCGAGTCGAGTAACATATGTAACACCACAAATATGTCCGCTTTTCTTTATACTCGTACAAGTAGTAGAATAATCAGCAAACATATATGTAAGGTTACAAGACCTTTTAGTCAAACAAAATAAGAAAACAAATCCTTTTTAGTCACCCCACCATTGGTCATCCTATGTCCAACTATAAGATGACCAATGACGCGATGAAGAGATCTATACAACGAATCGTTCATTATTGTAGATCTCATTTTATTATTAGATACATATTGACCATCACCAATTTGTTGCCAAAACTTTTTATCATTGTAATATTCAGGAAATTGCGTAAGACCGTTCAAAAAATCAGATTGATGGGTCTCTTGAACTGTTTATAAACCCATGAAAACACCAAACTGGACCATTGAATAATTATGTGCCCCCCCCCCCTCCGAGTTGAGAACGAAACTAATAGTATCGTTATCACTATTAAAAAATATATAAATCCAATAACATTAATATATATAATCCATTTAGATTAGTATAATTATAGTAATGATTGTTCGAGTCGAAATTAAACATGGAGAAAAACTTCAAACAAAACTCTTTATATTGCGGGCCACTAATGGCAAATAAAGAAAAGAACTTCAAAGAAATTTTTTTACAATTAGTGGCCCGCAATATAAGGAGCTTTGTTTGAAGTTTTTCTCCACGTTTAATTTTGACTCGAACAACCATAACTATAGGTATACTAATCTAATTGGATTATATATATTAATATCATTGAACTTATATATATTTTTAACAATGATAACAATGCTATCAGTTCGTGCTCAGCTCGGGGGGGGGGGGGGGTGCTACGTAATTATTCAGTGGCCCAGTTTGGTGTTTTGATGGGTTTATATACAGTTCAAGAGACCCATCAATCTGATTTTTTGAACAGTCTTACGTAATTTGCTGAACATTATAATGATAAAATATTATGGCAACAAATTGGTAATGGTCAATATGTATCTAATAATAAAATGAAAGCTACAATAATGAACGATCCGTTGTATAAATATTTTCATCGTGTTATTGGTCATCCTATAGCTGGACGTAGGATGACCAATGGTGGGGTGACTAAAAAGGATTTGTTTTTTTAGTTTGTTTTACTAAAGGGAGGCCTTGTAACGTCACATATGTTTGCTGATTATTTTACTACTTGCATGGGTAAAAAGAAAAACGGACATATTTGTGGTGGTACATATGTTACTCGACTCGCTGAGTCTTCACACATTCTCACCCCTGAGAACGTAACAAGGTTAAACGGGCCGGTTCTTATGTCCGGATTTTTTGATCGCAAACATGTTATACGGATGGACATGATTGTGGATTATCAAAAAGTTAGGTGGAGTTTTAAACATAATAATCAAATGTGAGTGCTACCATATCAAGACCCTCTTGAAGACCCGTATCAATTGAAATATATTTTATAATGTAATTTTATTTTTATTTGTATAATGTAATTTTTTTAGTTATGTAAAATTATGATTTATTTTTTTTTTGTATATGAAACAAAAATATATTAAAAATTAAAAAATAAATAAACGAGACCAATAAATTGCAAACAAGAAAATATGGTAGATTACAAATTGTATATGACAGATTGAAGATAAGAAAATAATGGGTGATTTGATATAAAATGACTGTGAATATGTTTATAAAATCACAATTCACATTTATTCATTCACATTTCCTTCCTAATTCAACTCTATAATGTCTTAATTTTATAACGATTGAGTGTACCAAACAAGAGAAGAGTTAATGGATTGGGTGAAAAACACTGCACGCACCCTTAAATACGTTATTATAACACAACGAACGAAGAAAACTGTATACAGATTCGTCAACAAGGCATTTCTTATGTGAAATCGTGGTGGTGTATACAAGTTAACGTCAGATTCAACCACGCATTCAGACGCAAAGAATACATGATGTTCATCTCAACTTATAGCAAAAAAATCATGAAAAAGATGAAGGTTGGAAAATACATGTGTGTGACGAACATAACCATGAACCTTCTAAATTTTTGGAGGTAATGCTTATGCAAAAATATTATTTAAAAAAAATACGCACTGGTGGAAGATCTTACAAGAAAAAATATGAAGGCATGTGATATTCTTACAACTTTAAAAGAAAATAATAATAAAAATAAATCCACAATTGAAACCGTGTATGATGCACGGACAAGGATACGAAAGTTGAATAAAGTTGGAAGCACCCCAATGCAATCACTTTTACAATCTTTGCAGATGGGTGAATACATCTATGATTTTACTACAGATGACTACTCAAATCAATTAAATGATTTATTTTTTGTCAATCCCACTTCATTAAAAATATGGCGTGCGTTCTCGCATGTGATTATTTTAGTTTACACGTACAAGACGAACAACTATCGTCTCCCTTTTCTTCAAATTGTTGGCTTAACTTCAACAAACAAGACATTTTGTATTGCTTTCGCATTCATACGAAATGAGAAAAAAGATAACTTCAGGTGGGCTTTAAATTATCTGAGAAAAACACTTGATGGTTATATATTACCACGTGTCATAATCACAGATAAAGAGTTGACTCTAATGGATGCATGCTAAGTAATTTTTTCCAGAAGCAACCCGATTACTTTGTAGATATCATATACAAGAGGACATCATAAAGAATTGCAGACCATCTTTCAAGTCTCAGAGTGAGTGGGATAAATTTATGTATTACTGGAGATTTCTGCTTCAATCTCCAACAGTTGAGGCTTACTATGAAAATCGAACGCGATAGCAGACAAAGTTGAAGAACAATCATCGAAGTATTTTCCTGATCTATTCAATTTATTCCTTTATTTTATATATTAAACATATTTGATTTAACTTTACAGTTGTATTTAATTATTTGGATGTCAACTGGTTGCAAAATTATAAAGAGATGTTCGTGTCTGCATGTATTGATCAACATCTAAATTTTGAAGAACGAACAACAAACAGAGTAGAGAGCCAACATGCTTTGTTAAAATAACATTTATATTCCGACAAGTCAATTTAGATAAATTTATAGGAATTCTAAATAACATAGTACGTTCACAGGAAACACAAATAAAGGCAAATTTCGAGGAAAGTCGGATTAAAATAAAAAAATCAACACAAAAATAATATATTAGTTTTATTGATATCTAATGTTTCTCGTGAAGCTCTAGATATATTAGTAGGGGAGCTGAGGCGAGTCAATGAAATTCAAAACCAATTACCAAGTTATGGTTGTCGTATTCGTAGTAATTACGATTTATCATTTGCTTGTGAAATCTCACAGTATTTAAATGCAGGCAAAACCTATTTTGCTACATTCGATAGATATATTTTGGAGCCTTGACTTTTTATCGGTATCGTTAAACCAAGTTGAAGAAGATATTCTGTGATGACAAACTTGAGAGGTTCAAAGAAGCTAACTAGAAACAAGAAAAGCTCACTGTAAAATGAAATTGGTTAGAAAGGATAAAAGGCATAAGGGATCCTATCAGCATAAATCCTAACGAGCCTACGATGCAAAAAAATACTCATGGAAGGCCAACACTCAAATCTTAAAATCAAAAACAAACTAGACCCTTCACCTGTTGAACATACTCGAGGTCATAGCTACACGCCGGATGTTTTTGTTAGTTATGATTTTATGGGGTTGAGCCCTCTCGAGACATAGTTCATACGTAGATAACACAACTCAATCGTCTCTATATCACCATCCTTTACTCACACAGATCCCAAAAAAGTTTCATACATATATAACACATATAGAGAACGTAAACAGTGATGGTAACTGTGGGTTTCATGTAGTTTTCTTTTCCTTGGGATTCGATGAAGAATAATGGTTGAACATGAGGTATGAGTTTTAGAGTTACATAAAAATTCTAATTTATACAGAAATCTTTTCTCTAGCTCAAATGATGAGACAAAACGTACTTTATCATGACTACAACCAGGTCCGGCTTCTAATCAACACTGGATGGTAATGCCTTACATATGAATATTGATCGCAAACAGATTTAATGTGATTCTTCAATACTTATCTTACTGAAAGTGCGATTTATTTTCCGCCATGTACAAGTCCGCATGAGCTCATGTACCAACAATTCATTACTATTGCATATGTGTATGGATGTCACTACGTCTCTGTAAGCTTAGAGGGTGAATATCCATTGCTTTTTATAACACCGTTATGGAATTTTCACAAAATTAATAATGTGGTTGTCTATGAAAGAATATATGATAAGAGACTTCAACGATATAAATATATACTTCAAAATAAAACTGTTAATCGTTTCAATATACATTAGATTAGTATCATTTGTAATTTTTAGTATTCATATTATAAAATTCTAAAATTATTCATTTATTTTTTTATTTTGATTTCTAATAAATCAAAAATTTTAAATTATATAGTTAGATACATATATAAATTATTTTAAATTACATTAAAAAAATATAAACTATATAAGGGGGCGTGTGGTTCGCGAAATTTGTTGGAATTGAAATTGGTATTGGAATTCGAATAAATTGTATTTGGAATTCAATATTTTCCAAAATTCAAAAGAATTGAAATTTATAAAGTGAATTTAAATTCCAAATGCATTTATTGGGAGAAAACAGTTATAAAGTAATTGGAATTTATCACCCGTTGCAAACCATCACCACCTCAATGGCCACCAATCATCGCCGCTACATACCACCGATCGTTGTCGCCGTCACCGCCAACAATCGACCGCAACCACCAACCGTGCTAGTTGCCGAAAACCGACAGTACCCCACTGCCGCCACCAACAGATTACGTCCGTTGTCAAGACACGGTTCGGCAACGGCGGTCGACGATAGTCGACGGTTAAGGGTGGCGGCGGTCAGTGGTCAGGGCAAACACTGGTGGCGGTGGGCAGCGTTAGGGTTGTGCGGCGTCGGCATCGGCGGTCAGGGGCAGCGGTCTATCGGCGACGGACAACAGTCGCCGATTAGGGGCGGCGACGGTTAGGGATGGCGGCGGTCGTAGGTTGGGGGTAGACGACGTTGGTCGGTCGTCAAGGGCAAGGGTCGGCATACGAAGACTGCGGTCGGGGGCGGCGACTTCAGGTAGGGGGTCGGGGGCGGCGTCGGTGGTCGGTTAGCGGTGGGCGGAGTGGGAGGCGGAGTTCGGGGGCCACGGTCGGCGGTTGGGGGCGGCGGTCAACAGTCGGGGTCGGCGGGGGGCAACGGTGGTCGACGGTCGGGGTCGTCAGTAGTGTTTGTTGGCAGTGGGCGGGGTGGTAGGTGGCGGTTGGTGGTGGAGGCGGGGGTCGGTGGAATTTGAAATCCTTCATTTAAAGGAATTTAAGGGAATTAATTTCAATTCCAATTCCTTTCTCAAACAAACACGTTAAAAATGGAATTCAAATTCCAATTCCAACGGATCTTACCAACCAAACACAATGATCAATGGTATTCAGATTACAATTCCATTAAATTCCTGCATATAAAACGCCTCCTAAGTTTTATTGTTATTTCTAAGTATTCATATTATAAAGTTCAAAATTTTTAAAAACTATATAAATTATATGAACTATATTAAGTTCAAATACTTTAAACTTATATAAATTTTTTATCTTAAATTTATATATATATATATATATAAAGTTAACAATATATAAACGACCAAAATACGTGTCTGGTGTAAATGTCCAATCGATGGTGTGTGAAACAATAACCCCTATATAAAATTAAACACTAAATGCATGTACGTACAAAAAATTTTAAAGTTATATATTTCTACTATCTTAAATTTGTATCTTAGTTTGATATCATATTATATAATGTAAACTATATACAAAAATTTAACAATATATAAAATTAAACACTAAATACATATGCATACAAATTAATTTTTATCTTAAACTTATATAAAATTATATAATAAGTATAATATAACTATAAATAGAAAAAATTAATATAATTATAAAAAAAATAAACGGTCGTATATGTTGTCTTAAACGCTCGTTTGTTTAACTGCAAATTGTCATTTTTTTTACCTGCAAACTGCCGTTTACTTTCATGCAAACGACCGTTTACATGGTGACAAACGACCGTTTGTCATGTCTAGTATTAAATGCCCAGTCGGTGGTGTGTGAAACAATCCCCCCTTCCGAAGGAGTTAAACGCCCTCATTAGTCAGGTCTAATAGCTTATTAAAAAAAAAGTCAGGTCTAAAGAGAAAAATTGGAAGACATCCCACCTCGGCACCACCCATCAAAATTGAATATTCAACCTTACAGTTACAAACAAATTACGCAACGTGCCACCTTTATTTCACTCTTATTATAGAAGTAAATCAACTTCATTACCAGTGTCATTTTCGGAAATAGACAAACAATGACCACCAGTCAACTAATCTTCATCTTCCTCACCATCACATCATCACATTTCTCCACCACCACCTCCCTCCGGCCACTCTCCGGCGACCACCACTGCAACCGTCGCAACCTCCCGTCGCAAAAAGCCCTCCGAACCGACCAACTCACCGTCCTAATCAACGGCTACTCCGAATCACGCATCCCGATCCTCCACACCGTCACCGGAGTCTACTCCACCTCTCCATCAGTAGCTGCCGTCGTCATCCTATGGGGAAACCCTAACACACCGATGAAAACGCTATCAGATCTCTCACACAACCTCTCGATCTCATCTCCGGGAGACGCTCCGATCTCCGTCGTCCGGCAACCGTCGTCAAGCCTCAACGCACGGTTCCTCCCCCGGCGGTGGATCTCCACACGCTCCGTCCTGATCTGCGACGACGACATCGAAATCGACCGAAAAACGAACGAATTCGCGTTCAACGTATGGAGGAACAATCCAGAACAGTTAGTAGGACTATTCACCAGATCTCACGAGCTAGATCTAACGAATCGCGAATGGATCTACACAGTGCATCCAGATCGCTACTCGATCTTACTAACAAAGTACATGATAATGAAAACGGAGTATCTGTACGAGTATACCTGCGAAGGCGGAGCATCAATGGCGGAAGCGAGATCGATCGTCGACGAGATGCGGAATTGCGAGGATATTTTGATGAATTTTGTGGTGGCGAATGCGACGGGCGTGGGGCCGGTGTTGGTCGGAGGTCGGAGGGTGAGGGATTGGGGAGATGCGAGGAACGACGGCGGTGCGGTGGTGGCGGTGGCGGTGGTGGCGGAGGAGGTGGCGGTGGGGTTGAGTAGTCGGAAGAAGGATCATCGGAAGAGGAGAGGGGAGTGTGTGAGGGAGTTTCATAGGGTTTTGGGGAAGATGCCGTTGAGGTATAGGTATGGGAAGATGGTTGATGATGTTGGTGAACAGGGGCTGTGTGAGAAAATGGGGAAATTGGTGTTTTGTGATCGACAGTGAAGGATAGGGTTCATGCTTGATTTGTTTGTATAGAATGATCACAATAATCTTAACATTATATATTATTATACTATCCATTAATGTGTATGTCGGTTTATACGGTTATGTTTGTGTGATTTCTATTTTGGACACCAAAGATTGATAGTTTGAAAAAGAGCTCCTTACGCTTCTAAAGCATAAGGTAATGTTAAGTTAATTCAACAATCTTCTGCTCGGTCTTCATCTTTCACTTTTCACGCTATGATTGGCCATTTTTTAATGCTTTTTCATCTTTTCTCTGTCGTTGATTCACGCCACCAACCACCACACACACATTGTCGACCGCCACCATTAAAGTGTGTTTTGAACCGGAAGCAAAAGAAACAACATCATTAGAATTTAGATGCGGTAGCGGTAATCTTAGCAAAGGGGTAGCGATGGAAATCCACATATGAAATGGATTGCAGATATCACAATAAAAGGTATTTTCGGCACCAGATCTGGACCAAAGCAGTTGGATCTTCAGTGAAGTAGCGTGGGTGGAGGAGGCGATGTAATGCATATGAAGATAGGGTTAAAAAAAGATTGCATGTGAATACAAAGAGACTAGACGAGAGACTGGTGATGGTGAGCAGCAGTGGGTGTGTGTTCACGATGAGAGGAAGGATCGATGGTATCGTTTTGTGATGCTAGGGTGTGTTGGTCCTGTATGCCATCTTTTGTGTCTAGAAGAAAAAGAATGGTAAGTGCAAAAGTTTTATAATTATAATTAAAAATAAGGTTTTATAATGAAAATAAAAAATAACCAAAAGTAAAGGTTAGGAAACATGAAGAGCACCCTATTCTGCAAGTCAGAAGTTGAAGACTGAAATCATTAATGGAGCTGCAAACATTATTTTTCTCCTTCCTATTTTAATAGAATTTTTAAATGGATACCCCCACACAAGATGCCAAACACAAAAACAAAAAAACAAAACAAAAAAAAGAATTTTAATTATATTAGTTTATAAAATATATCCGAATTTTAAAATGTTGTAAAAGTAATAAATATGAACAAAAACAAGAAAAACGAGTATATGTATATTTTATAACCGTAAATTTTGTGATTTACAAGTATCTCGCTGCGACTTTTCTCTATCTACGTTTTAGTATTTAAAATAGAGCCACAATGCTTTGCCGCAACAACATGCGGAGTTTCATTACTAGTTTGTTTTATTTTTAAAATTTTGATTGGTTATATAAATTTTGGCAAAAAATTTTTTGATCCTAATTGGTGAGAATGGACTCATCTTTTCTTCAATCTTAGAACATTCACATTTTATTTTTTATCATGATACTTATAATTATAACTTCATAATTATTATTTTTATTTTTTTAATTAAATAATTTTTATATGTTTTATCATCACATTTTTTTACACTCACAACCACTTTTAAAAATATTAAAAAATTTATAAAAATTAAATTATGTTTTCTCAAATATACAGATGAAAAGTAACATTTTTTTCACTCTCTCACTCACTCAACCACTTATGAAAATGTTTATTACATGATCTACATAGTCGTAATGAATAGTTTTTATAATCTTTAAAATTAAAATTTAACGTCACTTCAAAATCATACCATCTGTTAAATATAGAAGTCAGTGTCCAATGAGTGATTTTGTGTCTTTTAGATTATTTATTTATAATGGTATATATTAACAAATTATTTCTACGAGTTAGGTTTTTTGTTCACAAATTTGGTACTCCCTATCCCACGAAACTTAATTTGAAACTTTAATGTGTACAACAATTAGTTCTGTGACTTTGCCGTGTATTTCTTACAATTCTACATTTAAATTAGGTCAGTTACTTGCATAGAAAAGTTGGGGGGGCGTTTGATTGGAATGAATGGAATAGAATGAAATGGATTGAAAAACTAGTATAATTTTCGAATAAAATTATGTTTGAGTGGGTAATGAAACGTAAAACCCAAGGGAATGTTTCACCTCAAATTTTTTTGGTTATGGGATTTCAAATTCACTCTCTAGGTGGAAGGATTTTAAAATCTCACAACCAAGGGAATTTGAGATGAAACATTCCCTTGGGTTTTACATTTTATTACCCACTCAAATATAATTTTACTTAAAAATTATACTAGTTTCTCAATTTTCTTCCATTTCATTCCTTCCAACCAAACGCCTCCTTAGGTTGATGACTTCTTTTATAAAAAAATAAAAAACATGTGAGATTATTTAGGACATAAAACCTTCTAGTTTAATGAGCTTATAATATGCTACCAATATAATATTACTTGTGACAGTATTATTGGTTTCTTACTTTTTAGTCATCCTCGACTGTCATGGTTAAACATCATAATGAATAATGGGATATAAATTTGCATCTTCTTTCAGAAGTATGAGAAATCGAAATCGTTTCTGTGAAAAAAAAACTTAAGTAATTTCATGTTTTATAAATTGCATTTCATCTTTGTGTTTATGTCATCTTGATTTGATAGCTCCGACTCGAAATGGAATGAAACAGACCCATGAACACCGTACTGGATACTAACAAGTGAACTACTACTATAAAAAATAAAAGTTGCATTTATCATGACAGAACGTGACACGTATAGCTTGTAAAGATTATAGATTTAATGTGTAACATTCTTTGGAAGATTACGGATGACATTACTTTTCATGCCTATCTTGGATCGCATCGTGTCTACCCCTGATCTATTCATCTGCTTCATCACCTTCATTCTCACCATCTGCTCTTTTGACTGCACTGTTGACATACCCATGCTCCTATACCTGCATTCATTCAAATACTGGTTCAATATTAAAGAAAAAAAATAGGAAAAAAACAGAACCATTAATCAAACTAAAATTCATATTTGGTTCAAAACTGTATACACTACGAATTTGGACCGAATTTTGTTTGAACCCATCAATTTGGTGAGTGTCAATTTTGGGTCGTGTTTTGTCTCAAACATATCAACAAAACATCATCCAAAAAGTAAGCAGACCAGACGGGGAGTTGCCCAAATATTTTTTTTTAATCATAAAATCTGATACAAAAACATAAGAATGTATAAAAGTGTTACAAACAGGTCAACCAAACCAACACTTCAATTTTTCATCAACACAAACTCATAATGACCCATTACCCAACCCGTCTGAATCGCCCATGTTGACACCTCTAAATTCATACAAGAATTGTGGGATAGTGAGGTTTACCTAGCAGCTAGCACAGCAGTGATGGCAATGCTATTTGGAGATGGGCGTGGTTTTTGATGATAATAACGCACATATTCTCTGGAACCAAGTGCTTTTGTAGATGTTCCATCATCAGTTAATCTAGTAATAATGAGTTCAGACCCACCGCTTCCAAGTTGTATGCCATCACCACTGACATCAGAAGAAACGAGCTGCTTCCCATTTGCATCTACATAACTAACATCACAAGTGAAAAACGATCAGCCAATCATCAGTGTCAGTTTAACCATAATCACAAATTGCAAATGAATCGCAAGATAAAGAAATGACAGATTTAGTATAAATACCTGCTGCTATAATCATAGAATTCATCCAGTTCAGCTTCTTCTTCTTCATCACCATCACCATAGTGCACCCTGCAATGACCTTTTGCCACCATATGTTTCCTAACTGCTTCTAAACTGGTGAAAGGTAGGGAATTATCGCTGCAATACAAACACACGTAATCGCATGTCACCTGTTAAAATCATAGCAGTAAGACAAGGGTTATATATATGCCGCGCGTCTACATTCATAACGTGTAAGAGCTTTAAATTTCAAGTTACTAAATGTTGCAAGTATTTCACCTTAAGTCCAAGATAGGTTAAAAAGCCACGTGGATCTTTCAGATACTCGACATCAGGTATGAAAAGACCATGCTTTTTGTGCAAATGAATCATGCAGCTTTCAATAGTTTCATGATCTTGGTCACACATAAAACAACAAGTTGGATCCACCTCATCTTCATCTTCATCCTCATCCATATCCACATCAGAGGATGATCCATCCACCTTCATACGATTCAAAGACTGCAAGTCAACGTCTTGGTCAACCTCCTCCCATTCATCACTTTCTTCGTCTTCATGTTTGGGAAGTCTATTCGCCATATGTGGTGGAAGTGGCTTTATTATTACAGCACCCTCATTTTGATGATCAACTTGTGAGGCCCATGTAGTATGAGCCTTAGATTTTAGATGTTGTGCATGAGCATTTGAACTCCTATATCCTTTCCCACATAGGCCACATGTATACAGCATCGGTGGCTCATTTAGCTTACGATTCTCTTCAGCTAGTGCAGACTGTCTGGCTAAGAAGAGTGCTTCTGTCACTCCTGGAAGCCCTGCAACCTGATCTCAAAAATACCAACATTAATCACCATAACCAATCAAATGAAGATTATCCAAATATGATGAAATTAAGATGTCAAGTAAGTTAATAATACTGCCATCAACAGGACTCCTCAACATCGTTACTGACAATTAAGTTAATCAAAATAGAGAGATCAAAATCGTTCACAAAAACCAAATAATTATATCCGAATATAATCAAACTCCAAAGGCTTAAGATAAAGGACACCTTTACACTTCCGACGAAATTGACAAACAATTTTTAAGAGGCTCATCAACAAAACGATCGAAATACCTCTAATTAACAAAAACACGAAAGCATACATCAAAACATCTCCGTTTTTAAGTTTAACGATGCCAACAGTTTATCTCACAAGCCACAGTACCTTCATCCTCACAGTATCACCATCAAAACAAAGCCATAATTCATATCAACTAATTTAGCAACACTTACGAAAACAAAATAAATTTGCAGTTTAGGAAATACAAATTAAGCTCTAGAGTTTAGACCTAATGAAATCAATCTCACAATAAATCTAGATCACATAATTTTACCAACAATTGATGTAGCAACAAATCAACAATTACGTCAATCAAAACAGAGGAAACTTAGGAAAACGAAGAATATTTGCAGTTGAAGATATAAAAACAAAAGCTCTATAGTTTAGACGTAATGAAATTAATCTGGAAATAAATCTAGATTGGAGAACTTTACCTTGCGTTTGAGGTTGTAACGGTGCCATTCGGACTTGTAATGGATCTTCTGAGAGTTTTGATGGGTGAATTGTTTGTTGCAGGCATTGCATGTTAGCCCTAGCATGGCTTTAGAGGTTTCTTCGATTGAAAGAATTATATATAGAGTATATTATATATATAGTTATAAATATAATTCAATATAGTAATTTATGTGTGTATTCCGGTTCGGGACGAATCGGTCGGTCGAACCCTCCAAAACGAGTGGATGCGAACCGGTTTGGCCATCTCCTCCGATTCCCGGTCAGACCGGTTGGACTGGCCGGTTCAATACAGTCTCGGAAACAATGCTTACCGGTTACCACTAGTTTACGACCATCCCAATTGACACATTACTCATTTGTTAATCTTATGATAGATAAATAAATTAACGACTTAATAACATCACCACACTTAACTTAACCATGGTAACAAATAATGGTCATTTGATTATTCTCCAAGACAAGCTTATATATGATAAAGTGATAAATGAACTAGTGGGTTCATGCAACGCGTTGAAGTGACTTGGTTAGTAATAGATGAGATATTAACTTATTTTATTACTAGTTTAGATACATGTATATTAAACGGGTTCAAATAGTAAACATTGTATTCGAAAATATGGAATTGTGAATGTGAGATTGTGAGATAGTAAAACATACTTAGATTTGAGAAAATGAAATCATGATGTACATTAAAGCGAAAATGTTATTTTATAGTACTTTTTGCACCAACCTCATCTCCCGCAAAGTTGCTATCAGTAAATATTTTTAGGTCACCTTCACCTCCCCTTTTATACCATATTCCATGATCTAATGTTCCTTGCAAATATCGTAGAACTCTTTTTGCAGCTGCAAGGTGCATTTCTGTGGGACTTGATATGAAACGACTAATTAAATAGTGAGTAATCAGTTATTATAATTGTGTTGGACTTCGTGAATATTGATATTTTAAAAATATTTGCTTAATATACTACGATGGTTAAAGTATTTTAATATTAATAAAGATTAGCTATAAATCAAATTCAGTTTTAACAAAATTAACTCTAATTAAAATATTTTTTAATTAGAAGAAAAATATTTTGATTAACATAATAGTAAATGGGCATTTATTAAGGTTATTTATTAGGAAAATTATATTTATATATTAATTTATAACTTTTATTGTAACAATAACATGTGTTCAAATCCTAAGTGGAGCCTAAGTGGACATCCTAGAAACACATCATATGGCTTGTAGAGATTTTAATTTATTAGTATAAATAAAACTAATAAATGATGATCTATTTTTTATATTTAAAAAAGGTGTATATAAGGGAAATGGAATTCAAATGGGTAATCAAACCATTGAACTAAATACAACTTTTATACATGCGTGATGTGTACGATATAACTTGTATATTTAAACTGAATACAACTATTATACATGCGTGATGTGTATGATATAACTTATATATCATACACAGATTGCTTATCATAATATACAAGTACCCAGAGTACATATAATTACATACATACTAACTAATACATTAGCTTTTAACAGGATATATATCTGCATAAAAGTTAACTAGTCTTTTGAATATCTTGCCTTTCTACATAAGCAGATGGAAACCACCCAATCTTTCCATTGCACTCACCTTCAGACCATCCGTTAGGAGACACCTATCAAGTACCAATCCAAACCGAACATTTAAACGTTTGGGTGCACAAGGGTAGATATAAACAATCTGACACAAATGATACATTAAACAGTATTATATTATCTTTAGACGGGTCTATTTGATTTAAGTCTGTGTCGAGCCAAATGGGCATTACTAAAAAAGTAGCCGGAAATAAAACTGGTCAAACGGGTCAAAAGTCACCCATACTGTGTTTGTTAATGCACACAACCTCCTATATGAGTTTGTTCATATTAAACACATTAGTTATTCGTTAGAAGAACAAAAAAGTTGTTTGTGGGTCACACTGATCGACATTTTTGGCCTATACTAAAAGTTATCCATTTTGACCCATTGCATTTCTTATTACCGTAGGAAATAAAACTGGTCAAACGGGTCAAAATAATTATGATAATATAATTATTTTGTGATCATATTAAACACATTAGTTATTCGTTAGAAGAACAAAAAAGTTGTTTGTGGGTCACACTGATCGACATTTTTGGCCTATACTAAAAGTTATCCATTTTGACCCATTGCATTTCTTATTACCGTAGGTAGCAGCAGAGTTATACCTGGCGAACTATAACATAATCATCAACGTTCAAGCTCAGCTCACCATCTGCTTGAGCATCAAATGGATGAATGACCTGATAAGACAAAAGAACCAAATGAATAAAATGACCTAACCAAATTTACTCAAAAGAGCAATAACTGCAATGGAATTGGATTATAGAATAATATGCATGGATCTTATAAACAGTTAAGAACTACTCAATCCTTTACCTTTCCAATAAAATAGTCATAATCTCGATTTTCATTGGGTACAAGTTGAGTCGCGTCACCAGATGAAACAAATATATCTTTCGCCGTAGCAGGTTTAGACGATTCTTGTGCATGCATTGCCAGAATCATCTAATTACACCAACAAGAAAATGATTAAAAGAAGTCTGTTATAATTTATAAATTATAAAGCATCCTGTTCTAGCAAACATGGAGATGGGATACAGAATGCTGACCTCAGCATGTAGCTTTTCTAGGATGGACAAAACATTGCGGTGATAAGACCTTTCAGTGTCCACCTGCAAATTTGGACAGCTTTAAAACAATTAACCTGAAACTATTGTTATCTTGAAAGTAAAATACTTCATATAAGCTATGCAAATTCTTTTAGAATGATAAGATGCCGAACAAAAGCATTATTGCAGATAACTATGGTCATCCAGTGCTGTAATATTTCTACATGGAACATGTTGAAACTTATTTATAATAAAGGTGGATAAAAGTCAGGAGGTAAGGAACGGGTCCAAACAAGTGTTTTTGGCACGACTTAAGTTTGGTTTTACATGAAAAAATTTTGTCCGAAATTCTAATTTTTTATAGATAACTAGTGCAACAACTATGATTACAAAAAATCAAACAAAGATTACAATAATATCATAATTTTTTTAATTTAAATTTTCAAGGGTTTTGCGCATTAAAAATTACACTTTGGGTGGCTTTCGACCCACCCATATGACCAATTTTTATTTCAGCCAATTTTTTTAATTTTACCAGTTCGATTTGTTAGAAAACGTAACACAGATCAACCCATTCATATGTAAATGGGTCGCACTTGCCACATCTAATTTATATTTTATATGTTTCATTGCTCCAACCACAAGACATAGTTTCTACACATTTATATTTAACCTGCATAGTTTATAGGACAATCTATTACTATTATTTTATCATAACCAAATAAAGAACCATCTGCATTCTGAGGAGTAAAGTATTACTATAGTTAGAAGCTTTTGCAAGGTTATTTGTTGTTGTTGTTCCTCTACTGACAACATAGCAGAGATTGCTTCTTTCTGAAGTGTGACCATGGAAGATCTAAGCTCACTCAACCTGGCTTCCATGTTTTTAAGTTTTACGACACTCTCTGGAGTAGGATCTCTGACCTTTGTTTGCCGCCTTAATACTTCCACTGCCTGACCAAAAAGTTCACCTCAATCAAATCTATACATGTGTACACATACATACATATTTACATGTGTGTCTGTATATTCTTAGGTTCCTGTGAGAAGCGTTAGAAGACTTTGCTTCATAATTTTACATTCTGAGCACATGCAGAAAATTGTTAAATGAAGTTACAATATGTACTACTGATTCACAATGGTGCATACATATTAGATCAGAATGCAATAAACAGAACCTTAACGAGTAAAAAATGTGAACTAAAGTTAAACGGACTAGCAATGTATATCAAAGTAGTCTCACGCTTCTTATGAAATATTTAGCTTCTCATTTGCTCCTGATTCTATGTATGCATGAGAGCGTATAAAACTAGAACATACCTGAGTCTCAACTTCTTGGCGGAGTCTATCACAACTGCGTGCCAAGTGGCGAGCATCTTCCAATGAAGCTGCTCTTATTGAGGCTTTTAGTGGCTCAGATACCTACCAAGGAAATGAGGTTAATGAGCATTTGTAAGTATAAGAAACCAAAGGAATCAGCTCATTATGATAAGACGTGTTAAGAGCATGTGCTTGTTTTTATACTCTTTAAACTCATGAATAGATACACAAAATCATCACATATTAAATTATAAAACATTGTTAAATACAAGAATAAAACGAATCCACCTGGTGGTTAAGTGTCTCAAGCATGGTCTCCCTCTTGTCTTCAATAGAACTAAGTGAAGTGCCAAGTTCCAGAGCAACTCTTACAAGGGGGAAACCAGCATTTACATTTTCAGTCCCATATTTGGAACAATCTTCAGCAAACCTCTTTGCTAAAACATGCCAAAGTACGCTATTTATATTTCATTAGTAATTAGTAAAAATGAAAGGGGCAATGAAATCCCAAACACATACCTATTTGCTTTTGCTTTTTGCCTATTGAGATGAACCCTTCAATACCACGAACAATGTCCTTTTGGAAATGCTAGCATATAAAGGATTGAAGTGTTAGCTACAACAGAAATACATTGGTTCTACATTGTTACACATTAGAAAAGAATGAAACAATCTAAAACCATCAGAAAGGAATATTAAGCATACCTTAGTCACCCTTGTAGAATTATAAAGATCTTGAAGTTTTTGATGAGACTGAAGTTCTTCTTCGTCAAATATTTCAGAATCTTTACCCAGCCGGCTTAATACGGCCTGCCAAAAAAAGAGTTCCACCAATGATGAGAAATTTTTTTGCTAATATAAAGCTCTCATTTTGGTTAAGAAATATTCAGAAGATAATAATCATATGTGCACATACAGGTACATCTAAGATGGTGCATAATTTATACAAGGTGTGACCTCCCAAACATCTACTTTTTTTAAATGCACCCTCTTAATATAGCTCCAAACTAACAAAGCCTATTATGAAGCGAGATCTTATAATCTCATGACTCACGAGCTAGAATATTATACCTGCGTGATGAAGCTGTAAGCTAGAAGCAAACCATCAAAAATTAAAATTCTATACTTTTCATCGACGAGACGATAGCCGGTCTTCTCTAACTAAGGGGTTGTTTGGCAACTTCTGAATGATTAAGTGTTGAACCAATAAGAGGTCTGAACCATTAAGTGCTGAACCATTAAGAGGTTTGAACCATTAAGAGCTAATATATCATTTAACTATTCAAAGGCAAATGTCTGACCAATTCAGATAATATGTCTTAACCATTCAGCATTAGACCTCTTAACCATTCAACATCAGTATAATACTTAACCATTCAAAGGTAAATGTCTTAACCATTCAGACATGTGCTTGCGAAACAAACAGTCTGAACCATTAAGTGTTGAATCATTCAGACATCTGAACCATTAAGAGGCTGCCAAACAGCCCATAAGCTAACCTCAAGGACATCAATGTGATCAGAAAAGGGGGAGCTAAATTCCTAGATGCTGAAAAGACTATTTCGAGGCTTGACTATCCATAATCATTATATCATTTCATAACAAAGAATACCACAACACCAAACTCAAAACAACATTCAGTATCCAAACCAGTGAACAAACACCAACAAATCGATTTAAGAGCTCCATAAAACCAACAACCGGACTACTCCTTTTATGGCATTCCACATATCACAATTTTGCATATGGTTTTGTATGCCTGTATATTGAAGAATATAGTGCCAGTAACAACTAACAACTAACAAGAGCATGTAAAGACAATGTTCAATTTCACATGGAGTTGACCAAAATTCAACGTACAGTACAGCTGTTAATTACAAGTCAACCAGTCTGATTTTTCAAATACCAAAACGAAGATGTAACACTTGACAAATTCAACACCAAAAGACAATTTCCTTTCCTTTCACGTATAATCTCTCCAATAACAACACATAAGCAGCTTTCCATCACCAACACACAAAATCACACCTACGAAATTAGGGCAAGAGCGAATCAAAACGAACACACACACAGTTCTCAAAAATATTTTAACTTTTAAAACGCTCGATCAAACAAACAATCCCCTTTTTAGGGTAATAAGAAATCAAAACTAACATAACAATTTCCACACAAACTAACTACAGTAGAAACCTCAAATCGTAGGGATTACTAACTTCCAACAGTTAATGAACTACCTGCTGCTGTTTGGCTACTTGTTCCCTAAGTTTGCTCGCTTGCTTTCGTATAGCTTCCATTATTGAAAATTGAAGTCGAAATTGAAGTTGCTGTTGAATCAGATGAATCAATCGATGATGAAAAGGGTTCGATTGATGTGTTATTGGTGTGTGTGAGATTGAGAATCAAGAAAACAGTAGGTGTTCACGCGTGGAGAATAATTGAATAAAATGGAATGGTGGAAAAAGGTATGAACAGTGATGTGTATCGAAAGTTCGTGTGACGATGGATCTCGTAAAGTTTATAACTGTTTAGGCGCCACTGTTTATTCACCTCAGGTGTAGTTTTCCTTTTTCTTTTCCTTTTATGTTTATTCGTATGTATACTAGGTTAGAGCATTTATAATGAAATTTTTAAAAATATATGAGTGTGTTTGATATATTATATGGAATGGTTTTGAGTGGTTGTGAGTGAATGAGAGAGAAAATATTATTATGGATTGGTATATTTGAAGAATTATTGTTCAATCCCTATAAATTTTTTAATATTTTTTAAAGTGATATTGAGTGTATAAGAGAGAAAAGTAATGATAAGGGTATAAAAATTATTATTTAATTGAAAATAAAAAAGAAAATATAGTGATTTTTAGTGTAATTATATGGATAAAGTAACCTACTATGAATGCTTTTAGTATTCGACTATTCGTATACCATTAATTAATAATATTTTTTTATAATCTTTATTGCCTTATAATATATTAGAATTTATAGATGGGCATGTGCGTAATCGTGTATAAGCAAAATTCATTTAAAATCTCCTAAATCACTATCTTTAAATCTTCTATTTCTTTATAAGAAGATTACTTTTGTGATATCAGACAACACACTAGTTAGATTTGGACTGAGAGTGTTTATGAGTTAACCTGTCAACTTGGTTAGTTTACCCATTAGGGGTGTTCAAAAAATCCGATATCCGAAACTATCTGAAATCCGATCCGTATTCGAATCCGAATAAATCGATCTGAATCCTTATTCGGATATTCGGATAGGATCTCATCCGAATCCGAATTCCTTATTCGGATTTCGGATTTCACAATTTTTTATTCGGGTTTTTCGGATTATTCGGATATCCGGATAATCCGAGTAAGACTTCAACTATATTTCTAGCCTAATAGTCATTACTCAACTATCTATCATGTTTTCAACTCAATACACAAGAATATTTACACATTCTAGTCATAATCTTAAATAATTATGCAATAATCGACCGTCGTTCTAAATTAGAGATTCTAATCTTCGGGTTCCATACAATTACCTATTATGTTTTAGTTTTGAATTTGCGTACAAGTCAATATTTTTTTAGTTTTATATCTTTTATTTTGGTTTTCAACTTATAAAATATAAAAAAAAAAAATAGCAAAAAAATAGAAAAAAATAAAAAAATAGAAAAAAATAAAAAAAATAGAAAAAATGTTATTTGGTTTATTCGGATAAATTCGGATTATTCGGATATATCCGAATCCGATCCGAATTAAATTCGGATAGATTCGGAACGGATATAAAAATCCTTATTCAGATCGGATCGGATTCGGATATGGTCCTGAAATTTTCAAATCCGAATAATCCGATCCGAATAATCCGTTATCCAATCCGATGAACGCCCCTATTACCCACCTCTAGCCTACAGTATTTCATGTTATTGATGAGACAAGCTTTCCCGACTACCCCGATTGATTCAACAATTTACAAGCTTTTTTTGTTGTGCTTTATATCCATAGAACATGACATACACTTAATTAAACTAACTACGCGAAGTAATTTTTTTAATACATAATAATTTAAAAAAGCTTGCAATGAACAACAACAGATGTATCATGACGTAAGTGTGCAAATGCCAAATTACTTCTCTTGAATGCTTGATACAATATAAGTACAAAACGTGAAAATATGAAGTTAACAAACTAAGAACTTGACACTGAAAAAACTAACTGATTGAGAATTTAACGGTTTCAATAACAAAGATAATGACTTAATATCTTAAAGGAACTTACCAATAAGCAAGATAATACAATACCAAGCTCTGTAATATCTTAAATGAACTTACCGGGAAATAAAATAATTACTTGTGAGTAATTAAATCATTCAAACAAAATCAAGTAAATGATTTCAAAATTAATATTGGAGATTTTTAGCTTGTTTAGTTCTATATAGAATAATAAAATGATTAATCTAAAACGGAATTGATAAATACAGGAAAAAAAATAAGAAATTCATATAAAGAAAGGAGAATGTAATTTTAGTAAGTATTGAAAATCATTTTAATTAAAATGTGTATAAAGGTTTAGGCGGGAAAACCAAGTTGAGAATACACATAATCGCGTCATGTGTCATCCAAAAACATTGGTTTTTTAAAATAGATGGATATTTATATAGCTGAGGTATTTTTAATTATTTTTCATCATTTAAGTGATTGTTAAAATAACTAGTAAGATTGTTTATTTGTGACATTAAAATCCTGGGTTTAAGGCATGGCTGATCAAAAAGCTTGGTGTATGTAGTTCACTTAAAAATGACTCTCTCAAAATCGGTTTGTTTATAAACGAGCTGAGTTCGAGCAAAGGTTAATTGGGCTTGTGGCTCACTCGTGGTCTCATTTTAATTAAAATCTAAATTATTAACTGGCTTCTCTTAGCCTTCGCCAACCCTTTCGTACGTCCCTCTTGTACACCATCGTGTCTTCCCAACAACTAAGTTGTTGGTGACCGTGTAACTATGGTGAAATTTTCCTTTGCAACTTACTTACCTATAGAGTTTACTTTCAAGATTTTTTCTTTTGTACGTTTTCTTTGATTTATTTCTTGTTTAGCTTTTGTATTTTTGTTACTTTTGTGCTAGAAGAACGTTTAATACAAATTCCATTTTAAATGAAAAACTAGAGTAAATTACACAGATCGTTCCTCAGGTTTGCTCAAATTTTACCTTTCGTCATTAGAATTTAAAAATTACTGGTTTAGTTCTAGGTTTGAAAAAATGTACACGTTTCGCCCCTGGGTCAAACGGTTGTTAGTTTTTTCATTAAAATTTAAGAAATGATGATTTTACCTCTTGCCACCATACAGCCCCGCCTTGCCACCACCACAACCCCACCTTGCCAACAACACCACCTTGCAAAATCAAAATACCCCACTTTCGCATTACTAAAATACCTCAACCCCCATCTCACCTTCTGTCTTTTGTCACCGGAAAAACATTATCGTCACGCGGGAGGGAAAAGTGAGAAGACGCATTGGTGGTGGTGGTGTGGTGGAGTGATGGTAGAGTTGGTGTGGTGGTGGAGATGGGGGTGTGTGGTGGTGGTGGTGATGGATTGGCGGTGGCGGTGGTGAAGATAGGGGTATATGATGGTGGTGGAGATGGGGGTGTTTGGTGGTGGTGGTGATGGTGCGGATATGGGTGGTGGTGGATTGGTGGTTGAGACGAGGAAAAAGAAGAAGTGTGGGCGGGGTTGGAGAAGAAGATGTGTGGGGCAAGGTTTGGGGAAGAAGAAGACAAAGAAGAAGGGTAAAATGGTTAATTTACAGCTATTTAACGTAAAAAAACTAACGGTCGTTTAACCCAGGGTCGAAACGTGTTATATTTTTTTCAAACCATAGGACTAAACCTGTAATTTTTAAATCCAAAAGACAAAAGGTGAAATTTAAGCAAATCTTAATGACGATCCGTGCAATTTACTCAAAAAACTATATAAAACCTATATTACTTGTTTTAAGTAAGATGGATAAGACAATTAAATAAAACTATATAATGTTTCACTTTTCTTCACTCGTTTTATCTCACCTGGGGTGAAGACCTGCGATGTTGTACATACACACCAAATAAAAGTTTACAACACATGTATTAACAAATTTTTTATTCTTATGTTACAGTTAACTTGATAAAAAAAAGTCCAATAAAACACAACGTCTTTCATACAATTATTAGTGTTTTTTTCAATTCTCTCTAAAATTATGATACAATCAATATTATTCGATCAACTTATCATCATTCTAGTTATTTAGATTAACTCTTACTTCCATCATCATCTTTCTTGCTTCCATCGCCATCTTTCTTCTTGGTAGTGTGAGGCCTATCGAGAGACCCTCTAAAAGAACCCACAAATTATTATGATATTTACGTGTAATCAGTTTTGAAATAATAAGGGATAACAGATAACTAAGATCACTTCAAAGTTATTAGGAATATTTCGTTTATATGATGATTATACATATAAGATTGTCTTTGATAATAAATGTAAAAAAGCTAAGAGTGATATTTTGTTAGTGTGAATCATTATCTGTCAGTGAGTCATAGTTTGAAGTACTAAAAGTAAAATGTGTCAAATGAATAACTATAAGACAATACGATTACCTGCATAGTTGAGGAACCGTCCAAGAAGATGGTCTAACCATATCCGTTTGATTCCCGAGCCACCTCGTGTATTTTCGCCAATCTTCGAGCATGATTTCTAGATCATGAACCTTATTCTCCAACCCAACACAACAATTTGCATGCATGGTGCACACCTTGTCCAAATCCAGACTTGGCTCACAAAATCCACCAAAGAAACTCGTATCAAGAAACCGGATTTGTAGCCCTTTGTCGCGAATGAAAGGATCATACTTGATCTCATTAAACACATCTTGGTCATGTAAACCTGGATAAGTTAACCGTGAATTGAACCAAAATTTGTAAAATTCGATCGTCTTGTGGTTTGATTTTACGTAAACGAAACCACCATTCGGCCAATTATCTAGGTCGATCGGGTTCCCTATATAGTAATCACAAGCAATTTGGAAATCACCATCCTTATGGAAGTGTGGAAATGGATCTCTAAACCACATTATGTCTGCATCCTTCGATATAAAAGTAAAAAAAATGCATATTAGTTATTAACTTAAGCATATGTATAGTTTAAGTTTTTCTAAGAAAAACAATTAAACCCCCCCCCCCCCCCCACCCCAACCTAAAGTTATAATTAAAGTCAACAATGAACCAAGTGAACCATTATTTGCATTCATTCGTTTAAGTTCATTTAAATATTCATTTATTTAAATTTATTATCGAAGTTATTAGTGATACTAGTTGACTCATTATGCGTGGGCCCATTCATATATTACAACCAAGAGTAGGGTGATCGACTAATTAGACATCACTTGACTTTTCAATTTTTGACTTGTAGGATTAGTAATCAATTAGCTAGTGATATTTAGAATTTAGTTTTGATATTGTTGGTTATTTCCGAAATGTTAGATATGGGCAATCATGTGATGATAATATTTAGACTAATACTGTTTTTTTACTTTAAATAGACTAATATTTATGCATTTTTCTTTTGTGTTTGAAAACCGTTCGTATAGAATATTAACAAATAAGCATGAATGCAGAGGCGGAACTATAGGAGGGTCCGAGGCGTCTGGTGACCCTCCAGCAGTCGACCGACCTTTTAACACTAGTTCGTGTGTTACATTTGATGGGCTAAAAATTAATTCTTGTATTATTTGGCCCCTTAGTCGGAAAATTTTGGTTACGTCAGTGCATGAATGAATACGAACACATTCATTTTATTAATGAACAAACAACAACAAGAAAATATGATCGTTTGAGTGTTCGTGTTCATCCATTTCTTGGGGTAATTAAAGTCAAACGAACATGAATAAGCCATGTCGATTCTCAATTACAGGTTAAATCAACAATATAGTTATTTTCTACTATTTACGTAAATAGTAAAGAATAAGTATATTGGCTTTTAGTTTTCTTACATGATTGTAAATATGGGACAAAAGAGAAAGTAGTGGTACCGTGAAGACGAAGTTATACCCTAAATCTAAAACAAAACGCAAGAAGTCGATTCTTCTCCACATCATTTTTAAATAATCGGGTGTCATAAAAAACGCCTCTTCGGTAAAGTCGACCCCATCAGTAGTAAGATTGTAACAATAAGGATGTAACTTTAAGCAACGAGCATACGCCTTTTGGTCCAAAGCTACAACAACTAAGTGCTTTAGAAATCTTCGGGTTTCATTCCCGATTTTAAAGCTTTCGAGAAGAAGATCAAAAATGGAGTTTGGTTCCGCCCAAGCATCATTTATGGTGGTTATTATAACCGTCTTGTTAGTTGTTGCGGCCTCTCTCAATATGCTTTTTAGTTCATCAACTTTCTTATCCTTACAAAAATAATTTAAAAAATCAAAAAATGAATAGATATGCATATATATACGTATACATACTCGTATAATAGAACATGTATTATGTAATATGTACATGTACGTGCAAGTGTACGTGTGTATTAGCTCAGCCCGACTAAGCATCATAAATTCTTATAGTTAAAAAGTATATATGGTGTTAGCATATATATCATCTTCTTATTTCTCTAGTAAGTTTCTACAAATGTGACACTTAAAGTTTTTACCCGTTGTTTGATTAACTTGAATTAACTTCATGGATTCAACTTTATTAACTTGTAAAAAAAAAGGTCAAAATTTGCTTTGAATAATCCATATTAATCAGATTTGCTCAAACAAGAAATTATGAGTTAGAACCTAACGAGAAATGATCCCCCGCGCGATGCGCGGGTAAGTCCACCACGAACTTGAATATGAAAACCCAAATACAAAAAACATACTAACGGCTATCACTTCGACTTTGAACTCGAAGACATCAAGCAAACGAAATAAATAACGTCAACATAACAAAATAAACTTAACAAACGTGTCGAACTAAAGCAAGTTTTTATATATTTTATGATGAAATTTAAATTAACTGGTATTAAAAATAATTTTTAATTACTAAAATAACTTGAAAACCAAAAAAGGACCATTGAAAACCTAAAAAGGACCAAAAATAAAACCACAAAACTTTTATGGCTAAAACACAAAAAACAAAAAGTCCATGTAGCTAAGACTTTGCTATTATATAGATAGATAATGGCCGGTTTTATAATACTCACGGAATTAAACGGGTGCTTCGTGGCTACAAACGGATTACGATGGACTCGAAGTGGAGACGAGTGATACATAATCACACACGAAAGTGCCGCCAACATAGCAAAGATGATCACCACTTTAGGAGTTTGAAGGAGAACTTTGAAGCGGTCGGGGAGGAGATCGCGGTGGTTGTTGAGCTCCAGTGGCGGCGAGAGTGGTGGAGGTTGATGATGTTGGTGGCCGGAGTCCGCCATGTTGGTTTGAGCTTCTGAACTCATACGGTGGCAGATGGTTTGGAGTGGTGTTTATTGGGTATGTATATGGCTTACAAAAATATGGCAGCATGCACCCTTTATTGGGTGAAGTCAAGAACAAAGTATTGTTAGAAAAGTAATTAGTCATCTAATAAATGCTAACGTAATGATAGAGAAATGGTCTGATTTTTATAATATAATTTTTTAACGACAAACTTATCTTATTTTTATTCTTATACTTTAAACTAATTTGTATAATATAATGTTGGTTTTAAACTCAAAAGATTTGTTCTAAGAAACAAGATCCCTACCAAGTATACTAGCCCCATTTATAATTTAATTAATTATATATTATAATAAATTTAAGAAGAACAATATTGTATTCTTACGTTAATTTTTAATAATTAAACGAGTAAAGTTATCTTTGATAAGATTAGCACATCTTGATTATCTTTTACATACGCATACCACTTATACAACAACTGAATAATATTAATTATAAATATCATAAATTATTTGAAGTACAACTTCATTTTGTAGTTGTTATAATTAATACTGATTTGTTTTTTTAAATCTCATTGTGTAAACAATCAATTTTGATGTTTAATTAAATTCTCAAAATCATTTTTATTCTATATGATATCATTTTATTTTATTTATAAAACTTTATTAATTAAACCTTCAAATGATACTTTAACAGTTAAATGTTAGTGTGTTGTGTTTCTCGCATCACGCAGACACCCTCTAGTGACAATATATAATGATACTTTATAGAGATAAGTACACGGATGGTCCATGTATGATTATATTATGTATTCGGTCTTTAAGTTTTATTCATCATACGTTTAATCCTAAATTTTCGCTCAACCGTGATATAGGTTGTAGCTTACATACTTGGACATTAGTTTCTGGTCTTTAATTTTTTAAATGATAGTTATAACCTTGTAATATCATAAAACAAAAAATAAAATAAACTAATTATTTTTCTAAAGTTAAATTAAGCACTACCACAACAATCTTCAGCATCTAGCCACCATCACTGGCACCATGTCGAATTTGAAAACATATCAAACACCCTCTTTTTTATGTCAATAGTGTTAATTCTTGGTCTGGTAATGTAAATTTTTTTATATATAACAAGTTCGTCCCTAAAAAAATTAATTTTGGCTCCGCCCCCGTAAGAAAATATCCAAGCTTTGCCACTGCCATGCATCTTCCCCCGTCTCATTGTCGAGCTCGCCACACGCCTCCAACAATCGGAAAAAAAAAGATAACCACAGAAAAGAAAACCGTTGCCTTCCGGTACCAACAATGTCGCCTTTCACAACCGTCTACATTGTTCATCACTCACCTCACATGCCCCCTTGGGCTGGTTGTAGGTTGCAAATGATGAAGGTTATCATCGTTAGGAGGTTGGCTAGGGGAGAAAAGAGGTTGGAGTGTTAATGATCATTATTACTATTATTATATTAACGCGTATGATGATCATTTTACACATGCTAAATAGAAATTTAATGTTTATCCAACCCAAAGACAATTGTGTTACATTCTTGCTTCATTTTAACGAATGTGTATGATTTCATTTTACTAAGTTTTTATAGGGTTAAACGTTTCACATTACTATGCCAAGGAATGTAACATTGTATCCTTATTTATTGTTGTTGGGAGCATGTTAACATTTCTTTTGTCTTTTTACGAATTTTACACTGATAGAAAACCGACTACAAACGACAAAAATCACCTACGCTTGTTATCCGTCTATAACTAGAGACAGATCAATGAAGGATCCCTTAAAATATGAAAAGGATAAAAACCAAAATATATAAATATCCGTTGATATGGTTACAAGGAGTGGGCAACAGGATATGTATGAGAGAGCCTGGGGAATTCCCAGCCCTGTGCGAGAACACCACTCCTCATCCTGGTGACAAATTAAAGCCCCGACCCGGTGAAAAACTCCCAGGCATCACCATCCACTCTCTCTCCTGTTTTGGGTTAAACAGAAAAACCCGAAAAAACTAGGACGACTTCGTGGAAAATAAAGAAGAACTGGAGAAAGCTAAAATAAATCCTGACGTTGCATTGACGTGTCACATGTGGAAAACACTGCCAATGGCACTTATTGGCCTAAGTGCCGACAAGTTATTGACACACAATAAAAATCACACAAATTTCATTTATTCTTCCAATGTTATGAATATATCACATTTTTATAAAAATGGGTGAATTAAATTGAATATTTATAAAAGTCAATTTATTAATAATCCAATCATATTCGATTTCATCTTAAATCTACTCCATGTCTCAAACAAAACTAAAACCCTAACACTTTTTAGGTGAGAGCACCCAGCTATGCCACTTAACCACTCCTATTGCTTGTAAGTCAATTATTTTTTACTGAATTTTTTTTCTTTACACTTACTATTTAATGAACATTTATGTTTCATTTATATATTTGAAATTCATAAATATAAAAAAATCGCATCAATCATTTATATTCATTTTTGTTGTACTGAATAAACCAATATTAATTATTGAATGACTTTTGTTGTTAGAAAAAGAGGTCGGTAAAACACCACTTCAAATTTGTTTATCTTTGGGGGCACTATTATGTGGTTCTAGGGGCACAATTGTAGATAATTTTGTTTTTCCTCTGTAAACAATGATAAATTTTAGCTTTTTTTAATTTGTATAATGGTAATGGTTACTAATTTAGTTGTTCAAATTATTTTCTTTCAAACATTATTACTGAACTTGGGATTGGTTCAAACAAGTTGTATTAAAAACATTTTATGTTATTAAAATTTATTTTGTTGACCCGATCCATTTTTACCCGACCCGTATTTTGCCCCCCTTACCGGAAATTTTTGGATCTGCCCCTGATCATTTTGTCATTGTTTATAATGTATTAGATTAATTATTTGTTAGTTGTTGTATTTTACATATTTGAATTACACAACAGTATTATTTCATCATTATGTTTTTTATAATTCATCATTCAAGAAAAAACACAATGGTTTTTCTATAAAGCATAATGACTAACAAAAAAAATCCACTAAAGACACAATAACGACAAATTTCATATGAGATGAAAAACATTTAAAAATATTATATTTTTATATAACGATACTATACTCGTTTTAAACATAAAACGCCCGTTTTTACAGTATAATTTTTATAATAATAAAAATATAGTATTATATATAAAAGTTATGAACGTTCAAAAAAAGCAGGATAACTTGAAAAAATTAACAAAAGTAGTCATGCTTAAAATACCCTTCTAACAAATATTTTTTACAATTTGATCTCAACCAGTAATTAAGACATTGATTATTAAGATTTTTTCTTAAACTTTTTAGATTTCGTGTCATTTTTATTTGAACTCATTTTTAATTTGTATTCCTTATTAATTTTATTATTATTAGGGGTGAGCAACGGGTCGGAACCGAACCGAACCGGACCGACCCGCCCTCGACCCGAAACCGATAAGTGGTTTATATAAAGAACCGAGAACCGGACCATTTACATACGGTTCGGGCCGGACCGAACCGAGTTAAACGGGTCGGTTCAGCATAATATGATGGTCCGGACCGCAAATGTTTTTTAGGCTCGTGCTTTTTGCTCAGGGAAAAATAAAACTTAAAATTATAAACGAAACCAATCATTGGATTTGTTTCTTAGACTCGTTATTGTAACATAGACAAACTGGTACCATTAAAATACAAACCATACATTAATTGTCGTCATGACCCCTTTATGAGTTAATTAGGGGTAGCGTATAATAGTATTCATCTATAACCGACTAAAAGTTTATTAATCTGAAAACTTATATTATATGTTAGTAAAATATTTTTTAAATTTTTGGTGTTCAAAGGCAACCCGTTTAACATCTAAAAAGTAAAAAACCAACTCTCTTTTATTTTTTGCCTAATTGTACGTAACCGGGCCGGACCGAAACCAAACTCATACCCGCGGGTTTGGACCAAAACCGACCCATAACCGTTTACAAAAGGAAAGCCAAACCGTGGACCGGAACCGCTAACCCATACACGGGTCGGTCTCAGTTTTCACGGGTCGATTCACGAGTCTTAACCGGGTCGACCCGCGAAGTGAACGCCCCTAATTATTATCATATATAAATAGTTTTGAAACTTAATTAGGTCGATTTTAAATGAAAAGTTTTAATGAACAACAGTAATGGATTAAATTTTCTAGAAAATTTTGTTTTTCAATTTACAATTACTTTCTTGACTTTGAGGCCAAGCCCTCCATCCTCTCTCGGGAGGTAGACGGTAGACCACGTCTTAAATAACAATTACTTTGTCTTTTATTAAATCTGAAAATATTGATTATTAAATGTGAAGATTAAATTTTGATTAAAGATGATAAGAAAATTGATCATTAAATCTTTCTGCTCTAATAATAATTAAAAAAAACGTTAAAAGTTTAGAAAATGCAGATCTTTTTGACCCGAACATCATTTCACGATACCATCTTCCCTGAAAACCCTAATAATTTGTACCGACTCTGCTTCAAGTTCTTTTCAACCCAATATGGGTTTCTTTTATTGCCTTAACATAACCTATTCTTGATTTACCCCATTGCGTATTATAGAAGCAAATCAAGGTGTTCTTACTTCTTCAGTGGTGGAGATGAGAGGGGGTGATGGCAACTAATAACTATGGTGGTGGATCTCGCCTAAAATACCATTCGTGCGGGTTTCTAGCAATGTTTTCAGAAGCGGGTCGGATAGTTAACCGACCGGATACTGGTTCACTGGTCAGACTGGTTATGGGAACCGGATAATTATTGAAAAGTTTTAAAATATATAAAAAAACCAATCCAACCCCCGGTTCGACCGGGTCCAACCGCCGACTCAAGATAAACCGGCTGGTTCAATGCCTCCCAAACGAACTACACCTGATCGGATCGGTGGCCATGACGATTCCTGGTCAGACTGGCCGGTCCGATCCAACCCTCACAACACTGGTTTTAGAGATATTAAAGCACAAAAGTTTTATTTTTGGTATTACTATTATGGTCCAGACCCAGTTTGATTGTTTACAAGCTGCATTTGTTTTTAGGTGTATGCATTCAAATGTTGCACATAATAAGTTCAATTATAAACTAGCAGGTTATTAGCTTCAGAAGGTTTTTATTATTTTAAAATAGTTTATGATAAGTAACTTCAATCATATATGTTAAAAATATTGTTATTATTCTTAAATTATAATTACTAACTATTAATTTTAATATTTTTATTCTCGTGTATTTCTAAAGCTAGTTGAATATATTTTGAAAATGTAATATCTATGTCTCGTCATATCAAATGCTTGGGGCTAGGAGCATAATTTACTGTATTTAACATAGAATGTTTAATAGGTTACAAGTGTTTGGCTACTAGTATTATTTTTCTCTAACGAAAAATTTTATTAGAGAAGGCTAGCAAGAAATTAAAATCCCCAAAAAGCATACAAGGAGGAAAAGAAACAAACAAGAAAAACTACAAAAGATCACCTAAAACCTCCAAATAGAACAATCAAAACCAGAGCCCATCAATGAGACCAAACTATCTCGATCACCACCTCTGCACCCGTTTTTAATCCAAAGGATCCGAGAAGCTTGATTTGTTCAAAGATCATCGTAGTAGGTAGCTCTGGAGTTTTTGAAAACGTAATTGTTCCTCGCCTTTCGTATGCACCAACAAAAGATGTAAACGGCATGGATAGCCTTGCTTTTACCGGCGTTGCACTTAAAGATTTATGGACATCCATCTGGTCACGAAATGAGAAAGCGTGAATTGGGGGATATTACACTAATACACTATTGGCTAACGAAAACCCACACATAGTTTGCCACCTGACAAGAGATAAACAAATGCTCAACAGACTCGTTGACACCATCACAAAGCTTACAAGTCGAGCAGTCCACACGAACAATATTCCTGCGGCAAAGAGCATCATAGGTGGGAATTCCACAAAGACTTAACCATCCACTAATATATATAAAGTGTTTTCGCCTTCCATGGAGAGAGACAAGATGGAACAATATCTAAAATCGGTTTCCAATACTTTACAATGTTCATGTTAGCCCCAACGCGCAAACGAAGATATGAGAATGAGAATTTCCGACTTTGCAATGAAATGAGGAGGCTATATTATGAAGATCCAAATACTATATTTTAAAAACCAAACATGAAGATGTTATACATACCTACTAAAAACAAGTTTACAACACAAGTTATAACAAATGTTTTATTCTTATATTACAGTTAACTTGATAAAAGATGAAAATGATAGTCAAATAAAACACAATGGCTTTTATACAATTATTAGTGTAATCTATATAATTGTGATACAATCAATATTGGTCTAATCATTCGATCAACTTATCACCATTGCAGTTATTTAAATCAACTTCCATCGTCATCTTTCTTACTTCCATCATCATGTTTCTTTTTGGTAGCACGAGACCTATTGAAAGACCCCCTAAAAAAACCCACAAATTATTATGATATTTACGTGTAATCAGTTTGAAATAGTAAGGAATAACAGAAATAATATCACTAAATTATTAGGAAATTTTCGTTTATAATTATCCCAGTTTTATCAATAATATATTATAAGTAACATGTTGATTGTATTTACCGTTTACTCGCATACATCTCTTTTTATTTTGTCTGGACCATTTAAATACATGTTTTCTCTATTTATAAACTAATCATATATTTTCCTTCCAGAGTTTTTTTTTTTAAATTCTTCATCGTCTTGCAAAATTAATAAGATATACATAATGTAAGACCAATGATACTTAGTTCAAATGGTTAAGTTGAGATATCCAAAATAATTAAAAGTAAAGAGGTTTTGGGTTCAACTCTCACTTTGGAAGGGTTGAGTATATTTTAGTGCCGTTAATAAAAACAAATTTTGGTACTTGGTGGATAACCTATTTAAATTTATTATTTTGATTGTTATTTAGATATATCAAATCCAACCTAACTTTTATGTCACTGATAAATTAAGTAATGAAAAAAATCATAAATGAGAAAATAAAAGAAAATTTGAATATTATTAATTTAAATTATTGTTTAATGATCACTGATAATAACCTAATATTGTATTTTGACCAACGACATTCTTACCTTTCACTTTCGTAGTCAAAGACCATCACAGTCGCAAAATGATCACATATTTACATATGGTTTTCATTCGATTCTACTTACGATGATGATTATCAGCAAAATAGAGAGACATACCCATCTCCTTGCATAACAAAAGTAAAAGTTCAAAGTAATGTTTTATTAGTATGGATTATCATTAATCAGTGGGTGATTATTTGGATTAAAATTCAACGTGTACAAAGAAAAACTAAAAAAAAAAACATTTACCTGCATAATTGAGGAACGGTCCAAGAAAATGGTCTAGCCACGACAGTTTGATTCACGAGCAACCTCGTGTATTTTCGCCAATCTTCGAGCATGATTCCTATATCATGAACCTTATTCTCCAACCCAACACAACAATTGGCATGCATGGTACACACCTTGTCCAAATCCCTACTTGGCTCACAAAATCCACCAAAGAATGTCGTATCAAGAAACCGGATTCGTAGCCTAATCTTGCGGATGAAGGGATCATACTTGATCTTATTGAACACATCTTGGTCATGTAAACCTGGATAAGTTAACCGTGAATCGAACCAAAACTTGTAAAATTTGATCGTCTTGTGGTTCGATTTTACGTAAGTGAAGCCACCATTTGGTAAATTGTTTAGCTTGATCGGGTTCCCTCTAAAGTAATCACAAGCAATTTGGAAATCACCATCCTTATGGAAGTGTGGAAATGGATCCCTAAACCACATTATGTCTGCATCCTTTGTAATAAAAATAAAAATACATTTTAACTATTTATATCAACCACATATAGTTTTTTTTTTAAAAAAAACGATAAACACACCTATTAAAATTACATTAATATAATTATTCGCTACATGTCTAATAAACTAGATAGTTATTCTCTACTGTTTACGTTATTATACAATTATAACCAAGAGATCAAAATGAGTTTTGAGTGGATTATAAATATATGATAAAAGAAAAGGTGATAGTACCGTGAAGACGAAGTTATACCCTAAATGTAAAATAGTACGTAGGAAGTCGATTCTTCTCCACATCATTTTCAAATAATCGGGTGTCATAAAATATGCCTCTTCGGTAAAGTTGACCCCATCGGTAGTAAGATTGTAACAATGAGAATGTAACGTCAAGCAACGAGCGTATGCCTTTTGGTCCAAAGCTACAACAACTAAGTGCTTCAGAAATCTTCGGGTTTCGTTCCCGATTTTAAAGCTTTCGAGAAGAAGATCAAACGTGGAGTTTGGTTCCGCCCAAGCATCATTTACGGTAGTTATTATAACTAGTTTTATACCCGTCCGGTGGCCGGGCATCTTAATGTCATAATGACGTGAGTGTAATTTATCATATAATTACATCAACATGGTTATTATATTAAGTAAATTTTACAGGAGACAAATGGTCTAGCAAATACTTGCAAGAAGCAATTGCATAAAATGGTTTTGCTTGGAGGTTTGAAATGGAAGAATAGGATTGAAAACAATGTACAAAACTACAAGCCAAAACCTCATGACAAAATCCCAAAATTTCTTAATGATGATACATCCTCTATTTAAAAACAAAATTATTTCTCAAAGAAACACCAAATACACAATCTAGTAACAATAGAAAATTACAATAAAAACAACAGACTCTAATTCATTTGCCTAATGAGCTTGTTGATATAATCTTCATGATAATCTGCATCTCTCCCTTAACATAGTGGTTTCTCTTTTTCTTTAAGTCACACAATAAAGCCTTCAGTAAAATAGAAAGAAGAAGGTATTAGATTCACTAAAATGAGGGCCCACAGTTAAGATCTCATGAATTAGAACTTCAACACAAATAATCTCGTGTTTACCAATAGTCTATTATACATTTAAATCATAATGCAATCACCACTAAGTAAAAACACTTGCCTAGTAATTCATAAAGGTCTCATTCAGTTCCATGATATGATAAGAACCTAATAGGTCGATTTATACCTGTGAATTTTTTTAATACATTCGGTTTAACTAATCTATTAACATAGTAGACCTATCTCGTTTATTTTTATAAACAATACAAAGTCTTTTAACAGCCTGTCACCACAAAACCAATCATACATATTCTAAACCACTCTAAATATTTTAAACTTGACCTTTAATTTTAACCATTTTCAAACACATTTGGCATATCTTAAGACATACATCAAAATTTCCATACCTGTATCAATCAAACTTCAAAGTAGTGTACAAGATTGAATGCTCAATACATAAGTCACTGTTTTTTGTTAGAGAATTGACACAATGTTATAAATATGATTTAATACTTCATCAACTTTGCACAGAGAAGTAGCCAGACAACATTGTTGATAAGTACACTTGATAACTTAAATAATAAAATGAGAGGCATAGAAAGAAAGAAGATTAGAACTCGTTATCCTGGTTGATATTTTATATAGAAAGATGATGTTTATCTAGAAAGTTCCCCATTGATAGCCAAGAAACATGCATGTCAATAAATAGTCATCCAAGAAACACGTTGATGCTTGACCACACTAAAAGAAACTACAAAGCAATGTCTAAGGATCTTTCCATTATTTTCAAGTGTTATTTGGCTCGTTGTGTCATAAAAAATAGAGCTCCATTTTCTTTAACACAAAAAGTTAGAAAGGTAATTTGGTGCAACATGTTGAACTGGATTCCCAACCATTTTTTTAAGTTGGTATTATGGTGACCATACATCAGTAACTTGACATTTAATTACCTGTTTCAATTAGTCAATATTATGCAGTAAAATACACATCAGATTCACCGCTAATTGTAGTATAATTCTAGTCCCAAAAGAACACATCAAACTGTTAATATTTTAAATTAAAACACATAAGATCTGTGGCTATTTGCAGCCCAAATCTGGTATGATAACCCTAAATCAGCTGCTAAAATAGCAACAAACAACCCACAAATGCAGCTAAGTTACTTTGTAAGTTTGTACATGAACTGTAGATTAAATGCAACATAATTTTGGACCTGAAAGTAGTCCAGATATGGAGCAATATAATATTTCTCAAGCTTGCGAATTAGTTGCATTATTATAATAGTTGTGCTCAGGTCATCACCATCATAGTCTCAAATACAACACAATATTAATTGTATCTTAATGAATTATAACTAAAAATACAATTATGTTACTTACCTTCATAACACGTTGACTGTCAAATGTTTTCAGAACCTTCAAAGAATATTCTTGTTGTTGGTGGATAGCCCTTAGTTTGAAAGAGGAGTCCCACCTGCAAAGTAGATATTAAATAAAAATAGAAAACTTTGTATACGTGTATAATCTTGAATAATATGAATCTATAATACCTCTTCTGGCATTACTGGACATGAACCATTGGATTTTAAATATATGAGTCAGCATTTAATTCATCAAGAATGATTTTCTAGTTGATCGTTTGTATAAGTCAATACTGTATAAGTTCAGTACCGACATCTTAATAAATAAAAACAGAGAACTTTTCAAAATCTAGAACCTTGAAGTGGCACTATAAGTGTACAATTGTTAAAAGTAAAAGAAACTCTGACCTGAAAAAGCTTAGCACAACCCTTGCTAGCCAATAAAGAGAAACAATAGAAGTATGATATCCATAACTTATCTTTATGGTAGAAAAGGAAAGAACAAAAGATGATAAATAATTGTAGAGTGTAGACAACCCCCATCCATAATCACCATGTAAATCTTTTCATAATCACAACCCACCACCATCCAAATGAATCTTTAACTTTTAATAAGAACACAAAAAATAAATAAAATTAATTTAAAGTTTTTAGGTTGCATATTTATAATTGGTCAAGACTCACAAAAAATACTCATCTTACCTCTTCAAAACATTAAAGATGATAATGCCCAAATAATCATGTTTGTATTAACGTTAAAGGGTAAACCAACCATGGATCCATCTCCTGACATGACTATGTATGATGAAGGCTTAAGGTCTACAATGTACCACTGGCCATCCCTTGCTTTGACTTCTTAACCGTTAACTCCCTTTTGCTGTAAAACAGAGAACTTTTAATGTTAAACAAACATGATTATTTAACAATGATGAAATATTTATCATAACAAAGCTCATATTTTTTCAACTCCTAGTTAACCATGAGACTCCACACAGTAATCAATCTAATCAAGTTCTAACAATCTTAATATAACAAAATTGGAGATAAATATGAAAAACTAACTTTT
Source organism: Flaveria ramosissima (assembly GCA_025215565.1). NCBI lineage: Eukaryota > Viridiplantae > Streptophyta > Magnoliopsida > Asterales > Asteraceae > Flaveria > Flaveria ramosissima. The sequence continues at coordinate 54,235,628 of CM046038.1, forward strand.
GCAGGTGTAACTTCAAACAACTTTTACGGGTCCGACTCTAAAGATATGACCAAGCAAAGCGGTCAAAATTAACCAACAGAAGAATGGAGCAAGTATTGAACAACCATAACCTCAAAGATGCAAACAATCAAACAGTTAAAGAGATAGAGAAAGAGTGTTTAGATCATTCTATACAACTCACCATGTCAGTAGGGTAAAATTTATGTTATATCTTTTGGATCTTCTTCCCTCTTTTCCACAGCTCAAACTGATTCCCTGTCAATTCTTCAAACATTTTACCTTTAATCTTCAAAACCTAAACTTATTGATAGAATAAAATCAACAAAAAAACGGTAACAAATCCATAAAACTCAAGTTAACAAATGGAATAAATGAGATTGCACATACATTTAATCGAAACCACTAACTAAAGAAAGATTAAAACAACCAAAATGCCGAGTCACAAACCGTTTTCTTCAAATTGCATCAACTGATGTTTGATTAACTCTTTGATCACCGATTTCCACATGTACGTAGAACCCAAGGCGTATTCGAAGAACATCAAAACAAAACCCTAAAAAGAATATGATGGTTACCAGTGGCGGGAGCGATGACAAAAGGTAACAAAAGAGTAGAAAAAAACAACCACAATCTAAAAAGAAGCAAACTGATGAAGCAAAGAAGAAATACATACCTGAAAGAGTTACATCGAGAGCCACGGTTCCACATAATTGAAAAAGATGGACCAAAATTGTTTGATTTGGCCGTTGAGACAGATATATGTGCTGATATAAATGATGATAGTGATGCTCCTATCGCAACTTCATTATAGAAAACAAAAAGAGTCTTTGCTGGTTTCTAAAAAGATGAGCGAGAGGGATTTTCAGTGAAGAGTGGAGAGGGGGAGTTCTAGAACATGAGATCGATGAAGAAATAAAATATAGGAGAGACGGTTACATGGGAAGGAGCGAAAACAGAGGAATATGGGAAGACCAGGTCTACCAATGAAAACCTCCTACAACCGTCACTAAAAGTTAGAAGAAAACTGCTATTTTTTTTCATAACCGTCGACTTTGAACGGTCAAGATCTTCTCCTGAGTACTTTCAATGATCAAGATCAGCTTAAAAAACGGTTAATGTGACTGGGAGTAATATATTATATAATGGTCTTCTTACTTGTTGCTGCCTTTTTCAATACGTTTTTTAGTTCATCAACTTTTTTATCCTTACAAAAAGAATACAATATAATTAGAATATATGTATAGGTATACACACCCGTATAATAATACATGTTTTTTATTAACTGCGTATAATAATACATGTATCGTGTAATATGCACGTACACTTGCACGTGCGTGAACACGCACGTGTATACAAAGTAGGTCAGCCAAACAAATATTATGCATCATAAAGTCTTATTATTAGATAATTAATAAATATATAAAAAGTGGGGCTCCCATTTATATATTTAATAATTGTTCTCATGTTTGACTTTGAGCCCCTTTAGCACAATGCTATGTTTACCTTCTATCGGTTTTCTATTTGTAACCACTTTAAAGTTTAGTTGTGTAATGAAAGTTACATTTTACCTTTTTCATAGTCATGTTAATTTACTGGTAATAAATTTTCATGGTTATAAAGAAAGTTATTAATTTCATACGTTTGTAACTGTGTTAATTTTATAAAGAAAGTTATAAGTAATTAATTAGTGTGATATTTAAAAAGTATATATGGTGTTAGCATATCATTTTTTTTATTTCTCTAGTAAGTTTTTACAAATATGACACTCAAAGGTTTTACCGATTGTCCTATAAACTTAACTTGATTTTACTGGTTCATACTTTATTAACTAATAAAAGTAAAAGAAAAGATCAAAAATTGCTCTGGATAATCCAGATTAATTAGACTTGATCAAACTACATATATGAGTTACAACCTAATGGTTTTATAATACATACCGAATTAAACCAGTGCTTCGTGGCGTCTAACGGATTATCATGGACCCGAAGTGGTACCGAGGGAGACGAGTGATACACAATCAAGCACGAAAGAGCCAACATAGCAAAGATGACCACCACTTTAGGAGTTTGAAGAAGGAACTTTAAGCGGTCGGGGAGGAGATCGCGGTGGTTGTTGAGCTCCGGTGGGGGCGAGAGTGGTGGTGGTTTATGATATTGGTGGCCGGAGACCATCATACGGTGGCAGATGGTTTGGAGTGGTGTTTCTTGGGTATGTATAATTGGATGAAGGCAAGACTTAGAAAACTAATTAGTCAACTAGTAAAAGCTAACGTAATGAAAGAGAAATGCTTTGATTTTTATGATCTATTTATGACAAGATATATAGATGCTTTATAGAGTTACCTTTTTTTAAACGGCAGATATACGATCATGGTTCGAATAATAAGTGTTATCTTAATCGGTCATAACTATTCGTTTCTCAGTTGAAACCGCACCTCCTAGTTCAACGCACAACTAGAAAAACCCCACTGACTCAACCCTAGGCATCTTTGCTTACAGTAAGACTTGAAATCAAGACCTCACAATATTTATATGTTTTTTAGTATCTCACCTTAACCACTTAACTAAGGATCATTTGTAGAGTTACCTATTCGAATGGTTCATTTGATATGATCAGATGTAAGTTTGGTCCTTAAGTTTTATTTATTACATGTTTGGTTCTAATTGTTTCTTAAACTGTAACATGAATGATACCTGACATAGATGGAAGTTAGTTTTTAGAGTTAAAATTTTCAAAATGATAATTATATCCTTGTAATACTATAAAACAATAAAAAATTATATTAAATATATTTCATAAAGTTTACTTAGGCCCAACCACAACGATCTTCAGCATTTCGCCACCGTCTCCGGTGCCCTCTCAAATTTGAAAAAAACGATGGACACCATCACCGATTGGCGATTGCCACCATCTTTTTAATTGTCGCCATCATCATCCCTCCCCTTTCATTGGAGATAATGACACCACCACTGAGATTGGTTTCGGTTGAAGGTTGTCGACGAAGAAAGTTGGCGTCGTTGAGATGTTGGCTAGGGGTGAAAAGGGGTTTGGAGTATTATGATGATCATGATCATGATTATTATTAATACTACTACTATTATTATTATTATTATTATATTACGCGGTATGATGATCATTTCAAACCGGTTAGAGAAAAAAATTATTGTTCATTCACCTAAAGATAATTCTATTACTCTTGCAAAGTATTGACCAAACATGTAGTAAATGAAACTTATGACCTGATTTGCTTTTTGACGTTAACAAATGAACTATTTGTGTAATTAACTCTACACGATTAACCTGATTAGTAATTTTAAGTAAATGTTAACCACATAAGCCCAATTGGGCAAATATAGCCCCAAACAAAATAATTGAAAAACTACATAAAGCCAATTGGAAACAACCAAAGAACAACTAAATTAAATGGAACAGAATAAAACGAGGGCATAAAGAGAAAGACATTATGTGGACCAGCAGATAGAGTGATGTTTGCACTTAACTAGTATTAAGCTCCTCGTATTGTGACGGACATAAAACTATGTTAATTTAGATTATCCAGCAGAGAAAGACATTATGTGGACCAGCAGATAAAGTGATCTTCATGACTTTTAGATTATCCAAGTTTGATTTCAAGTATTCTACAAAGTAGACGTAAAAACGTTGAACCACGCACGTAAAACGTAAAACATTAAAAACAATAATTAAGTCGATCTAGCACCCTCACGTTGTGACGGAGATGTTAATTGAGAAAAATAAGCGTAACAACGTTGAATCACACATACACTTGTTAACTCTCAAAATTTAGACCGTAAATAAAAAATTATAAAACATGACATATATTGGGGACTAAAGTTGAACGTGAAAAATTATAGTGGTTAAATTGTAAAAATATAAAAGTAATGAGTTTAAAATAAAAAAAAATAAAATATGTACAAACTTTTATGCACATGGTACAACAATAAGTACATCCATAAATTGATAATTATTAATATTTAAATTATGATGAAGAAGAATAGAAAAATATTATTTTATATGTTTTTTTAACTTTGATATATAACACGGTTATATAGCTATTTATCAATGTAACTATAAAGCACTATATGTAAATTGTGAATTCGGTTTTAGATTATGTTAACGACTGCACAAATCATTTTTGTTCTGATAACCAAACCGAACTCAATTGAATAAACCAAATAATAACTAATTTAATTGAATAAATTTAACAAATAAACCGATAAATTGATTTAAACGGTTTATTTGTTTAAATTCGGTTCTGTTACACAAATTGCAAATCGGATTAGTTCGCTTATCATTCGGTTTTATTTCTTTTGTTTTACGAGTTTTTATGGTGTTGGTGGTCGCTAGTGATAGTGTGGTATTGATGTTATATTGCTATGTGGTACGGTTTTACGCCCTACTGACGTGTGAGGTTAAATACTAGTTTAATTACAATTGTTAACTATCAAACCAATTTTACTAAATGTTACATTTTTTTCATACGTTATTAATTAAAAAAAATTACACTATAAGAACGAATATGTTATTCTTTTTAATTCAAGTATGATTGTTTTTATATTAAAAAAAGGTTACATGTTATGTTACCCAGCGCATCATGCAGACACATTTTTAATAATTTATAAGAGTTATGAATCGTAACAAATAAATCTAGATTTACTGATAAATAAAGATTTTTTAGAGCATTTACAATTCATTCCCCACTTTACATTAAAATCATTATTTTTTCTCTTTTTTTTTCAACTTTATCATTATTTTTTCTCTCACATTCACTCACAACCACTTAAAATATATTAAAAGCATTATAGAGTTTTGAACAGTGTTTCTAAGATACGCATTAAATTTTTCATATACTTCACTCACAATCATTTATAAGCATATCATATAATATAGAAAATACACTCACATAAATTTAAAGACCGGGCTGTAAATACTCTTAATTCATCACGTTAGCGTCCTGTATAGGCTTTGTTGGGAGCGAAAAATAAAATAAAGGAGTAAATGGACGGAGATTAGTTTTGTTTTCTAAATTATCTATTCTTTTTACAAAACCCAATATAATTGAAAGTTCTCTCTCTCTCTCTCTCTCTCCACCTTATTTTAAAAGTTTAGATCTTTCTAAAATCAATTAAAAAACCCCAGATCTTTTAATAAAATAAAAAACATATTTTTATTAAAAGAATATTTTTTAAGAAAACAAAACATTTATAAAGTACATTTTTTTACTAAAACGATGTATTTTTCAAAGTACGAAATAATTTAAACCGGTCTTTTTAAAAAACAAAAGTTCTATAAAACCCGAAAATAACTAAAAGCGGAGTTTTTTAATCAACAAGATTTTTTTAGGAAAAATAAGATACTTAAAATTTTTTTAAATGAAATGTTTAAAAACACTTTTTTGAAACAAAAGTTTAAAATATAATATTATCGTTTTATTAATTAAAATACTTAGTTATATGTAATTTAAATCATGTCTTATCTCAAAATATTATTTATAATTACTAAGTATTCGTTACTAAGAATTTAAAAATTTTCTTTTATTGAATTTTGTAACAGGGACAGATACGAGCATTCATAGTTTTCTTGTACACATTATATTATTTTATTATTGATGTTGGGTTTAATTTCTTTTGTTTGAGAAATTAATGAAATAATATCTTTATTAATTTTTGTATATAGAGTAAACGTTTAATTTTTTAAAAAATGGGTGAGATAAGAGTTAAAAAGATTATATCACTTTCTAGGAACGATGTGGAAATAAAAAAAAGCAAAAATAAATGATGTGACACGTAAGATGAGTTGAAAAACTTTAGACCATACATAATGGTCAAATAAAAAAAACTCTATTAGTTCATCAACCAAAATGATTTAAAAGTCTACACCCCCCCCCCCACAAAATTGAATGTCTTTAATCAATGACAAGCCCTTGCACTAGTGTTGCATTATGCATTTACGGTTGGACCATATTAGACGTTTACAAGTATAGTAGTCACTTTCTTCGCTCATTATTTTCTCCAACGTTATAATCACTTGTCACACCTTATCATCGCTAACATAAAGTTACTTCTTCTAAGAATAATACCTTTTTATTAAATTCAACATTAATGTGTTATTTCTTAAAGTAATATAATTCTAATGACCGGAAAATAAGATGAAGAACTTTTAGTAGTTATACTTACACTGCTGAAACACTATCAGATATTTAAAGTTGAAACTGATACCTTCAAATTATTTTTTGATTGTTATAACATCTAATCTGCTTATGAAATCATAGATTAATGCATTATAGTTGTTATAACATCCAATTATATGAATTATACATTAACTATTTTGCCAATATCTAACACCCAAAACAATTTACTGTTAGTAAAAGTAATCCAATTTGAGTTAACATAACAGGAAGTAATATGTTATATGTATATAAGTTTTTCTTATGAATATCATGAAATCAAATTTTAAGGTATATCATAAAATTTAACAAAGAAAAGAAAAAAAGGAAAGAGAGAGCGAAACGATAAGTTTACTTTTGTTTTTGCTATGTATAACATGGTTTAAAGCAACTTCGAATAGTCATTCAAATTGAAGATCATTAATGTTACGCGTTCCTTTTGAAACATCATCATTGATTGTTACACGTTTCTAGTTTTTTTTAAGTGTTATTGGATTTTAATAATCACAACTTTTATTTATTGACCGGGATTAATCACAACTCACAAAATCTTTACAGACACTCCCAACTTTAAACTTATTTTCCTCCAATGATTCCTTGCTAACTGAGAGTTAACACCGTTAGTTTTTTTATTATGACGTGGACTACTTATATGGCCAAAACACTAAGCAGAAAATTAAAATTAACCATCAGGACCACTAATTTGAAACTTACGCATCCTAAAACCTGTCAATTTTCACATCCTGATTTGAAGCAATTGACTCGTTGGAGGTAGATTTCAGGCTAGGCACCGAAAAACGAACCTGATAGAAGTTGGACGACATCAAAGTTGAATAATGCCTCAAAGTTTGCCCATTTCATAAAAAAACTAGCGGTGGTTAACTCTCAGTTAGTAAGGAATCGATAGAGGAAAATAAGTTCAAAATTAAGAGTGTTTATAAACATTTTTTGAGTTGAAGTTAATCCCGGCAAATAAATGAAAGTTGGAATTATTAATATCCAATAAGTATATATTATACTCCTAATATTCATCATAATTATATTACACTGAGTTGACATAGATGGGACTTGATCCTTGACCTTAAGAGGAGGATCATCACCGTAACTCCAAATGACTTTGTTGGATCCTACCCACCTGATTACACGTTTCTGTTTAAGACGAGGATATATGTGTTATTGTGTTTTAAAAAGTATACTCATTCACTAGGAGTATGTGTGGACAACATTCATGCTTGTAGGTAGTTGCATATCCTAACGCTAACATTATTGTCATCAGGGTCTTTTCATCATGATGTTATTATATTCATGAAGTAAAATACCCCTTATAAAATTCAATAATTATGCTTAGTTATTCTTTTAAAAAAGAAATAAAAAATATTCTAGAATTAATAAAACATAAATATATAAGGACGGAGAAACTTTTTGATGGTTACTAAAAGCTAAGGGGCTAAACGAGAGGAGTTCCGAGTTCGTTTGAGCTAAGTCGAGCAAGATCTCGGTTCATTTCAAACTTTATATTTAAAACTCGAGCTCGGTTCGCGAGAAACTAGTCTAAAATCGACTCAGGCTATCCATCATCCACGTATTGTAACATCAATAGAGAAGGGTTGATTATAAAAGTATGTTTGATGTTTCGTATTGAGAAAGCCATTTGTTAATATGACCATTTCGCAGTGGTTAAAAATATTTCTATATATTATTAATAATTTTAAGTTTTCTTTCTTTGAGTTTGAATAAAAATAGTAGCACAAGATGCTAGAATTCTAGAAGTTGAAATTGCAATTAAATTAGAGTGAATTAGGTTGAAGAAAAGAAAGAAGAAGGTGAGGCGAGAGAGTAGTAGAAACATGTGCTTATGCTTCTCCTGAATCTATAAGTTCTTGTTTGTAACAAACGAGAGGCTGATTCTTCATGAATACAACCAAATGTTTGCTTCCCCAGTATTGGAAGCCGAGTGGGGCAAACAAACTAGGATATAACTTCGTGTATTACACGGTTTGAATAAGAAAAATATTTAATATTTATTGATGAAAAGTTAGGAACTGTAAAACGTTATTTTAATATAAGATATATTTGAAATTACGTATGAGTAATTACTTTGATTAATTGATAAAATATTTTTATTATTTCTAAAACTTTCGTTTTAAAAAATTATTGCTTTGATAAAAATTCATTTTTTATCAATACTTTGTTGTTTAAAAACTCCGGGTTTGTTTTGTAAATTTCTTTATATAAAACTTTTGTTTTATAAAAGGAATGATTATAAAATAATTTCATTATTTAAAAGAGTTTCTTTGTTTTAGAAAAAAATTATAGTTTTCGAAAATTTTGTGTTTTGAAAAAGTGTATTTTTTAATCAAAATACTTAGTTTTTATTTAATGAAAAATGTCTTTTTAATATTATTGATTAAGGAAAAACTTAAATTTATAATATAGAAAGAGAAATATAAATATTTGGAAATTAATTATTAGATTTTTTAAAATTAAATAAATAGTTTAGAAGAGAAAATAAATAAGAGATTGAATATGGGAAGGACATGTTTTAAAAAAAATATATAGAACTAGTTTTAGTAAACTTGTGTGTTACACGAGTTGAATAAATAAAATATTAATATAATAAAATCTATTAATTATAAAATGATATCTTAAAATATGATATGACTGAAATTACGTATGACAAATGACTATAAGTAATAAAACAATAATATCAACTTTTAAAATTTTGTTTTTAAATTTTTTTACAAAAAAATAAACATTTTATTTTAAAACAAACCGTATAAAAATGTCATTTTAAAATTTTCCTTATTATAACTCTCAAATTTAATTATTATTTGTTTTAAAAAATTGACTTTTAAAAATACCAATTTAAATTATTCGTATTTTCAAAAAAAGTTTATGCTTTAGAAAAATGTATTATTTTATAAAGAATTTATTTATTTAAAAATAACATTAGTAAATAGACATCTTTCTTAATTTATTAAATCTAAACAAGTGTTAAATAATATTATTAGTAATTAAGGTAATTATTTAATAGGAGAGAGAGACGGAAAAGTTTTAGTAAAAATAATTGTGGTGTTACCACGTGTCATCTCAAAATATCTTTTTATTAGAATAGAAAAATAATTAGGATAGATTTGACTCGTTTACTTAAAAATCTGAAAGCTTTATAATATGTTTAATCAACGGCTTTACAACAGTTTATTTTGGAATTTTAATAAACAATACGGAACACCCCTTACTTCATGTGGTTTCAAATGTAACACACCAGACCGAGAGAGACGATGACAATAAGCATCATCTGCTACCATGCGCCTTTGCCATTACACCTTACTAAATCACAACAGGTGTTGCTTTGTTAATTTCATGAAATTTTGGAGTATTTTACGCTTCAAAACCTTATAATTCTTCACTGAATTTATGATTTATCTGCAGAGGTTTCGTAACGGTTTTCGGTGTTCGATGACAAAAGATACACCACAAATCTTGAAATTTGTGGTTAGTGGAGCTACAGAGATCCTAAGGCTCTTCTCTTCCTTCAACAAAAATCAGTAAGCACTCATGATTTGGTACTAAACTACTAATTCCGTTATTTTAACGTTTTAAGGGATGTTTGTGAATTTCTGAATGATTAAGTGCTGAACAATAAACAATAAGTGGTCTGAACCATTGAGTGCTGAACCTTTAAGAGGTCTGAACAATTAAGAGCTAGTATATCGTTTAACTATTCAAATGTAAATGTCTGACTATTCAGCATTAAAACTCTTAACCATTCAGTATTAGCATAACGCTTAATCATTTAGAGGTAAATGTCTGAACTATTTAGATATCTGCTCGCGAAACAAACAGTCTGAACTATAAAGTGTTGAACCATTCAGACATCTGAACCATTAAGAGACTGATTCAAATACTGCCAAACAGCCTAAACAGCCTAGTTCAATGTTCATGTCAAAGGCTATAGGCTATAGGATTGGATGGTGATTTAGGGGATTTAGTTGAATTGAATATGATATGCAAGTTTAGGGTTCCTAAGAATTTGGTAATTGTGTTTGGAAGATGGTACCATAGACCGTAGGAATTAAAGCTAATTAGTTGAAATACACAAAAGTTTTGTCACAAGTAATGTATCTAAAAGATCAAGACGACGAAATCAAAGTTGAAGTTGTTAAAAGATAGTAACTGTAATTCTGTAAACAATACTTGGCCCATTAGAAGCTGTTTGATGCACTAGCTTTAACATGTTATTGCCTTTAGGGAGGTTGTAGACGAAGCGAAAAGACCACATGGTTCACAGAATCAGACCAAAAGTTTCTTGTTATTACGCCATATTTACCATGAAGTTTGTCTTTTATTATTATTATTATTGTAGATTATATGAAGCTGTTCCCGAGCAGACATATGAAACCTCTGCTACTTGCTTAGATGATGTTATGATTATATTGAAGTCAGATTATGACAACGCTTACTTTGTTACAGGTACCTTGCATTTTCTTACGGTTCATACAACGAAACTTTTTACCTAGAACACTTTATATATAGTTACTGGAGCATATTATGACTTGTCTGTATATTATATATTGTTGAACTCTGCATATTACAGTTTGCTTTGATTTTACTTGGTTCCCATACTCTACTTATGGTGGCATTTCTGTTGATTTTAGGAAATTTTACTTCTGGAATTTATGCAGAAGATTGTATATTTGAAGATCCAACCATAAGATTCAGTGGTAAGAACTTAAATCTGTTTCTCTTTGTTATATGATTGAACTCATTTGTAGTGCAATATAAATTGCATGATTTTACAATCTTTTTTTTCACTTTGTATATCCATATGTATATCTGATAGTGTGGCCCTGCAGGTAGGGAATTGTACTCTCGCAACCTAAAGTTGCTCGTACCTTTCTTTGACCAGCCCTCAATCTCATTGCAAAGCATTACAAAGGTACCTTTTTCTTTAAAGACCATTATAACTTGCCTATAACGGGAGGCTGCATTTCACGCAATGGATTACCACTTTTTGTCTCAAAAGGGGTACATGTTATTTAGTAATAAAGTTTCATCATTGTTCCACAATTTTTTTTAAGAGGTTTAAAGGCTGAAGTTTCATTTTTGTTTCAATGTTTGTGAATTCTTTTGTAAATTTTATCTGCAAGCTGTATTAAGTCAATTACATTATATACATATGCTGATGTGGCATCACAATTGTAATTAAATTTATGACATGGATGCCCATGTTAAAATTGTTGACATGATGCCATGTCATCAGTTCTATACAATTGGTACATCACACATTATATGTAACTGGGAACATAGGTTGCAGGTCAATTTTTAAAATATTTCACATCAGTGAAACTTGATTGGTTAAACCCCTTATGATAAATAATTATCAAAGAGAGATATGTTAGCATTTCCAGTTATTAGATTAGGCAAGTGCATTGTATCGATTATAGAGTAACTCTATAAATTAGGATCTGTAGAGGTTAATTATTATGCTTGATTTGATTAGAGTTAAAGAATGTTGAATCAAACATATTGGGTGGGAACCTCTCACCAAAAAGTAGGTATATTTTTTTTGTTTATTTTGCTATTTTGTCAATAGTTTTCATTAATGTGGTGTAACACAATATGATACAGATTCTCAATGGTGAAACAGAGTCTGTAAAGGCATCATGGAAACTAAGGTATAAGGAGTTTTCTTTTCCATTATAAGATGAACATTATTTGTATCATTCACATTAGGATCAGAGCATCAGAATTTGAAGTTAATCATCTAGAATTAATCTACTAACTCGAATTTGCAGGACTTATCTTAAGCTACCTTGGAGGCCTCTTATTTCCATTGATGGGACTACAGTCTATGATTTGGATAATAGATTTAGAGTAAGTCAATTGGCATAAATAGATTTTTTATTTGCATCAAATGCTTCACAAGTAATATTAATATTGGTCTCATTGTTTCACTCGGCAGATTGTTAAACATGTAGAAAGTTGGAGTGTTTCACCTCTTGAGGCAATTGGGCAGATATTCACAGGGAGCTCAACCTAATATGGTAAATACTATTAAGAGGGTGTTTGTATTATTGTATATATGTTTTGGAACTGATTATTGTATTTAACAATGGTATATGATAATCAATTAGCTTCGTTATATAGGGTATGATGATCATTTTGTAACATAGTATTTCGGCTTGTTATGTATAATGCTTGAGCTCAACCTTTATAAATTTCCATATTCAAGTTCTTCGACTCGTTTATTGTTTGGTTACTTGTTATATATATAGATAATTATTTTTGACCTATATAATTTTAGTCATAGTTATATACATAACCATAATATATATTGTTTAGTTTTTTTTATTATAACTACATATTGTATCATTTATTACATATCCTTATATAAGTGATAGGCTGGTCTAAGCTTGTGAACTAATTACTACAACTTCAACTCATTTATTAAATTTGCTCCAGTTTATATCTCAACTCAACTTACATATGAGGTTTTACTACTCAATAGTCAATACTCTTTTCTCTACTCTAAGAATTTTCTTTACCAATAATTCATTCATTTGTGAATATGTGACCAATGCACTTGGGCCTATGAGATCCCAAGTTGGTAAATAATGATCTCCTGTTGGGCCTTTATAAGTTCCTCATAAGGGTACTATTGTAATCTGCAAATTCCTAAAAGAAAACTCTAACAAGAAGATAAGCCCTCTCATCCAAAAATCTTGAAACAAAGTCAGAAATGGAAACAACCACCTGCTGCTACTCATTCAATCTCTCATCATCTCCAAACAACTTCTCCAAACTCCCAATTCCAATTCCAAAGCCATCCCACAAACCCCACAAGAATCCCCAATTCCAATTCTCCCCTATCTCAGCAACACTCAACTCTCCCAAAGGCTTTGGCCCTCCTCCTCCCAAGAAAATTACCAAAAAGACCCTCAACCCAAAGAAACTCAACAATGAAGATCAAGATGAGGATGATGAGACAGACAGAGAAGCAGGTGTGATTCCAGAAGTAGTGACCAACAGAATGATGGGTAGAATTGGGCTTTCAGTTGGGATCCCTTTGTTCATAGGGTTATTATTCTTTCCATTCTTTTACTATCTGAAAGTAGGATTGAAGATTGATGTGCCCACTTGGGTGCCCTTCATTGTGTCATTTGTCTTCTTTGGAACAGCCCTGTTGGGTGTTAGTTATGGGATAGTGTCCACCAGTTGGGACCCTATGAGGGAAGGCTCTCTATTGGGTTGGAATGAGGCTCAAAAGAATTGGCCTGTGTTTTGGCAATCTCTCTGGGGTTCATCTGGTTCAAGAAAGAGGTATTAAACTGGGTTGTGCTAAACGTACCTCACTGATCGTTATTTTTATACTCGAGGTATGTTGGGTGTGATTAGCCTATTCCTTTTATATCATTTTCTTTGTATAATCTTCCTTAGTTATCTCCCAACAATAAACATACAGAATATTTGGTCTATATTGAAGAAAGTTTCCTTTTGATGCAATCAGTGTTGTTTTAGTGTTTGTTAGTTGTTACACATCAAGTAAGCTCCAAGTTGAGTGTTTTAGCTTTGGGCGAGAGAGAGCTCCACAGTTAAACTTATCTGAGGAGAATAGTTTAGTTTCATAACGAGTGATGTCTTCAGATATATCTACTCTATATGTGAAGAAAACAAATAATATTGGTTGGTATGAGGGGTTGACATTTCATATAATATATCTTTCATGAAGTTTCACTAATTCTAACAGTAAAAACATTCATATACACACAAGCCCACAATCACTGGACTTAATTCAAACATCATAACTTTGTCAGTTTTATGAAAATGGGGGAGATTTTTCAAAAAAGCTTCAGGCTTTTGCTAACAAAATTGAATCTTTAAGGTTTTGTAGTAACATTATAAGCTAACAGACCACAAAAAAGCAGTCTTTAAAGAAATATAAACCGAAAAAGAGCATTCATATCATCATCTGTATACCTAAAAAAACCGCTTCAAAGTTACCAATTTCAGATCGAATCAATACCCCAAAAATTCTGGTGCGAAAACAAGCAGCCATTGTAAAGTACTAGGTGCAAATTTTCTAGCGAACAGATAACATACCGAAGACGGCTCATCGTTATAAAGACATTCTTGTCCTTCATGAAGTTTATTCATAAACACCTCTGTGATATCAGTTGCCCCAAATGTGGCAGGGTGTGCCCCACCTCGTGACCAGTCAACCCAAGTCAAACTCCTGTTTGCTAGCAGATTTGGTGCCCTGATCGTTAACAGAGTCGGGAAATAATGTTCATCAACATAACAAGGGGGCCTGCAGAACTCCAAGAACTTTGGGTGATACTTCACATCAGATATTATGATTGATGCGAGTTTTCGGTTGACTTCAAACCATTGGGACCCTTTTCTCCACTGGGAGATGTTGACTTCGGGTAACATGTTTGGGTCATACCTACCACGACCAAATGGTCCTGGGTCATCAAAAGAGCCCATGAAACTGTATTTGGATCGAGTTATGTAATGATAGATTACAGTGAAGTTGTAGAGGGGAATGCATGATTCTGATACAAGTATAAAATATTCATTTGAGATATCAAGAAGGGCGTTTGCTAATAATCTTCTTTCGGCGTCACACATGCTCATTCTACCCCATTCGGCTATCTGCAGGAGTATACAAAATTTTAATACAATTTGATCATATACTTATGGTGTTTGATTATTAGTCAAATATCTATAATGTCATTCAGTAAAGACTAAAGACAGCATCAATAATTTGTTCCTTTTTTGATTCAAATACATATATATTATTATAGGGTCAAGTTCATTACAAAATCTATTTTTAAGTAAAGAACCATATAAGCACTTGTATGTAGTTGAAACATACATACAAGCGAAAATTTACAAATAGGAATAAGAAGAGAACATACGAAAATTTTACAAATAAAATGTCTGCAAGAACATGTTATAACAATGTAAGTAAACCTCTTGTTTCGCCTAGCTGGATATTCTTGATCCATAAAAGCGACTAGTAAGAAAAAATATTCCTAGCATCACCCCCGACTTCCAAATTCAAATCTTATGTCTATAGATTCTAACTCAAAAAGCAACTGTATGCATTGTGATTAAGCTATTGGGATGTTATAAATGATAGAGGGCATATCAAATAATGTACATCTGGTTCAAAGTTACCTTAAAATGGAAACTTTGCCCCTGGTTAGGAGTTTAACTCAAGATTCTATAGACGTTAACGTCACGTGTTAAATGATCTATCAACTCTCAAGGGGGGTCAATAATTGCAATTAGTTTTACATGAATACAGATTTCAACCTTTTCATGATACCTTTTTGCCATATGGTTCGACACTAATGGAAATTTTCAAAATAATGAATGGATAAATCAACCAACATGGATAACTAAACCTTTAATGCAACATATATAAAGCGATTACTTTATGAATCATTCTGCTTGATACTAAATTACATCAACACAATTATGAAATGGTTTAAGGTACTAGGAAACAAGATGGGCAACATACCTGACTTGGTATCTGTCTGTTATAAAAAACAGATGTGGATGGAAAACGGGGTTCATATGATGGAAGCGAATGAATGTATATCGAATAAAGACTCTCATGCCCCTTAAAAAACCTTTCCCATAAAGGAGCCAATGGTAACGGCCCTTTAGTCAAGAACATAAATGCAATCTTTGGGACTCTTGCAAACGGATACCTTTTTACTTGTGGCGTAAAAGAAGCTCTCCAAAACAGCTCTGTGTCACTCATTGTGTGGATAAGATTCAAAGGAGGTGTGATCCAATGGTCAAGATTGTTGCTTGATTGTTCTTGGGTACATGGTTGTAAAACAGGGATTGCTGAAGTTACTGTAGTAACGACATCGGTTTTACGGATCATATATATACTAAATAAAGAAATGGTGAAACATAAAATAAGAAATAAGAAAAGTAATTGTATAAGCCTTTGTGGTAAAGCCCTAGATTGGTTTGATCTACTGATAACTGTAATGGTAGTAGGAGGGTCTTTGAATTCCTCCATTGGTAACAGTAATTATCAAGATTTTGTCATCATAAGTGATTTATGAACCCTCTTGTACCCTGAAACATCATAAAATTTAATAAAAGTTAAAAAGAGTCTAAATTTGATAACCAAATAAATGCACCAACAGAATCATCAATCCCCTATGTTGTAATTCAATTTTAAGATGTAAAATCAAGTGGCTTGTTGATCCAACAAATATGCATGTTACAGCAATACTAATTGAAGGTTTTTTGTACAATGATACAATTAAAAGTTTACAACCCTATCAATCTACTCAAAAGATCATAAACCCATTTACAAATTGACAATAACATGGGATTCTAGGCAAAATAATGCAATAAAAATGTTTCAAGAAAAGATAAAAATTGAATTTTTATAACAATTTCATGATTATGAATCTAGGGATGTTGGAAATAACCAAAGCAAATCAAACATGAACCCTGTAAACACCGTTAAACACCAACCGATTTGCTTCCAACAGCAGAAACCCAATTACAAATTGATATCATTTAACATGGGCAATTGAGCAAAAGATCAAAACTCTGCAATAATCAAAGCAATTGAACGATCTAAAGCACCATCCAGACCAAATGACATATAAAAGACGAAAGATTCAGTGAAGTATAACATACCAGATACAGTGAATTGGTGGGAAATAGAGACCATCGAACAATAATATCAAGAATTGGCACTATTTGCAGCTGATTTTACACCCAATACACCAACTGAGTGATTGAGAAAAGGACTTTGCACTTGCAGTGTCTGATTTTGAAGGATCAGTGAGTTCAGAAGTGATGAAAGAAGTATACGAGACAATGTGAAACGTATGAAATGAATGAAGAGATCTATTGAATGAAATCGAATGTGGTTTGTGTGTGTGTTTGATTTCGTTTTGGAATTCTTTACAACACCGCTCATGATGTGTGTGAAAGTGAGGGGTTTTAATGTTATATGACGTGGCACAGCAGTTTCTTTTTGGTGATTTCATACACTTTCTTTTTTTGGATCATGCTAAATATACATGATTATAACCCGGTTCCGGGATCCGACCCATGAATTACAAACAACATCGGACCCATAGTAGACGACTGACACGTGTCTCACATCCAAGGTATCACAATTATCTCCAATCCTAACTGTTGATAAGACACCCCTCCGATTGCATGAGTGGTAGGACCCAGTGGCGTCACAATTATTCTGATCACTTATTCTCACACCAGATGGTTGTTACAGGGAGACTTCTCTCTCTATGACGCCTTAACTGGTGTTGTTTGATTGTGGGTAGGCTAAAACCAACGGAGACCTCTCGGTGAATCAAAATTCAATTGGAACGGTTGGAGCTCATATTTACATCTGCGTAAGTATAATCAAAATGTGTTGTTATGTTACAGTCAAGTTGACAATGAGTGTGATCATCTTCACCCTCAATTGAGAGTGTAATACCCAGATGATGATGAATAAGTTTGTAACTACAATACTTATTTTTTTTTCATATTTTGCTTCAACACAAACAAAAAACACTAAATAATACATAAACACCCATTACAAACATACAGGAATACATAAAAATAAACAATATATAAATACCTTCAAAAATATAAAAGCCTACTTTAACCTTCTTGATGTCTTCAAATATGTTCAACTAAATCCGTTTTAAGATTGTTGTGTGTCTCTTTGTTACGAATCATCTAATGATTTGATGTTTCTCATGCTCAAAGTTCTGACAAATTGCTTAATCTTTGTCCTTTTAAATCACATTATGTAAAACCAGACGGGCATATATCGCATTCTGAATTTTATCTTGGGTCCATGCACGTATTGTCACTCGTATCGTCAACTCAATAAAAATATAAGTATTGTTAAACTTGAATTCTACTCTGTCTTGTTTGTAGCGCTAAACCTCATTGCTAAAACTCACTCACTCGATATCCTTAACCATTCCCTATGATATGATCTTGCCCGGCCCCCGTACAATCATACAATGATCTTGAGGTTTTATGATTTTTATATTTTACTAAAGTTGTTAGAAATTTATTTCACAACATATACTATAAAGTTAGAATTGGTCTAACATAATTACACAAATTATAACTTTATTACTTAAACTAACCAACATTATCTACATGATACCTGTTCCATAGATCAAGGACCAAGTTTTGGGCTTTTCACGTTTTTCAGGGCTTTGAACTTAACATGGCCTACTGGGCTAGGACCAAGCACTGGAACCACTTTCGATCCAAAAATTGATCTTTCAGGCCCAGGCCCATTAAATCATATCCAATCATATATGCATCAATGCAGTATGCATGTAAAGGCTGCACATAGAGGTTAAAAGAAAAAAAGGGGTATCCAAACCCGTATTCGTATCCGTATCTATATCCGTATCCAGGTATGCATATTGAAAAATAAACCGATGGAGTTTTTAAACTGCAACAACTTTTTTATTGGAGACTTATTATATTACAAGTAGTCTGGTACTTAACCAAGTTTTGATGATGACAAGGGGGTGTCCAAATGAATTTATAGGTGAAATGTTTATGCGAATGATACAATCAATGAAAGCAAAATTTAGAAAAATACTTTGAAGATATTCCATCGATTATTACTCGTGCCACCACAATAAACACATGTCTAAATGTTAACGGGGTTGAATCTTTACAAGAAAAAAAATCATTCGATTTGGACTAGTTGCTAGATGACGATCTCAATTTGGAAAAGAAAAGAAACCACAATCTACTTTAGAGAAAGTTTGAAAAGTTTGTTTGATATTTTCGCAAAAAATATGGTCCAATAACAAATACAAATACGGGTGCGTTAAATAGATGTGGCAGTTGGAATTTAATGCTCAACTTATATAATACTTTAAGAAATAAAAACAGTAAATAAGCTCGGGTAACACCTCATTAGCGAGCTCAAAAGGTATGTGAAAATGAATTTTCTATCCACTATAACCCCACTAGATTTGAAAACTTTGACATTATGGTTTGGTGAAAAGAAAATGAATCAATTAACGGGTCTTTCTACTATGAAGTGTGGTCAACTAACCATCCAAGCTTCTATCGTAGATTTATAACATTATTTTTTCTATTAGTGGCAAACTTATATCATTTAGAAGAACAAGACTCATTCCACCAGGAATAGAAATGTGCATTTGTTTGAATGATGATTTACTAAAAGAATCCAACACATTTTAAGTCTTGATCCTTTCTTAGTTCCACTATACAATTTTATTCGATATAATAATAGTCTCATTTAGTCCTGCTAGTTTACTCAAGCTCGAAGTATATGCCATAAACTCCGATTTAGGTTTGAGCTCGACTCGACCTCATTTATCAACAACTCACGAGCGTCTAGACTTGCTATGTTTATAATTTGTAAATATACCGTATGAACTTTTGTTATTTACATAATTTGTAAATATACAATATGAACTTAATTTTCCCAGTGTCCTCGGTATTTTCATAGGTGAATTTCACAAATTAATATCTTGAATTTCATATTCCCCGATTATGATATCTCAAACACCTCCACATTCTATACCAATGAGTGGCATATCTCTACAGTAGTTGGCCACATGACTCATGGGTCAAACAGGAAAAGGGTTTTGTAAGGGAGGATGTACTTTTCACTTTAGACATAAATATAAAGCGCGTACATGATAAAGTGCGTACATAATACTGGACTAAGCTTTTATTTACAGATGGTCCGAGCAGAATACTTCGCGATCTGATATACACAATGTTACCTTACACTTTGCGGGAGATTTTTTTTCTCATGATTTAAACTCATGACTTCAAGGTCAGAGAAGCAGCAACCTTATACTAGTTGCTTCAAAGCCCGTCTTCATAGATATAAATATATAATCATATATACGTGAAAAAATCGCATAATCTAGAAAGCATGCATGTTGTTATAGATTGTGGAGTTGCTCATGAAAATGAAGGAACAATGGCACAAGTGCTACATGGACCCATTAATCAAGAGAATGAGTCATGATGGTCACGCTAGTCGATAATGGTTCAAACACTTTCACCTTTAAGTGCTTAGCTAAGGCTGCCAACTACATCCTCGGTGGCTCCACACTCAAGCCATGAACTTTGCCCATTGACCCGACTTTAAGTGGGGTATATATGAGGCCTTCATAGTGAAAAGTTATGACTTTCGATATTTGATGTTGAGCAAACTTCAACATCCATTACATGATAACATTATGTTTCGGGTTTAATTTTCATGACGCGAGTATAATCTATGTTTAGTTTTGAAACGAAAATGCAACCGGTCTCTTAACTAATAGTACCCGGTTGATACGTGAAGAGTCGTAATTATTTTCAAACTCCCGCATTTTAGTATCTTATATGTTAATAGGAGAATGAAATGAACAGTGGTGCATGACAGACATTCTTCTGATTATAATTTAAAGAAAAGAATTCAAAGGCTTTAAACTGTTTAAATTGTTTGAAAATTTAGCAAGTACATAAAACCACATGATTCTTAAAAGAGATCTATGTTGAATTCATTGACGAACAATTTTGCTTTTGTTCTCCTGAATATTGCCACTAATATATATAGGGGTGTTCAAATCGGATATCCGGATTTTTAGATATTCTATCCGAAAATTTTGGATAGTGGATTTCACTACCCGAATGCGAATCCGAAATTTCGGATACGGATTCGGATATCTGAATTTCTAAAAAAATATGTATTATTTAATAAGTTTTATAAAACGTTAATAATATTTATTAAAAAAGTTTTCAGATATTCGAAGTTTTATCCGCAATTTCTAATTAATATTTATTGTTTAATAATTTTTATAAAAAAGTTTGCGGATATCCGAAAATCCTCAAAAACACTATCTGTTCGAATCTGAATCCGACAATTTCAGATATCCGAATTTTAGATAGTTTGGGTCCGGATTTTCGGATATCTCGGATTTAATTTCGGATTCGGATATCTTTGAACACCCCTAAATATATGTATCTTTTGATGAAACAACTTCATGAATATATGAAACTCATATCGCCATTTCTAATTGTGACAAGTCCGAATCCTGGAAAAAGGATACATATAAGAATATAGTAAAGTTACTCGATGATAACAATGCTAAAATATATTATAATGAACATACATCTTGATAGATTTAAATTGAGATGTTTTGTCAACGAAGTAAATTTCTTTACTATTTCAATTCTCACATTTTAGCTCTTCTTTATGTGGATCTTGTTAGCCTAAAAACCATTTACGAATACACACAAAGTATATGCCTACATGTAATACATGTTCTAAGAAATAGTAAGTGAAAATATCATACCATTTGAATCGACACTCTCTCCAACTCATTATTTGCTTTGGCACAATTCTTCTAATGAGTGGGGGAGAGTAACGATCCAAATGCTATTGATAGATGTCTCGTGTAAACAAAAAAATGTTAATGATTTAACTAAATATTCCATTTTTCTAGATTTATATTCAACTTCAAATCTCATTCTTTATATCTATCTCTATCTCACTTATGAAATATTTATTTTATTATTATTTTTCTTTCTTAGATTCTCACAAAAAATATAAAGATGCATTAATAGTGGATCTATATTGAGATAGAAATAGAAATGAAGATCCTATTGGAGATATAAAATACAAGTAATCTCTAAACAACGGAAATAAAGATGAAGATAAATACTCCCTTTGTGAATTAGAGGTTTTCAGTATTCTGATCATGTTTGAAAAACTTGAAATTTGATTTGATTTGAAAATCAACAATTCAAATTTTCAAGTTTGAATCCAACTCGATTAGAAGTTTTTTTATATCGAATTTTGGTTTTGTGATTTTTTATTTGATTTGAAATATGAATTAAAAATATTCATATAAGTATGAGCAAAAAAACCAGTTCGGCCAAAAAAACATGAACTGGTTTCAAGAAAAACCGGTTTGGCCCAAACGGGTCCCAAACCGACCCAAACCGCCGGTTTGGTAACCGCAAAGTTAAAAACCGGTCCTAAAACCGGTTTATTAAAAAAAACGGTTTCAAAGCGGTTCAAATCGGTTTGACATGTTTGAGTTTCTGGTGAGCCAAACCGGTTTGTAACTAGAACCGGTTTGAAAAAAATTGGTTTGACCCCATGACAAAAAAACCGGTTTGACCCCACGACAAAAAAACCGGTTTGATTTTGAACCCGAACCAGTTTGGGTAAAAGAAAAACCGGTTTGTACACCGCTACGTAAATAGTCATAATTTTAAAATTCCCGTCTTTTATAAGAAAAAATATAGCAAATACTATTTAAATTTTTTGAAAATTTAGCAAATACTAAAAACCACCTAATTCTTAGAAGAGATCTATGTTGAATTCATTAACAAACAATGTTGCTCTTTTCTTTTTAATATTGTCATTAATATTCATTATCCAAATATAAATCCGAAATATCGGATTCGGATATCCGACAGATATTCAAATTCTAAAAAAATATATATTATGGTTATAATTTTTATTAAAAGTTATATATATTTTTATTCAAGTTCCAAAAATCCTCAAAAACACTATCCTACTTTGAATCCGAAAATTTCAAATACCCGAATTTTTGGATATTTCGGATTTGGATTTTCATATATTTTAGATTCAGTTTCAGAATCGAATATTTTTGAACACCTCTAAATATATGTGTTTTTGATAAAAAAAACTTCATGAATGTATAAAACTCATACACCATATCTGATTGTGATAAGTCCATATCCTGGAAAAAAGTCTGTATAATAACGAAGTAAAGTTTCTCGATGACAACAATACTAAACATATAATAAGATATATCTAAATTAAGAGGTTTTGTCAATGAAGTCTCATTACTATTTCAATACTCACCTTTTGGCTATTCTTTGTGTGAATCTTGTTCACCTAAAAACACAAAATATACACCTAAATGTAATATATGTTTTAAGAAATAGCGAAATATCATACCATTTGAATCGACACCCTCTCCAACTCATTATTTGCTTTGGCACAATTCTTTTAATAAGTTGGGGAGAGCAACGATACAAATGCTATTGATAGATGTCTTGTGTAAACCAAAAAATATTTATGATTTAACTAAATGTTACATTTTTCTATATTTATACTCCACTTTTCTTTAACATCTCAAATCTTATTTTTTTATCTATCTTTATCTCACTCACGAAATATTTATTTTATTATTATTTATCTTTATTAGATTTTCAAATAAAGTTAAGATTGATAAATATTGGATCCATAGAGATGAAATAGAGGTGAAGATCCTATTGGAGATATAAAATATAACAAATTTTGAAACAATCAAAATGATATCCGAATCAGGTTTTTAGTTTTCGAATCAGGTTTGAAAAGCTTGAAATTTGATTTGATTTAAATATCAAAAACTAACTTTAGTAAAGCCGTGTATTACACGGGTTGAATAAAAAATATTAAATAAAATAAAATTTTTATTAATTATAAATTGATATTCTAAAATAAAATATGATTAAATTTTTTTATAATAAATAAAATAATTTTTTTACAACAAACGTTTTAAAAAATATTATACTTATAAACTTGCTTATTATAACTCTAAATTTTAATTATTTTTTGTTTAAAAAAATTTACTTTTTAAAAGCACCAATTATAAAGTATATTTTATTTTTAAAAACGTTTGATGTACAAAAAAATGTTAAATTTTATGAAAAATTATTTTCTTAGAAATAACATTAGTAAAAAATTACTTTCTTAATTTTTAAAAAACTATTTAAATATGAAAAATAAATAATATTATAATTATTTAATATGATTATTAAATAGGAGAAAGAAATAAGAAAAAAAATTGGTGAGGAGGAATATGGTGTTGACATGTGACCCTCCTAGATACTATTTATTAGAATAGAGAGATAATTTTTTTTCACAACAAACGTTTTAAAAAATGTTATACTTAAAAACTTGCTTATTATAACTCTTAGTTTTAATTATTTTTTGTTTATAAAAATTTTACTTTTAAAAGCACCAATTATAAAATATATTTTATTTTTAAAAAAGTTTGATGTTCTAAAATTTTTTTAAATTTAATGAAAAGTTATTTCCTTAGAAATAAAATTAGTAAAAAAATTTATTTCTTATTTTATTAAAAACTATTTAAATATAAAAAATAAAATAATATTATTAGTAATTAATGTGATTATTAAATATGAGAGAGAATCGGAAAAAAAATTGGTGAGGAGTAATAAGGTGTTGACATGTGTCCCTCTTAGATACCCTTTTATTAGAGTAGAGAGATTCAAAATTTTAAATTCGAATTCAAATCGATTTGAAGTTTTATATTGAACTTTGATTTGTGATTTTTGATTCGGTTTGAAAGTTTAATTAAAAAATATACATATAATTATATATGTATACATACACTCACACATATAATATGTGTTTTTATTTTATATTTTCATATAAATGTTTTATATTATATATGTTTAACTTGTAATTGTCTTCGCTCGATCCTTTTGATTATAGACTTCTATGTTGTACTTGCAAACTAGTTCATCTAATAAGTAAAACTTTTATTTTTTAGAGAAAATTGCAAAAATGATCAATGTGTTTTATCATATTGTAAGTTTGGTCCCCAAGCTGTAAAAATATAAATTTAGTCCAAATATTTGAGAGTTAGTTGCAAGTTTAGTTCCCACATTTAGCTTGTAACAATTATGGGGACTAAATCTACAATACGATCAAACCATAGGAACCACTTACGTAAATCAAATTTCTAAGTATACTTCTATTTTTTGTTTTATTTTTTAAATATTTTTATTTTACTTTTATTTACTTTTTAAATTTGATTTGATTTTTTAACCTTTACTTTGTGTTTTACAGATTACTAAAATTTAAAATTTGATTTACAATGTTTATTTTAATTTCTTAAATTTGATTCTAATTTTTCTAAACTTTATTTGGTTTTTTCAATTTTTTTTATTTTTAGTGAAAGTTGCACAATTGGTTCCTATGGTTTAACATATTGTGGACTTGGTCCCAGATCGTTAAAAACTAACTCTCACTAACGGTGGAAACTAAACTTGCAACTAACTCCCAAATATTTGGACTAATTTTAAAAATCTAAGGACCAAAGTTGTAATATGGTCAAATCACATGGATTAGTTTTGTAAATTTCTTTTTTTTAAACGACTAAAGTCTATTGTTTGGCACGTTCTCAAATGGCAGCTCGGACCTCAAGCACACTATTATGTTTTACCTAATTTTGGAAGAAACCCACAAATATGATAGAAATTCTTAGAGTCGAGACTGAACCGATGACCTAAAAGATCGTGAGCTGTATCCTCCAGCCCCATGCCATTGAACCAAATGGCTAGTGTCAACAAAATCTTTAGTTAATGAGGTGTGTGAGGGTGTATAAAAGAATATGCTTGATTTTCACAAAGGTCTTGTTTTAAATTTATAAAAAACGATAATTACTTTACTAAACTATATTATAATGAGGCCAGCGTATCTATCTTGATACTAATTTAGTGTCGGTAAGAATCAAGTGTCATCTAACACAAAACAAACTTTTGATAATAAACTTTTTGTAAATGTCTAGCCGAAAAAAATAATAATTTGACTTGTGACTAATTCTAAGTGTAAACTAGTGACTAGATTAATTGTGAAGGTAGTCAACAAGAAGACAATATCACCTTGGCATTGAAATCCTTCTTGCTAGTATATATCTAACAACATTCTAGCAAGATCATTTTTGAACGTAAGTAGACAGTGCTCCTGCTAGGGAGGTGTAAGCCATATGATATTTTGGGAAAGACGTAGCTTCCAGTAGCGATGTATAAATTCGTTAAATACCTAAGATCATGTGATCGAATACCTAGGCATAATATTATGTGATTGATTACTAATAGTTTGATCGTCTCCCTTAAGGATGTTCTAATTTATCAACTAGTCGGTAGATTAAGCATGGATGATTTACATATACCATGAATTAATAAGACAAGTGCATGCTAACCATCTCAAGCTAAACAAAATAAATATCAACATGCATTCCTTCAATCTACGTTATCCATATTATGATTATAAAAGCAGTATTCTACGTAGACATATACCGTCCCAAATAAATGTCTAAGCATAAAAAACACATAAACTTAAGTATTTTTTTCAAGACTATCACCTATACATTCATTAACGGATAATTTTTATGAATATTATCACAATAACATAATCATGCCATCTTCCACACATATTGATCACCTACCAAGTACCAACAAGAATTGATCATTGATTGAACCAAGGTGATATGAATAACATTAGATCGCCATTAATATTAAACTAACAAAGTAGTATAACAAGTTTGCAGGAAAAATGTTTAGAAATTACAAACCAAATGATTACTACAACGTTAGATGAGTGAAAGTTTTGTGAAAACCAAACAAGATTAATTTCAAAAGATATATGTAGCTAACTATCTAAATGTTAATCTTCTCTGGAACTTTTCTCCTGGTTCTATCTACCTATTTATGATGTGTGAAATGAGCTTCGTATATAGTTTTTGTGAGTGGGCACGGTCGTGTCAGGGATTAGACACAGTCATGACTGACCACTCAACGATTTTAGGTCCAGACATACAATGTCTCTTGTAACCAGGCCTTAAAACAGGTACAATAGAATCATTATGGTTTGGGTTTCTAGGGGGCGCGCCCGTAATGCTGCTTATGTGTTTGAAAAGTGTGACCAGACACGACCGTGTAAGGCCTTTGGCACAGTCATGCCTAGGGCAATTGTTTATTGGTCTCTTTGTTTCCTCGCATGAACTTAAAACAACTTCCCCATTCTCTTACAGAAACTAGTTTAATACATCATAAGTAACAAAATGAGAGTTTGTCCAACAAATTTTAGAACAGGTATGGGTTGGGATACAATGCTGTTGCACCCCCTCTGAATGATAATTATACAACTTAACCTGAGACAATGACAAACAGTTTGTCAAATCATTTTATGCCATGCGCCAACTTTGAAACAAAACTTAATCTACTGGTAAATAAAAATGATTCTGAGGTGAGTGAAACTGAATCTTCTGAATCAGAACAAGTCAAACAAAATGACTCAGAATTTGACTATGATGAATATGATGACTTGGACAATTCTGATGAACATGATGTTAAATGCGTGGATGAATTGGATATTGGTAAAAATGTCTCATTTGAACCAATCATTCCACTAGGGGTTTGACTAAGAAGAAGATGAAGCGATCGATGCGGTGATGGTTGTGCACGTTGGTGGAGTGTAGTGATCGGTGCTGGCTTTGTGGTGGTCGCCATTTCTAATTGTGACAAGTCCGAATCCTGGAAAAAGGATACATATAAGAATATAGTAAAGTTACTCGATGATAACAATGCTAAACATATTATCATGAACATACATCTTGATAGATTTAAATTGAGATGTTTTGTCAACGAAGTAAATTTCTTTACTATTTCAATTCTCACCTTTTGGCTCTGCTTTATGTGAATCTTGTTAGCCTAAAAACCATTTACGAATACACACAAAGTATATGCCTACATGTAATACATGTTCTAAGAAATAGTAAGTGAAAATATCATATCATTTGAATCGACACTCTCTCCAACTCATTATTTGCTTTGACACAATTCTTCTAATGAGTGGGGGAGAGTAACGATCCAAATGCTATTGATAGATGTCTTGTGTCAACTAAAGAATGTTAATGATTTAACTAAATATTCTATTTTTCTAGATTTATATTCAACTTCAAATCTCATTCTTTATATCTATCTCTATCTCACTTATGAAATATTTAATTTATTATTATTTTTCTTTCTTAGATTCTCACAAAAAAATAAAGATGCATTAATAGTGGATCTATATTGAGATAGAAATAGAAATGAAGATCCTGTTGGAGATATAAAATACAAGCAATCTCTAAACAACGGAAATAAAGATGATATTTAAATACTCCCTTTGTGAATTAGAGGTTTTTAGTATTCGGATCATGTTTGAAAAACTTGAAATTTGATTTGATTTGAAAATCAACAATTCAAATTTTCAAATTCGAATCCAACTCGATTAGAATTTTTTTTATCGAATTTTGATTTTGTGATATTTTATTCGGTTCGAAATCTGAATTAAAAATATTCATATAAGTAGACTTGGCAAAAAAAACCGGTTCAGCAAAAAAAAAGGAACCGGTTTCAAAGAAAAACCGGTTTGGCCCAAACTGGTCCCAAACCGATCCAAACCGCCGATTTGGTAACCCCAAAGTTAAAAACTAGTTAAACCGGTTTATTAAAAAAAACCGGTTTATTAAAAAAAACCGGTTTCAAACCGGTCCAAATCGGTTTGACATGTTTGAGTTTCTGGTGAGCCAAACCGGTTTGAAAAAAACCGATTTGACCCCACGACAAAAAAACCGGTTTGATTTTAAACCCGAACCGGTTTGGGTAAAAAAACCGGTTTGTACACCACTACATATAAGCATGCATATACACACATGTAATATGCTTTTATTTTACATTATATATAAATTATATACACACACTTATTTAATTTAATTTAATCCTTATTTCTTTTTTAGTTATTATGTTTATTAATCTGTTTAACTTGTAATTGTCTCTGCTCACTTCTTTTAGCTATAGACTTGTATGTTGTAGTTGCAAACTAGTTCACCTAACAAGTAAAACTTTTAATTAAAGAAAATTACAAAATTATCTGTATGGTTTGATCATATTACAAATTTAATCTTCCAAGAAAAAAGCCATGACTTTAATATTTGATGTTGAGCAAACTTCAACCTTGATGCAAATATAATCAAAGTTAAGTTTTTAAACAACCGGTCTCATAACTAATAATACCGAGTTGCTACGTAAAGAGTCATAATTTTTAAATTCCCGTATTTTATAATAAAAATATATAGCAAATACTATTTAAATTTTTTGAAAATTTAGCAAATACTAAAAACCACCTAATTTTTAGAAGAGATCTATGTTGACTTCATTAACAAACAATGTTGCTCTTTTCTTTTTAATATTGTCATTAATATTTGTGGTGTTCAAAATTAGATATCTGCATTTTTGAATATTCGAATTTTGAATATCCTAAAATTTTAGATTGTGAATTTCATTATCCAAATCTAAATCCGAAATATCGGATTCGGATATACGACAAATATTCAAATTCTAAAAAAATATATATTATTTTATAATTTTTATTAAAAGTTAATAATACTTATAAAAAAAGTTTTCAGATATCCAATTAAGAAAATATTCAGAATTTCTAATTAATATTTATTATTAATAATTTTATAAAAATGTTTTCGGATATCCAAAATTCCTCAAAAACACTATCCGACTCTGAATCCGAAAATTTCAGATACCCGAATTTTTGGATATTTCGGGTTTGGATTTTGGATATTTTAGATTCAGTTTCAAACTCGAATATTTTTGAACACCTCTAAATATATGTACTTTTTGATAAAAAAAAACTTCATGAATGTATAAAACTCATATCACCATATCTGATTGTGATAAGTCCAAATCCTGGAAAAAAGTCTATATAAGAACGCAGTAAAGTTACTCGATGATAACAATACTAAACATATAATAAGATATATCTAAATTAAGATGTTTTGTCAATGAAGTTCTTATTACTATTTCAATACTCACCTTTTGGCTGTTCTTTGTGTGAATCTTGTTCACCTAAAAACACAAAATATACACCTAAATGTAATATATGTTTTAAGTAATAGTGAAATATTATCATACCATTTGAATCGACACCCTCTCCAACTCATTATTTGCTTTGGCACAATTCTTTTAATGAGTTGGGGAGAGCAACGATGCAAATGCTATTGATAGATGTCTTGTGTAAACCAAAAAATATTTATGATTTAACTAAATGTTACATTTTTCTATATTTATACTCAACTTTTCTTTAACATCTCAAATCTTATTTTTTTATCTATCTTTATCTCACTCACGAAATATTTATTTTATTATTATTTTTCTTTTTAGATTTTCAAATAAAGTTAAGATTGATAAATATTGGATCCATAGAGATGAAATAGAGGTGAAGATCCTATTGGAGATACAAAATATAACAAATTTTGAAACAATGAAAATGAAGATTTTTAGTATTCGAATAAGGTTTTTAGTATTCGAATCAGGTTTGAAAAGCTTGAAATTTGATTTATTTAAATATCAACAATTCAAAATTTCACATTCAAATTCAAATCGATTTGAAGTTTTATATTGAACTTTAGTTTTGTGATTTTTGATTCGGTTTGAAAGTTGAATTAAAAAATATACATATAATTATATATATACACATACACTCACACATATAATATGCGTTTTTATTTTATATTTTCATATAAATGTTTTATATTATATATGTTTAACTTGTAATTGTCTTCGCTCGATCCTTTTGATTATAGACTTGTATGTTGTACTCGCAAACTAGTTCATCTAATAAGTAAAACTTTTATTTTTTAGAGAAAATTGCAAAAAATGATCCATGTGCTTTATCATATTGCAAGCTTGGTCCTTAAGTTTTAAAAATAATAAATTTAGTCCAAAAATTTGAGAGTTAGTTGCAAGTTTAGTTCCCACATTTAGCTTGTAACAATTATGGGGACTAAATCTACAATACGATCAAACCATATGGACCACTTACGTATTTTCTTTAAAAATTGGAAAAACCAATTAAATTTTTAAAAATTAAAATCAAATTTAAGAACTTCAAATAAACGTTAATTTAATAATCTTTAGAAAAATAATATGAAGGTTAAAAATTTAAAAAGTAAATAAAAGTATACAAAAATTAGATAAAACAAAAAAGAGAAATATGCAATTAAAGTAAAAAAATAAAAAATCCAAATTAAAGCTTAAAATAAAATCGAATAAATGTTTATAAAGTTCGAAACAAATATTTAAAAAAACAAACTAAAGTTAAAAAACTAAAACCGTTTGATTTCATATTTTTCTTTTATGGATTTGGACTTTCACAAAGTTTTTTTGGTTTTTAGGTTTAGGCTTAACATACGGACTTCATTAAAAAAATCAAATTTCTAAGTATACTTCTATTTTTTGTATAATTAAAAAAATCAAATTTCTATTTTTTGGATAAAATCTAGCAGAAAATATGTATAATTATGTGCATATAACCCGAACCCGACAAGAGTATTAACACATTATTTTATATATAACCTATTGAAATATAACTAATAGAACACGTAAGGATGCAATCAAACCCGAACCCGACAAGAATACCCGAAACACGAGATATTTGGATGGGTATGGGGTCGGGTAAACGGGTATGGGACCGGGTATGAGATTCTTTTTTTAAATTTTCACGGGCTTGGGACGGGTATGGGATTACATGATATATCCGTTTACCCGTCTTGTTTACCCGATTAAGCATATTCGTTTACCCGATTAGGCATACCTGTTTACCCGATATACACCCAAAATAATTTTTGGTTTTTCTTTTGTTATTTTAAATATATTATATTTATTTTTAATTATTTTAACCATATTATATTCAAGTTCTTTAATTCTTATATTCCTCTCTTTCGGTGAATATCCTTCTCGAATAATTCGACAACTAGACTTTTGATTCTTCTTCGAACCTACCTATATAAGAAGAGAGTCAGTGAAACATTAGCAAATAGATTTAGTCGAAAATGGATAGCGACAAAGAGATTTGGTCGAAATGTTAAATGGATACCCGACGGGTATAATTCATGAAATAAATGGGTATACCTGATTACCCGCGGGTATGCCCGATACCCGACGGGTAAATACCCGATACATACCCGAAAGGTTTTGGGCTGGGTATGAGATACACTTTTCTAACCGGGTATGGGATTGGGATAACCTAAATCCGTCCCAAATCCGCCCCATTACCATCCCTAAAAACACGATTTTTAAAAAGGATTTGATCGCTATTCATTATCATTTTATTTTAGAGATTTCTGAAAAGTTTTTCATTTCTTGAAAGAATAAGTTTTTTTGTTTTATTTAATCAAAAGTGACGGGATTATTTCATGAAAGTGGCATGCAAGAAATTAAGTGCTACATAGTAAAGTCAACAAAAATTTGATCACATGTGGCTATATGAGCACATAACAAGTTATGAGAATAGCATCATCAAGCTTTTTGACGTTTATGTGCCATAGTTCCGATAGCCAATGTAATACATATATCTCTATGCAAGATTCCAAGTAACAATGTTTTAGTAATTTATTATCCTCGTCTACCTTTCTAACGTACATTTGCTGATATGCATACACTAAATTATAAAGGATCACATTCTCCATCCTTTTTTAACTAGACGAATTCATTCTCATTCTTTTTTTAACAAGACGAACAAAATTGATCTTTTATCAAGAAACCAGATGTATGTTTATAGTATTTGTCTGTGGCTTTGATTCTCTGTTGATTGCGTTCGTTCGCTATCAGATTGAAATGTATCACGCATGCTTAATATTCAATCGGATGATAATCAAATGTCCAAAGACGAAAACGAACTCATTAAAATTAGTGTGTTGTTTTGACCAAAGATCATTTTTTATATAATAAGGGAACTGACACCACCAACGGTAAAAACAATTTGACGGTACAACTGCTGTAGTTTTGCATTATTATAGAAAACTGTTTTAGAAATAGACATCATGCTTCCGAAGAATCCAAAATAAGCAACTCATTTCCAAAAGACAATTGAACTTCCAAAAACTACAACTGCTGGAGTACTATTTAGCTTTTGAAAACTAAAGCTTCTGATATACAGTTTCACTTCCAAAAATGCATAACAAACGTGTTAAAATAAAATTTGTCCAAGTTGAACTGATAGCGTAACCTAGCTAGGGGCGTCACTCATTGGAGCCCATTAGGGACATTGCTCTCGGACCCTGTGGTTCAATTGGCTTCGCTCCCTCAATACCATGAGGAGTTTATAGTACTATAAATCATAAAATCATCAAACAATTGTGCCGCACTCCATACTTACCAACTTAAACTTTTATTCTTGACTTTTTCTTTGATCATATTTTAAAAACTACAGTATTGTTACTGATGTTTTTTTTTGTATTTTCCATTTCAAAGTGTAATTATCATGCACAACCATCTTGTTGAATATTTACATTTAAATAAGTATCTTGTAAATAGTTACTTGGGAAGGAAGAGACCAAAGAACTGTACTGACTAGAGTCTACAGTAAACAGAATCTTGTGTAAAATATTGCATGTGCTAAATGAACGGTGTTGGTGGATGCATCCTTACAGGCCTGCATGCATATGCATGTCTTTTTCCTTTTCATGCATGTATTCAAAGCCCCAGGGTTTGTGGAGCATGCATGTGGGTCATGCACATGCATATGTACATATGATATGATTATGATGTGTGTGACATGCATCACTATGAATCATAACCAATCTCTGTGTGTTATTCGTTAAAAGCTGCTAACAATACTGTAGTACATATGTTGTTGGTGATGATGTGTTTGATTCATAGTCCAATCGTTTAATCATTATATATAGTTAATTGGGAAATGATATTTCGAAAGAAAGTTGTTATATGGTTGTAGTTTATATTTTATGTTTTTTATATACATCTATTATTCGAATATTCCATATATATATATATATGTGTGTGTGTGTGATGAGATGATGCGTGTAAATCATATATACATTTTGATAAAAAAAAATTCAACTTTTAGTTTTAAATTTATAAAGGGTCCTGCTTGGGACACCGCATGTGTTTTTTAGTCTGGACCTGACCTAACCGTCACGGTTAGGCCTAAACGTGACAGTCTGAAGCCCAAAACATGACGGTGTGCCCAAACCGTGAAATCTAATAAAGAGGCATGTTCTTTCGACAAAAGTACACTGATAAAGAGTCATATTTCTGAATCTAAGTGTCACGGTTTGCCTTAACCGTGACGGTTAGGGTACCAGGTAATTATTGTACGAGGTAAAGTTCCATTATTCGAGGTAAAGTTCCATTATTCCCGGGTAAGTACCATCTTGAACCGTCACGGTTAGGCCAAACCGTAACGGTTTCTTGTCCAGATTTCTCTATAAATTTCTATTCTCAAGATTTCATTCAACCACCCATCACGAAAAAAAATCATGAAAAGCCGAAACTTCATCGTTCCAAAAACACATAATTCGAAAACAATGTCGGGTTTGGGAGATCATTATCAAAAGCCGAAGCTTCCAGATTTGAATGAGGAGCCACCTATCGAAGATTCAAACCAAGTTGAAGTAGTGCCTATTTTATTAAAAATGCTTATTTGAAATATTTAACCATTACCATTTTTAGGAATATTATGTGTACGGGATTCACCATTCGTCGGGGGTGGAGGAAACCAACCCGTCGAACACATTTGGTGAAGATGCGTACAACTCATTATTTGGACCGACGGTTACGGTGAGTATTTTCTCCAAAATTCCTACGGTGCGCCTAAAATTTCCCTTTATAAATGATATTATTAATGAAGTACTAACTCCACACACATAGATATATATATTTATCGTATATGCAATATAGTTTTAGCAAGAACCAAATATCGTTGCTAAAAAGAGAGTAGTTATAGGCAATAAAGCTTTATCGGTATTTATATGAAAATGAAGGATGAAATCAAGAACTTAAGCTAAGTAAACTTAATATATAAGAAAACTAAATACTAGAAAATAGGAACATTAGATGAAAAAAACTTATCAATTAGACTTCGAGTCCTCTTGAATTATCTTGACTACATGACTGGCTTTTACTAATGATAATTTTCCCTGAATAGGCTAGCCTTCCGCTAAAGACACATCTAATCAAGCAAATACTTAAATCTCTAGATCCTAATGTATGGCTACCATAAGATATACTACTATGAAGTACCAACATCTATGTCAAAGTGCAAACAACAGTTTGTGCTTAATCGCCAATTTTGCTACCACAATATACAATGTACCGGTTTTAAAGAGCGTAATCATGATAAGATTTAAAGGGAAATGTTCAAATACAAAGTTTTTTAAACCTACAAAGTGTAATAATGATTAAGATGTTGATAGTCCTTTTGATCAAAATTAGGTTGGGGGTAAAATTGGTAATGTTTTCCTTTCTTAAGTTCCACTTTTTTTAATCATTCATAACTTTTACATACGATATATTTTTTTTAATTACACCATAAAAACGAGCATTTTTTTAAGCTTTAAAACGCGTATAGTGTTGATATAAAAAAACAAAGTTTTTTTTAACTCATTGTGTAATTTCATTAAATCATTGTGTTATTCAAAAATCATAATTAAAAAAATACAATGCATAACACAATGATCAAAATTAGACACAATGGGTAACACAATTACAAGCACTAGACTTGATATTATCAATAGACATAATGAGCTGTTTTGACGAGGATTACAAAATGACATGATAAAAATTACATAATGAAATGAAATATGTAAAAATTTATATTTTTAGCATTGTGTTATTTGAGAATCATAATTTTAAAAAACAATGCATAACACAATAGTCAACATTAGACACAATGGATAACACGATAACTAACACTAGACTCGATAAATAGCAATAGACATAATGAGCTGTGATCGGGTGGTGAAAGTTCAATGTTTAACGGCTTTATTTCTATGTTTTACGTGCAGATTTATGAGAAATATAGTTACTTTTGGGATTATTTTGTGTTTGTAGGTTAAACGTGAAGAGTACGAAGAAATTGAATGAAACGGGATGAGAATTGGAACTCGAGAAGTAAAGATTTGATAAACCAAAGTTCTTAGATAACGGTAACTTAAACGTGCATAACTTGAGCTAGGAAAAGAGTTACGGGGCCCACGACCTATCAACGGAAAGCTCTCGAAAAATTACACATGAAAATCAAGTTTGTGCAGTGGGTGGCGCCACCGACGCTAATATCGTCAGAAACACCGTCAGAGCCACCGTTGGTCAGTAACTTTCAGCCCAGATGGTGCTGGGGGCGCCACTGACGCCGATTGCCGTGTTTTGGTGGATTTTAACCTAATTTGAGGGGTTTTAAAGGGGGATTAACCCTAGGACGAAAAACAACTTTGAGATAGCAATTTTGGACGAAAATCAGCAATCTTTGATCATTCTCAAGCTTTTCCAACATCAAGATCATCAAATCTACAACATTCAATCAATTGGCTTTGAAGATTCAATGATGAGGCAAGGCTAGTTCGTTTGTGATTTACTTCGGGGGACGGGTTTGTGCAAGTTTCTATTTTTCTTAGTTTGTAACCTAGATTTGGGATTGGATCTTGAATCTTTAAGTTCTTTTGGATTCAATTTATGATTTGATTATTTAAACGGTTTGATTATGCTTAAACCTAATATTGATATTCTATGACTTTGGTTGTCTTTAATCATTGTGTGATTGATTATTAGAATTAGGATTTCATTATTCAAATTGGTAATTGTGTGAATAAGGTCCTTTAAGCTTTGATCCATGATTATCACTTAGATCTTATCATGTGTAAGTCACCATTAATGACTTCTCACTAGGTTTCATTAAAGAAAAATTCTAACTTTGTCAAGCCTGAATCCTGAAGTGGATTGCTTTTTCTCCAAGATTGTTAAAAACCTAAACTTTTATTTCATTCATTTAATTATTTCTCAAATAAAATCATAAATCATTTTACATTTCAATGTTTAATTCTTTAGTTAATCGTTACTAGCACTTTCCTGTGATTCCCTGTGGATTTTACACCCTGCTTACCCTTTACTATTAAGGGTGATTAGGCACTCTTTAATATATATTTTTGACCGACCACACTACATCGATCAAGCTGATTGACGAGAATCACACAATGACCTGATCAGGATTACACAATGAACTAAAAAAAACATAAAAATTTACATTTTTAGCATTGTGTTATTTGAAAATCACCATTTTAAAAAACACAATGGGTAACATAATAACTAGCACTAGACTCGATGATTAGTAATATACATAATGAGCTGTTTAATGAGGATTACATAATGACCTGATCATGATTACACAATGAACTGAAAACGTAAAAAAGTTACGTTTTAAGCATTGTGTTATTTGAAAATCATCAATTTTAAAAAACATAATTCATAACAAAATGATCAATATTAGCCGTAATGATCTGATTAATATTACATAATGACCAAATATTACACAATGAGATGACGAATATTACACAATGAGCTACGGATATTACACAATGAGCTGAAAAATATTACACAATGACCTGAAATTTCGTGAAAGAAACTTCATTTTGTATACATCAAAATTATAGGCGTTTTAAAGATAAAAAACGTTTGTTGTATGGTATAATTCTTTTTTTAAATAATATTGTATGTAAAAGTTACGAGCGTTTAAAAAAAAGATGGAACTTGAAAATGTGATTAAGACTAAGTGGGTGTTTAGGTAAGCTTTTTAAAAGCTTTTTTTGACTTTTTGGAGGGTAAAAAGACAATAATGCCCCTCCAAAAGTCAAAAGGAGCTTTTAAAAAGCTTACCCAAACACCCACTAAAATACCATTGGTCTACCATTTAAAGTTTTAATTATTTATCATTACGCCATTAGATTTTCTTAACCCTTAGATCTAAGATGTAATAGATAATAATCATTCTCACCCTTTTTTATTTTTCCACTCTTTTTTACAATAAACCTACCCAGGATTTAACATATAAACTTATACTTATGATATTTAATGATGATGGCTTCTAGAGTTAGTGACTTTTATGTTTATTTTTATTAAATTAGTGCAAGTTCAAGTATCACAAAGTATGAAATATATAGGTGAATTTTACAATTAAATTTTAGGTGTATATGTGTTTGCCGCTCAAAAATAACTTAAATTTTTTATAGCTAATTTTTTAATATATATATATATATATATATATATATATATATATATATATATATATATATATATATATATATATATATATATATATATATATATATATATATATATATGAAATATATATATATATATATATACTCTAAGAATAATTTGTATAATTTACTTTTTATATATATGAATCAATAATAATAAAACGGTTAGATGACTTACTTCTATAACGAACATTTTGGACCACGTATGATTAATGATATATTATGTACATATACCCCATCATAGTCATCCATTAATGTCATGAATGAACCTCCATAGAAATTGTCCATTGTTCTTATAAATTATTTAATGAAAAGTAAAATGATTTTCATAAACATATCTTATGGAAACTTATCGTTATATGTATACCTTGATCAGATATAACTAGTATTTTAAGGTGCGTTTTGTCCGCATAAGTTTTTGATGAAGTTTTAATTATAATTTGTCAAAGGAATTCAAATATAAAGGAATTTAAACTGAAAATGTAATTTGTTATAAAGAATTTAAAATTTATTATACGAATTTAATTTTTAACGTATTTGAATGATAAAACAATTATAAATAAACTGGAGTCTATCACCACAATCATGAACTATCAATCATCGCCACCACCCTCTTCTACCATTGCCACCCACATACGTTAATAAACACCACCTCCAGCCTACTATGTACCGCTATTGATATCGCTTACTATTCATTTCTGCAATCATCGTTGTTTTCGACAACCACAACACCACCATCAAGGCGGTAACAACGACGAGGGGGTGGGTGGAGGGGGCAAAGGAAGGGGTGTTGCAAGGTTGGTGGTGGGGTGGAGGTAAAAACAAGGGTTTGAGATGATATTTAGTATGAGGAGACGAATATATATATATATATATATATATATATATATATATATATATATATATATATATATATATATATATATATATATATATATATATATATATATATATGGGAGGGTTCCATTGAAAACCATGTTATAAAAGAAAACCATGAGAACCAAGGGTTACATATATGTAAGTACTTGTTACAAAGTATACAACTAATAGTTACGTATATGTAGGGGTTATGTATATGTACGTACGTGTTAAAAAGTGTACAACTAAAAGTTACGTACATATAACTCATACAAGTTACGTATACGTAAGTCGTTTCGTCATTATTTTCATTCTTTAGAGTTTAAACTATATAATATATAATGAATTCAAAAAATAAAGTTGAATTTTACTTAAATATACTTTAAATAATAAAAAGGTCGAATCAATTATAAATTATGTGATTGGGAAGTGGTGGTTTTCACGGTTTTCATTTATAAACATGGTTTTTATTTGATCTCTCCCCTATATATATATATATATATATATATATATATATATATATATATATATATATACATATATATATA
This sequence comes from Flaveria ramosissima, assembly GCA_025215565.1. NCBI lineage: Eukaryota > Viridiplantae > Streptophyta > Magnoliopsida > Asterales > Asteraceae > Flaveria > Flaveria ramosissima. The sequence continues at coordinate 54,275,155 of CM046038.1, forward strand.
TATATATATATATGTATGTATGTATATATGTATGTATATATGTACATAAGCATGTATTTACTTACCTAATGTTTTGACCGTGCATACAATGATAAATATTTAAGTTCTTCTTGAATATGTCTATTTCTTGATTTATATGTTTACATCTTGCTAAATAATTTGGTCACCAAATCGAACCATACAGAACAAACTTTTAAACCTAACAAATAGGTTAGTTTTAACAAGCATAATTGAATGAGTATATATGGAACATCGGCTAATTTCCAAATGTGTCTGATTATTTATTTTATCATTTTATGCGCCATATTTATCAAATGAGAATAATTAAATTATATAGTTTCCGCGAAGAAATTTCTTGTTTCGAATTAATTTTTTTCTAAAAGTAACTAATTTCAAAATTAATTTCTAGAATTACTAATTTTGGTCCTAGCCATTTTTGGTTTGGATGTGATACGTTTTTATTAAATTTTAAATTGGTGATCACTTTCGACCTGAACTTAATTCTAAATTATACCATGTACCGTCAATCACTTTCCAAATTTATTTCAAGCAATTTCTGGATTGACCGTGTGAGTATCATATGAAAGAAATTGATGGCTTCAACTCATCAAGAAACCATAAGTAAGCACAATAGTCCTTTAAGATTTGATTACAACAATGAAATCAACCAATCATGTTATAAGTCAGATTAAGGTCTATTTTTTCTCACATAAAACAAGTTATATACAATGTTATATATGAAGAAATTTCAAATTTCTTCTGCACTTCAGAATATAATATTTTGAAAAATAAATATAACTTATTATTAAATATCAATCCTCACAAGAAAAGAAGAACTATGAGTTAATCAAGCTTTTAACAAGGTAAATTAAATACAAAATATATATATATAAAAAACAAATCAAACCCCTACTATCTTCACCCCTATCCCTCCCTCTCTATGTCAAAGTTAATGTGGCAATGTACAAGATGCATACATACACTACCCTAGATCATGATAGAGGTCCCCTCCAAATCAAGAAATACAAAATACCCTAATTGGTTGCTAGCTAGAAGTAGTTCCACCACCATTCTGCCTTAACTTTCTACAATTGGATGTCCATCTTTTTGGTTGATTTTAGTGTCAAAATCTTTTCTAGTCAAATGAAACTTTTGTCCTCTAAGTCATAGCAAGAACGAAAGAACTAGCGTTGGAGTGTGAATGATCGTCCGATGGTCATGGATAGATGTTTGGCTTCTGCTTTCCATAACTTTTCTATGTCATCAGATACTCGCTTAGCATCCATAGATGCACCAGACAAGCCACGTCTAGTGAACCCTACTGCGTATAGCCCATAGTCGCCTTTCCAACCTTGAGGAAAAGGTTTTCGAGGCATCCCATCTTTCTCCGAAAACATTTCCTTCTCCTATAATTGAATAGTATATAGTTAATCTTACATGTATGTTATTTGGAAATAGTTTTGAATTATAGGATTAAAATAGAATGGAAATGATATAAAGTACCTTTAGCCAAGATGGAGTATTGCTTTTGTATCCTGTTGCGAATATGATTGCATCGAATTTCTCTACTCTTCCATTCACAAATTGTACACTATGGTTGCCAACACTTTGAATGCTTGGATGTATCTATACAAGTTAAAATTCAAATTAATAAAATGGAAATTCTTCAAATATTTGTTGATGTTAAAATCATATAAAAAGATCTAACAACAACCTTAATTGAGTACATATAAACAATTTTTCAATCTGCCCTCAATAAAATCTTTAATTTCTTGAAATTTGTAAAGATGCTTTCCCATATTAAAGTTAAAAAAGAAGATTAAAGTAAATACACATGTTAAGTTGTATATGATGATCTTTTTATGATATAAATAAAAGTACATTTAATTATGTAGTGATTCTACATTAGAAATAAGGGAAAGTCCAAAGTAGAAGAAAAGCATAAAGTTATGGGAACATGTTTAAGGAAATGAAAAGAACCAAAAGTAGCATAAAAGCCTATATAGACACATATAGTAGCTTAGTTTACCTTAATTTCACCACTTTTGATCTTGGCTAGGGTTCCCACATCCAAAACCGGAGTTTTTCCCGTTTTGTTTTTTAGCTCGAGGGGTCCTACTTTGGGGCGGTTAAGTCCATAACTAGCCGTGTTTCCAAAAATCAGCCATGCCATGATCAATAGAAAGCGATCAACGAGTCTTATGGGTAGCCACTTGAGCAACCACATGGACAACCCAAAAGTCGATCTTCCCAACATCTCTCGTGGTAGGACATGAACCTATTTTGCAACACATCGCGTATTGTCAGTCATAGTTGTTTAATTCGAAAAAATGATAAAAGATAACTAAAGTGCGATTTTTATGAGTGTGTGAGCACTTTTTGTTCTCGTGGAGTAGTAGTTTCACTATCATTGAGGGCCAAGGACACCATATGCTAAAGGGACCTTTACAGTAAAGAAACACTCATGTAACTATAATTAATTTTCTTTCTTTTACCTTTATATTGTTTTTCCCAAATTGTTTATGTTTTTTTTATGAATATAGTCTTATGTTATTTGCTCGCATGCTAGTGAGTTCCAAGAAAGTGGCGTTTTTACTTACTTTTCTACTCATTACAAAATCTTTGATATTATCTTGAATAGTTATTGTGTTTATGTGTGTGTGAGAGAAGGTAAACATATATAGACTAACCCAAATGTTTAGTATTGGGTCAATTGACTATGAGGAATTCTTTTTACTGTTATCTAGTATTAGATTTTAATTTTTTTATGTGTAATATGCGAAAACACATCATATTAACAATATGTAACCAATAAAAAGTATTATACGGCTCGTCATTGAGAACATATAATATCTAAGAACCACAAACTCGATGTTATTTATGAGTCGTTTTAAGATTCTTGGCATGACCACAAGCCTCAAGATCATGGTAGGTATAAGATGTCATTTTCGACACAATAAAGATGGTTCGGTTTCACTAATTATTTGATATTTCATTTATAGATTTGTTAATATACTAATGCACAAAAGGTTGGCCTAAACAATCTACCAAAAATTGACCATATCCATCCTAACCATATATACTTGCAAAGTAGTAACCAAAATATTATATCCAAATCTTAAATTAATTAATTAATTAATTTCAAGTGATACGCATTAGGAGTTAGGTATTTTAGATTTTCTATATTGCATTATTACACAGAGTTGAGTTCAATACAAAATCAAACTACAATAAAAACTACAAAAACCGAATAAGCACATTTATGATGTGCTTATGAGAGACACTAGAGTTACACAACTGTTTTGTATATTAAAGATTTAAACGTGATTACACTCGATTTCACTTATACATTAAAAACTACGAAACCAAGTATGCAGTCCCAGTACCATAAACGACACAGATTTAAACATGATTCCACTCGATTTCACTTATATGTTTCTCCTCATTCTGTTCACAATCATCATATCGGCAAAATCTAGTGTAAATCAAGCTTAAGTTATGATGATTATGATACTATGATCGTCCTTAGTAACGAAAGTAAAAGTTAAAAGTATCATGGATAGATCAAACAGATAATAGTTTAGATTATTAAAATACAGTTCGGGAACAGAAAAACTTACGGAATCCCTAACAACAAGAGAAGGATGAGCATTGTAATTGCAAAGATCCAAAGCCACTTCCATCCCAGAGTTGCCACACCCCACCACCAACACCTTCTTCCCCCTGAACCCACACCCACTCCTATACTCCGACGTATGCAGCACCTCACCGCCGAACGCCGCCACCCCTCCGATCTCCGGCACCACCGCCTCCGCATTCTCTCCGGTCGCCACCACCAACCACCGGCACACATACTCCATCTCCTCCCCCTTCACCCCCACACTCCTCACTCTCCACAACCCCACCCCCTCATCATACTCCGCACTCTCCACCGCCTGCCCGAACACCGGCTTCACCCCAAACCGCCGCGCGTACGCCTCCAAATACTCCACAAACTGCCGCTTCGAGGGGTACGTTGGGTACCCCTCAGGGAAGGGCATCATGGGAAGTTCACAGAACTTTTTTGGTAAATGCAATTTAAGACGGTCGTACGTCTTAAATTGCCAGAGCGAAGCGATACACTCGCTTCGCTCCAGCACCACACTGGGGACACCCTTATTCTTCAAACAAGCAGCTGCTGCCAGACCAGAAGGCCCGGCCCCCACAATAAGGGGGCCGGGCACCCACACGCGGCGCGTGGCGCACGCGCCGCGTGTGGAATTAAACTTGGGGTCGTTGGCCATTTTCCCCTGCAATTCCCTTAAACAAGTCATTGTTGATTAGTTTGTTTTTTTCTTTTATCTGGTGAAGATAATGGAATCTGGATATTGTGTGTGTATATATGAAGGAGATATATGGTGGATTATGGATTAATATGAGTGGTGGATATTGTGTGAGATTCGAAGAAGAAGGGGTTGAGTCAAAAGAAACGTGATGTTTGAATCGAAGTGATTAGGGTTGCTGAATCTTCGGGAGATGGTTTTTTAAGGAGAAAATTGTACGTTGTTAATATTAATGATAATATTGTGTTTGGATAAGGGATTAGAAGATGAATTGATGAGTGTTTGAAGTGAATGATAATCGGAGTGAAGATGGATTAATGGATCGACATTAATGGTGAGTGATAATAAGAGATGGTGATATATATAGATATGTGAAAGTATACATTCTTTTTGCAGGGAAGAAAGAGAGTGAGATGAATTAAATTCGGTCACTATATATGAGAAGTGGTAGAGAGGAGCTAATGGAAGTGGGGACATATATATAGTATCCTACCTTCCATAAAATATAATAAAAATATTTAATTATTTATATTTCAAAAGAAAAAACATGATGTAACATCGGTATCAGTAGACATCATGGTGGTAAGGTGTCTTTTAATTCAAGAGATTGAGAGTTGAATTTTGTAAGGTATATGTGTTAATAGGTAATACGAGTATTTTGGAGGCTGTTTTGAAAAATCTAGTTTATTTGTATTTAATCTGGTTACAAAGATGATGTATAACAAATAGTATATTAATTAGAGATTGATTTCAAAAATTAGTAAATACTAGTATATTAGAGACTGTTTTGAAAAATCTAGTTTATTTGTATTAAATCTAGTTGCAAAGATGATGTATAGCAAATGGTTTTAGGCGTTAACTAGTACGTCATTCGATGTGTCATTATCAAAAGAGATTGAATAAAGTTGGATACATACCTGGATGGTCTATAAGTTATGAGTGTTAAACGGTTTGTGTTTTTACACATATGCCTGAACGAGATGCTGGATACATGTGTTTGATGGTTGACATGAACGTTATGTAAGCTAGAAATAGCTAGAAGCATTGTTTAGATAATAAATGCAAATAAAAAAATAATTTTTTTACATTTATTCTTCAATACGAAAATGGTTTAGAGCCTATGGCTGCATGTTTGGGACTATGCACTTTCATGCCATGAGGATAATACAAAAGAATCAGAAATTAAGGGACTCATGTTGCTATTCCAAATATTTAAAGAAAATAAGAATGATAATCACAAGGAGGCCAAATGTAATAAACCTAAGTAGAGTGGTAAAAAATGTACAAGGCTGAAAGTTGAGGCACCCGAAAACAAAAGTTCAAAAGACTAGGTATAAAAGAATTCAAGTAGTTAATTAGAACATAAATTAAGTGGTGGTTTAAACTTTAAAGAAATCAAGTAAATATAGAAGGATTGAGGTATAAAACAACAAAATAAGGGTTATTTTAGTTGTTTTAATTATAGTAAATGATATATTTTAATTCTATATGATTTAGTCACGGATGAAGCTAATAAACCTTTTTAATAGTACAACGAAAACTCTACTTTACATGCTATTCACGTTTTTTCTATAACCTCATAAACTTAACTCTTTTATGTGTACTTTCTACTCATTAGTAGATATTGTGTTTATAGTAGAACACCCTTAAGGGTAACCTTATTAAGATCAACATCTTTGGTCACGAGGAGACTAGGAGCGGTATATAAATAGTTCAAATAAAAATTCATTATGGTTGGTTATAAGGTAAGGTTGGTCATCAATTTAACTCAAAGTGTAATATCTTTATACTATATTATAATACATTTAACGTATAATATAATTGTTTTATTACATTAAGATTTAAAAGTTTAAAGGGAAAAGTCTCTTTTATCAATTTAACTATCTTAATTTATCTTTTACATACACATGTCAATTATATGATTATAATTATTGACTTTTAAAATAACTGCTTCCATGGTATTTAAATGGTTATAATTTTTTCATATGTTGATATTTTTAAAATAAGTACACCATAAAAACAATTTAAAAATTAATGAAGATGGTCAAAATTGATAAAAGACAATTTTGTTATAACTGGTTTAAAAATTAAATATATTAAATACATGGATCATGGATGCATGCAGTTCCTATATCCAAACATCGCAACTAAATATTTTTTAGTTATAACTGATTAAAATTTTAATAAAAACTTCATCAAATAAATAACACAAAAATAAAGTGCTTAATGGTGTCGATTTAGTAACTAAAGAGGAACAAAGTGATTTGCATAAGAAAGAAGAGCGTAACGAAGAATTTGTGAAGCTAGCTAGTAGAGCTCTAATTAGTGTGAACCTTACTAATGACCAAAACATCCAATACACGTTGGGAGGGTTTGTGTGACTCTATTATTACAACAACCCACGTGGTTAGTCCTAGACCAGTTCTACCATGATTCCGAGCTCTGACAAAGTTGTAACACATGATGAAAATGCTTTAGAAGGTAACATGAGGCTAGAGCCTTGGGACACCGTTCAGTGATCAGACTCTTGTATATAACCATGTGTTGGTAATCTTAGTGTTAGGTGGTATGTAGGGCATACTTTGTTTAAGAATATTACAATTTTTCACGAATTGGGGTTTCAAAGAGGTAACAACCCGTTAACTAAGGTTTCTAAGGGCAGCACCCACTTAGTGGGTCTAAGATGTAGCACACTAGGTGGAGTCCAAGGTTTGAACAAGTGGTGTGGGTATTGCTGATTGATTGAAAGTTACATAAGAATTGGTCATCAGGTGTGACTGATCATATGTAAAAAATAGTCATAAGTAGAAACTGATCATGCTAGAGGATTGTGTTGTTACTGTGCGATTAACATCAATTGTGGTTGGTAACAACTTAGGCTATCACGGAACTTGGACAATCAACACGAACTAAGTTACTGTTGACATAAATCAATAATCATCAGTAATTATATTACTTTTGAAGTAAATCATGTAATCTCATAAAATTGTTACAATGTAGGTTTCACGCAATCTCATAAAATTGTTGATTTTATCTAGATCATCATATATCATACACAATAATCTTTCAATGCTTTTGGGTTATCTTTATTGTATTCTAAATTAATAAATTAATTTAAAATATTACTTTTAAAAAATAATACCAAATTGAAAATTCATATCAAATAGGTTTGAGCGATTAGATTATTTTAAGTACCCGTTTGGTGAACCTCTTTGTATAAATAATCAAAGTTCTAAAGAACTTCCCTTGTTATGATTATTTTCTCCTTTTCTTTATGGAGTAGGCATGGTGTGAAATTGAATTATATACGAGGAGGGTTTGATTTAGACGCTAAACATTATTTTTATTCTAAATATCACATTTTTTATGTTATATTGTTTATTAACCAGACCATAAACAACTTAATTAATTGTGAAAAAAAAGGCTTAGATAATAGAATAATTGGTATGAGGAGACTCGGCCCCATTAATTTTATAAAATATATATTGTAATTTCTAAATGTATTTTAATAATTGGTATAAAATTGCTTTCTATTTTAGAACGTAGAAGAAAATAAAGAATCTTATTATTGGTTTAATGATAGAATATTTCAACATTAACAACAACATTTCGTGACCGGTTAGGCTTGATTGATTTTGTCAAAAAAGAAAGTAGGTTTCAGGATAACAAGTCACGCGGTCAACAGACTACAAAACCCTATTCGTCATTGATTAATAACATGATCGAACTTCGTTACCTCTACACCGTTGTGGATATTTGCTAAGCTCTATCGATCATAATAATATAAAGTATATTCATGATTAGTTTATACATTTTGACAATATTTCAACAGATGGACAATTTTGTTTAACTGCATCAATTAACAAGCTTGTTTCTTGTTTTTCTCGTAAGACAAAAATAGAAAGGTTTAATTAATGTTTTCGGAACCTGACCGGACAACGAACTAGTCATTTTAATTCTATTGGTTGGGACCAGTCAAATCGAATATAAGAACTTGATGATTTATAGTAATATACATACATATATATACATACATATATATATATATATATATATATATATATATATATATATATATATATATATATATATATTACATATATAATTATATATAATTAATATAAGTATTTTATATTATTATATGTGTAAACTCAACAATAATCATATGTCCAACACTCTAATTCATCATCCGACCTGTCCATTGAACTCATTAAAATCTAAAAAATTAAAATTAAATATATAAAAAATCCCGGTCCAACCGCCGAACCAATTTGAAACGGCCGGTCCTTTGTTAACACAACGAATTGGGGTGGATCGGGCAGGTGGCCCAACCGAATCCCGAATCCGAGTCAAACAATGGGTTTAATAAACGTGATCATGAGCTATTTTTTCTTTAAAAAAAGGTCATGCTGAGTGTTTGACTTAGCTTCCGCTTTAACTTGAGTTCGGGGAGGGGTTGGATCGCTTAAAGGCTGTTTGGTAGCATCTTAATGATCATTAAGTGACTAGCTTTTAATGATTTATAGTCTATTATGATTAAAAGGTAACATTAATATTGAATGATTAAGATGTTAAATCTTAATGGTACTCAATGGAAGTCCTAAGTGCATATGTGAATACGTATACCCCATGTGTCTACCAACATACACTTCGCCTTTTATATTACGTAATGAACTTTTCAATTAATCATTAAAAAATTTAATATTTGGTATATTAGTAAATTTAATTTTATATTAAATTTCTTTGGCCTAGACATTGAACTGGTTTAAAAATAGATACATTAATAAGATAATAATATAACTCAAAATGAACCCCATATATGCATGATATGGCTAATGAGTTCTAAATCAACTGGTTTAGTAGGAGACACCCTATCACTTTTCAAAGTGATGTTATGGGTTGGAGTCTCAATTGGTACAATATGCTTCAAGTGGGCTAAATGTTTTTACCACAGTAGGCCTTTGGGTGGTGGTTTTCTCCTGTAATGGTGGGCGAGCCAGATCACCAGCGTTGTTTGTGTTCGCGAGCGTGAGTGGCCTTTCGCTAATTGGTTTACTTAGGTGACTACAAACATATACATGACCATTTGCCAATGGCCTTGATGTTAGCACTCCAGACTCACGTTTTTTTTATAATGATAGGTTTATCCTTAATATTTTTTTTAAGTGAGTTAGGATTATAACATGAAAATCAATATGAATGATTTATATTTAATCTTAAAAAGACTCATTTGAGTATTAAAGATAATTTCAAATGTCGTTAAAAAAATAAGACTAATTAATTCTTACACAATGAAATCATACAATGTAAGTGAGGCGTATTCACTTCTTACAGTTGGGGGCTTGTCCGGTTGTAAGACTACCACATCCACCTCAAGTTCCACAATCTGGTTGGAAATCAAGTTTTACAACCCCGCGATCGAAGTCGCAACCACCTCACGATCAAACTTTATTTTTTGTGCTAGGATAGTTTTAAGTTTTAGACGTCATAATCCTTTAGGATGTTTTCGAATTCAAATGATTGTTAACATGATATGTTCGGATGGTTGCTACAATAATATTGGATTCTAAAGATTAGTTATATGTCACTAGCTTCCATCCTTACTACTATTACTATTGTTTGATTCTAAGAAACAATAAATAATATAGTGCATTATTATTATTGTTACATACAATGTTCTCAATAAAAATATAATAAATATGACAAATTTAAAGTTCAAATGATTTTCATATCATAATATTGACATTCGTAGGATGGGGAATGTGCACTATAAAATACAGTTTTACTTTATTGAAGAATTATATACGTGCTCATTTTAAATGTATTCGTGTGATAAGGTCATTGGTCTTTTTTTACTTATTATTATTATTATTATTATTATATTTTTTGGCTTTTTATTGATATAGTCTATATGTGTGTGTACGTATATTGTTCCTACAACTAATATAAAGGTGCATATGGTGCAAGTGGTTAGCGGCGTGTGTTTATTTGTGCAGGGTCATGGTTTTGAAATCAGCGGCAAACATATAGTTTTTCATTGGTTTCTTTTACTTATATTATATGTTTTTTCTTCATTTATATTACGTTTTTTAATTACTGAGCCACAATACAATATGCGAGATATAATAATGTTTTCTATTTGTGTTTCAATCTTCAATACATAAATGTCACCAGCGTAAACGTGTACGAGGTTCGCAAACACGATAATGTGCGTGGTCACGCACCATCCATGTTTCACTTTAAAACTTAATTAGGGAGTAAAATTGTGTCCCAACGCACGGGTAAAAAGCCTTGTTCATATTATTCATCCATTACTATTTTTAATGATCAAGAGTTTTTGTTCATTTGTATACACGCTAACCTTAATTTAGGATGTTAACTAGAAGGAACTAGTATTAAGCCACCTGCTTTACGGCAGGAGACGTAAAACCGTACAAAGTATCACCAATGTCACAAAATCTTTAGCGACAATCAATAAAGGAAAAACTTGTATAAGAAAAGAAATAGAAACGAAAAAATTAAAACCGAACAAAAGTAGACATGAACACGTTGAATCACAGATGTGAAACGTAAAATATTTAAAATAATAACTATGTCGATCTAGAACCCGCACGTTGTGACGGGGCCATTAAATGAGAAAAATATAGACGTATAAATGTTAAACCACATGCGCATGTTGCGGCATGTTAATTTGTAAAATTTAAACCGAAACGTAAAATGAAAATTTTAAAAAGTATATGACACCAAAGTTGAAAATAAAAAATTGCAGGGATGAAATTGTAAAGATGTAAAAATATTAAGATAAAAAGTCAAAAAAAAAACCCAAAAATAGATACATCCCACTCAAGTTAAAATACAACACCTTGATGCACCATTAAGTTAATAATTAGTAATGTTTTAATAACTATGAAAAAATATATCTCACATTTACAAATAGTTTCCAAAAAGCATTTCTTCTTATCATTAAAAATTAGCATTATAAACAAAAATTAAGAATATGGAATCACTTTGTTGTATTTGGTAAATAACTAAAGTAAACTCAGAATTTTAGTAATAATTTATGCACACTAAGTTAATTATTTTTCATTATTTATTATTTTAATTTAATTCAACTCCATATTTTAACCAAAATATATGTTCGAATGATTCTTTTTCCATTTCTACAAAAGTGCAAAAAATAATAGCGGAATGTTATGGTAACAGAATAAGGTGGTTTGATAGCCCCATTATATAAACATTATATCTTTCGTTCATTTTCATTGATAACTTTTGTATGATTTAACAAACTTTTGTTAATAATTTAACATGTGAACAAGTTTTTTATTTCAAGTGAGTGATCGCCACCCCTAGTCCGCCCCACCGGCTTGCCCTTGGGTCAACATGCGAGGGATTTCGATATATAATACGTTCACAACCAATGACCATAAAATGGTTCAAGAGTATAATAAATTGAGCGGTTACGAACAAACGGATCCACTCGTGAGGTATTGGAGATCGACCCGTTAAAAACTTGATTCGAGCAAAACTTTAAACTATATTGAATCAAAGCTTTATACACTAAGTTTGATTTATTATGTTTGTGTTTTAAAAAAAACTTATTACTAACGAAAATGAAAGTACATTTATAAAACATAATCAAACTATACTGAAAACTTGTGCACTACCATTTGGTAGAGGTTATACATCTTAGATCGAAGGTCCGGGTCAAACTTAAGCATGATTAGTTTAAAGTAGGTTAGAAGTAGAAGTACCCAACAAAAAGTTTAAATATGTTAAAAAAATTGATTAAATTGTATTAACTAATTTTATTGTCAATATTATTTACCTATATTAGTTTATTAATTTCCTTTATTAAGTCAATTAAATAAAGCAATATACCGAAGAATTTTGAATTTTTGTATTCATATAATTAACTTTTTTTTAACAGCCAACAAACAAGAATTTTATTGATAAGATAATTGTCTAGCCAGAGACTAGACCACCAAGATACAACATCATGAAACAAGACATTGAGGAGATCTAAACACCAAGAAAATGACAATTAAAGGATGACCAGTGTTCCCAAGTTGTTGCTATCATATTAGCCCGATTTTTAAACCACAAGAAACCGAGTATTTTTACTTCATCCACCACATGTTGCGCTAAGATAGGCTTTTGATTGAAGATGAGGTCATTTCTAGCTTTCCACAAACACCAGCAAACCGTCATGATGATCAGATTGAAAAGTTTCTTTTTCTTTGGAGACCCGTGAATATGATTGTGAAACTCCAGCAGGTCTCGGAGGGTAAAAACAAACAGTGGAGGGATGTTGCACCAATCTGAGATACCATGCCATACCCGGCGGGCTAGATGGCATACTACGAAAAGATGCTCAGCCGATTCAGCAAATTCACCACACACCAAACAGTTTAGTTTGACAACATTTACATTTCTTTGTTCAAGAGACAATAAAGTTGGGATTCTTTCCATCGAAGCTCTCCAGAGTAGGATGCCTACCTTGATAGGTACCCAGCTATTCCAGGGGAATTTTAAGTTCGGGGTCGCTAGCCGATAACTTTCAGCATTATGCTTTTGACCGAGAAACTCCCAGAGCTGTCCAAGGTCCACGTCCAGCCATCAGGTGCAGTCGTTAAAGTAGTGGTTCCGATAATCGCTGAAAGAATTTGCAACTCAGAGACTTCTTCAGGGGATGGGGGGTTCTTTCATATAATTAACTAAATCTATTGAAATGATTAATTGATTTCAGTGGGAAAACATTAAATGAATGCGTAAAATCATGTAACAGATATTAAAATATCCTTTTAACATTTAGATGAACATATAAAATATTAATTTATGTTGTTGTTTTACGTGATTTTATTTAGTTTTCGCATAATTATTGGTTTTTAAAAACCCTCCCTATAATAAGTATTAAAGGGTTAGGCTATTTGCAGAATTTTTTTAATTTTAAGAACTTGAATAACTAATTTGGATCACTTATTATATTTTGATCTTAAAATTTAAAATTTTATTAAAAAGGGTGTAATTGTAAAATATTAAATATTCTCTTTTCAATTAATAAACTCGTTCTTTATATCTCATTCCTTCTCTCTCATCTCTCTTCTTTTCATTTAATTTTTATTTTAATTTTTTTATAACATTTACTTACCTACATTTTTTTATCGAATGTACTTACCTACATATATTAGTTTTCATTTTAAGCAGCATTTTTATTATATTTACGTTTACATATATGCAATTTGCTTATTGGTTATTAGTCTAAATATATGTAATTTTATATGTATACTAATAAAAACAAGTAACAAACCAATCACTAATATGATTGTCGATTCTTTTACAAAGTAGTTACAGATTTTCATGCTAATCATCTATGTACATAACGTAAATCTTCGTACCAATCATCTACTTTTCAAAAGTAATGATCTATTTATATGATGTAAATCTTCATAGTGAGAATCCATTTCAAAAGAAATATATTTTAATATTGCTTACGTTACATATATGTATATATACTAATAAATGATTACATGTGATGACACATGTCATCACCAGATTTCACCTCACAAACACTTTCCCGCCTAAATTTCTTTAACAAACTTTCCACAAATCATGTTATATTTCTTATTTGAAGTTTTTATTTTATTTTAATTTCTTTTTGAACAACAAGTGTGAAATTTTTATTTTTAAATTTAACTACCTCAAACACCACCAACTATTTTTGGATTTTAATCATCTCAAACCTTATTTAACCTTTTAAACCTTATGAACCTTATTCTTATATAATCGATTTAAAATAAAAACGATAAAGTTTAAATATTTTTGTTCACATATTTGAATTATACATTTATAACTTTAACCCCGTGTAATACACGGGCTAATAACCTAGTATAATTAATAAAGCTATACTTAATTCATGATGATAAATGGTTATCATCCAACCGCATGAATCCCAGTTACATATATGTAAATCTATAAAATGATCGTGTATTTACATATACATAAATGTTCTACGTATGTGTAAACCAATTATTTATATATACTTATACACAAAATGTTAACACATGTGTGGATAAAAAGAAACGACATTTACTCATGTGTAAAAAAAATGGTTACATGTTATCAATTTACATGTTTAAGCATTCAAAAGTTAAATATATATTTCCTACCTACACCTATGTATTTTCACTAGCCTTAGTCTTCGTCCTTGATTTTGACAAAATTTCCAAAGGAATGTTCAATGCCTCTTCAATATACTACACAACTTTAATAATTTCATCCATATCCAACTTGCTTTAATGTTGCACAATAATGTAACTAATCCTTCTACGGTTATAGTGGTAAAAAACTCAAACAACTCACCTTGAAATGGCCAATCAAACCCTAAGCAATTCGACCACCTTGTTTTACATACATGTAACTTAATTATTTACATGAAGGTAACTTACATATATGGTAAATAACCATTTACATATATGTAAGTTATTTATAAATTATATTGTTTTACTAGAGCCTTAATTATAAACATGCTACAGATATGAAACTCCACACAAAAAATAATATACTTATAACTTTGCAAGTTTTGTTTTAACTAATTCTTGTATAAATGATTATACAGTTTCACTATAAAATGTGTGATTAATATTTATTTTTATGCTATTTTATGATTGGCTAGGTTTGCAGAACTTCCTCACTGAAAACATGTTAAGGGTCCTTAAACTGATCTTTTTAATTGTTAATTGTTTATTGTTCTAAATATTTCAAGCTAACAAATTTGCTGAAGGATATTAACAACGTTTATTATTCTAAATATTTCAAACTAATTAACCTTAAACACCTGTTGCAAGAATAAAAGAGCTACCTATATGAGCATGAAGTATAGCCACTTCAAGAAGCTGGGACTTGGCTTTGACATGCTTATGAAGGATAAGGACATAGGCTAGTAAAAGATAGTGTCATGTTGGAACATGTAATATGTAAATTGTTGTGTATATTATCTTCGTGTATTCAATATGAATAGCAAGGGTTCAATCCATAGAGACACCCTGATATTCGAATATATGGAATGTGTAATATACTAAGATGAAATTCAATCGTCATGACATTTCATTTATGCAATAATTTGTAATTTTGTGGTGTACAAGTTTTAGTTAATCAAGGATTGCACTAAAATAGGGGAGGATTGTTGGATATTTTAGTGTAATTGGGATTAACTTGTGTTGACCAATTCGATCATAATAGACTTCAAATAAGTTAGAAGGTGCGGAGTGCACATTTGTTTGAATCTATTACGATCCTAAGCGCGTAATCCGTATTTGACGGGGGTTCCAAGGGGGCAGCGCCCCCTTGGCGGGGGTCCGGGGGCAGCGCCCCTGGAAGCGGGGTCCAAGGGGCGGCAGCCCCTGGCAGGGTCCAAGGGGCAGAGCCCCTGGCTGGGGTCGAGCTACCAGGTCAGCTTGGAAATTTTTTATTCCTGTTATTATTACTTCAATAAAAATTCATTTTCGGAGTCTCTCTAGAATTAAACTTATTAATTCTTGAAGGGCCGAAAGTGTCAATTTGAGGACCCAAAAACTGCCCTAGGCAGTTTTCTAATGGAAAAAACTACAAATACGCTCCAAGGAATTTTGGTCAAAAGTGCTGTTCTTTTTCTGGTTCGTTCTTCATCACAAAATTAACATATTTTCGTTTCTAAATCACTAGATTGTATCCGATTGAACAATTTTGGGTGAACCACCAAATTAGTTTAATCTGAAAGTTTTCAGACGCCTTCTAGTGAATCCGATTTCGTTTGTATTACCAAATTTCCTCAACAAAGATCAAACTAATTTTGTAATCATGACAAACGGAGAGTCGGTGAAAGAGATGACGAACAAATTTGCGAAGTTGGACAAGTTTGCAGGCCAGGATTTCAGACGCTGGCAAAAGAAGATGCACTTCATGTTGACAACACTCAAAGTTGTATACGTTCTGAGTACCCCCATGCCCGAAGTTGTTGAAAACGAGACGCTGGAACAGACCCGAAAACGCTGCAAATGGGAGAACGATGACTACATCTGCCGTGGCCACATCCTTAATGGTATGTCTGATTCTCTATTTGATATATATCAAAATGTCGAATCTGCGAAAGAGTTGTGGGATACCCTTGAATCCAAATACATGGCAGAAGATGCCTCAAGCAAGAAGTTTCTTGTTGGTAATTTTATAAATTATAAAATGGTGGATTCAAGGCCAGTCATGGAACAGTACAATGAACTGTTAAGAATATTGGGACAATTTGCCCAATATGATATGAAAATGGATGAGTCCATTTCTGTTTCAAGCATCATTGATAAACTTCCTCCTTCTTGGAAAAATTTTAAACACGATTTGAAACATAAGAAGGAGGAATTAACCCTGGTTGAACTTGGAAGTACTTTTCAAATTGAACAATCCATAAGAGATATGGAAAAGGTTTGGGTTAAGGATGATAAAACCATGGCTGGACCATCTTCTGTTAACATGGTGGAAGAGGGTGAATCCTCTAAGGCTGCTAAAAATGCGAAGGGAAAACGTAAGTTTCAAGAGAACAACAAAAAAGGAGGTTTTAAGAAACCTAAGGTGACTTGCTGGAAGTGTGGTAAAGTTGGGCACTTCAAGAAGGATTGTAGGTCTGGTAAAGATGGAGGTAAAGGAAAACCCGGGACTGGTTCAAGCGGATCTAAGGATCCCGCTAAGCAACAAGGTCAGAATTTAGTTCAGTTTAATAATTCGGTGGAGAATTATTATGTGTCACTAATTTCTGAAATATTCTATGTACAGGATGATGATGTTGCGTGGTGGGTAGATTCGGGAGCGACGTGCCATGTTTGCAAGAATCTTCAATGGTTTAAAGAGTTGAAGCAAATTGAAGATGGATCTACTTTAAGAATGGGCAACGTTGCAACCGAACCTATCAAAGGAGTCGGAACTGTCAATTTAATATTTACTTCTGGAAACTCTTTACTTTTGAAAAATGTGTTGTTTGTTCCTGGTATTCGTAAAAACTTAGTGTCTGGTGTGGTCTTAAACAATTGTGGTTTCAAGCAGGTCATAGAGTCTGATAAGTATATCTTATCAAGACATGGTACTTTCGTAGGTTTTGGATATTTGTGTGGAATGTTTAAGTTAAATTTGGATGTTTCTTTTCGTGATAATTCTGCTTGTATGGTTTCTTCTAGTTCTAGCGATAGTTTAAATAAATCCGATTTATGGCATGCTAGACTAGGACATGTACATTATAAGAGGTTAAAAGAGATGTCAAAATGAGCTTGATTCCTGCTTTTGAAATGTTTAATGAAAAATGCAACACGTGTGCCTTGACAAAAATAGCTAGACAACCTTTTAGTGAAGTTAATCGGGAATCTAAATCATTAGAATTAATTCATAGTGATTTATGTGATTTGCATGCTACTCCTTCCCTAGGAAACAAAAAATATTTTGTCACTTTTATTGATGATGCCTCTAGGTTTTGTTATGTCTATTTATTGCATGCTAAAGATGAAGTTCTAGATAAATTTAAAATATATAAACAAGAAGTAGAGCTACAACAAAATGGGTTAATCAAAACTCTTCGTACTGATAGGGGAGGTGAGTATTATGATCCAACTTATTTTCAATCTACTAGTATAATACATCAAACCACGGCTCCTTATACACCTCAACAGAATGGTGTAGCTGAAAGGAAGAATAGGACTTTAAAAGAAATGGTCAATTCCATGTTATCCTATTCTGGTTTGAGTGATGGGTTTTAGGGTGAGGCTATGTTAACAGCCTGTTATTTATTGAATAGAGTTCCTAGTAAAAGGAACAAGACAACCTCTTATGAGCTTTGGTTCAAAAAGCCACCAAACTTGAGTTATCTTAAAGTTTGGGGGTGTAGAGCTATAGTTAGACTCACTGAACCAAAGAGGAAAACTTTGGGAGAAAGAGGTATAGATTGTATCTTCATTGGATATGCAGAGCATTCTAAGGCATATAGATTCTATGTTTTAGAATCTAATGACTCTGTATCTGTAAACACAGTTATAGAGTCAAGAGATGCAATTTTTGATGAACAAAGATTCACTTCTATACCTAGACCAAAGGACATGATAGGGAGTTCAAGTAACTCTCAAGCAGTTGGTCGTGATATTCCATCTACTTCAACTGAACCCAGGAAAAGTGCAAGAGGTAGAAAACCCAAGAATTTTGGTGATGACTTTCAACTTTATTTAGTTGAAGGGTCAATGGATGAGATTGAATCTCAATATCAGTATTGCTTTAATATTGAGGAGGACCCAAAGACATATAGTGAAGCAATGGCTTCAAGGGATGTTGCATTCTGGAAAGAAGCTATTCAAGATGAAATTGATTCTATAATGCAGAATAACACTTGGAAGTTGACTGATTTACCTCCTGGATGTAAGCCATTGGGGAGTAAATGGATCTTCAAAAGGAAAATGAAGGTGGATGGTAGCATAGACAAGTTTAAAGCTAGATTGGTAATTCAAGGCTTTAGACAAAAAGAAGGCATTGACTTCTTTGATACTTATGCACATGTTGCTAGAATATCCACCATTAGGTTGTTGCTAGCACTTGCATCTATACACAACCTTGTGATTCATCAAATGGATGTGAAAACTACATTCTTAAATGGTGAATTGGATGAGGAGATATATATGAAACAACCAGAGGGCTTTGTCATGCCTGGTCAGGAAAACAAAGTGTGCAAGTTGATAAAATCACTATATGGTCTTAAACAAGCACCAAAACAATGGCATCAAAAATTTGATGATGTGGTTTTGTCTAATGGTTTTATATTAAACCAAGCAGACAAATGTGTTTATAGCAAATTTGATACTTCTGCTAAAGGAGTGATTATTTGTCTATATGTGGATGACATGTTGATTTTTGGTACTGACCAAGATCAGGTTGATAAAACAAAGAAATTTTTGTCATCAAAGTTTGCCATGAAAGACATGGGGGAGGCTGAGGTGATTCTTGGTATAAAGATCACTCGTAGAGATAGTGACATCTCAATATCTCAAGCTCACTATATTGAGAAAATTTTGAAGAAATTTAACTTTAGTGATGCTTTTGCTGTAAGCACTCCTATGGATCCTACTGTGAAGCTCACACCTAATAAAGGTGTTGCAGTTTGTCAACTTGAATACTCAAGAGCTATAGGATCTCTAATGTATGCCATGATATGTACTAGGCCTGATATAGCATTTGTTGTGGGAAAGCTTAGTAGATATACACACAATCCAAGTTCCTATCATTGACAGGCAATTAATCGAGTATTTAAGTACTTGAAAGGAACTATGGATTATGGTTTGACTTATTCTGGATTTCCTTCTGCTTTTGAAGGTTATTCAGATGCAAGTTGGATTACAAACATGGAAGATTATTCTTCCACAAGCGGATGGGTATTTCTGCTTGGAGGAGGTGCCATATCTTGGGCATCAAAGAAACAAACGTGCATCACGAGTTCGACAATGGAATCTGAGTTTGTGGCATTAGCAGCAGCTGCTAAGGAAGCTAAATGGCTAAGAAATCTAATTTATGAAATTCCATTGTGGCTAAACCGATATCACCTATTTCTATCAGATGTGATAGTCAAGCTACATTGGCTAAGGCTTATAGTCAAGTATATAATGGAAAGTCTAGGCATTTAGGTGTTAGACATAATACAGTACGTGAGATGATCACGAATGGTGTGATATCAATGCAGTTTGTGAAAACTCAGCATAACTTAGCCGATCATTTAACCAAAGGGTTAAGTAAAGATCTTGTGCACAAGTCGGCTAAAGGGATGGGATTAAAGTCCACATAAAATCTCTCATGTTAAGATACCCAATTCCCACCTAGTATAACATTAGGTGCTAAATTCAATGTGGAAAGCTTAACATCTAGAGATTGGAACACACTAGAGCTTCATCCCAAGATATGTGTTCAGACCTGTAAGATAGAGAGGCTGAATTTATAATTCTTAATAGTTCTTTTGAAAAATTACATGTGCAGGTGCAAGAATAAAAGAGCTACCAATATGAGTATGAAGTATAGCCGCTTCAAGAAGCTGGGACTTGGCTTTGACATGCTTATGAAGGATAAGGACATAGGCTAGTAAAAGATAGTGTCATGTTGGAACATGTAATATGTAAATTGTTATGTATATTATCTTCGTGTATTCAATATGAATAGCAAGGGTTCAATCCATAGAGACACCCTGATATTCGAATATATGGAATGTGTAATATACTAAGATGAAATTCAATCGTCATGACATTTCATTTATGCAATAATTTGTAATTTTGTGGTGTACAAGTTTTAGTTAATCAAGGATTGCACTAAAATAGGGGAGGATTGTTGGATATTTTAGTGTAATTGGGATTAACTTGTGTTGACCAATTCGATCATAATAGACTTCAAACAAGTTAGAAGGTGCGGAGTGCACGCTTGTTTGAATCTATTACGATCCTAGGCGCGTAATCCGTATTTGACGGGGGTTCCAAGGGGGCAGCGCCCCTGGAAGCGGGGTCCAAGGGGCGGCAGCCCCTGGCGGGGTCCAAGGGGCAGAGCCCCTGGCTGGGGTCGAGCTACCAGGTCAGCTTGGAAATTTTTTATTCCTGTCATTATTACTTCAATAAAAATTCATTTTCGGAGTCTCTCTAGAATTAAACTTATTAATTCTTGAAGGGCCGAAAGTGTCAATTTGAGGACCCAAAAACTGCCCTAGGCAGTTTTCTAATGGAAAAAACTGCAAATACGCTCCAAGGAATTTTGGTCAGAAGTGCTGTTCTTTTTCTGGTTCGTTCTTCATCACAAAATTTAACATATTTTCGTTTCTAAATCACTAGATTGTATCCGATTGAACAATTTTGGGTGAACCACCAAATTAGTTTGATCTGAAAGTTTTCAGACGCCTTCTAGTGAATCTGATTTCGTTTGTATTACCAAATTTCCTCAACAACACCTTCTACGAAAAGCCCAATAAGGAACATAGACCTCACCCTAAGCATTGTTTTTTAAGTTATAAAAGATGGATGAAACTCTATTAAGGCGTGAAACGAAAGCATCCGACGGTTGAAACGAATGCATGGTAGTTATAAAAGACGTCATCTTACATCACATAACAAAGCTAGATATAATTTTCACTTAGATGAAATACAATAGACATCTCAAATTGGGTTTTAAGAGACGATCGTTTCAAAAGAAAACTACAAATCCATGAATTCATTTTTTTTATAAAATTGGGTAAAACATAGCAGGTTATACATTATAAAAATAGATAAAATATTTTAGGAGTGGAGAAGTTAAAATCCACGTTTTAAGGATCTTTCTTAAATTAAGGAGTAGATAAAATACTAATAGTGCCCTTTTATATGTATTATAATAATAATAACTCTCAAAGCTCTATTAGTTACGTAAGTGCCATTTTCATTTCCATCCATGGATCATGGGCTGACCTAAGGCATTGGGAGGGGTAGCCGCCCACCCAAAATTTTTTTACGGTGGTTAATATACATGAAAATCTCAACCGTCCCCTGTAAAATTTTAGGGTTGCTCACTTCCCCCCTTTAAACCTCTGAAACTAAAGAAAGAGTAAGTTTTTGAACACATTGTCAGGAGTCAAACTACAATGAGATTGGAGGGGTCCGGTGACCCTTTGACAATCCACCGGACCATATTTTCTCACTATCTAGGATCTATAATCGAGTATATTATTAGTACTTTAAGCTTTAAATAATCAAATAGTTACTAGTATGAATTGGAAAAAGAAAAATATTTATATCAAGATAGATGTTTTTGACAACTAAACTAGCAAACTTATACTGGTTTTAATATGTTAGGGATCAAATGTTATATAATGTTATATTTACATTGACCGATGTTATTCTCAAACTTGTTGAACATCATCGGTATTAAAGACAAATTAACGTTCGTAACAATTGTGCAAAAATATGGAAACGTTTTTCAACCCTATTCTCAAACTAGTTATACGGTTCTTGATATATATTAACCGATGTTATTCTCAAACTTGTTGAACATCATCGGTATTAAAGACAAATTAACGTTCGTAACAATTGTGCAAAAATATGGAAACGTTTCAACCCTATTCTCAAACTAGTTATACGGTTCTTGATATATATGAGTGCTAGTACAAGAGTTTGGAAACCATTTTAATGATGTTTTTTGGCAATGAACTGGATCCGACCCGAACCGGACCAAAAAAAATTTTATATTGTGATAACCAAACGAGCCTTAAAAATTTCCGCCCCTAATGAAAAAATTTATGGATCCTTCACTACCATTGATCACATGATCTAATGGTCCAAATGATTTCTCACAGTTCTGAAATTATTTGCGAGTTTTGAAGTAATCCACCCTATATAAACCTATAAACATAGCATAAAAGTATTTAATTGGATAATAAATAAATTGAGTCAGAGCTAAACCATAACTTATAAAATTATTCATAACTCGAGCTTGTGTTCTAGGCATAAAGTTTAAAACGAGCAAACTATATTATATTAGACTAGCCGAACTCAAACTTTACCATACTCGCTATCTATTCGACTAGTTTACGGACTTATAGAACCACGTTTGTTTACCTAAAACTATACGAAGGGCGATGATAATACCACTACACTTTTGAAACCAAGTTATATATTAAATCGATTATTTAAGTTGTCACATTAATAAAGTTATTGTTACTTTTTCACATTAAAAGTCAAATTAATTATTTTAATTTGAAATTTGGAGTACATTGAACTAAGAAAGATGGTATACATCTAGGCATCTAGCCTCTCCCTAACAAAAACCTTTGTAAATAGTAATGATGTTGAATTATGGCATATCAGCCTACCATACATTATACAACGAAAACGCCGAATATCACATTAATAAACCAAAAAGCCTAATGAACATCGGACGATACAAAAGTCACTTAAAACAATCATGAGGCTTTTAAGGATGATTCTACCTTAATAATGGTTGTTTATATTGTTTGACGATCATAATGATATTTATACCGAAAGTATTGCAAGGATATCATATTATAAATGTTAACTAATTATAGCATTCGTAAGTGATTTGACATTTAAGTTTTAAAATCAAAATCCACCTGAAAAAGATGATTCGCACCATAATTACAATAATTAAAACTGCTAAATTAAATAAAGTGACTCGTTTTAGTAGTTTAAGTTGATTAATATCAGTTCAGCACCATCGACTAAATTATATATCTAATATGTTCTCAACCAATGGCCATGAAAAGGTGTAAAGTATAAACATGTACTTTAATCTCAACTTTCGAATATGTGAATAAGTATCGCGCCTCTTATTATTATCAAAGTTATTAGCTAACTAGAACTTTTTCCCCGTGTAGTGTCGTGGGCTAGCTACCAATGGCCAGTTAACCTTCTTTTATCGTTAGTGTGCGTCAAGCGTCACAATTGTTGCATTTAAGTAGACGTTGACGAATATGCATGTAACTTTTAAAACGTGAAAGTAAAAGTATATATATAATATAACATTACCACATCACCATTCAAATGTAGTTTAGTTGCACAAAGGTTTATAATTTTTGTTAAAAGAAACAAACTTTTTCTCGCAGACAATATTAGTATATTTCCCATTTGAAATATTACAAAGATATATGACTATACGAGCTTTAACACTTTAACTCCATACGGTGTTGCAATAATACTTTTATTTATATAAGTTATTTTACTAACATGGTATTTTTTTATTATAATAAGTTAGTAATATTTTATAGATGGTTTGATTTGTTATAAAAAAACTAAGATTATGAAAAATAAACATAAAGTGGTGATATGTCTGTGTAACGATATGCGAGGTCTTTTTAGAGTTTGAAAGAATTAACGTTTTTAAAAAATAAATAAACAGCTTATGTATCGTGTGCATAGATGTTTCCGTAGATGTTTTACGGCTTTTGTGCCGGAGATGTTCTTATGAAGATTGATTCCACTTGGGTCCGGAGAAAACTACTATAAAGGATTGTCTATTACGAGCTTCTCTCTCGCGCGAAATTGGTGATGGTAGATTGGTAGGTCAACGTCGGTGTGGTTTTATGATTAGCGAGATTACTAATGCTTACTGGTGTCTTGCTTTACGTAATGTTGATCAGACCCCGTTTCGACCCTAACGCAGTATGACCTGTTTACATGATCTGATCAGCCTGTTTAGCATGGCATACACTCGAGCCTCATACATTGCTTGATCCATTCATAAAAACTCACAGGCAAAAGTTAAACCTGGCTGCTCATTAGACCCAATATAGTAAACAGATATTAAGCCCAATGATCAGTTTTTTTAGAAGCCCATTGGCTGCTCATTAGACCCAATATAGTAAACAGATATTAAGCCCAATGATCAGCTTTCTAGAAGCCCATTGGCTGCTCATTAGACCCAATAAACTAAAGCCCAAGCCGAGCAAAGAAAATGTTTTTGAAATTCATATAAGCACTATAGCTGTCAACTTAACGTCTTAACTCTCTCAACATCTAATTCCAATTTTATGCATGTATTTTACTTTAAACTTTTGCATTAATAATCCATAGAAACACATACTAACATTCTGACTGATATTTAATACAGTCACTTGAGTTGGTAGCCTAATGATAAGAGTTTTTGAGTTGATATCTCATGATAAGAGTTAAAGATTCATTAAAAACCACACACGTTCAACTAGAGGGTGTAATAATTGTTGTTAAAATGCAATGAATCAACAACACATTCATCAGATTTAGTGTCTTCTTTTTCAACCTAAAGATGAAGTAACATTCACAAAGAAGAAACACGAACCAGAAAATTTATGCCATTATCTTCACGTCAAGTGTCGCAGCCTTGCAGGGTAGATTGCATCTGTTTTTGGGTCTTCACGTCAAAGATGATGAGACGCCCAACACCATGATCCAACGTTCCAACAAATTCCTTGTCTAATATCATATGTGCATTGGCCGACCAAAGTAGCTTCAATAGAGTTCACCTGGATGTCATGAAAATTTTGTGTTGTTATCATATATATAATATAATCCTGACTGACCCCCAAGATATTTTGACACTGACACCCATAAAATAAAACAACTAACGTCAAACAAAATTTACAAGAACAAAGCAAAAGTTTTTTACAAGGAATCTAATAAATTTTACAAAAACAAACTTATTATATTATAATCTAGCTAACACATTTAAAAAAGAAAAACTTATAAACACATTAACTATATAAATAACTAAGCTCATTAATCTATTTATTCTTTTTATAAATTCAATTACTAAATGCCTAATAACTATTTTAAAAAACTAAACTCATTACTCTATTATTTCAACCATTAAACAATGAACCTAATAATTAATACATAATTTGGTTACAATTTATAATAATATAATATCAGCAGTAATTAAAAAGATGATTAGTTCGATCACATCTCTAATTATAAATAGTTCAATCGTCCCCGTCCTAAGCCCTCAATAGCTCAGTTTTTTTTGTTGCAAAAACCTTGTTATTGGATCCGCATACCACTATTCGTCCTTCTGTTCACAATTACATCCTCTTCTCAAACCCGATTCTAAACAAAAGAAAATCCTCAATTTAGCTATTTATTATTAAATGAATGACAAATTTATATTATGTGGGGTAAAACTTAGATGTTTTTTTATTATGTGATCCGACCAACACGAAAATAAACCAAAAGAATTCAATATTTAACAATATACAATCGGACCAAAAATTATCCGACCCCATTTACAAAACTATTGGATCCGCCACTGCACTTTGTGATATTTTTTTCTCCACATGGTCAATTGGAAGCTAGATCAGCCCAACAATGTGAGCGATTTCAACCCTAGAAAACGGTTCAATCAACCTGCATGAGTTTTTATACCAAAATCTACAACCATTATTTGGTAGATTAATTCAACACAACCAATATCTCTTATGACAAACAGATGTTTAAAACATGTTGGTAGATTAATTCAACACAACCCATATCATTTAGTAATAACCTACAACCATTATTTGGTCTTTAAAACACTAATCAGTTGTCCATTCAATCGATGCGAGACAAGTCACATACAATGGTTTAATCCAACATCCTAGTTGATCACGAGCACGTTGCTCACGAGTTGCTCTCTCCACACCTCCACTCCGTGGACCACCATTCTGAGTTTGATTTTGAAACCAATATTACGGATTAAACAGAAAAACCCAACTCAAAATACTTTGATGAGTAAGGGAAACAATTTGACCTATAAACCCATCATCAGTTTCCCATACAACCGCTGTGAGACAAGTCTCATACCTTTACAATAGTTCGATGCTCGCAGCACCACAACCTACAACAAAAAATAACTGATAAAAATAACACCTATTAAAACAGAATTCAAATATTGCACACTGAACACTTGACTTCATTTGCTCCTATGAGTCATACCTGTTATTTTATTCATGTAGCCCATAATAACATGAATATAATAAAATATGCCTCACTCGGCTTCATTTGCCCTAATGACCATCATCCTCAAATTAAAATATAAGTTAACATAACAAACATGCACATTTACATGTTAATGAGCATAATCGTCTAGAGTCCGAACAATTTCTGTGGAATCAAATTCTGATAATAAAATAATCAAACCAGATTCTGGGTTGTGATCGCGAGAATTAACCAAAACCAAAACCGCTAAAAAACGGGCCAAAACCCGCTCAAACCAAAAGGGTCAAAACTCAAAATGCCCATTAAAAACCGCTCAACAACCCAAACTGAACCGAAACCAGTTTTAACTCAAACCAGTTTTGACTTACAATACCTATAGGAACCGGTTTGAAAGCAGAACCGGTTCTTGGGAAAAAAATAACAATAATAAAACCTGGTTTGTGCACTTCTACCATGGGCTGATGTCTTATAGGCCCTGGAAACTGTTCAAATGAAGCCCAATAACTGCTGCTTCCGTCTTTTCTTATTTTCAACAATGGCCCATTTCGCTTCCTTAGTGGGCTTACAATTTATGTAATTGAAACTATAGGCCTGCACACTGATTAGTCAAGTTCATCTTAAATCTCTTTAAATAGTCCAATAACTAAACCGAAGCTCATTTGATATTTCAATTTGAAGACCCAAGTCTTTTTTATTTAAATTCATCCTTTTAGCTCATTAGTCTGTTTAAACAATTATTACTATACTTATTTGCAAAGGTCGGTGGTATATGTCACCGGCCAAAAAAGCCCTCTCAACTTTCTTTATTTGATACTTTTTACCCCTAAACTTTTTGTAAACTTTAAAAAATGTCACTTTGACCCACCTTTAAGTTTTTAAAATTCCGGATTTACTCCTGTAAAATATAAATTCGAGTCCATCATCGTTAGGACCTAATCATATGTGACTCGGCTTAACTATTTTTTGACAAACGCCTACGTTTTGATGTAAATTTTGTTCAGATATTAGTTGAGTCAAATTTAAACGTTTCGACGTAAGTTTTGTTTGAAAACGCATCAGATCAAATATAATATATTTTTGTTTACTTTATGTTTCGACGTAAACTTTGCCAACGGGGATCCCCCATTCCGAAAGGTTACTGGGCCGGCCGTTAGGTCCATTAATCCGGACACGAGTCAAATATATAAATACATGTGAATATGAGTGCATAACATAAACCGATCAGAAAACACCATCAAACATCACAAACATTAAGCACATACGCGATTTGTGTCAACATTCCCCAACTCAAACTAAAATGCATTTGATGTTGATACGTAAGCATGAAGTTGATACACAATGTAATGTCATGTATCATTTGACTGTAAATTCATATTAAATGAAAGTTAACATGATACACGAATACAAAGTAGCATAGAGATAAATAATAATTCTTGTGACATTTCATCAAATTCGGTATCTATTAAAGATAACTTCTATATTATATGTTGATTGTTGACAATGTAGTTACATCTTGCTGACAAAGTTTTTTTTTTTTTTTACAAAGAACTTTGGTTGAATCGATCTTTTAAGGCTTTAATTAAATATATAAATTATATAAATTCAGGGCATAAAAATATTAGTAAACAAGGGGTTGGCACGTGGCATTGGAGCGTGCGGTAGGGCCTACATGTAATCGAATGTGAATTTTCTAAAAACAAAATATATGAGATGAGCCGTTCGATTGCTTGGAGAATATACTAACAGGAGCCGTTGATCCACAATGAGAACATCGTATTCTCATACGCCCTATGCATCAATTGTTATGTTTTTTTTCTTGTTATCCTAAAAATTCAAACAACAAATCCAAATAAACGTACTCATAGATTTCTTTTTATAAGAGTACGTTTATTTAAATTCTTTTGGCGAGTATGCACACGCTTCACTGCAAAGAGCTTTCTCGTTTAAATATATTCTTAATTTTGTTAGGGAAGTTTTATGTGACATTTTAAACGGGCATGAATTTCTGCTAAAATGATGCTCCCGTGAATTTTCTGACGGATCCGTTTGAAGGGGGTCTTATCTTCGACAAGCTGATATCCTTGTGTTTGGGTGGGCAAGAGGAAAACACACTTGTGTAAATCTTACAGGAGTGTTCCCTCTTGTTGCGCTTAGGAACAATGGTTGTGTTGCGGGTCGGGCTACGTTGAAGGTGGAATCAGGCAAAATAGCTAAACACGAGAAAGTTTGCTTAAAAAATCAATCGTGTTTATCCCTTTTGTTTTTGATACATTTGGTTTTCTCGCCCCTCAGGTCGTGGCCTTCTAAACAAAGTTCACATGTCGTGCATAGTATTTTGTCAGCCTTTAAGTCTCAAAGCTTTGTTTTTAGTAGAATTGGATTTGTTATTCAAAAAAGGGATTGCGATGCAACTTATTGCTAGTTTACCTGCCAATTTATTGTAACGTTTTTTTAAATGAATCGAAGATATTTGTTGTTTATACTAAGGTAAGAAAAAAATAATAGAATCTTATTATTGAAAGGAAACATCATCGTATAAACACCTTGATACCAATAAAAGTAGAAGCTATTTCGTGAAAAATCGTTAAAACCCAAGAGCACGTTATGAGGTTGGGATGAACTTAACGGTTTTTTTACTAGTCTTCTAAAGTTATACAGATACCTAAACTTAATAATATAATATCTATGGTACGTGCGTCATGATATGTAATTGTTTAATTGTTAAATAATAAATCTTGTTTTTAGCTTTAAAATTTTATAATTAATTTAATAGCCCTAAAAAGATTAAAAAATATATTTGTATTCTCATGGTTATATATGGTACATTTTTAGTATATCTATTTTCTTCATTACTTTATTTAAATATTTAACTACTTTATTAATTTCGAAATTTATTATATAATATACCATCCCATATTTCCCATCTACTACTAGCAATCCTTACTCAAACTTTAAACATAAGTTAGTTTGAACTTCTAATACATCGTAATAAGTGGCTTTGGTAGTTGGTTAACTACTATTTTTCAATCTAGAATTCCACTCGCCTAAGTTATATCAGGGTAATTTGAACTTTTTAACTTTAAAAAACTATTAAATATCTTATGTGTTGTTGTTGTTTTTCATTTGATATATAAGACCATTGGTAGTCGTGTTGTTGTTCACCTTTTCTTTGAATGCAACATCATTCTCATATCAACATTTTTTTTATTTTCTTCAGTCTTCTCATTTCACTGGTAACCTCTCCCCATTTTCCCGCATTCTCATATGTATATCTATTTATGCATAAATTCAATGTTTAGAACCGGATCGGACGTCGAACCGGACGCCTTACTGGTTTGGTGGTCGGACCGGTTGGACCGGATTTAACTATACTATGTTTTAATTATATTTATATATGTAATTAAATATTTGTTGGAAATAACTAATAAGGGTGTGAAAGAGTCTCTCTAAGACCCTTGTCCCACATTGGTGTGACAAATAAACCATTATGCGTTTATGTGATAACATGGTGAAAGGTATTGAATGTCTTTATGATACCTTTTACACCATGACCTACCCGCGCGCAGGGGGGGTGCAAAAACGGGTTTCTGGCTGGAAAATTTGGGTCGCCCACGCACGACATGCGGACACGAATGCCGTTCGAAATAAACCGGGTCCGCGTGAAGCCGGATTTTGCTTTTTTGCTCTTAATATGGTTTAACACCTCGTTTTTACCCACTAAAACAAAAACCAAAATAAAAAAAAAAAAAAAAAAGGATAACCGGTCCGGTCCCAGGCAACGAATCCCGGCCGTGTATCGTGTTTTTTTGCTCTTAATCTATGTTAGGGAAGTTTTATGTGACATTTTTTGCTCTTAATCTATGTTAGGGAAGTTTTATGTGACATTTTTCAACAATGCATAAATTAGATGGCCAAAATTTATGGTTTAATCTATGGTTTAACACCTCGTTTTTTGCTCTTAATCTATGCTTTTTTGCTCTTAATCTATGGTTTAACAATACATTTTAAAAAAAAACGGCTTTTTTGCTCTTAATCTATGGTTTAACACCTCGTTTTTTGCTCTTAATCTATGCTTTTTTGCTCTTAATCTATGTTAGGGAGTTTTATGTGACATTTTTCAACAATGCATAATTAGATGGCCAAAATTTCCCTGGAAATCGAGGTACACCGAACACCTGTGTTCCCAGTTAAGGAATGTTTTCATTGACCCGTATATTGTTTCCAGTGACTAGTACAAATGCCCTAAGTTCTTTAATTGCAACAATCAACTAGTCACTATGATAGTAAAAGAATCAAAGTGTTAATGTTATCCAAACATTTTGTTGGCAGAGATATGAAAACTATAATATGTGACTGTTGAATTAAAAACAGAATCGAGTAATAGAAGTTATCCTACTGCTATAAATTAATCTACATTTCTAACGTTACGGACATTATTTAATAATTAAACCCTATGATACTAGTTTCAAATCCAAATGAAGGGTGTTTGGATGTCAATTTAAATGGATTACAACTAGATCGTTAAGTCAACATTATGGATGTCAATACAATGCTTATTGTGTTTAACAGGTTAAATATTACGTGCGTAATACACGTAGCAAACATGATAATAACTTGTTTAACTACCTATGTATTATGCCTATAATTTTCTTATATGTTTTTACAAACCAAGAATGGAAAATAATGGAGTCTAGTCTCCTAGTTTTAATTATTTTTTAAAATGTAAAACAAAATAAATAATATATCTTTTATTAAACATGTTTAATCATGTTATAAACAAGTCGAAAATTACCGGCCACAATCAATACTGATTATAGTTCTGATCATATCTGGTCTTACTTACCATTATGATTAATTAACAATAATTTACAGCTAGGATTACGTAAAATAAAATAATAAAGAGACATGAATATAAACGAATTACCCACCTAATATATTGACATTATTATCGATGTGGTTAGAAACATTTTTTGAAACCCATTTATCAGCAGCTTTTATGCTTGTTGAAAAAGTGATGAGGGGACTTAACATATGGAAAGAGAGAAAGATGCTCTGTTTTTTCTTTATGCCTTTTTTTAATCTCTCGTGCTATGGTTTACTATTGAAATTTGGTGGCATCTATTTACATTGGATTTGTATGTATTTATTTATTATTTGTTTGCATGAGACATCTATTTTTTTATACAAAAGGAACATTTGGTAGAAGTATCGAACAACACCAACTTTGAACAACATAATTAGCGGAAAGAATGAGGGTAAAGCTAGTTCATTTAGTTTGAGTACACACTATATATTCTCAAGTATGGGACAATGTTGACTCATCACCGGTTGGACCCGAGGGGCTAAGATAGTAAAGTCGTGTGTTATGGGAAGGCCGCGCCATGTGTTGTTCGCGACTTGACCCGCGGGTTGTAGAGGAACAACACCTTGATGCATTAATCACACTTTCAAAGAACTCTTGTGGATATTTGTTGTACTACTCTCATCTTTTTGCACTTTAATATGACTGCTGAGATTATAGAGTCATTTGGTAACGACTATTCTAAAAAAGTTATTTTATATAAAAAATATAAAAAAATATCATCCCTTTTAAATAGTAATTAAAATTTTAACTTTACACAACTCTTCTATTCTCTTCTATTCCCTTTAACATATAATCCAAACGAACACACCAGTAAAAACAATCCTTTCTACAGTAGTCATTTGTGTAAATCTTGTTTTGATCCAAACCTATTTCCAACCTCGGAATATATTGTCATTTGTCGGGTGGAATAAAACCAATTTCCAATCAGATTCCTGGTCGAGTCCCAAAAACGACTCCGCGCTTCCCCAAAACCAAACATGAATTCATTCTTAAAACCCAACCCAAAACTCACTTGGTTAAGAGATTCAAAACAACCAATGTTAATCAAAGCATTTGTCTGGCAACCCCTTAATTATATTATGGACCTAAATAAGAAAAAGGCTTTGGCTTGTTCTTAGATAGATGTTTCAGAGGGTGTGCAACTTGTAATACTTACATTATTAATGTTTTATTTATATCTATTATGTAATGTTTTAAGTTTATAACAATTTTTTGAGTTTATAACGTTTAAATTTATTATGTAATGTTTTAAAGTTATAATAAGTTTTTAATTTATAATGTTTAAATGTTTTAACATGTTATTGGGTAACTCGTAAAATTTAGTGTCATATTATTATTTATAGTGACAGAGTTTTCTCTAGAACTGATTAAAGAAATGACATGACATGACATGATGTATTCATGGATCATTAGTGTTCTTAAGTGATCTTTAATATTTTATAAAATGGAAAGTTAGATGATGAAGCATCACCTTTCATTAGAGGCTTAGAGGTGACACAATGGTCACGCCAAAATCGATAATCTAATGTCATTCTTTTGATTCAATTCATTTCGGCTTTGCGCATTCTATCTCGACCGATTTTGACTTGACTTGCTAAAGCCTGACTAATATTGACCCATTGATGAAAAATTTTAGATCCTCACAGATGTATGTGTATAGTAGTCGTGTAATGTGGCATCGTTGAATTGTTCTTGGTCGACAAGATGTCTATTCAATATAAGGTACTTTTGCACGGGCGTATAAAGAGACAAATGTTGTTAGTAACGGGCCTTCATACAAACATAAAGTTAATATTTAATGCAACACTTTAGCTGTGTTCGTTACTAACAAGAATGAGTTAGCTAGTAATTCTCGGTTGCGGATGTGACATGTAAAAGTATTTTTTTAAATTTTAAGATGTCACCTTTAAATAAGCAAAAAAAAAAAAGCTTTTGATGTGTCATTGTTTTGTTGATAAATCACCATTAAATTAAGACAGTCATTTTCTTGCAATATTCCAATTATAAGATCGCTCTCTACACATTTATTTTCAAGTTTAAGTGAGCTACAATAACATCTATTACTTGTCGTCTTAGCAATATGCCAATATAAGCAAATTGTTTTTTTTAATAAATAAAATGATGCACGCACTAAAAAACTATAATCCGGAGTAATATATATGCATAAGGAATTAGGGTAAGAATTGTTTAAGAAACCATTAAAATCTTAAGAAATGCGAGAACAAATGTCTATGACTCATACTTTTTAAATTTTATATTGTTTATACCCAGTAATCGTTCATTATGTACATTACTAATTATCTAATTAACATAAAATCATCAAAATAATGTGTTCATATGTTTTCAGGGATTTTTTTATATTTAGCAACACATGTGTAGACACTATGACTTACACATGTCCGGTTACATACATAAATTTATTAATTAATTTTTAAAATTTTAACAATAAATATTATTTTTTAATTATTTTCGGTATAAAATAAACTTGTGTGTTGATAGAAGTTTTAAATATATTCATAAGTTTATAAATGATTTTAACCGAAAGAGAACATATATAAAGAAGAATTATCTATTCATAAAATTTAAATTACTAAGAAACTAAATATATCTATAGAATAATAAAATATAAAGTTAGTAATCATATACGTAAAAATAAAATTAGAAATAAAAAATATAAGATTTCATATAAAGACCATTAAAAAAATCAATTACAAACTTTGAGAACTAGTCAAAAGGTTTGACGCTACAAAGTAAATAATCATTTGAAATTATTCATGATTTGAATTGTAAAATTTAACAAACTACGGATCATGAGTTTTATGAGTTTATATTTCAAATTTTCAATAGAAAAGAACACTTTTTACCACATGAACCATTTATTAATTTACTCGTATGTTAGCTTTTAAAAATATTATGCAAAATATTTAGACAGAGGCCGGTTCATCAACATTACTCGCATTCTAAACTGTATTTTTGTCTTTACATATGTGTATGAATTTGTTCATAAGACTTTTATAAGAAAACTATTTTTGTATGAGTTTATAAATTAGTTTTATATTAATTAGTTATAAATGTGAAGGAAAAAACAAAAGTATTTAATATTGTTCTGTATTATTTTAAACGAACTATAATAAACAAAACTAAAAGCATGATAAAAGCAATTTTTATCGTATTAGTCTAATAAAGAACTAGATATTCAGGTGTCCTTCAAGTGCATTTACTTAGCTAATTGATTGCTAACTTGTTTTTCTGTAGCGGCAAATGTATAAAACTGATTCGTATGATAAGTGTTATCTTAATCGGGTCTTTTATTAATTTCTCAATCGGGACCGCATCCCCAACTCACTCAGGCGGAAACTTATTGCTGAGAGAACTCACTGTCTCAACTCTAAGCATTTTATTTAGAGTGAAACTGTAACCCATGACCTCTCATAATTTACATGATCATGAGTGACTTACTTTAATCACAAGAAAATTCATGTATTGAAGTTATTTTATCTTTAATTTTATCTGTATTAATATTTTACAATATATTATTGTAACTAAAAGAAATTTATAATTGCATACGACAAATATTGAAGGTGTGTATACCAATTTTCTAATTAAAAGGAAAAGATAAAAAAAGAAAAAAGCAGTAAAAATAAAAATAAATACAGAAAAGACGACAAAAGAAGGGTAGAGAGTTGCAGACACATTCATGATTGAAGTTCATTAGACTTAACCGTGGTTAGTTTATACGAAATAATTTAGTTTGGTTTGAAAAATACTTCTTTTGTATATGAGATGAGGGTTTTTTATGACCATTCTTGAGTGTGAGAAAAAACAATTTGTATATGAAAAGAAAATATGAAGAAATGAAGTGTAGAAAAAAAATATTGCTGTCAAAATAGAATAGAACGCACATTACCTCATATTTGCTTATTTATAATATTTGATTATTTGAATTAGAGTTTCTCTCTCCATTTCCGTGAAATAATGACCCCAATAGGAGAGCAAATATGATATGATTTGTGATTTTTAGTACTAACTAGTATTCAGCCCCATGTGTTATGGTGGGAGCGTAAACCGGTGTCAAGTAGCATCTATGTTACACAATTACTAGTGACCATCAACATCAAAAAGTTCGTAAAACAAAAGAAATAAAAGCGAACGAAAAACAAATGTAAAAACGCTAAACCATGCACTTACGTTAAGGCGTGTTAATGTGTATTAATAAAAAGGAAATGTACAACACAACGCGGTCGTTAAACATAAAAAAATAGTTGTAAAAATGTCGAACCACGTACGCGTGTTGCAGCATGTTAACTCGGAAAGTTTAGACAGAGACGTAGAAATAAAAAAATTATAAAAGATAAAAAGTATATGAGACTAAAGTTTAATGTGAAAAAAAGTGTTATTATTAAATATAAAAGATGAAAAGTATAGAGTTAAAAATAAAAATAAAAAAAATAAAAAAATAAAGTAAGGTTACAACGTACAAAAAAGGTACAAATTATAATGCATAACTAATAGCATTATATAAATTGATGAGGATTAAATTTTCCTCTAATCTTGTGACAAGTGTCATACTACAAAATGATCTCCTACTCTTTAATGAATTAACCGGGTTGTACCCGCTAGTTGTTTTGGGAGAACCAATGATCATTACTTAACTGTTTAAGATAACATACCAATGACATGTAAATATGGAAAGATCATGAGTTCAAGTATCAATCTGAGCAAAACGTTAAGAGTTGAGTCAGTGGGTTTTCCAGTAATGGATTTTCTCACCGGGTTGGGGTGCGGTCCCAGCTGGAAAACGGATAGGTGGGCCCAATCAAGATAACACCTATTATCCAAAACAAATTCATACATTTGCCTTTATAAAAAAAGTTGTTTGGGGAGAAATTCAGACTATTACTCTTCATATAGTGTTATTTTTAATAGTGTTTTATGGAATATGTAAGAAGTGTTAAGCATTAATACTTTTGTTTTAACTTTGGTACATAAGTAGGTTTTGTATACACTTACCAACGTGATTGTAACTTCCATTATATCTCTCAAGGAGTTCACATAAATAAGTTGTTATGCCGTTCTCGACGTTCACTATCTGAAATTGATTATATATTAATTATGCAAGTTGTCTTCAATCTTTAATTTTTTAAAAAGTTCAATAACATGTAAGTAGTAAATTGCATTTTTGTTTAATATTATGAAATTTTAATCATGTACTATTTTTCATAAATAACTATTTAAGAAACATGTAATAACTTTTATCATAAGTCGTCTTACAAAAAGTCATTGTAAAGCAGTAACTCCAAAGCTTCATTTTTATATTATAATTAAAATAATTAAAAAAAATTATTGCTTTTTAAAATTAATAAATCATACACTCTTTAGTCATTAGTTCTAGTTTGGAATCGATACTTTTATTTACTACAGAAGTTGAATCATCAACAATATATCAAAAAATATTTTTCTTACACAGAGGAAAAAAACCTTAATTATTAAAATAAGATAAATTTTTAAATTCAAATGTCACCTATGATAAAAAAAATATTAAAAAAAATATATATGTTACAGTTTAAACCAGAGGATTTTCTTACATAATATAAGTTTTCTCCTAAAAATGACATCGTTTTCATAACCAAATAATAAAAATAATCGAATGGGTCAATAACATGTCATTAATCCTTTATCATTTTTAAAAAAATCCAAGTTTGTAGATTACATTAAATCGTATTCATAGAAAAACAAAAGTAAAGAAAAGATGTTTCCTCAAGTGAGACCCACTGGTAAAACGTGAGTTAACACGTGGCACGTCGTAAGTAGCTGCTGGTGACGTAATTAACGGACGCAAACGGCAGCCGTTAGTTGCCGCTAGCGATCGGAACGAGTAATCGGCTACTGGAAAAGTGTATTTAGTCGGTGGTGTTACACATATTTTTATACCGTACAATTGAACCTGCAAAAATATTATATAATAAAATTTTCTGACCACTATTAATAAAACAAAATTACTTTATCGGCCGCATTAAAAACAATTAAATGTGTACATAAACAATTATACCAATTCCAAAATTAAATTAAACAACTATATAAAAATAGGTTGCTAAGAGACAAAACAAGTTTAAGGTAAATGTGAGTTCAAATCTGATAAAAAGTTTGTTTGTGATATATTTTGGAAATAATATTTTAAATTAGTAAAGATAAAAATGACGAATCATTTATTATTAGGATTGATTGTTGTGTTACCTTTTAAAATCTAAAACTTAAACCTAGAAATACTATTGAGCATTTGTAATTGCAAATTTAAACTTAGTAATACTTGCAAAATTGTATCATCGAACTTTTTATGGATATCTCGACCCAATTTTAGAGAAAAAATTTATTTCTTGAGTTGTTACGTGTAGTTTCACTTACAAAGACTAATGCAATATTTATGGGTTTGTTGTAGATGAATCTATTCATCTAATGCGTACCCGGACACTTTATACAACTAGTATATTATCAAATACAAGCCATATTAATTTGCAAATGATCAAATCAATTAACTTATATTTTTTGTGGCCCGTGTTTACCGTTACAACTTATAAACTTTTATCTTACACGCATGTAAAAAGCCATTTAGCCATAAGTAAAGTTTCTTGTAACTTTTTTTTTCATTTTTAGATTTTTTGTTTTTTTTATTTTTATTTGTATAATGTTTTTAATAGTTTATGAGTTATTATTTTCTGCTATTTTCTAGGTTTATATTTTGCTTTTATAAAACTTTTAAGGTGAGGGCAAAGCCTTTTCTATTTCCCCAAAGGGGCTATTTTCTAAGAAATATAATATGCAAAGTAACCTTATTTATTAATTATGATAAAAAAAATATAAACATCTATTTTATAATTATTCATAGCAACATAAAAATTGTACGTCTCACATTGATTGAAAATGAGAACGAATCTTTTTTTATAACTGGATGAAAACTTACTCTACCCGTACGTTTTTTGTCTGGGCGAACAACTGTCAGCTTAAAACAAAACCATAAGTTACTAAATAGTCAACTCATCGAGGACAAACCGGAAAATATCTAAACATGGTTTACTTGGGTTGTACAAATGGTATCAGAGCCAAGTAGAGCTGCTCACATACGGTTCCCTAAGAAGGGAGTGGCTACCTACTGGAGCTTTGACCAATCACCACCGGTTGTTGTCCTAATGAGTGTAGCGGAGTGCTCCCTATCCTATTACTGTGCCAGCGAGGACGGTAGGCTCCCTAAAAAGGTTGGACATCTTTCACAACTTATTGAGTTCATGAATGGACAACTTATTGAGAGCAAAACAAACCATATTTGACTTATATAGTCGACATAATAGTGACATACTTTGCAATATACCGTTTGCTACCTTACTCCCTCAAATGAGCTTTCTAGCTACTGGTCTCCTTTACCATCTTTTTGATATATAAACTATAAATGAAAGAGCTTCCCAAGAGCCCCTATGTGACCTTACACTCGCCAAATGGTCCTGTTCCACTTCCCATTACTCAACAAAGCAATTCCTCACACATCATTAAAAGAGCCATTGAAAGGTGATTAAAACACCGAAAATGGTGACTACAAGAGCTAATGATAGAGGCAAGAACACTTTCCGGCCAAGTTTCATTTATTGATCATAATGATATTGTGGGAGCATCCAATAGTACCTAGGTAGTATGCACTTTCAACTGTCACAATCAATAATTTAAGGAAAAAAGATGTGCTTTAATACTTTCTTATGGCATTGTTTACTTGGCTGTTAAAATATTATCATGTGAAGGTTTTCATCACTTGAATTATCATGTAGCTAGCATCCACAATCAACCACATCAATGCAATGGAATCCATGAATTTGTGAATTTGAACGTGTTTATAGTGTGAGATCGTGTGATGAGCACTTTTGTTTTGTATAGTCAAAACTTCATAAAATATATATAATCTTTTTAGGTTTTAATAAACAACTATTGAGGCAAGAATACAATGATGCACACCACGTGATTCAACACTTGATTGCATGAGTTTTACCTGCCAAGAACACAATTATTTCCAAGCAGGAATAATCAGGATTTTATTTGAATAAATTAACATTTAACACATAAATTAGTGTGTACAGAATTAAAAAACACCCTGAGGCTAGTTTTAAGGTGTGTACACTGTTAAAGTTGTATTTATTTATTTCATTTTAAATAATATGACATATAGCTTATGAAAATGCATGCAGTTTCACTATTATAGTTATTAATAGAAAAAATATACCAAAACTATATGGTGAGGCCAGGTTACATTTTTGCATATACCTTGAATAAATTGGCTTTTAGTTGCATGATAAATGTTTAAGGTAACTTAATTGATAAACTAGGATAAACATATAAGTTTCATATATATTTCAGAGGACAAGTTTTGATACAACTAATAAGATTGTTCTTTCATGATCTTCAGATACAAAGTTTAAATAGTAAAAAACAATCACTTACATAAATTATATCAGACATCCTCTTCACCCTTCACACAATCTTGCATTACATCATAAGCTTATTGGTGTAACTTAATTATCTAGGTACCATAGCTTTGAGGTGCCTTAATCATAGGCATACGGTGGCCTTGTTTATGTATGTATGATGTTCACCTAATACGTTTACAGATGTCGAGAAATACGTATAGAAGCTCAAAATCACTATTATATAAAAAGGAAATTCAAAACACAATGGGAAGGAAAAACTTTACATAAATAGTAACCAAAATTCTCAAGTGTTTTATTAAAGTTACTTAATTTTTTTTTTTTATATAAAGTTGCCCAACTTTCACTATTTGTTATAATCATATTTAAATTTTTTTGCAAATGTTCAAAATGTATAAAATTAAGTTAGGCAAATGAAAAATGTATGAATTTTGTTTACTATTAGCAAACAAAAAAAAAAAAACTTTAAAAAAGGGTATTCAAAACTAAAAACAACTTCGTGGCCCCCTCTAAAGGGAGAAATATGGTGACAATATTTGTTGGGGTTGCGAACACAATTGCCATAATCTCCAATTCATCATTGTCATCAAAGATTTGTTGCCAATTATGATTCATCGCTGCTGCTCTTTCCATCTTTTCATGTAAGTTTTAAATGTTAAGGTATAATAGTCACTAGTTTTTTCTCATCGCGCTTCGCAGCGGAAGTCGGTTGGTTTTTCCATACACCCTGCGTTACTTCAATCGTTATTTGTTCGGCTCGTTAGAAACCATAAAAGCGAACTTTGGTGGCGAAACTCAAAAATACTAAGCTTTAATGGGCAAACTCGAAAAAATAAAAATTCACTACAAATAGACAAATAGTTTAGCGGCCAAACTTTGCGATCCTAAACTTTAAGTGGCCAAAGTCATGTGCCAGCGGTCGGAGTCCAGCCATTTTTCCAGCATACAACTATATGTTACTTTGGCCGTTATGTGTCCAGCTCGTGGGAAATCATAAAATCAATTTAGCGGAGAAACTCAAATACTAAACTTGATAGGTCAAACTCGAAAAAATAAAATTTCACTAAAAATAATTTAGTGGTCAAACTTTAATATCCTAAACTTTAGTGTCCAGAGTCAAAAAAGCAAACCAGCGGCCAAAATATATAATATTAAACTCTAGTGGGTAAATACGGTAAATTTTTTTTACTATAAGTAGTTTGGTGGCCGAACTATAAAATCTTAAACTTTAGTGACCAAAATCAAATAAGCAAAACTTTGGGTTAAAAATATAAATACTTAAAACTAATGTGATTCAAATCTAAAAATTCAAAATGAAACTATTCATTTCCCATGTGTAATTATAATGGAGTAATTTTAGCTTTCTTTAATATATTTTAAAGAGTTAATTATACTGATGGTCCTTGTGATTTGTCCATATTACGCTTTTAATATCCAGCTTTTAGAATTAACAGGCTTGTCTAATACTTTACACAAACGTAATTTGTTAAAACCTTGGATCGAATGGATGTTATAATGATATGGACAATCATAATAACCATTCGTCCGAGTAACTTTGTTTTAACTTTTAAGTGTTTGTAAGAGCATCACCGTGAAAAAATATGCTTATGTGACACTTGTCTCGTGTTTTCTCTCTCATGCTCATTCACAATCCATTAAAATCACGATCTCTCTCATCTCTTCTCATTTCCTCTCGCATACTCAAAAGTTAATGTTTTTTAATAAGAACTTTATCATCTTCTCTTTCCTTCATATCACTTATTCTCTCCTTACATCATTTTCTCTCTGCTAAAAAAACACCAAAAACATCTGTATTGAAAACGTCACAAGTGAAAATTTCAAAATGAGTAATGA
Organism: Flaveria ramosissima; assembly: GCA_025215565.1. Lineage (NCBI taxonomy): Eukaryota > Viridiplantae > Streptophyta > Magnoliopsida > Asterales > Asteraceae > Flaveria > Flaveria ramosissima. Next base: position 54,317,114 of record CM046038.1, read on the forward strand.
CCAAACCATCACTCATGTATTATACCTATCACGTAAAAGGGAAATTCCAAGTAAAAGTACAGAAAAAAAAGCGGAAGAAAATCATGAAAATCAGGAAAAAGATGAAAAATAACCCATGTCAATTCTTTTCTTATTTTCTTTTATTCATCTAAAATAATTACAAACTAACCATGGTTAAAATAAAAGGCAAGGAATTTGTGAAAAGTAACGGAGAGTTAACGTGATATTTATTGCTGAAAATCAGTCAGTGTAATGGGCCCACAATATATAATGGACCTAAATTATTTTGTCGTTTTCTGATTATATTCATCGTACCATCCAATAAAGCCTTCTCATTTAAATAAAAAATAAACTACGTCTTAATGAATAACTTAATGAACATATTTACAAAAGAAATATGCCAATAATAATACCATTCAATTTTAGTCAAATTAAAACTTGTTTCGCTTTTATGTCATCAACAGATGGGTAGGTTTTTATTATTAAACATGAGTTTAATAATAATAATAATATAATAATAATAATAATAATAATAATAATATAATAATAATAATAATAATAATAATAATAATAATAATAATAATATAATAGTAATAATAATAGTAATAATAATAGTAATAATAATAGTAATAATAGTAGTAGTATAGTAGTAGTAGTAGTAGTAATAATAATAATAATAATAATAATAATAATAATAATAATAATAATAATACTAATATAATCCTAATAATCCTAATAATAGTCCTAATCCTAATAGTCCTAATCGTAGTCCTCCTCGTAGTAATCGTAGTAGTAGTCGTCGTCGTCGTAATCCTAATAATCCTCCTCCTAATCCTAATCCTCCTCCTAATCCTAATCCTCCTCCTCCTAATAATCCTAATAATAATAGTAATATAGTAATAATCTCCTCCAATAATCCTAATAATCCTCCTACTAATAATCTATAGCATCTAAAAAAACAAAGTTTTCTTTGCCACTTTCCATTCTCTTATCCCACTTTTTTGTCAGTTGTCATGCTTCTAGATATCCACACATTAATTTTCCCTCTAAAAAGTCTTATAATAATTTAAATAATCATACAAATTTTCTCTCTTATTAAAAATAAATGTTATTAATTGCTATATTTCTCTCTCTTATCTAATTTTTTTTAAATCAAACTATTTTTATAAAATATATTTTATTAAGGAAATTAGAAATAAAATCTTTTAATTAAAATCTAAATAATAAAAAAACTAAAATTCTATATAATATGAAATTTTCTAAAACATTAAACATTTTTAATAAAATATTTTAAATCATTTTGTTTTTAAAAACCGTTATAAACTGGTGATTTTTTTTTAAAACTGTCTTATTAAAATAACCAGAATCATTACAATCAAGCATTTTTAAAAAACAATATTTTTAGGAAAAAAAATATTTTAAAAAAAAATTAAAACAAATGTTTAAAAGTGAAACTATTTAGATAAGAGAGTTAAAAATAGTATAATTGTTTTATTTTTTGAACTATTACGTATATATAACTTTAATTATATTTTATATCAAAATATTATATTGTAACTCTTCGTGTTTATTACTAACTATAATACGTTTAATTAAAGGTTTTTAGCCTGTCCATCTATCTAAAAAAACCTAAAATAAGCGTGAAACAATTGTAAGACTTATTATACTTACTTTCTTATTTCTCTATATTGTTAATAATGATATTGAATAATAATAATATTACTTGTACCATATTCAAATTAAAAATATATAATTTAATAAATTAAAAACCTATTTTTATTAATAAACACTTTTTAAAAACAAAAATGTTATAAGATACAGAATACAATGAACTTCTTTTATCGTTTTTTAAAACAAAATATTTAAAAAACATAATTATTGATAAAACAAAAGTTTAATAAAAATACATAATTGTTTGTTTACTTAAAGTAGCTATTTGTACGTAACTATAATCATATTTTATCTTCAAGCATTATTATATAATGCATAAAATTTTAATACTAATTATTTAATATTTTATTTATTCAATTCGTGTAATACACGATAACTAACCTAGTATATTCACATACTAAAAGATACTACGAACAAAATCATAGTATAAAACCATAGTATGTATAAAAGATACATAGTAATATATATGGATTAAAGAATGGTTATGTCATTGTCAAGTTTTTTATTGGTCATCTTAAGTGTTATTTAAATTCATAATGATAAAAAAACTCATAAATCATTATCATAGAAAATTATGTTTGGCCAACACTGACATATTGTCTTAACAAATTATATTTTGATTTAACATAAATTTGTAATATTTTTAAGCAATCATCCGGTATCTAAAATGTTTATTAGAAACAACATACACATATAATTAATTAAATTAATACCAAAATATAAACCCATCATCCTTAACACAAACCAATATATCCAATTATAAATTTCTAGCATCGCCCGTGATCATGGTCGTTTCCAAACTGACTAGACAAATTCTTAGGTGTTTTTAGACTTAAAAAAATTATTTTAGTATAAGCATACTTTTTACTAATTTTTCTTTCAAATAGTTATCATCTATTGAGATTTAAGTATGTAACATGGAAAATACTTGAAGTTGAAGTCGAAACAAAAATGTTGAAACAAACCTTTAATGAGCACGTGACTTTCAATAACTTTTACATACATTGATAGTGTACCTATATTAGTATTTTATTTTAGAGGTTATACTTATTTTTGTTTCGATCTAGTTATTGGAAGTATATTTTGTTGTTTCATTCTATTTTGTTCTATTTTGATCATATAAAACAAAATGCCTTCTTCCTAGTTCAATTTACTTAACCAACAGATATCCAAACATATCTATAAACTAAAAATATCTTTAACAGTTAAAATGGAACAATGCATATCTCCAGTGACTAAATTGGACCAGAAGTAAGTAAAATTACCAAAATAAAACATTGATATTAATATATGCCATCTTATATAAATTTCCCATAGTTTTAGCTCCTTATTAAGAGCAAATTAGACTAATATTTTTAAATGGAGACAGATTTAATGTAAACCAACGATTAGATTTTTTATTTTATTATTCATAATCTTCTTTAAAGTCCTTTAAACAACTTATATAATAAATTAATCTAATAAATTAATCTAGTCATTTTAAGAGCATTCAAAATATCCTCATTCTTATAATTAAATTACAATCACTATTTTTTCTTTTTACTTTTCAATTAAATAATATTATTTATACATTTATCATTATTTTTTGTTGCATCCACTCACAACCACTTTCAAGAATATTAAAAAATGAGAGTTGTACCGTGTTTTCCCAAATATGAAGAAACACGGTATAACCCCCGTAAATTTTCTCACTCTTTCAATCACAACCACTCACAATTATCTCTTATAATATAAGACACTCATTCACGAACTATGAATGCTCTAAAGAAAATAGCTTGCACTTGTTTGGGAAGTTTCATATGATAAAAATACTTAAAAATAAATCATCATTAAATACAACTAGAACCAAAATGTTTGTAGTCTACGTCAGACTACGTGTCGTATAGTGTAGTAAAAATAATCATCGATTAAAATTTAAAGCATTTAATCTTCTGAATTAAAAAGTGTGTGGGTTAGACGTTAAAAAAAAACTAATACAACTATACTTTATACCATTAAATCTCAGAAAGGTAAAAGCTTACAAGGGGATTTTACATTTTTACCATCGAATGGAAAAACAAATCAAATAACAAAGTTAAATCATTGCAAAAAAATAACAAAGTTAAATCATTGCAAACTACTGTGTATATATACATATACTAGACTAAAGGCCCGTGTAATACACGGGTTCAATCATTAAAATTTGTCACACCCCAACCTTGACGGCGGAAACGTCGAGGAGTGAGAGTTAAGATCGTTCACAGCCACATAACGCTATTAATAGTCCAAATATAATTTAAACATAAGTTTCAATTGTCAAATTACAAACATATGTCTCAAAGAAATTAAAAGCATAACATAGAATGTAACAAATCAATCTTATTTCATTTATTTATCTAGGTCCATTCCTAGATGTGCAAGCTTCAAAGTTTAGAACGCATACTTGAGGTATTCCTGAAACATGTTAAAAATAAAGGTCAACATAAAAATGTTGGTGAGCATTCCATAGTTTTCATTACATAAGTATACAAAAGATGGCAATTCAAGTCATGAGTTAGTGAATAAAGTGATTAGGGATGTTATGAACAATGCAACAATCAAACCTTGACAATGTTTTACAAGTCTCAAACGTTAAAAGTATATACGATCAGCTAAGTGTACTTGGATCAACCAAGCAGGCTTGTCTTACCCATAGATCTATGACTTCGCTGGGCTAGCAATAGTTAATGATTGTACATATAACGCTATAACATGGTAACCACATAAGTTCAACTAACCACAACTTAACATGATGAATTGCCATAAAGTTTACAAGTCTCAAATAAGTTTACAAGTGCAAAGTATAAGTTAACATGTTTCACCCCAAAGTGTGAAATAAAATAAAAAGGGGGTATGGAATACTCACATAGAAAACTCACAAGTATAGTGATGATTGTAGAGTACATAAGAAGCTTGGATGTCAAGAGTCAATTGTGATCTCCTAAATGATAGAAAAACAGTAACTTGATGTTGGAATTCATTACAAGAAGTTAGAACGTTTAGAGAATGCTAAAAAGCGAAAGGTAGATTGAAAAAGGATTATTGCATCAATTTTAGATTCTGGACAGAATGTTTGGTATGTGTTTGAACAGGTTTTAAAAATAGCAAACGGTTTCATAAAATTATAAAAATTTATACTTGACTAGTTCAAAGTCTTTCGGACAACTTTCATTCAGAAACATTTTTATGAAAAGATCATTAAATAGGTCAAACAAGCATCACAAGACAGAAGGTGCTGAAATGCGCACTTATTTTGTGAAGGCTATTGTTGAGTCGTCCGATTGAGTTTGAAGACGTATAAACTGTCGTTGAAAAGGTAATTCAATGATCTTAACATTGGAGTCTGAGTTTACCCAAATTTAGTTTGTTATGATCAAGTTATGGTCGGTTGAAGTAAGACTATATTCTGCCAGAATTGTAGTAAGGCACTTATGTGCACTTTTAAAATTGTTAATACATAAAACGGGTTAGAAAAATTTATTATGTTAATATATGGTATATTAGTCTTAATTTGAGTTATAAAAATATTCTAAGACTTTGGCATAGCCATCATTTAGAACAATAATCTTGCAGAATAACCGAATGCGGCGGTATAGCCGTCCATATGCAAACGGGATTCTTTGTTTATGTTAGTGTGTTGTTAGCTTAATTTAGGAATGTTAGTGATTATTATAAGATTAGTGATTATTAAAATGTTAATGATCAAATGATAATTATTAAAATAAAAAGAGGTTTGGTAGAAGAAAGAATAATAGTAAGAACATAAAGTCTTGAAAACAATTGGATATTAGGATGATTAAAATGTATAATATAAAAACAATAAAGGATTACCTTAGTATTAAGAATTCTTGAAATTTCTTGTAAATAAAATTCTTCAAATTCATCATAACCAATGGATGAAAGAAAGATATGAGAGTGAGGTTTTTAGAGAATGAGCAAATGAAAAGTGAGGCCTAAGCCTTGCTTTTATACTTGAGGTTAGGAGGAGGTTATGAATGGTGTTAATGGTGATTTATAAGTCTTTTAAAAGGGGGTTATGATTGGAATTTGAAATAAATATAAAATTAAATAATTTAAATAAATAAAAAAATAATTATAATTTAAAATTTAAATTCTTGAAGACTATAATTTTAACAACTTTTTTATAAAATATTTATAGACTTTATAAAACCAATTTGAATAATCAATCAAATTATTTATTTGTTAATCTTTATAACTTTTATAAAACTTGTAACTTTATAATTTGATTACTTATTTTCAATATTTAAAATTCATAATTACTTATAAAACTTTATAAGTATAATAAAATTCATTTTATAACTTTATAAGTTTTAATAAGTCTTTTCCATTTAGTTATTTGTTGTAGCATGATTAATAAAGTTTATAATTTTATGAAAAAGAATTATTTATAAATCAACAAGTTATTATAAGTTGTTTAAATGATAAATTGAATAAATCAATTTAAACTACATGTCTAATCTATATAATTCATTAATACAAATAAAATAAGTTAAATAAAGAAATTCATATCGTAAGATAGTTCGATGTTAGTTCGGGTTCGGGTTTATAACTTGAAAATGCCGGATGTTATAGTCTCCCCTACTTTAAGAAATTTCGTCCCGAAATTTAATCACAAGAAGACTAATTTCAAGGATGTGAGGAGACTTGGATTTCATGACACATTCGCAAGTGACACTTGGAAATTTTAAATCCAATGAGTTTAAATTATGATGTGTTGATATACTTAAGTTCGTTAAGTTTCATAGTCCATGATTTTATGAATTTCTTGACAAAGAGTACAAGATTATTAATCTAGAATTTTTAATTGATAAACGTTTGTATCTTAAATGGTTCAAGACATTCGTGAAGATTTTGTCACGCGAGAAACACTAAGTATCAGTGTGACACGAGACTCGGAGATAAGTTTAAGATGCTTTTGGATGGAATATGGATTTCTTAAGAGCTTAAACAAATAACTTTAACAGGGTTCTTAAATGATCAACTCTTGTTTACTATTTCGTTGGGGTTTTCAAAGTTTCATTAGTTTAACGTTGATACGAGGATCAATTTTTTTTTTGTTAAGATTAAAGATTCAATTTAGAACGAAAGCATCATTGTAATAGGCTTTCGGGACAAGTGTAGTTTTTAGGGAAAAATGTTTAGAAAGATTTTCAATGGTCAGTAAGAGAAATGGTATAAGGAGTTAAACAAAGACACCGTTCATGATCGGATTGGAATTCAGAATATCGATGATGAAGACTATCACAAATAGCTTTCCAAGTACGGCTTGCACACGCGGTTCATCAAACTCATGAACGCAACCGTACATTGCTATAACCAGAAAGGCATGGCATAAATTTATAATAAATTTATCTTGTACGAAAGATTGTTTTAGGAGTGTTATCATCGTGCAATTAGGTTTTGATGATAACTCAAAATGAAAGTCGTTATGTAAGGAATAAATGGTTCGATGTAGCTAGATCGAGTCAAAACATGAAGATAAAGGGAGAGAAATCGATTTAAGAATTCAAATGCTCCAAGCTCGGAATCAAAATCAACCTAGAGTGATCGGGTCTCCTTTCAAGTTCAGAAATCATGCTTTGGCTTGATAGGTCCAAACACTAACATTGGTTCACCCTTCAAGTTACTACATGTTTCTTGTCACTTGATTAAAACCTTGGTAAGTTGGAGATCAAGAAATGAGAATAGTCATCAAGGTGTGGTTTTCACTCCTAACTTGATGGTGTCTTCTCAAGGTATGACCTCTAACTTACCAATCAAAAAGCTCGATCCCAACTCATTGTTGAGGATCCACAGAAATAAAACGAGGTAACTCACCACTAAGGTGAGGGAAATCACTCCTATCTTAACGGTGAAGTTTTACAAAACAAAATATAACAAGATGAACTTCTTCATCAAAATCCAGAATTTACTCCTACTTTGATGAAGTCGTCTCATTTGAACAAATACGATTCATAAAGATGATATTATCATCAAGGTATGGAATTCACGCCAATCTTGATGATTGAATTTCGTAATAACAAGAAAACAATCGAAGATTGACATTTGTCACCAAAGTACGGGTTTCAATCCTATTTTGGTGAGATCATGTCATTTGTGAAATGCCATTCCAACAAAATAATAATAATAATAATAATAATAATTGAAGTCAATCCTCGGGATAAGGAAATCACCCCGATCCAGAGGATGAAATTTTATAAATCACAATTGGAAACCATTTATCGAAACGAATAGAAAATCATCAAAATAAGGGAATCACCCCTGTTTTGATGAATTAAAATCATTTAGGAGATACGAGTGTTCTTAGTCATAAGTTGGCTTGCAAACACTTGCATCTCTCACGGTGCAGACGGTACGGAGTTTGACTTAACGACGAAAGGAAAATAGTATCAATTAGAAATTCGGAAAATTTCAAGTTTCATCAATGTAACAAAAGGAAAAATCATGCTTACAACTTAAGATCAAAGTTCGAGATAGCAGAATTTGTTATGATGGTGTAAAAATCTTGAATAATTTAAATCAGGAAGGCAAAATCAAGGACAAGAATGATTCAACATCATAATGAGATGTGAACATTCGATTCACAATCGAAGGGAATACATGGACTTCTCAAGATACGAGATCAGCCATAACCTTATTAAAGACATGCGTACTTATAAGTGACCACTCATCTCAAGGGTTTCGAGTCCATTAAATGGATTCAATGATCGAGTCAAATCACCATTTACACTTTGCCTAGACAAAGTATCTCGAGATGTAGGAATTCCACCTATAGCATTGCATGTTCTTAGTTATGGGACACATCCTTAAGAAGACTTGAGAACCATAAGTAACGGTTTAAAGTTTTTGAGGACCATTTGGTTTAGATTCCCAATATCTTTGGGTATATTAAGATCCATGTTCACGTTGGTCAAGATATGGAAATAGTTACATGAAACGCTCAACGTATAACGGTGTTTAAACGTAAGGGTTGAAATGTAGGATAGGTTCAATATTAACAGGAACATTATGTATGATAAGAATGAAGAGATACCAGTTCAAGGAATCAAAGATTTTTAAGATACAAAGAGGATGGTTCCATTTGGTAACGCATTACCATTTGAAATCGTTGACACGTCAAGGTAAATTGACCCATTTGCCATAGAGACTTGTGTATGTTGACCATAGTTTATCACTCATCCCAGAAATCCCCAGGTAAGCATAACTGGTCTCGCAATGAGATTTATACGATATGCTTGCCTTAGCCCGAAGGCCTTTTGCCAGGAAATCCAGAATACAGGTGTCTATGTGTCACACAAATTTCTTTGGTTTATGAAATCAAAACCTTGATGAGATTTTCATAGATTAGACATAGAGTCTAAGGAACTAAACCCACGATGATAAATGTAGATTCCACATGTTGCCGAGAATAGGTTTAAGAAGTTCGTTTGTCGGGGAGAGTCAAAGAGTCAAAGTTAAGTTTAGGGAGACAAGTAACTAAGTTTAAGCATACACAAGGCAATCCTATGCTAAGGCATCAAGTTGCACTAAAGGCATAGCATTATGTAGCATGCAAACAACATGTAAGCACGAAGGTATAAGGATCTTTCTATGAGGTTCATGCAACTATAGTCTAGGTCACCATTTCTAATAACCTAAATCTATATAGTTATGGGCTCTGATACCAATCTGTCACACCCCAACCTTGACGGCGGAAACGTCGAGGAGTGAGAGTTAAGATCGTTCACAGCCACATAACGCTATTAATAGTCCAAATATAATTTAAACATAAGTTTCAATTGTCAAATTACAAACATATGTCTCAAAGAAATTAAAAGCATAACATAGAATGTAACAAATCAATCTTATTTCATTTATTTATCTAGGTCCATTCCTAGATGTGCAAGCTTCAAAGTTTAGAACGCATACTTGAGGTATTCCTGAAACATGTTAAAAATAAAGGTCAACATAAAAATGTTGGTGAGCATTCCATAGTTTTCATTACATAAGTATACAAAAGATGGCAATTCAAGTCATGAGTTAGTGAATAAAGTGATTAGGGATGTTATGAACAATGCAACAATCAAACCTTGACAATGTTTTACAAGTCTCAAACGTTAAAAGTATATACGATCAGCTAAGTGTACTTGGATCAACCAAGCAGGCTTGTCTTACCCATAGATCTATGACTTCGCTGGGCTAGCAATAGTTAATGATTGTACATATAACGCTATAACATGGTAACCACATAAGTTCAACTAACCACAACTTAACATGATGAATTGCCATAAAGTTTACAAGTCTCAAATAAGTTTACAAGTGCAAAGTATAAGTTAACATGTTTCACCCCAAAGTGTGAAATAAAATAAAAAGGGGGTATGGAATACTCACATAGAAAACTCACAAGTATAGTGATGATTGTAGAGTACATAAGAAGCTTGGATGTCAAGAGTCAATTGTGATCTCCTAAATGATAGAAAAACAGTAACTTGATGTTGGAATTCATTACAAGAAGTTAGAACGTTTAGAGAATGCTAAAAAGCGAAAGGTAGATTGAAAAAGGATTATTGCATCAATTTTAGATTCTGGACAGAATGTTTGGTATGTGTTTGAACAGGTTTTAAAAATAGCAAACGGTTTCATAAAATTATAAAAATTTATACTTGACTAGTTCAAAGTCTTTCGGACAACTTTCATTCAGAAACATTTTTATGAAAAGATCATTAAATAGGTCAAACAAGCATCACAAGACAGAAGGTGCTGAAATGCGCACTTATTTTGTGAAGGCTATTGTTGAGTCGTCCGATTGAGTTTGAAGACGTATAAACTGTCGTTGAAAAGGTAATTCAATGATCTTAACATTGGAGTCTGAGTTTACCCAAATTTAGTTTGTTATGATCAAGTTATGGTCGGTTGAAGTAAGACTATATTCTGCCAGAATTGTAGTAAGGCACTTATGTGCACTTTTAAAATTGTTAATACATAAAACGGGTTAGAAAAATTTATTATGTTAATATATGGTATATTAGTCTTAATTTGAGTTATAAAAATATTCTAAGACTTTGGCATAGCCATCATTTAGAACAATAATCTTGCAGAATAACCGAATGCGGCGGTATAGCCGTCCATATGCAAACGGATTCTTTGTTTATGTTAGTGTGGTTGTTAGCTTAATTTAGGAATGTTAGTGATTATTATAAGATTAGTGATTATTAAAATGTTAATGATCAAATGATAATTATTAAATAAAAAGAGGTTTGGTAGAAGAAAGAATAATGTAACATAAAGTCTTGAAACAATTGGATATTAGGATGATTAAAATGTAAAATTATAATAAAAACAATAAAGGATTACCTTAGTATTAAGAATTCTTGAAATTTCTTGTAAATAAATTTCTTCAAATTCATCATAACCAATGGATGAAAGAAAGATATGAGAGTGAGGTTTTTAGAGAATGAGCAAATGAAAAGTGAGGCCTAAGCCTTGCTTTTATACTTGAGATTAGGAGGAGGTTATGAATGGTGTTAATGGTGATTTATAAGTCTTTTAAAAGGGGGTTATGATTGGAATTTGAAATAAATAAAAATTAAATAATTTAAATAAATAAAAAAATAATTATAATTTAAAATTTAAATTCTTGAAGACTATAATTTTAACAACTTTTTTAATAATATTTATAGACTTTATAAAACCAATTTGAATAATCAATCAAATTATTATTTGTTAATCTTTATAACTTTTATAAAACTTGTAACTTTATAATTTGATTACTTATTTTCAATATTTAAAATTCATAATTACTTATAAAACTTTTATAAGTATAAATAAATTCATTTTATAACTTTTAAGTTTTAATAAGTCTTTCCATTTAGTTATTTGTTGTAGCATGATTAATAAAGTTTATAATTTTATGAAAAAGAATATTTATAAATCAACAAGTTATTATAAGTTGTTTAAATGATAAATTGAATAAATCAATTTAAACTACATGTCTAATCTATATAATTCATTAATACAAATAAAATAAGTTAAATAAAGAAATTCATATCGTAAGATAGTTCGATGTTAGTTCGGGTTCGGGTTTATAACTTGAAAATGCCGGATGTTATAAAATTTTTTTTAATTAAAAAGGTTCGTAAGTCATATATTATTGTAATAATTTGTCTATTGATTTTATGTTTAATTTTTTAAAATCATCATATATAATATTAGTAGTTTTTTTTTTATCAATGCTTATAAGTCTAAATAATGTATAATAAAATTAAATTAACTTATAAATAAGAACTTAGGTAATAATCAATTACATTGAACATTAGAACATCTATAAACATCCGAAACTTCTTTGTTTACAAAATTTGACGTTCTGTTTGTAATTCTACCATCATTGTCTAATATTAATAATTTAATTCATGTCTACTTGTAACTCGAGATAATACAACATAGAGATTGAATCGGTATCAGTGTCCAAACATACAATGATTACACAAAAGTTTGGACTATCTTGTGATTTTTTAATGCAATTTGTTTAAACCACATGGACCATTTATGTAATATTCTCTTTTGGTTGAACAAACCATAAATCAATTTCATGCTTACATCAATTAAAACTAAATCAAAGTTTCATGCTTTCATAAACAAAAACATATAGTCAAATTGATATTAAAAAACCAAAATACTGAAGTTTATATTGAAATCAAAATCAAATATTTAAATCGTACGGACCACTACTATTGTTGCAATCAAGATTTGTATATATGATCATTGAATTGAGACTTTGCAGAAGAACTTGAGTGATTTAAAACTTGGGGTGTGAATGATTATAAATAGATCAATGAAGGCGTAAAAGGATCGGTGAGTTAAACTTGAAACATAACGTGATTTGAGGTAAATCAAAACCATGATATGCTTGTAAATTGAAAATGATATGAAATGGTTCATCTTTCTATTTGAAAATCGATATCATGTTGGGAAAATCGAAACCCTGAATTAATTAGTTGAGACCCTTGATTTGATAATATATATAAAATTGTTTCGGAATAGAAGACGCGTATGGGATTTCTTCTCCTTTGCATATGACAAATGAATTATTCCACCCTTTAATTACTTGTTTGAATAAGCAAGAATCCAACACATTTCAATTCATAATTTTAGTGTAATACACCTGTAAAAACTCATCATATTATCAGTTTGTTGGGGTCGAGTCAATTTGTTCTTGAGTCGAAAAAAATAGTCAACTATAACTTGCAATTTTTTCAGGGTTTTAGTTTGAAACCATCACAATGTTCTTTGTAATGAATTTTTTTTCAAAGTAGCAGTGATAGAAAATAAATTTAACAAAATGAGTGTTTTAAAGAATATTTACCAAAATAGTTTTTTTACTAAAAAGTTAAATTTTCTTATTCATAATATAATTAGTTAAAATTATTTCTGCTTTTACTAATTTTATTTAAATAAAACTAAAAGGATAAAGTTTAAATAAAATAAAAACCAATTTAGCATCTCTTATGATTTTAAAAAATATTTTATAGTTGTTTTTATGAAGATTTTCTTTTTCAATAACGTTTTCTCATAAAAAAATATTAATACTCTTTCATCAGTATTTTTTAATGTTTATTTATAGATTACTTGTTCTTATATAGAAAATATCTTTTTATGAAACTAAATGCTTTATTAAAATAACGATATATATTAGATAAATGTTTTAAACATAAATTTATATATAGTAATAATCATTTATATAATACATAAAAGATAAAAATAAACTTAATATACATACAACGTTAGTTTCGTCTTGCGAGCAGACTCGACCTCGAGATATGAAGCTCGGGTTTAAAATCATTTATCAAATGAGTCATAAAATGAGTTCGAGCTTGTTTAAGCTAAGCTTAAGTAGAGTTTTAGCGAATCGTCTCGAGTGGCTCACCAGACGTTTGACTCGTTTCTCCCTTAATTGTTGCTAGAAATCTATTAGCAACATACATGCCATCATAATTAGGATTGCATTTATAATTCGTAAAATAAAATAAAAATAAACCATTAACCTTTTTGTTTTGTCATGATATTTATATAAATATTTTTAAGAATGTATTTTTTGTTAAAAATAGTTTTTCTTATTATATCTTTTAAGCCACTTAAATTTTTTTTCAAAATACATAGTTTTAAAAAAATAAAAAAAATAAATGTGCCTACTTTTTGTGAAATTAAAAAAAACCATATATAAAAAAGTCAACTTTCTATGTAAAAAGTACCGACTTAAAATTAAGTCTGTGTGAATTAAAATAAAGCACGTGTTTAGAAAAACTTCTTTTCTTAATTACGACATATGAACCAAATGATTTTACAATTTTATTAAACTTTGTACTTGACTATTTTTAATAATATTATTTTAAAGTGAAATAAATTTAATCAATAACATTAATTGTGAGAAAAAAACACTTCCTTAAACACCTATTATGGTAAATAAATATTTCTATATACACTATTTAAGGAAAAAATCTCACTTTGTAATTATAGTAATAGTTAATTTTGTCAAATGAATTATGACTAACAAAAAGAATACATACATTTTTAGGCGGGAAACTAAAATAATGGAGGCCTAAAAAACGACACGTGGCACTAAAGATATTGTTTTATTATAAATATAGATAAGTAATACGTATCCTCATACATACAGTAAATCCCAGTCCCCATTACACTGAGAGAGAGAGAGAAGAGTACCTGAGAAGCTCATTTCTTCTCTGATTTTGATGCATGAGTGAGAGAGAAAGTAGTACTGTACAAGTTTCACATAACAATACAGTGGGAGAGTGGGGGAGTTGAGAAAACAGTTTCTGCAATTTGAGAGTCTTTATCCTCTCAATCATCTTCTGAGTGAAGTTTTTGAGGTGGGTTTTCCCCAAATTTCATTAAATTTCATCAATTTCTTCACTGCATTTTGGGGGTATTTTCTTGATTTTCACTGAGAATGGTATAGTTTTACTGTTGAAGTTGTTTCCCCCTTTGTTGTTTTCACTAATTGGATCATTATCTTCTTTATTTGTGTATGAGTTATCCACTTTAGTAGCTTGATTGATTCGAGTATCTGATGGTTTTGCCCCTTTTGGGAACGAACTTAAAAGGGTCGTGTGTTAATCCGTTTATTAAATGGTAATCTTGTGGATTATGTGGTATTCATGCTTTTTATGTTTCTTTGAATTGTTATCTTGACTGTTTGATCTGCAGAACTTTGTGGGTACTCCTGTTAATCTGTAACTTACTGTTGATTATCTGATGCTACTGTTTATTCATAATGTACTCTGGTAGAATTTGATACTATTGAAATTTTTGAGTTACGATTCATTATTGTTTATATTAATCAAGGGTTTTGATCATCTTCATGTGGTGTTCTTGAAATCTGCATCTGATAGTGTTCTTGTAACCTGACTGTTTGAATTGGATGATGATTTCTGGATTAGGGTTTTGACTTTTCTTGGTGGTGATTCATCATTGCATTTTATCCTATTTTCTTGATCATTAAATTGAGGTTTTGATTATGTGTTCTTGTTTCAATTTCTACAGGGTGTGTGAAAATGCTGAGGAAGAGAACCAGATCACACCAAAAAGATCAACAAAACATGGGTCAGGCTCATAATCTGATTCCTGATTCGTGTTCGAACGAGTCTTGTTACTCAAATCCTGATGCTTTCTTGAAACAGAAGCACAAATCTAATTCTTTTTTCACTGTTCCTGGTCTGTTTGTAGGGTTAAGCCCTAAAAATTCAGAATCTGATTCAGTTAGAAGTCCCACATCCCCTTTGGATTTCAAGGTTTTTTCAAAACCTAACTTTGGGAATTTACCAATTAGGGCTTCTTGCAAGCCCAATGAAGCAACTCAAAAGAGATTTGGGATTGTAACAAAGTAGGCTTAAGCATGATCGAGTCTCTCGAGGATGATACAAAACCCTCATCAGGAAAGATACTTCGATCGTCGGACAGTAAGAGCATTCTTTTTGGACCCCAAATGAGAACTTTGAACAACCCGAGTTTGAAATCTGCAGGGCTTGACTCTTTATCCAACTCCCTCCCTAAGAATTATGCAATTTCCCCTCATACCCATATGAAAAGATCCATTCCTAAACTGATTAATTCTTTAGCACAAGAACCAGTTGCTAAGTTTGGTTCTCATTCTTTGGATTCTGCAAAGATCGGGTCGAACTCAACCCGTTCAACAACTGGTCTGACCAATTTGAACCCAGGAAGAGATTTAGTTGCTTCACTCTCTGCAAGTGAGATTGAGCTTTCTGAGGATTATACATGTGTTAGAAAACATGGGCCTAATCCGAAAACAACTCATATCTTTGGTGACTGTATTTTAGAGCGTCATGACAATGAGTTTATTGCTAAATCTTTTAAACGTGAAGAACACGAGATTAAACCCTCTGAGGTCTTAAATTCTTACCCCTCTGATGATTTCTTGAGCTTTTGCTACTCTTGCAAGAAGAAGTTGGAGGGCGAAGATATCTACATGTACAGGTTCGGTCCATAAAACTCTAATCATGTTTGGTTAATACTCGTAGTTGCTATTGTTACAGACTGATCGTTTTGTTCTGCTTGTAGAGGTGAGAAAGCATTTTGCAGTTGGAATTGCAGATCAGAGGAGATTTTGATTGAGGAAGAGATGGAGAAGAACAACAGTGATGCGGGTTCATCTTCACAAACTGAGGTTATGCACAAACCAGACAGCTGTGAGGAACTTTTCGAGACCTCCATGTTCATTGCTGCATAAATAGATAGAAAAAAAGCTGGCATATTGGCGTTTATGTTAACTGTCCAATTATTAATCCCATGAACTATGAAACTCAATCCCCTCACATATGAAGGGAAACCACACCATGATTGATTACCCGTTCGATAAGAGCTGTATTTCTTGTATTTTTATGGCAGCCATGGATAATCTTGTTTTGAATTGTGTGGTTACTCTTTATATGTTGTTGAATGTGTTTCATATTTCATGGCCTTAATGGTTGATTCGTAACCGCTAAACCAGCTAATTTTGTATCTTAATTTTCTGCACTATTTTTGAAATTTCTACTCTTGAGGCTTCTTTTATTTGAGTCTTAATATGAGAATGAAATGATTCTAGCCAGTCACCCAACCTATCTTGAACAATTATAAGAGTTGATGTATAAACCTCCAAAAGCAATTCTTGAATGGGTATAAATCATCTTTTTACATAATATTAGCTTGCAAGTCTTGATTTTGAACCTCAATATCAAATTGGTTATTGGTAGTTGTCCATTTACAAGATTCTGAATGCATCATTTCTTCAAATTTCTTGTGATTTCTTACAAGATATAATTGATCTTTAACACAATGCAATCAAGTGTTCATCTTGGACTTCATCATTACAATTGCATTCATAATTAAACAGTACACACATCTTAAATGCATTATTGCTTGTACAACTTTGTGATTAATTTGAATTTTGATATGGGTTTGGAAACTCTTGAGATGTAATTGCTTGAATCATGATTCTGATGTAATATAAATGCTCTTTATACCATGTTATCAATCAAGTGTACATCTTGAACCTCAACATCACAATTATTTCGATAGTTGTACAGTACAAGCATACTAAATGCATTTTGTTTGTTATACAACTTTGTGATTATTGGCATTTGAAAACCTTAGAGATGCTATTGCTTGAATCATGAACTTATGAATATAAATGTTCTTTTTGTCAAATGTTACAAGCAAGTCTTGAACTTGATCCTCAACATCACAACCGGGTTGATAGTTGTAGACTACATGCATGCTAATGCATCATTTTCCGCAACTTTGTGATTTCTTGGCATTCAGGGACGGAACCAAGGAAGGGTCAAGAGGGTCCGCTGACTCCTCAGTTACCAGAATTTGTCGGTTTTGTATCTATAAAAGCTCAGTTTTTTTCAAGAAAAACATCATTTAGACTCCTTAGTTGCAGTTGGTAGTATAAATAATCTTAAGATAACCCCGTGACTAAGAAAGTCTGGTTCTGTCATTATTTGGCGCTTAGAATCGTTCTGTACACCACTCACTCTAATGCGTTGTTTCTTGTACAACTCCTTGATTTCTTAGCATTCTGACATTGGTTTGGAAAATCTTGAGATTTTGATGGAATTGATTTGTGGGTTGTAAGGTACAATCCTCATCATGTTTGCAACAAAGTCCTCATCTTGACATCACAATTGCATTGCTAATGGAACCGTACAAGCATCCTACTGCAACTTCACTGCACAAGTTTGTGATTTCTTGGCATTTCTGACATGGGTTTGGGGAATCTTGAGGCTTTAATGGAATTGATTTGTGGGATGTAACTTGTAAGGTACAAGTAGTTGATGCATTGAAGTTGTTTCTCTTTTTCCATCCATGATTGGACCTTCCATCCTCCATGTAACTTGTTAGCTTTTACAGAGTTGGACCCTCACCATGTGTGCATTATTGTCATTGCATCAAATGTATCTTTTCTTGTAAAGACTCAAAACAACTTTTCTTTTCAAAGGCCCATGCAATATGATTTTGTGTACAAACTTATGAGTTATGATTAAGTGGCATCTTTAAAACATGTGTACTTCAACAAATTAGTTTAATGATTTGATCTATTGTTTAAGTAAAATAACATGTTTAAAAAGTAACATATTTGAATACCAACTTTTAGTTATGCAATGAATTTGAGTATAAAGGCTAACTTTCATTAATTAACTTTTTTGATATATTAGGGTGAAATCTTAGTATCAAAACATGTTAGGTTTGTTAACTTTTTTTTAATTAGAGTGAAAAGTTCTTAATACTTAAACTTATTACAAAATTAGAATTTAATACCAAATCTGTTACTTTTTTTTGCTATACTTGAACCTGTTACTTCGCTATAATCACACATAATCACAAGGAGCATCTATAAAATTAACACTTACTTAAGGAACCTAAACATGCAAAGGGGTTTAGTGGTCTATTGTAACATATATCAGTAAGGATTTATTATATAGATAAGATTTATTATTTATGTTAATAGGAGATTTGATACTGTTAAAAAATTTTTTGTAACTATTCTTATTTTACTTTTGTATATGCTGTATAGTTAGAATAAAAATACACAATAACTTGCAGAAATTTCGTTATGTTGTACGCACCCCGACCCATCAAACTGTATAGTTATCAAGAAAATTTATAGTTGATTTGTAATTTCAGTATCCTTTTACAGATTTTGTGGCTTTGTGAGAGGATGCATACACAAAAATATTCATTTGTTTGAAGGTGGTGTTAGTTGCTATAAGTTGACAAACTGAAAAAGGACTTAACCGGTCCCAGAGAGTAGAAGACAAGGGCTAGATCCCAAGTTATGAAGACCATATGCTGAAAGTGGGCAAGTGGGTTCACCTTGGCTCAATCACTCTAGTTAAAATTAATGAGCTTTTTCGAGTTGACAAAACCCAAAACATAAAACACAAATTCAAAACATATAACCTGCTAGAACTCAAACTTATAAGAACGCTGACTTGAGTTTTATTATGTTTATAAACCTTATTTAATATGTATATACAGGGGATGATTCTTTACAGAATCACATATAATATGAAAACTCACGAGAACAATAGAAAACCATTTCGTGATTCTTGATAAATTTACGTCTCTATCTAATTGATTTTCACGCTTTATCTCCTCTCTCTGTATATATAAATAGATTTGACTTGTTTAGATAAGTTTTTCACGGATCATGTATTGTTGTGAGTTTTGTATATAGTTTTTACACAAAATTAGAAAAATTAACGCTTATATAAATATTGGAGTTTTTCTAGTCGATCTCATATCCTCCTTCAACCGAGCTACACGTTTGCAGGCCTAATGGAAATCATATAAAGGCATCCCATCAAACTGTGTAAGTGTTTATATTTTCTTAACAACTTCTTTTAGATTTTCTATAATGACTAGACAACCTTTGATTGAAGCTACGTGTTTACCATCCTAAGATAAGATTTTATATGCTGCGGAGAGACTCTTGTTTTATTTTCCCAAACAACTCCACATCATTGTTTAAGTTTTTACATCATTGTTTTATATGAAGCTAAATAAATGCAATTTATTGATAGGAATTAAATGTTAACTCTTGTTTATTATGATAACCCATTAACTCAAATAGTGGTCCACAGCAGGCCATGTCGCTACTATAAGTTAGAGTTACAGTGGTAAGACTAGTGGTACACAACGAACATTAAATTTTTTAAAAAATAACAAAACTATACTCGAATTAAATATATTAAAACGATCTATTTAATAGTACTGTAATTTGTATAAAAGAATAACATCATACAAAAAAGGTAAGAAGGTTTCAAAAAAAGATGTAGTTTTTTAAAAATGGAGAGAAATTTTAAAAACGAGAAATGATCGTTACATCAGTGGTATAACATGGTGTAAAAGTTAGTTACACTGTATAATTATGATGTAAGTGTTCGTTACATTAAAGTTAACGAGTTATTACAATTAACAAGTAACACAAAGGAACTTTACCATGCAATTTATAACATAAGCTTATGACAGTGTACCCATCGGATAGAAATTGTACTAGAGCATCACACGAGCAGATGCTGTAGTTTTCGCATAAAACATACAAACTTCTATTTATTTTTCTAACATCAATGCCTAGAATTTTTCTAGATGAATTTTTCCATTGGTGATATTAGAACTCAAGATTATACTTAGCTGTGAGACTCATCTCTTACCACTAGCCTCCAACCCCTCACCCATACAAACTTTTATCCGATCATTCAAGTGTTTGTTGTTGGGATTTTATATCATTCCAACACAAAAAAGATAAGTTCCAAACAAATAATGAGCGAAGATGAACCAAACTCAAGCCTACAGATGCAACATCCTAATTTAAACAATATAGATCAACCAGAATGAGTTGAGCATATTTTAGTCTCAACCCATGTTTATAAAAACATGTTAATGCAGGCTATGAAGACAAACCCAATAGCACAAAACTCCAGTATACGTGGGATCCGAGGTTAATTCAGGTTATGTGTAAAATCGATTTAGGATTGTTGGGTAAATATATATTTTATATTAAGAGATAAAGTAATGCCTTTAGAGTATCGGGCCTAAAAGGAGATGAATGAAACTTATTAAAAGATGATAATTTTTTTAGTGTGCATTTATACAATAACAGTAATGTTTACATTTAAAATCATGGAATCCTCAAGTTATACGTTAACCCATTCGACTCAAGAGCTAGTCGGGATCACATAGATTACATATACAACGCAAGGTGAGGATTTTGCAACGACCACCACTCATGGCACCTTCGGCCTTGCAAATGATATCGCAGTTTCTATTGAAGAAGCATAAGCCTTTATACGTTTTGCTTAAATATTTGCATGGTTTTGTCTCCTCTCCTGAGCTTAAACTCATCTCTATCATCGTAAATACACATTAGATATATAACATACAACATATGTTTAGTACTAGGTATTGTTCATTTGTTGAAACTATTATAACATAGCTCAAACTCAAACTATATATTTATAAAAAAGCTTAACAAATTAACGATATCTTTAATACGCGCTAAGAATAGTTATTTTTAAAAAGGGTGGTGGTATACAGCATAATAATGTATACGATGATCAGGAACCATACGAGGGCAGAGAGAGATACCTGAAATTATAAGCATTGCCAACAACGAGAAGCATGTTAAGAAGCAATAAAGAGAGCGGTCCATCGAAAGAGAAGAAAGTTGGTTCGTAGAAGGAAATTCGAGAAGAAAGAATTCATTCATGATAAATAGCAAACTTTAGCATGCATATAAGATGATGGCTTCATGTACTAAACATGTATCAACTTCCTTCATTTTAGGTCCATATCTTGGCTTACAAGAAACCATGTGTCGATATTTGTTGATAATTGTGCGTCTATTAACAAGTTTCTCTTAGTTGATAAAAAATTTTGAAGCTTGTATGATGAATTGATGATAATACTTGACTACAATTATCTTGAATAATACTAGGTTCTTTAGCATTGAGACCGAACATATATTAAAAGAACAACTAAGATAAACGTCTTTTTATATATACCCATAAATTGATGAGTTTAAGATGCATAAACACATGCATCTTCAAATGCAACTCTTTCTTTAACAAAATAGTGATAAAAAAAATCATGACTCCACCACTAGTTCATTTCTTGGCGTGCGTGTGTTATAATCCCATGGATAACATTAGTACAAATTTAAAAACAGTTTTAAGGGATGTGTGATTCATCCTATCTAAACAAGTTTTTTTACTCAATTATAAAAGATGAGCAATAGTTCAATTAAGAGATGGGTAAAATACTAAAATGGCAAATTGGATTTTAATTGGTTGGTAATAATTCATACTAACAGTTTGACCGATAATAATCCAAACTTTCATTTTGTTATCAATGACAATCATAATAGCATAATAATCATCGATTTACGTTTGATTTTCACTTGATTTTCATTTCATTCTGTTATATGTTTTCTTATTTCATTCACAATCATCATTCTGAGCAAATCAAGTGGAACTCAAATGTAAATCAATAAAGAATTAGGTTATTAGGATTGTCCTAGCAACAAAAATAAAAGTTAGAGTTAAATGTGTTTTACGTCCCTGAGGTTTCATAGAAATTGTCATTTGAATCCAAAAGTTTAAAATGTTGTCATTTGAATCCAAAAGTTTAAAATGTCATCATTTGCATCCAAAGGTTTCACTTAAAATTGGTATTTGAATCCATTTAACTACACCTAACTAACAGGTTAACTTTTTCAGTTAACTTTCCATCATGAGAGTTATTTTAGTCAAACCAATTACAAAATAAAGAACTAACTCACGTCAGGATTTTTATGTGTTCAAACTCTTTTGATAATTGCAGTTATGATTTAACTCTATGATAGTATTTTGTTGTTTTTGTCTTGTTGATATATTTTGGTTTAGTAATCATGTTACTTTTGCCCGATTTGTTAAACATAGATTTCTTTGGTTTAAAGTTTAATTATGGTTACAATGATTGATGTTTTATGATTATTATGGTTACGATTATTAATTGTTCTTATACTTATATGATAATCTGTCTTTTATGGTTATGATTTAAATAATTTGTGTTATATGACTCGTTTGTTTATTTATATATATTTTGTTATATGTTTTACAAAGTTAAAAATAAGTCACTTTTAGTTAGTTATCATTGTATTTTATTTTATCTAATAGGACGTACAAAGGTGCATTTTTTGATGAAATGAAAGAAATGATGACCAATCATTCCTGGTAAATTAAAATCGCAATGGTGATTACCAAAATAGATCGAACGTTTAAAACTTCTCACGTAGGGCTGATTCTTTATTTTGTAATTGTTTTGACTAAAATACCACTAATGTAGGAAACTTAACAACGTTAATAAGGAGTAGTTAAGTGGATTCAAATGATAATTTTTGTAAAACTTTTGGATGCAAATGACAAAATTTAAACATTTAAATTCAAATGACAATTTGTATGAAACTTCAGGGATGTAAAACACATTTAACTCTAACAGTTAAGATTATTATCGACCAAGCTTATAATATAAACTATTACCAGCCAATAGATCATAATTTGGATTATTAAAATCTAATTTTTCATACAAAAATTAAAATAACAAACATGCAAAGGTGAAACTTATAAGAGGCCCCTTGTTTTTTCGCTCAGAAGTAGAAAATTAGGCATACTTCATCCGAAAATTTTATACGTAATGAGTTCCCCCGTCTCCCCCCTCTGATATAAGAATAGAACAAAAATTTATAGGTCTCGTGACTTTCGGCCACCCCTGTATACTTGTTTAAGCTACGCACTGCAAACTTGATCCAATATCAATGGATATGTTTACACTCTTACAAATCTACGAGGGTGAATGTGTAACTTGACGAGTACTCACATCACTGCACAAAGTTAGATCTCATCGGTTCGGTCACAGGCTCGGAAACTGCTTATACTTCCTGAAGCTCACCCTCAACCTCAGGTTTGTATCTTCTTCTTCCTCAATGTATATATAGCCGTTGTGATCTTTCTTTTTCAAATTTAACCCTCGAAAAGTTTCCATTTTTAACACAATCTTTAATGCCTTCTCATACGTATCATCTCAAATTTTCAGTCAAATGCTTGATCAAGGTTCAAATTAGAAGACGGGGGAGAAAAAGATTGCAGGGGTGTGTGTTTGATTTGTGGGTTTAGGGTTTTGGTTGTGGGTTTTTGATTTCTAGGGTTTCTGTTGGTGGAATTTAGCTGAATTGATGTATGGGGATTGGGGTTTAGATTCTACAGTACGATTTGAAGCCAATTGATGCGATAAGCAGAGAGGTGTGGTTATTTTGTGGCTCTAGGGTTTTGGTTTTGGTGGTGGAATTGTGTGTGAATAGGTAGATGGGGACTAGGGTTCCGGTTCAACAGTACAATTTGAGGTCAGCTGATTCGTATATAGATGGGACTTCTTTGCATGATCTCAATACTGTGGATGGACATGCTGGTGAGATTATCGAACCCATGGTTGATCGCGATGCTGTTACGGATGGGAGCTTAGACAATGAAGATGATACCGGTGCTGTTGTGAGTTTTATGTAGTTCTTTTTTATTGTAAAATTACATAATCAGAAATTGGTTGTGTTGCAGCTGCTTCTAACTGATTATCCAATTTGATCCCTAAATAGTTAGGATTAATGGGCTGC
Organism: Flaveria ramosissima; assembly: GCA_025215565.1. Taxonomy (NCBI): domain Eukaryota; kingdom Viridiplantae; phylum Streptophyta; class Magnoliopsida; order Asterales; family Asteraceae; genus Flaveria; species Flaveria ramosissima. The sequence goes on from CM046038.1 coordinate 54,341,526, forward strand.
GACTTGAAAACACGCAATAAATAATTACTTTCAAAACGCAATGCCAAACACCCTTTAGTTTCAGGTGGTTTACAGCATATGGAGAAAGTATATCACCCCCCTTATAGTTTATTTTCTTTCATATGCAGGAATGTATGCATGAAAGTTATCAGAATAGTATACCACTTCATAATGTAGGGGTGGAGGGAGGTCATTCTAGCCTTGATACTAGTGGGTCTTCAAGGGATTCATATAATATTTTATCAGCCAATGGTACTATTAAAATTTTCACGTGTACGCCTTATGAATTACAATTAGATGACTCTTAATAGTGCTTACTACTGATATATAACTACTGTGCATTATATAGATATCTCACCAATAGAGACCGCAAGAGCAAGATTTCTGGACTTCGTTGTGGATACTTTCATTGGATCACATGTCATTGAAGTAACCGATTCTGAGACTGATATGTCTCAATCTATGGAGGAAAAAACGAGCAAGAGAAAGACAAGAGACATTCAATATGAAGGTGATCCACAGTTTGTACTGCCATTAATGTATGTGGCAAATTTGTATGAAACCTTGGTTAATGAAGTCAATATGAGACTTTCTTCACTGGATGGCATGCGTGAAAAGACAATTGGAGTAGCACTTGAAGCCGCTGGTGGTTTGTATAGGAAGCTAGCAAAGAAGTTTCCTAGAAAAGGTATTTATTTTCTTTTTGGTTGCTATAACGGTAACACAATGAAAGTTGGTTGTTATTTTGTGAAAAGTTGGATGTTTGTGGCTTTTATTGGTTAAACTATGGAAAGCTGGTTGCTACTTTGTGCAACTTGTCCTAGAAACTATTGTTTCTTGGGTAGACTGCATGAAATCTAAACTAACTATACATTTTTTCCTGATTTTAGTAACAAACTTTAAGCATGCACAAATAAAAAACCAACGAAGTTTTTTTTAAAACCATTTTATGCAAACCAATCTTACTTACAAACTGATTTTACAAGAATTGCTGATGTGGTGCATGCCGGCCTCCACACCTGAGTGCCGCATATGCAAAGGTTACTTATGTGAAAAACTTAAAAATTAAATGTATTTACAAGTTTTAAAAAATATCTTTTTTCAAATTTATAGTCTAATATAACTATTAATGTCACATTAGATGCAATGTGGCATGTACGCATATACTAACTAGTAAACGCCACATCAACAAATTTTGTAAGTCAGGAAAAAATGACCTACAACTGGCTGAACATGTCATTTGTTGCTACAATCGGCAATAAAATGTTACTTGGTTGCTAAAATCAGTATTAAAATGTTAGTTTCTATTTGCACAAATTTAAAGTTGGTTTCTTAAATTTAAAAAAGTTTAAAGTGTGTTTCTTTTCCATGCCATTTTTGTTGAAACATGTATAAGGTCCGGGTCAACACAAACAAAAATTGCATATTTTAACTGATAATACTTGCATATAATTAATGACAGAAATTTATTAATGTATGGCAAGCAGGACCTTGCACATTTAAAAGACGAGAACTTGCAACATCTTTTGAAACAAGGTCAAGATTTCCTGAATTAGTGATACAAGAAGAGAAACGAGTTCGTTTTGTTGTAGTCAATGGTTTGGATATTATCGAAAAGCCAACTATTACACATACAGATAATGCAGAGTGGTAAGTTTCAAGTGTTAACTATTACTTTAGAAAAAGAATCAAACTTTAAGATTATAGTTAGGCTAGTTAAATCAACTGCTGTTTAATATAGGTTTAAGAGGTTGACTGGTAGAAGTGATGTAGCTGTCTCTCCTGTTGACTACAAGTTTTATGCTCCAAGGCACAAATACAGGCGCACTGGATCAAACTCTGTCTCAAGCATTCCTGGTTTTCCAGTAAGTTTAATGCTAATTTTTTATAACATTCCTGTTTACTTGTATCAATACCGGAGGTAATGATGATTTATTGATGTAATTTATTTGCTTAGACTTTTCCTGGTGCTGATACTTCTTCCCCAATGTCTGTTGCTCAAGGCTATCAAGTAAGATCTGTTCCTTATAATCTTGATCTTGATTATTTGATAATAATCTTGTTTATTAGAGCTGATTATATATGATTTTGATTATGTGATATCGCATAATCATTTACAAGACACAAGAAACACCCCCTTAGGATGCATGTTCTTGATCTGTGTCTATAATTTTATTCAGCAACAGACACCATCAAAACAGCATATGCAAAATCTTCCACACCAGGGTCAATTTCATATTGTGAACCCAAACCCTATGGGTCATGGTCAATATTCTCAACACAATCAATGTGGTTCTGAGATTGGGCACGCACAGGGTTCATCTACCATGTCTCAACAAATGGCTTGTTTACAACCACTCGGTCACCTTGGAGGTCGCTTGCATGTACTGGTGATTGTTTTTACTCCTTTTTTCACTTGTAAATTATTTTTCTCTTTTACCAATTAAATTGAAACAAATTTCACTCATTTTAGTCTGTTAATTGTTTGTACTTTGCGTATAGCCAACGAGCCCTGCAAAGTTTTGCGATGAATGTGGTGCTCCGTATTTGCGTGAAACTTCCAAGTTTTGCTCAGAATGTGGTGTCAAGAGGCTGGGAACATAATGTATTTCTAGGTACGTCATTATAAATATGTATTATTACTATTATTTCTACAACTACGACATCTATGTAGATTATGTTGTTAATCTACTCTTTTGCTGGGAATAATCTAGGTTAACTTGCACTGTGCTCTTGTGTTATGCAGGCAGGGTATATGTATAGAGTTTGTATGTATAGTTAAATTATTGCAACATGTATGTACACTGGAGTTCAAGTTTCTTTGTGTTGCTTTCAAGATGGATAGCTCAAGTAAGATCAGAGCTTGACTAGTTGACTGGTAGCATTAGCTTGTTGTAATGTTGTGTTTTGGAATTCATCATTGGATGAATATTTATGGATTGAAGATGTATATTCTGCCTGTTTGATCTCGGATCACTCGAACCAATAGTTGGAACAATAACTGAACTCGAATTTGAACTTCAAATTTAGCTTTAATTTGGTGATAGGTTTTTCAGGTTCACATCCAATATAGAGCACTCCTGATGTCACCAGAAACCTTTATCTTAAAAAAATATTTTGCGACAAAATCATAATTTTTGTTATAAGTGAAAGCGTATAAAAAACAAGAGAAAATGTCACAAAATAGTAAGCAAGTTTCAAAAGTGTTCTAATTTAGTCACTCATGCATATTTTTCTCAAATTGGACCACCAAATAATCAAATCGAGTCATCATTAAATTTTCTTATGTCAAGAAAGTAACGGTCGAGAAGACATGGGTTCAGAATTTTCAATATATAAAATTATATTAAAAAATTAAAAAACATGTTAACTATGAAAAAAAATTAAAAAAAGTACCTAAAATTTACGTCAACATTCCATACCAGCATCAAAAGATTGAAAAAAAATTTCTAATTGAAACCAAAAGTATAACATGCTAAAAAAACATTTTAAGACTTTTAATTTATATAAAATATAAAATTTGAATGATTTAATTGAAACACTTTTAAAACTTGAGTTACTTAATTGAAACACTTTTGAAAGTTAGTTATTATTTTATAAAGTTACCCCAAAAAACAAATGTATCCCGTAATTCTCAGAACTATTTATAGGGTCTGACGGTTAGTGGGGTTGGGCAAGGACAAACCTTGCAAATGTCTACTTATATTCATTTGTTAGTTTTATTGAACAAAAAATCCAATTTTTTGTAAGTTTGGGTCCTTCACTAAATGTTTTATAAATGATAAAAGACGGCTAAAAATATGAATAGAAACAATCTGATGCAAATCCAAAGCTACCAAATTTCTAAATGCTTGAAAATAATTATTCAATTTTCTTAATCTGAACAAATTTAATAACAAACAAATATATATAGCAAAACTTTTTATTATACAGTAGGGTTAACGAATATGACAATAGACTGGACGTAGTGGTACTCCATATATGATGACATAGACATAAGTGAGGCTCCAAACATCATAAAAATATCATTAAAAGTGACTCCAAACTTGTAGGGCTTCAAGCTCCAAACACTAGTTAACTATTACATTTGATTCATGCACTTATATTTATTTAACTTTTTTTTTTCACATCAAATCTTTATCAACACCAAATAAAAATCAACATAAAACAAACTAATATAAGTGACAAAACCGACGGATAACACATTTAGTTTCTGGTAGTTACAAAACATTATTTCAACACAACTTAACCGTTATACACATTCAACCTGTTCATCCTTCACATATTATACGCAACCACCTCTCATCCTTCACACCTTCGCAGATCAATAATAATAATCGAACCATAATCCCCAAAACTTCCGATCAATAATAATCATCACACCATCAACCGTCGCCGATCACCGCACCTCAGGCAATGTATAGGGCCTTCATCGGCCCCTTTGATCCCGCGGTGATCATGTTGTTCACCCATAAAGACGCCTCTAATTGGTGGCATGTGTTAAACGACACCCCCATTTGGCAAGATCGAATCTTTCACGCTCTTTCTCTTCTTTATGGCCTCGTGGCGATTGTCGCAATGGTGATTCATGTTTTCTTTTGTTGTTTGATCAGTTTTGTGGTCTGGTGGAATGTTTATAGTTTCTGTTGTTTGTGTTTCTAGAGTTTCGTTGATTGTGATTGTTATTGGTGATTAGTTTGATGATTGTTGAGAGTATATTGGGTTAAATCTTGTGATTGATTCAGTGAACAATGTGTGAATTTGCGCGTGTTGTAGATGCAATTGGTTCGGATACAGCAAAGAGTGCCCGAGTATGGTTGGACGACGCAAAAGGTCTTTCATTTTCTTAATTTTGTGGTCAATGCAGGTATGTGTTTTCTGACCCACTGTTATTTTTATGAAGACAATCTGTTGTTGTCTGATTTTTACTGATTAGTGATTATGAATATGTTACTGTTGCAGTTAGATGTTTGATTTTCTTTCTTCGTCGCGATATTGAAGACTTGAAAGAAGAGGTTAGAGTGTTTTTTAAAGTTTGATTAAGTAGTTGTATCGATAGTTAATCGTGTGTTATTCGTTTGATCAGATTCTGCAGCATATCTTGCTTGATGTTCCAAGTCTTGCATTTTTCACTACCTACGCGCTCTTGGTGTTATTTTGGGCTGAAATTTACTACCAGGTGCGGTTAATATTATTTTTTTATCTGTCATAAAGCCAGATTATGTGATTTAAAACACAATTAGCAGTTTTGAATAAGTGTTTCTTAAACTGATTATTTCACCTTAGAAACAGAATGTAGATTTCTTCATTCAAACACTTGAAACTGATTATCTACGATAATCCCAAACGTCTTGTTATTCTTGATGCTGATTGTTGATGTAAGTAACATCTGACAGGCGCGAGCTGTATCAACTGATGGTCTCCGGCCTACCTTTTACGCAGTCAATGGAATAATCTATACGATTCAGGTAAACTTATTTTTATTTCGCACGAATGTGAAGCGTGTGATTAACGTGTTATTTGATTTCTTAACAGATAGCATTGTGGCTAGTAATCTGGTGGAAGCCCGCGCGTGTTTTGGTGATCCTCTCAAAGATGTTCTTTGCAGGGGTGTGTTTGTTTGCTGCCTTGGGCTTTCTGCTATATGGAGGAAGGTACTATATAATTTCATATTATATCTGTTAAATAAATGTAGTAGTTTTCATATTATAAATGTACAAATAATAATCTCATACTACAAGTATCTATTGCAGGCTCTTTTTAATGTTACAAAGGTTTCCAGTGGAATCAAAAGGCCGACGAAAGAAGTTGCAGGAGGCATATATATGTGTTAAACAGATTATTTAAATTGACCCGTTATATCTATGTATATATTATGATGTTTTGATTTGTCTTCTTTTTCAGGTTGGATATGTGACGAGTATCTGCTTTACATGTTTCCTCATAAGATGCGTCATGGTAACTTGCATTTCATCGTTACAATTGTTACATGTATTATGTATATAATATGAATTTTATCTTATTTTGTTGCTGTTTTTTTATGGTTAGATGTGCTTTAATGCATTTCATAGTGTTGCCAACCTGGATTTGTTAGAACATCCTGTTCTGAACTTCATATACTACTTGGTAAACTTCTTTGCTTTGATTCAACGCGTATATGTTTAATCCATTGAGAAAATTTTATCGCGCTTTTTTGACAGTTGGTGGAGATACTACCCTCAGCTCTCGTTCTGTTCATCTTGAAGAAGTTGCCTCCAAAAAGAGGGATAAATCAGTATCACAATATTCGCTGAGAATATGAATATCATGAGTCATGATGATATGAATGAAGAACAGATTTCTTGAAAATGGAACTGGTGATAACTGAAGAAAACAGAAATGCAAAATTTAAGAAGCTGAATCCATGGAGTCCAAGTATTAAAGATAGTGATCTATCATCTGTAGTAATAAATGTTGAAAAATTTGTTCTTTAATTCAATAATTCGTATTGCGATACAAATATGAGTACAAACATGTACATAATGACAGAGTAGAAGACAAGGTTTCCTTGAAACATAACGAGTTTAGTATCATCATATTATACAGTGATAATGTTCTATTTAGAGTAGTCTAGCAGCCACTTAACTGAATCAAACCCATTTGTTGCTCATTGATATTATATTATTATGCCATCAATATAGCAGGTGGTGTGTAACATGACAATTCTCCAGCAATATAGCTGAACTAAAAGATAATCGTCATACAGTACACATAACCGATTATCTTATAATCGTGGTAAGTTTTGTTGACCTTTGATCTTTTTTTAGATCCCAAAGATGTTTTATGCATATAAGCAACAATGTGGTGGTTTTGCTTTCTATGATTATGTTCTATATGTTGTTACACAGTTGAAAATAAGATACCAGGTAAGATTAGAACTATGATTTGTTGGAGTCCTTTCAAAAAGAAAGAAGCTCTACAAGAAATAGGCGTATGCCATTTTATACAACGAGCACACGGTATTCTTTAAGCTCTAAAGGGAATAATTCCTACTTGCTGCCAACTTTCAACCTTCTCAAACTCTAGCTTTGAAGGAAACCGCGGTATATGTGGCGATTTATTAGTGAAATGTAAGAAAAATCAAGACTCGTTGGGAACTCCAACATTTTAGGATGAAGAAGAAGAAGTTGATGGTTTTAAATGTATGATATTATGGTTTCATTACATGTATGCATTATGGCTGTTGTTTGATCCTCTGTTAATTTATAGGATAGATTAGGTCGTTGTTTACGTAAATTTTGTATTTTATTTATAATTAGAATTAAGCCTCTCGCGTTGCGACGGGGGTATGAAACTGTGTCAAATAGCAGCAACGCCACACCGCCGCTAGCGACCACTAACAATGAACTTGCGGTGTGTTAATGCGAAGAAGTTAGACCGAAATGTAAAACATGGAAAAGTATAAGTAAGTCGATCTAGCAACCGCACGTTGTGAACCGTCAAACTAGAAAAGTTAGACATAAAAACGTTGAACCACACACGTACGTTGTGTCGTGTTAACCCACAAAATTTTAAACGAAACGTAAATAAAACGTAAAAATGTTGAATTACACATGCATATTGCGTTATGTTAATTTGCAAGGCTTAGAACAAAACGTAAAACGTAAATTTGCGAAAGATAAAAGGTACACAAGATCAAAGTTGTGAGGTTAAATTGGAAAATATGTACAGTTGTGAGTTAAAAGTTGCAAAAGATGAAAACCTTTAAGTTAAAAGTAAAAAATACATTTTTTTTAATTCGCCTTAAACATAAGATAAAACACTACTATGCAATTGATGTAGTAAACAATGTGTGAGTTTGTGAGTGTTCTAGATTTGTTCGGATATAGCAAAGTACGAGTATGGTTGGACCACCCAAAAGGTCTTCCATTTTTTAAAATTTTTGTAGTTAATGCAAGTCTGTATTTTTATGAAGAAAATATGTTGTTGTCTGATATTTATGTTGGGTTCGTGAAGGTTTTCGTAGTTAATGTAATAATTCGTATTACATACAAAATATGAGCAAATACATGCACATAATGACAGGGAAGAAGTGGAAAAACTATACTTAAAAGAATTGAAACATATAGATTGAGGCTCGTGGGAACATGGTTTTCTTAAAACAAATTTACTTTTTTATTTTAAAAGAAATTAAACTTGCACGAGCCCTAGACTTTTAATTTTTGAGAATTGAGAGTAACGTCTGTTGCTATAATGAAACCATCTTTTTGCCCGGTTCAACCGGTTATAAACCAAACAAAAGAACTCAACCCAAAAAACTAGTCTAATGAGTGAGGGAACTCATTTGGCTTATAAATCCCACATCAATTGCCCATACAACCGATGTGGGACAAGTCTCATACCTTACAATGGTTTCGGTCCATAACACAACCCTTCGGTGATCTTTAGTTTTTATGAATTTTGTGTAAAAAGGATGCAACCCCATTATCAACATATACATTTGTGTAACCCCAGTTAACAACTTCCCTGTGTACATCATAAGTTGTTATTTTACATTAACTTATAATAATAGTAGTATATTTATTTTATTAAACATATCATCATTGCTATTAAAATTTTTCTTTGAACATATTTCTCAAAAGTTATTTTTTTATAAACATTTTACAAAAATAACATTTATACATTTAAAAAGGGAAGAATATATTTAGAGCACTCTCGGAGCAATTAAATATAGAGTAATTTTGAGAAAAATTTAAAAAACTATTAATATTTCTAAACAATAAGAAATTAAGAACACGTGATAATGGTCATAGACTTTAGCAACCTTACCCACACAAAAACCGTTGACTTGTTACACTTTTAATCAACCCATTTCTGTAAGCAAATTATTTTCAATCAAGATGATTATAGTTTTGGGGATATGGTTACTTCTATTCTCTATACAAACTCATGTTCTTGTGATTTCAAACTGCAATACCAATGACTTAAGAGGATTAACAGGCTTCATAAATGCATTAGAATCACCAATTGATGGATGGTGGTCTGCAAATTCATCATCTTTATCATCTTCCCATTGCTGCAACTTCATAGGCATCACCTGTGATTCATCTTCAGGTAGGATCACTAAACTTCAACTCCCAAACAAAAGATTAACGGGTCGGTTTTCCGATTCAATTTCATATTTAGATCAACTCACAACACTCAACCTTTCAAACAATATCCTTGTTAGAAAACAAATGGCACAAAGACTAACTTTCAAGGTAGTTAGCACAGATTTTATTAAGAAAAACAAGTAGAGAATTGGTACATCATTCTCATTATTCTAGCATCTATTTATAAGGGAAAAAACACATCAACAAAAAAGGAAAGATTGTAATTGATAGACAAAAATCAATTAACTTATTTTCAGCACTATTATTCCTCAATCTTTGATTGCCTTGATTTTCTTGATTGCTGAAATCTTGGAATTAACTAATATTCTCCCCCTTAATTCCAGCCTTCAATTCCTTGACTCCAAAGAATTCTCTCATCTCCATGAACTTCATACGTGGTAGAGCTTTGGTCAAAATATCAGCTTTTTGTTCACTGCTGCTAACATACTCGATTTTCACCAACCCATTTTCAACACATTCACGAATGAAGTGATACTTCGTGTCAATGTGCTTACTACGTCCATGAAAAACGGGATTCTTAATTAACTTGATTGCTGACGTGTTGTCCACATAGATAGTGATTGCTTCCATAGTTTGACCCGTAATTTCTTCAAGTAAACCTTTCATCCAGACCCCTTGACATGCAGCTGCAACAACTGCCATAAATTCTGCCTCGCAAGAAGATAAGGCAACAGTTTGTTGCTTTTGACTACACCATGCTACTGGACCTCCCCCGTAATAAAAGATCATCCCCGTGGTGCTCCTTCCATCGGTTCTATCAGTGGCATGGGAGCTGTCACTGTAGCCGACCAACATTCTTTCTCCATTTCGATCATAACAGACCCCAAAATCGACTGTTCCTTTCACATATCGCAGCACTTGTTTAACAGCTTGCAAGTGTGATACCTTTGGGGTCTCCATGAACCTGCTAGTAATGCCGACTGCATAATTAAGGTCTGGTCGAGTGTGTGTGAGGTACCGAAGACAGCCCACAAGTCTTCTATAGTTGGCTGCATCGACTTTTTCTTGATCTTCATCTTTACCGAGCTTAATCCCTGGGTCCATGGGAAACTTTGTGGGGTTGCACTCCCACATGTTTGCCTCTTTCAGAATTCGTTTGGCATATGCAGCCTGTTTCAAAGTAATTCCATCATTACTTTGGTCTACCTCAATGCCTAGATAATAGGTTAACAGCCCCAAATCACTCATTTCAAAGTGATTCTTCATTTGAGTTTTAAATTTTCTGATTTCTTCTTCACTTGGACCTGCAACAATCAAATCATCAACATAAATTCCTACCACCAATGGTCCTGATTTTGCAACACGTTTGTACACTGCATGCTCCCTTGGGCATCGATCAAAGCCAATCTGCTTTAGAGTTGAATCCAGCTTAGAGTTCCATGCCCTTGGTGCTTGTTTCAAGCCATATAAGGCTTTATTGAGCTTGTATACAAGGTGTTCCTTCCCTGGTTTCTCAAACCCCTCGGGTTGAGATACATAGACATCTTCCTTCAAATCACCATTCAAGAATGCAGTCTTGACGTCGAGGTGGTGAACTTGCCATCCATTTGTTGCAGCCAAGGAAAGAATTAGCCGGACAGATTCCATCCGAGCAACAGGGGCGAAAACCTCTTCATAATCAACACCATGTTTCTGAACATAACCCTTTGCAACTAATCTCGCTTTGTAGCGAGTTATGTCACCTTTGGGATCTCGTTTTGCTTTATAAAGCCACTTTAAGCCGATTGGTTTAACCTCGTCAGGTGGTTGAACCAGTTTCCAAGTGTTGTTTTTCTCAATAGACTTTAACTCTTCTTGCATTGCTAGCTTCCATTCTTTGCTTTCATTTGCTTCTTTGAAGTTGGCTGGTACCTCATTTAACAGCAGGAAATCTGAGTCATCGAACTGAGGTGGGTTGAATGGAATTTGCAGCAGTGATTGTGTTCTTGAATACACATTATTCACCTCTCTAAAGCCCTTGGGAGGTGTGTCATCATAATGAGAGCTGGGAACAGGGCTCTCACCTGATGAACCAGGCTGTTCTGGACTAAATGGCTCAGGTATTGGGCTGTTTGGGCCCAAATTTGACTGTGTTGAGTCACCGAAACCGTCCAAATGGCTGCTGCTATCATTTCCTGTGCTGCCAAAAGAGGATGAGTCACCTGTTGCAGAAATTCCCTCGCTTTGATTGGGCGAGGTTTGGGCTGAATCAAACACAGCTTCGTGTGTTTCAGTTTCAACAGTAAATTCAACCCATTTTTCATCTTCTTTAGACTCGGTTGACAAATTCCACGGCTTATCTTCTTCAAATTTCACATCCCGACTAACTACAACCCTTTTGCTTCGAGGGTTATAAAGTCGATAGGCTTTACTTCTAGGCTCACTTCCAAGGTACACCATAGGTTCACTTCGGTCATCTAATTTTGTGAGATTAACCGATGGAACCTTAACATGGGCCATGCACCCGAACACCCTTAGGTAGTTTAAGTTTGGCTTCCGATTCTTTAAGGCTTTATAGGGAGTCTTTCCTTCAACAGCTTTAGTTGGGGTTCGATTTAGAATGTACACAGCATGTCGTACACCCTCACCCCACATCCATCTTGGCATCTTCATGTTTTTCATCATTGACCTTGTGGTTCCAAGAACTGTTTGATTCCTTCTTTCCACCACACCGTTCTGCTGTGGTGTATATGGAGCTGTTAGGAATCGTTTGATCCCATGTTCGCTGCATAATTGCTCAAATTTTGCTGAAATGAACTCTCCTCCACGATCAGTTCTCAAAGCTTTCACCTTGTAACCACTTTCTGTTTCAGCAGCTTGTTTGAATTCCTTGAAAGCTTCATAAGCTTCATCTTTCGATTTTATTATGCGAACCCACATAAACCTGCTAAAATCATCAACAATCAGTAAAAAGTACCTGTTACCCGATGGAGTACTCGGTGTAATAGGCCCGCAAAGGTCAGCATGTATTAACTCCAGTGGCTGTGATGCTCTATACAAGGCTTTGGATGGGAATGCTGATCTCTTTTGTTTGCCGACCAAGCATGCATCACACAATTGTGAATGGTGGTCAATCAAAGGGACTCCTTCTGCCATCTTTTCTCCAGCAAGTTTGTTAAGGACATCAAAGTTTAAATGACCGAGACGAGCATGCCAAAGCCATGCTTTCTCGTTTACTTTAGTAAGAAAACAGATTGGTTGGGCAATTTGGAGGTTTACCTTGTAAAGTCGATTATTTGATCTTTTTACCTTCATAAGTATGGCTCCCGTTCTTTCATATAGATGCAAGATGCCATCTTTTATAATTATTTTGCATCCCCCTTCATCAAATTGACCAAGGCTTAGAATGTTATTACATAAATCTGGAATGTAATAGACATTTGTAATAAGCTTTTGGTCTCCATTCTTGCATTGCAAAAGGATTGAACCTTTGCCTTTGATGTTGACTGCTGACCCGTCTCCAAATTTGACCCGACCCGTTTTTTCATCCAACTCGCTAAATAACTCTCGATTTCCGGTCATATGATTACTTGCTCCATTATCCAAGTACCACGTACCGGCTTCACTTTTGTCTTGTGCATAAACGTTAGGGAATACCTTTTCTTCATTTAACAATACCATTTCCTTTGACACCATCAGAAGAGTTTGATCATCATCTTCTTTTGTCAAATGTGCTTCATCTTCGGTTCTTCTTGGGGCTCTACAATCAGCTGCAAAATGACCATATCTATCACAATTATAACACCTTTTCTCTTGTTTACCTGTATAATTTCCCCCTTGGTCAGTTTTGCGATTGCTGTTGGAAGAGGATCTCCCACCTCTTCCACGGTAGTTGGATCTGCCTTGGCCCCGACCACGACCTCGGTAATCCGATGAGCTTGAGCCCCGGCCCCTTCCAAGCTGTTTTTGTTTTTCTTGCCATTCACCTTTGGTAAGCAGGAGCTGATCAGAACTGGTTTTGCTCTGAACACGGGGTTTAACCCGCTCTTCAAACGCCTTAAGACGCCCGACAGCTTCTTCAAAAGGCATGGTCTCCAAATCTGAATATTGTTCAATCGAGGCAACGATCGGTAGCAATCTGTCAGGGGCTGAATTCAGCAGCTTTTTTACTTGAACTGCTTCATTAATTGTTGATCCAAGTGCTCGAAACTTGGATACAATCGCACCAATCCTACTTGTGAAATCATCCACGCTCTCGTTCTCCTTCATGCTCAACAACTCGAACTCTCGATTCAACGTTTGAATCCGAGCCTTTTGCACCCGATCGGCTCCAAGGTTCCGTATCTTAAGAGCATCCCAGACCTCTTTTGCCTCCTTATGCTTAGCCACTTGCAGCAGAATCTCTTCTGGTAGCGTTTGGAAAATAAAGGCCCTTGCCTTTTTCCGGATCTTCACATCCACCTCGGTGTTACCCGGTGGTTCTATGGCATCCCAAATACCTTGGGCATCCATAATCGACTCCATCTTGATTGCCCAAGATGTGTAGTTTGTTGCAGTAAGCATAGGACATTGATACGAAATTGAGCCACCCTCTTTAACCGCAACAGTGCTGTTTTGGTTGTTGTTACCACCATTATCACCCATGGCAGCAGATAGCTTTGTTCAGACTTCCTTTGAGGCTGCTGGTTGTTGATGAAGTGGTCGACTCCTTCGACCTGAGATGGCAGTGGCTGATCGGACCTTTTGAGCAGGCTCTGATACCAAATGTTAGAAAACAAATGGCACAAAGACTAACTTTCAAGGTAGTTAGCACAGATTTTATTAAGAAAAACAAGTAGAGAATTGGTACATCATTCTCATTATTCTAGCATCTATTTATAAGGGAAAAAACACATCAACAAAAAAGGAAAGATTGTAATTGATAGACAAAAATCAATTAACTTATTTTCAGCACTATTATTCCTCAATCTTTGATTGCCTTGATTTTCTTGATTGCTGAAATCTTGGAATTAACCAATAATCCTCTCAGGCCCTCTTCCAGATTCCCTTTTTCATCTCATTCATTTGGAAACTGTTGATTTAAGTGGTAATATGTTTGATCAGATCTTACCCTTTAGCATGAATCTTCCTGCACTTCAAGTGTTAGACATCTCTGATAATAACTTTAGAGGCTTACTTCCAGTTGGTTTGTGTGTTAACTCCAGCCGAATTCGAGTTGTTAGTTTTGCTGTCAATTACTTCACTGGTGTTGTCCCACTGCAGTTTGGGAATTGCGGTTTTCTTGAACGTTTGTCTGTTGCTTCTAACTTTCTTTCTGGTGTCATACCGGAGTTGTTACTCAGATTACCAAGGTTGCAGGAACTTTATTTGGAGGACAATGAGTTCACCGCCATTAGCCGAATTGGTGGTGACTTCTCTAGCCGAATGGTCCGTTTGGATGTTTCGTCCAACAGGTTATCAGGAAATATACCTGATATCTTTAATAGCTTTCCCAAGTTAAGTTATTTCGCAGCGCATTCTAATAATCTGTTTGGTACAATACCTCCATCGTTGTCGAATTCAAGAACCATAACTTCTCTCAACTTGAGAAACAACTCTTTAAACAGTTTGATCGAGTTTAACTGTTCAAAGATGATTAATCTTACCTCCCTTGATCTGGGCAGTAATAACTTTTCTGGTGCAATTCCTGCAAATCTTGGATCTTGCAGAAAGCTAAAAGCTTTAAATCTTGCAAGAAACAAATTCATAGGCCAGATCCCAGAAAGCTTCAAGAATCTTGAGTCGCTTTCTTACCTTTCGCTTTCCAATTGCAGCTTCAACAACCTCTCATCATCTCTTAGAATCCTTCAACACTGCCCCAATTTAACTGTTTTGGTTGTCACCATGAACTTTTACGCCGAACAGCTGCCTGCTGATGATGATCTACAGTTTAAAGCACTCAAAGCGCTAGTGATCGCCAATTGCAGGCTCACAGGTAGCATTCCGTCGTGGTTAAGCAGTTTAACACAACTGCAGTTGTTGGATTTGTCATTTAATCACTTGACGGGAATGATTCCGGCCTATTTAGGTGACTTTAAGTCTCTCTTTTACTTGGATTTATCAAATAACTCATTGTCAGGAGAGATACCCAAGAATATTACACAGTTACAAAGCATGATTTCAAGAGATATCTCATTAGAAGAACCGTCACCGGACTTCCCATTCTTCAAGAACAGTGATACGAGCGGTAGAGGGACAAGATTACAGTACAATCAGATCATTAGATTTCCGCCACTATTAGACTTCGGTAACAACCTCCTAACCGGGCCAATCTGGCCAGAGTTTGGGAACTTGAAAAAACTACATGTTTTGGATTTGAAACACAACCGGTTATCAGGTTCAATCCCGAGTTCTTTATCAGGTATGAGGAGCCTAGAGAGGCTGGATTTGTCGTATAATAATCTAACAGGAACAATCCCTCCGTCACTGACGAAACTAAGCTTTTTGTCCAAGTTTAGCGTTGCTTATAACGATCTAAAGGGAACTATTCCTACTGGAGGCCAATTTTCAACCTTTGCAAACTCTAGCTTTGAAGGAAACCCTGGTTTATGCGGCGAGTTACTTGGGAAATGTAAGAAAAATCAAGACTCGTCGCAAACTCCAGCATCAGATGATGATGATGAATTCGCTATCCTTCGGATGCTTATATTGACTGGGTTCGGAACTGGTTTCATTCTCACTATCATCTCATCGCTAGTTGTTCCGAGAATCAGGGGCTGGTACAGACATAATTGATAAATTGGAGTAACTTGGTTTGAAATCTGAAACTGGTTTAAATTTTCATAAGCGGTTATTCTAGTTCTGTTGCACATCACATTGGCCTTAAATGTGTGGTATTATAGTCTCATACATGTATTCTTTGTGACTATTGTTTGTTAGATCTAATGTATATATGTTAATGTGATTCACTATTAATGCATAGATTGGCTCATTATCTATCATGTATTTTTGCAATGAACATAATATTAATATTAAAAGGTTTTCTTATTTTATATGATATCAGTTAAAAAAATTACTTCGTTTTTGTTAATAGTCTTAGTCGTTATCGTTGTCTTCCGTCCCTCTCGGGTGACAACTCCGTTTCCCATCTTCTCCTTTTGTATTGTGTGGTGGACGACATATTGCGTCAAACAAGAATTTTGGAGAAAAACTCACATAATCTCCTACAAAACATGTTCGATTGGTTTATAAAACAAGTTATAAAATTGGAATAAGGTTTAACTACAAAATAACTCCAAAAAGGCAAAACTAAAGACAAAGGCACGTTACATACGCAACACATTCCAATTTACTCAAACTTATCGTGTCACAATTGATTTTGAGTTGCATAGTGTTATATTTACTTTGATGTACTATTGTGCCATGACCATAAATTAATAGCAATATCAGCACAACATTACATGATAGCTAAAACATAGTTTTATGACCAGGGGCGTCTCAACGTTTTTAGAGGCCTAAAGCGAAGATGAAATCGAAGGCCTTTTAAAACTTTATCTTTAAAAACTCTCATGTTTTGAAGCACAATCACTAGTTGATTCATGATTCCTAAATCTGTTAATTCAAAACAAATCCTAATTGATTCAATCATTTTATATTCTAATAAACCATAACAAGTAAAATGCTAAAACAAATAAACAATTAGCAATGTGCAAATCAAATAAAAAGAAGCATATACAAAACTAAAACAAATTTAGAACAATTATCAATTAACAAATGAAGATCTACGACCTGCCGACCTAGGTTTCCTTCTTTCTTTCATTCATTATGTTTTTTAATTTAGTTTATTTTGGACTTAGATCGAGAATGAGCTATATAATAAATTTATTTTTTGGTGGCTTATTAGAATTAGTGGATCTAAAACTCTAGCTTATTTTTTTAAACTGTTGAGACGCTGTTGTTTATGACATAAAAGTTTAGTCTTTCAGGAATAATGTTGAACTAAAAGATCATCATCTTAGAGTACACATAACCAGTTATATTATAGTTATAGTATTCAAATTTAACGCGATGTTTAATATTTTGAAAAGTAATATGACATTTTTCGGTTTCTGAATTCAAACCAACAGTCCCAACTATAAACTAACAGTGTAATCGATTAGGTTCTCGACACATTGGTTTCATTTGTAATAACAGAAATACATATCTTCAAATTGCAAATTGATGAATAGATATCAAATCCCATATATTGGGTTACATTTAAGGACTTGCTTTCTTGATTTACTTCATCTTAGTCTTTATTCATGTAAGGATACCATAACACCACACATTAAGACCAGTATCATCTGCAAGAAAAACTTGAACAATGCTAATGAAAACTTATACCATTATTAGATTTCAAGCCATAGGAGAACACAAACCAACATTATTTGAATTTATTCATTTTGTGTGCACCGCTAATTCTCGGAACAACTAGCAATGAGATGACGGTGAGAAGGAAACCAGTTATAAACCCAGTCAATGCAAGCAACCGAAGAATAGCAAAATCATTTTCATCCTCAGATTCTCGAGTTTGCGACGAGGCTTGAGTTTTCTGACATTTCACATAATAATCACCACATAAACCAGGGTTTCCTTCAAAACTAGAGTTTGAAAAGGTTGAAAGTTGGCCTCCATTAGGAATAATTCCCTTTAAATTATTGTAAGCAACACTAAACTTTGACAAAAAACTTAGTTTCACCAGTGATGGGGGGATTGTTCCTGTTAAAGAATTATACGACAAATCCAACGTCTCTATGTTCCTCATACCTGATAAAGAACTCGGGATTGCACCTGATAAACGGTTGTGTTTTAATACCAAAACATGTAGTTTTTTCAAGTTCCCAAACTCGGGCCAGATTGGGCCGTTGAGGAGGTTGTTACTGAGGTCTAATAGTGGCGGAAATCCAATGATCTGATTGTACTGTAATCTTGGCCCTTTACCGCTCGTGTCACTGTTCTTGAAGAAGTGGAAATTCGGGGACGGTTCTTCTAATGAGATATTTCTTGAAATCATGCTTTGTAACTGTGTTAGATTTTTGGGTATCTCTCCTGACAGTGAATTGTTGGATAGATCCAAGTAAAATAGAAACTTAAAATCGCCAAAATACCAAGGAATCATTCCAGTTAATTTGTTCCATGACAAATCCAACAGCTGCAATTGTGTTAAACCTTTTAGCCACAATGGAATGCTGCCTGTAAGCCGACAATTACTGATCACAAGAGCATTGAGTGATTTGAACTGTAGATCAACATCAGATGGAAGTTGTTCGGTGTGAAAGTTCATAGTGAGAACCAAAACAGTTAAAGTAGGGATGTGTTGGAGGATTTTGAGAGATGATGAGAGGCTATTTAAGCTGCAATTGGAGAGTGAAAGATAAGAAAGAGACTCAAAATTCTTGAAAAACTCCGGGATTTGGCCTGTAAGTTTGTTTCTTGCAAGATTTAAAGCTTTTAATTTTCGGCAAGATGCAAGTTTCGCAGGAATTGTACCAGAAAAGTTATTGCTGCCCAAATCAAGGGAGGCAAGATTAACCATCACTGACCAGTTAAAATCAATTGAACCGTCTAAACAGTTGTTTCTCAAGTTGAGAGAAGAAATGATTCTTGAATTCAACAATGATGGAGGTATCGTACCAGAAAGATTACTAGAATGAGCAAAGAAATAACTTAAATGGGGAAAGCTATGAAAGAAATCAGGTATGTTTCCTGAGAACCTATTAGCAGAAATGTCCAAACGGACCAGTTGACTAGAAGAGTTACTGATTCTGCTGATGGCAGTGAACTCGTTGTCCTCAAGATCCAACTCCTGCAATCTTGGTAATGTGAGTAAGAAGTCCGGTATGATACCAGAAATCAAATTAGAAGCAAGAGACAGATGTTCAAGAAAGCTGCAATTCGCCAATTGGTGTGGAACAATTCCGGTGAAGTAGTTGAGAGCAAAACTAAGAACTCGAATTCCACTAGAGTTAACACATAAACCATATGGAAGAAAGCCACTAAATTTATTATTAGATATGTCTAATACTCGAAGTGCAGGCAAATTTATGCTAACGGGTAAAACCTGATCAAATTTATTACCACTCAAATCAACTATTTCCAAACTGGTGTGACGAAAAAGGGAAAC
The DNA here is from genome assembly GCA_025215565.1 of Flaveria ramosissima. Classification (NCBI taxonomy): domain Eukaryota; kingdom Viridiplantae; phylum Streptophyta; class Magnoliopsida; order Asterales; family Asteraceae; genus Flaveria; species Flaveria ramosissima. Next base: position 54,360,738 of record CM046038.1, read on the forward strand.
TGGAAGAGGGCCTGAAAGGACATTGTGTGAAAGATTGAGTGTTGTAAGCTGATCTAAATAGGAAACTGAATCAGATAACTGACCAACTAATCTTTTATTCGCGAGTTCTAATTTAATGATCCTACCAGAAGAGGAATTACAAGTGATGCCTATCCAGTTGCAGCAATAAGAGAAGGATAAAGATGATGAATTTACAGGCCACCATCCGTCAACCGGCGATTCCAGTGCGTTTATGAAACCTGTCAACCCTCTTAAGTCCCTGGAATTGCATGTCAGATTCTGTGAAATCACAAGAACCTGACTTTGTAGAGAGAACATAAGAATAACTAAAAATACCCATATCCCCAATGCTACAACCATCTTGGAATTGAGCATATCAACTGAAACACACAAATCTACAAAAAGCCTTCAAGGTTTAGCGAGAAAACTCAAAAACTCATTTGAGATATAGAGATTGTTACTCAAAGTTTATAAAGTTTGTTGCTTTGTAATCAAATACACTGATCAAGAGAAGTATGTATATTACGTGTGTGGATGCTTGATCCTGTTCGATGGTTCTTTGTAGCCGTAGACGCAAGTCAACAGTTGTAGTCTGGGTTGGGGCTGTCAAGACTCAAGTCGTCGTTGGGGATGAAAAATGATAATGCAATAATACAAACAAGGCAAACGTTTTGCTTGGGTTGGGGCTGTCAAGACTTAAGGTCGTTGGTGGGGAAGAAAACTGAATAATGCATGTACATAAACATGTGGTGTGTTTGAATATATAGCATAAAAGTCAACATGTTTTGTTTCATGTTTTGTTTTTATGTCTTGCTTTTTTCTTTCTTTATTTTTTTTGCAACCATACACATGCATTATCTATTCTACATTTTACTTTTAAAATAATCAGATCTACTTACAACATTTTGATTGAGAAACACACTACTTTACCACTAGCCCTTTTAAGACTGACTTCCTTTTAAGAGCTTAAGTTCATATGTTTCTTTACTAGTTAATATCTTCATTTTTAATTTTTAATTTTTAATTTTTATTTTTTATTTTTTTATTTTTCGATGTACTTATAAATTGATATGCAGATGAATTAACAAGTTGTTATAGTAAAATTAACTTGCACATTAGCTTTTTGGGTTGCTCTAATCAAGATTTTGGGATAAAAGAATGAAAAACAGTGTAATTAATGAAACTTATGGATAATATTCATAAGTATTTAATTAGCTTATAAAATAGACTGATAGACATCAAATATAACTTACTCTATCTTTAATAGGTAAACACACTCCAAATTTCATATAAATAATGAAGGGAAAACTCACTAGGCTAAACGGATTGGTTACTCAAATCTCTTTATTCCAGATATCCTGAATTGTTGGAGTGACTAGAAATACGATGACAGTGAGGAACGAAAACCAATTCCAAACCCGACCCATTCAAGCAAATATATTGACATGAACTTCTTCATTCTCAGATGTTAGATTTTGCAACAAATCTTGAATTTTATCACATTTTCTAATGATTATACCGCATAAATTAATGTTTCCATTAAAGCTAGAGTTGAAATAATCAAAAACTGCCTCCAGACACCAAAGAATGAAGGATCTCCCCAGACAAGTTGTTATGAGACGAATGCATAGTTTGTATGATTGTATCATGAACAAATTCCCGAAACTACTGGGGATATTACCTGATAACTTATTGTATATTAGAAGCAAAATATGTATGTTTATAAGATTTTCAAACATGCACCAGATTTGGCCCGTGAGAAAGTTGCTACTGATGTCCATTGTTGGTCTAAAGATGCAAACGATCTGCGTAGTGAGACAGCCAATGGAATTCTTCCTTCTAGTATTATATGACTGTGAGTAGGACCCGACTCAGTTGGTGCTATCGGCAAAACGCATTCCAAATTGATCAAACTTATCCATGACTGTGTGTAGAACTTGACTTGCCCCTTCTCTGTGGCGAGGCTAATGGTGTTTTCTTTTGCAGTAGCAACAGTCGAGTCGGATCCTACTAACAGTCGTATTTAATACCAGAAAGCAGAAATCCATTGGCAGTCACACTACACAGATCTTTACTTCTTCATATCCGAATAGAATGCCATAACTGTGCAGCACCATTTTGCCACTCATGTCACGCCTCTTCAAAACAGGTAAATTCAGAGTAACCTTTAACAAGATATAAAGGAATAAATATAAAATAAGTTTCCTGTATACATACCTGTGTTTCTCTATAAAATTGGAATAAGATTAAATAAAGAATAACCTCAAAACTAAAAACAATCACACATTACATACAAAAACATATTCCAAATTACTCAAACTTATCCATGTCCTGTGTATCCCTATATCTAGGAAGAACAAGCAATAACATAACAGCAACAATGAATCCAACTGCAAACCCTGTCCAAACTGGCAAACTAATAATTGATTCTTCAATGTCTTCGAATTCCCGAATATGCACCGATTCTTGATTTTTCACACAACTTAAAACAAATTCACCACATAGACCAGGGTTCCCTTCAAAACTAGAAACCGAAAAGGTTGAAAATTGGCCTCCAGAAGGAATAATCCCAGTCAAGTTATTATATGCAACACTAAACTTTGATAACATCCCGAGTCTCGCCAAAGAAAGTGGTATTTCACCCGTTAAATCGTTATGAGACAAATCCAAAGTCTCTATGCAGGTCAAATTTGCCAAATCGCTTGGAATATTACCTGATAACTCGTTGTATTTAAGATTTAAAACATGCAAGTTTACCAGGTTTCCAAACTCGGGCCAGATTGGACCCGTTAGAAAGTTGTTGCTGAGGTCTAATGTTGGTGGGAACCGAATACCGTAACTATATCTCAACACTTTCCCATTCATACCCCTCCTCATGAAAATAGGAAAATCTAAAGAAAGTTCTAACGAGTTATCATGAAACAGAAGATCAGGCAATTGAGTCACGCTTTTCGGGATCTCTCCATTTAGATAATTGTTTGATAAATCCAAGTAAACCAGAGACTGCAAACTTCCTAAAAAGGACGGGATGCTTCCAGTCAACTCGTTCCATGACAAATCCAAAATCCTGAGTTTGGTTAACCCGTTTAACCAAACGGGAATCATACCCGTGAGTTTGCAGTTAGGAATCACTAGAGTTGTAAGCATTTTGAATTGTAGGTTAGCATCAGAAGGCATTTCTTCACTGTCAAAGCTTCGGCTAAGGACCAAAGTGGTAAGATTCACGCAGTTTTGGAGGATTTGAAGTGATGCAGATAAGTTATTCAAGTTGCACATTGATAACGAAAGATAACATAAAGAACGAAAGCTTTTAAAGCTTTCTGGTATTTGACCTGTGAGATTGTTTCCACCAAGATCTATGGTTTTTAAAGATGGGCATGAAGGAAGATTACTTGGAATCGATCCTGTAAACTTATTATCAGCCAAATCAAGCGACACAAGGTTTATCATCGCTGAGCAGTTTAATTCAATCAAACCAGAAAACGAATTGTTTCTTAACACCAACGAAGAAATGCTGCGAGAATTCAACAGCGAAAAGGGTATCCCACCATCAAAACTGTTTGAATGTGCAGCAAAATAAGTTAAATTCGGAAACGTATGGAAGAAATCAGGTAGCTTTCCCGAAAGATAATTCAACGAAACGTCTAAATACTCAAGATTCGAAGGATTACTGTTGTGAAGCTGACCGATTAGCGCGTTATCCTGAAGAGACAACTTTAACAATCTAGGTAATCTAAATAGATATTCCGGTATGATCCCAGAAACAAAGTTTGCATCAAGACAAAGGTGTTCTAATGAAGTACAATTTTCAAATTCATGTGGAATATCTCCAGTAAAGTAATTCACCCCCAATTTAAGAACCCTAATTCCAGTCGAATTGACGCAAAACCCTGATGGGATTGCACCTTCAAAGTTATTATCAGAAACATCAAACAATTGAATCGAAGGTAGGTTTACACTATCAGGTAAAGCCCCAGAGAACTCATTACCACTCAAATCAACAACCTGTAAATAGGGCAACTGGAAAATCGAAATGGGGATATTGCCTTTGAGTAAATTACGAGATAAATTTAGGGTTCTAAGCTGGTCTAAATCACCCAACGATTCAATCAAATTACCACGTAATCTTCTCTTTGAAAGTTCCAATCGAGTAACCTTACCAGTGAAATCGCACGTAACGCCATCCCAATTACAGCAATTTGAGGAATTTGAGGTCCATCCATCAATGGCGAATTCCATTGCTTCCATAAAACGTTTCAGTACGATGGAATCGTTGGAATTGCAAGATGTATTCAACTGAGCTTCTACTGAAAACGCCATTAGTATTACAGTCGCACATAACCACAATACATTCATCTCAAAGATGATTAAGGAAACGTTTGATGATGTCGTTGAACAGATGAATCAAATCACATTCCACTCATTGAAAGCAAAAAAGCAATGAAACAAATGAGAAATCAGAGATGAAAGTAATGAAGCTTGAGAGTTGCAGAGATGGTGAGTTGTGTTGTGTGATTCTGTCAATGGTGGTCAAAGTGTTTTTGGAGTATTCAACAACTAGTGTCTAGTGGTATAATATCGAGACATTTAGATATGTTTATCACGTGGATTGAATTCAAAAACCACATGGGGGGAACAAGTACACTACTACTTTATCTTCATGCTAAATTGGAAATTGGAAAATATTAATATGATTGGATGATGTTTGTAGGAGTATCTCTATCTTATTGGAAAATATTAACATGTTTAGTGGTAAAGCTATAACTTTTTAAACCGGAGTGTCATAACATGTATTTTAATTTATAATAATCATCTTTAGCTATTATAGTTAACGTTCATAAAAAAATCTAACCTAAAAATTGTTATCAATCAATGCTTAGTTTGAGTCGTCATTTATACCATAGTATATATCTAAAGATACGTCTTTACGTGATGTGATATACACGTATGTAACTTATAAAAATCTCAAACTATTAAGTAAAACTTGTTGATTATTCGAACATGTTTGTGTATGTGGTAACCTTTTCCCAAAAATCAGTAACAATTTATTTCTTTCTACAATTTTCTTTATTCCATACCTTTATGAGTAACTATGACTCCATGTAACGACAGTTAATGTGTGAACCACACCAATCACCAGGTATGTCTATGGGCTTTTATTTGTGTCCTTACATCTAGGGGTGTTCAAAGTCGGATATTCGAAATTTCGGATATCCGAATTTCGGATATCCGAAAATTTCGGATAGTGAAAATCACTATCCGAATCCGTATCCTAAATTTCGGATATCCGAAATTCGGATATCCGAAATTCATTTTTTATTTTTTTTATTTTTTTATTTTTACTTTTTTACAATAATTAAACATATAATATTATAAAAATACATAAAAAACCAACTCATATCATAAAAGTCACAATATACACTAAAAAATCTCAACCTAAAGTAAAAATATATCTAAAATTCAAAAAACTAAAAAAATTATTTTTTAGTTTCGGATAATCGGATATCCGAATATCCGAAACTTTTGAAAATCACTATCCGAATCCGAATCCGAATCCGAATCCGAATTTTCGGATATCCGAAAATTCGGATATTTCGGATTCGTATTTTCGGATCGGATTCTCGGATTCGGATATTTTTAAACACCCCTACCTACATCAGGTCCACCATGGTCAAGATGATTATAGTCCAATGTATATCAACAATAATACCATACCTATGGCCTTTATTCGTGTCCCTACATCAGGCCCATCATGATAAGTTGCACATAGCCACAATACATAGGAATTAATTAGGATTCATTGTTTCAATTAATAATTTATGCTCCTTAAATAACAAGTGAAATAGAGTTGAATCAAGTGGAATTTATATGATGATTTTACAAGCAACAAAATAAAAGTTATGCTTGTCGTTCGTTAAATCATTTGTATAGATTATATCGTCTAACGAGTTAAATTTATATTGTTAAAAATAATTGTACTAATAGTAATACCTTGTTCACAAAGATGTTAAGGCACACAAACAGAAATAGTATATCGCAAAAGGGAAACTCATGAATATGAAATCATGCCACATGCACGTATACCTATAACAAACTTTTAAAAAATTCTAGCTTCTAATAAAATCACATTAATATTGCTAGATCATACATGAGAATTTTGTTCATCTTATAAAACTGAAAGAACTCAAAAAGTTTAGAAGTCAATGAAAGGATCGTGTATAATATAAAGTTTCGCAAGACATGTCGTGCTAAATGAGTTTAACGTCCACTTCACTTTGTTCAATATACTAAATCTTCTAGAAAAATAGATATATATCGTGGCTGGCGGAAACTACGATGATCTAATGGTGCTAAGTAGATAAACACACCCCATATATAGTTTATATAGTAGTACTAGTATACAATTAGCACCAACTAGGTCGTTATTAAAAAAAGAAGTTGATCATGTGACATCAAGAGTACGTATAATTTTGTTAATGGCATCAAAGGAAAACAGAGAAGACTAAGACAACCATCGATAATACGATGGATCTAAGACATAAATGTTCAAATCTTCTAAAGAGATTTAGAGGTTGTTTGGCAATTTCTATATGATTAAGTGTTGAATCAATAAGAGGTCTGAACCATTAAGTGTTGAACCATTAAGAGCTAGTATATCGCTTAACCATTCAAAGACACATGTCTGACCAATTCAAATAAGGGCTTTTAACAATTCAACATTAGTATAATGTTTAACCATTTAGAGACAAATGTCTGAACCATTCAGACATTTGTTCACGAAACAAACAGTCTGAACTATTAAATACTGAATCATTCAGACATTTGAACCATTAACAGACTGAAACAAACAACCTCTAAGACGGACATGATAGAGAGTTTCTTCTTTCAACTTCAAGATATTGATAGTGCTTTTATTGGAAACTATAAAATACTACAAAACACTTCACAAAAAAAATAGTTGATCCTTATTGTGATTCTCCCAATTGCAAAACAACCAATACCAAATCTCTATATAGTCTGTATTTAAGGAACCTACACTTTACTCGATGTAAAAAAAAATATAACAAAAACCCTAATATTAGCACAATAAGAGTAAAGTCAGTTGGTTGTCACTTTCACAAGCTAATTTTAGTCAAACAAATCTGAAACAACGCGTGCATCTAGACACCTTCCACCTTCGGTGAATCCCCTCTTTCCACCCACCATCATCTCCTCCGATCACCATCATCTTCTATAAGTATCCCCTCATCAAACAAACCCACAATCAACAATCAATTAATCCCAATTCAAATTCATTTTCAACTTCTTGTTACATGATTATTGTATAATCATACAACCATATAATTGATAATTGTAATCGTAGATTTATCATGTCAGATTGTATTGATAAAACCATCACCATCCGTGAAGTGTGGTCTCATAACATGAAATTCGAGTTCAATTTGATTCGATCCATCGTTGATAAATATTCATACATCGCGATGGACACAGAGTTCCCCGGAGTTGTGTACCGTCAACCACAGTCCGCCGGAAAATCGTACGGTCGCCGCCGGCCGTCGGAGAATTACGACCTTTTGAAGTCAAACGTTGACTTGTTGAACATCATTCAACTCGGGCTCACCTTCTCCGACGCCTCCGGCGAGCTACCGGACGTCGACGGCAGCCACCGGCGGTTCATCTGGCAGTTCAATTTTAGGGATTTTGACGTGGCGCGTGACGCCCACGCGCCGGAGTCGATTGAGTTGTTGAGACGTCAAGGGATTGATTTCGATCGGAACCGAGTTGAGGGAGTCGACTCGGCCGAGTTCGCCGAGTTGGTGATGTCGTCCGGTTTGGTGTGTAATGACTCGGTGAGTTGGGTGACGTTTCACAGCGCGTATGATTTCGGGTATTTGGTGAAGATGCTCACGCGCCGCCGTCTGCCGGCGGAGTTGCCGGAGTTTTTGGGGTGGTTGAAGGTGTTCTTTGGGGAGAATGTGTATGATGTGAAGCATTTGATGAGGTTTTGCTGGACCGGGTTGTATGGGGGGTTGGACCGGGTGGCGGGTTGTTTGGGGGTGAACCGGGTTGCGGGAAAGTGCCATCAGGCCGGTTCGGATAGCTTGCTGACGTGGCATGCTTTTGAGAAGATGAGAGATGTGTATTTTGTTGATGGTGTGCCGGAAAAGTATGCCGGTGTGTTGTATGGTTTAGAAGGTTATTAGAATTTAATTTAGGTTTAGATGGAGTTAAATGATTTAATTATTTAGGGTTAAATGTGTAAACTACTAATCAAAATTTAATTATTATTTTTGTCTCCGATTCAGTTAAAACTTGAAACTGATAATACGTTTATTGGGTTTTTCAGTTTTCTATTACTCTATTAGCATGTATCCTTTTTAAGTAGGGATTTAAAAAGTAAATTAAAAGAACAACTTAATCAGAAAAACTCGAAACCTTAAAATATTCATAGAGGTAATAAGATGGGTGTTGGGGCGTTTTATAAATTTTCATGGATATAGGATGAGAATATATTATATATGTCAACTAGACAAGTTAATGAGTATTAAGTTGGAGTTGTTGGGTGTTTGAAGATTATTGAAATGATATTAAAATAAAAATAATAGTTAGAAGTATAGTTAACTGTTTAATATTTTAAATTAGGTTTTGAGATGTATTTAAGGTTGTGTTTTGAGTATATGATTCTCAACTGGTAATTGTTAATCACAAAAGGTTATAATTCATACCTATCAACCCAATATGTATGAGATTGCATATAAAACATGGTTCTATAATAAGATATATAAGAGCATTCTATCAGAAAACTAAAAAAGAAATACTTTTATTCCCAATTTAATGTATCATCCAAACTTAAAATCTAGACAATATAATGGAGAATCAAAGACAAACAAAATCAAACCTACAATGGTAGATTAAACATTACAAAACAAAACCGATACACAGATCTAAATAGACTCAAGAAATCATCATAAATATGAAAACCCTAGAAAAGACTCTTATAAGAATGAAGAATAAAATTGATGAGCAGAACTCCATTCTGAAGGAAAATGAGAACAAAATAAGAAGCCTATCTTGTGTGTGGTCGATGATTTTAACCAAAAACAACTACTTCATCATCATGATAACCAGATGATGATAATGATGATGCTGCTGATATGTGTTATGGGTTCTTGAACTTGATTTGTGTATATATTCCCAGCTAACCATATACGATCTTATATTTCCATTTTTATTAACAATCTAGGACACCAGCCCACTCGATACAAGCCCAATAATCCACGTACTTTAATTCTTGTTATCATAAGCCCAATCCACACCAACAACTGGTACAAGCTTAGTCCAACAACATTTCATGGTTCTCAACACATATACAACCCAATATATATGAAAAGAAAATAAAAATACAACAGTTAGATGACTTCTTTATAAAACCAGATTTTGACATTGAATTGAATGATTTGTAGATAGACATATATTTCAACCCATTCGCATCAGGTTTCTTATCCTCATATTTATGAGAGGACATTTAGTTAACATGCAACATATGTATGGGTTGAATGTGTTATACTAGTATGGGTGAAAACTTGGAAACACGTTTGGGTTGAACCTCAAACACTTTTTTGGTTTTTTTTTAATGAATACTTGTAGTATTAATTATCATATTTCAAAACAATATTAATACAATAATAATATTAATATATATAATTAATACGAATTTGAATGTTGTAAAAGAGTTTGGGCCACTTTCAAATTGTTTGACGTGTTCTCTTTTTAGCTATGTTATTTCATATGTTTGAAGTAAAATACAACCTATAACGACTGGTCTAACTATTCATAAATCAATATGTTTTATTAGGAGTTTTTATCTAAAGTAGTGTAGTTTGAAAAATTATTTACCAAACTAGTGTAGTTTGATACTTATTTACCAAAGTAGTGTAAACCTAATTTCATATTTTATTTTATATATTTAAATTCAAAATTCATGGTAGATTTAGATGACAATTCATTTTCGCCTTCTTCCTCCTATGTTTTCGCCTTTTTCCTCCTACGTTCACTTGTTGCTACATTCAAATCCAGGTTGGGTATCATCGTCTGATATGGCTGAGCCTAGCCTCCGTGATTTATTCTCGAGCTTGTAACCTGGCTATAACCACAAAGGAGATCTACGTTAGAGGGCCCAGAGGTTAGCCTCAAGGGCACTCCGACGCTCAAGTCAGTAATCTATACACGATATTTAAATATATATCTTATTTAAGTATATAAGTATATGATTAGTCCAATTAATTATTCTGATTAGTTCATGTGGTTACTAACTTAGAAATTCACATGAGATAAACTCACCCATACATGTGTTAAGGTTAGGCTGGGCTGGCAAGGCCATGCCATGCAAAATAAGGCAATGTCAAGTTGGGTAAGACTGAGCCAAGTAGCTTAAAGTAAGGCAACACAAGTTAAGGCAAGATAAAGTTATTCAAGGCCATGTCAGGTAGCCTAAGGTGTTGGAAGTCTAATAAGGTAACACAAGGTTAAGACCAAATCGATGAGTCGTAAGGAAAGACACATCATGTAATGCTAGAGCATGCTTAGTAGCTTGTGGTGCTTTCATAGTCGTAAACCTACTTACATCATCAAGATCATTCTTGCAATTCTTGGTTTCCATTGAGTGTGATCACACGACGATTTCGATTGCTTTCCATTAGGTATAGAGCTTGTTCAGTCAGTGAATTCCATCAGAACTCATAGCAATCGTTTCAAGACATGTTTAATTAGGTTCGATCTTCATTGAAACTCATTGACGTTTCGTTGATTTTCATTAGGTGCGATCTTATGGCAAGAACTGTTCAATCGGTTGGAGACCTGTTCAATAAATAGGTTCGATTTGGATTTGAGTTATTGTAAGGTTATGTGATTTTAGTTCTTGTTCAATTAACAAGTTCGATTTTAATATGAGTTATTATCAACAAGTTTGATTTCGATTTTGGTTTGAGATATATTTAATCGGTTACGATCTAGTTCTTGATTTTGACTTGTAGTTCATCTGTTTGAGATTTTGCAATTCAAGTTTTGATTAGTTTTTGTATTTCTAGTTCTCACAGTTTCTGGCCTACAATCGATTTTCAATTTCAAGTTTTGATTCAAGGGATTTAATTCATGCATTGAAGTTCTTTAGTTCTGTTTTTCTACTAGCATTATCATTATTAAATTCAAGTTTGATTTAGTTCATATATTATGTTTTCTATTAGCAATATCATTATTAAATTCAAGTTTGAGTTTAGTTCATGTATAATGTTTTTCATATTTTTCTTTTAATATGTACTGTAAATTAAGACCGTTAGCAGACCAACTTATTTTACATTTTGTTTGCGATTGATATTAAATCCGTTAGCGGACGAACTTTATATAAAATTTTTGTTTGTATCCGATATTGAAATTGTCAAGTTATAATTTTTTTTGGTTTGTTATTTCTTTTAGTTGAAAGACATAGCAAGAAAACAAAAATGAAACCAATGTATTTTTTTAATGTTTTTATTTCCCAAATGTTAGTTATCATATAAGCATAATAATACATTAGTTACAAATAAAGAAATAAAAAAAACAACTGATTAGTTAAAAATAAAGAAAATAGTGAAATTTGTTTTTCTTATTATGGTTTGGTCACATTTATCAATTTCACCCAAAAAAATTAATTTTTTTATTTTTTGCATTTGGCTTCCCAAGGTTTAAAAGGTTGTTTTTTCATCCAAAAAAATTAAACTCCGTTAATTTAAATTGTTAAAAGAGATTTAGGTTTCGTGAATGGAGTTTTAACAACAATATGTTAATAAAAATTAGGATTTCTTCTTTACATGTAAATTTAAACAATTACTTCTTTAATGATAGATGGTATAACATTTTAGATTAACGGAGTTAATTTTCTGGATGGAAATGATAATTTTATAAAACTTGGGAGCTGGATGCGAAAAAAAAATTTTTTGAATGAAAACTGATAAATATGACCGGACCATAAAGAGAAAATTAACGACAATTCACTCTAAATAAAATAAAAAACTACACTATTTTGGTAAATAAATTTTCAAACTGGAAAAACTCGCTTGTTAGTGATATGTAATTATAACAAGTAATCCTGAACACGTCTTACTCTTTTTTGATTATTCAATGTTAGGTATTGGAATATCTTGTCATTTTATAGCAAATAATAAAGGTGCTAGCGTTTCTTAAAACAAACCACATACGTATGTTACATTTGTGAAATTATGTGAGTATCTCTTTACTCCTATCGAACCACCCTAATATTAAAAAAAGTATGTTTTGATTTTTACTCAACCTGCATATTTTGCCATCTCTGATGAAAGTTTAATATTTTGTTTATTTTGTTGTGTTTCAAAGAAGAAGACAAATGTTATCAAAGACACAATCACTAATTTTCTTCTCCATGTGTATAGACTATAGGGATTAGTTGCAGAGACAAGACATGTTACGTATATCAAAATATCAGTGAAATGTTAAAAAGTCAAAGCACACTGAAACTTTAACATTCTGCAATTTAATTAAGAGATTTATATTGGAACAATTTAATTAAGAGATTTATGTTGGAAATAATGGATCAAGTATAAACGATAGATAGACGTTAATCTATTAAGAGCAAAACCACATAAATTATGAAGACCATACAAATATGTTTATACTAGACAATAAACATATACTACTTATAAGTCATAAATTAGCTCAAATACTATTAAATAATCAGATAAATAACCAAACTCAATCCTAATCTAATACAAACTCCACCATACAATTAATAAAACTAACAATAATAATTATAAGTATCTTTTCCTTTAATTTAGCTATGGTTATGTTCAACCTTCTGCATACTATTTGATGCCCATCCTATGTGAAGAAGATGAACTCAAGAGTGAGTTCATTCATATGAACTTTCGTGTTTTTTTATTCCTATTTATTTTAAAGATTAATCCACGTTAAAGAGGCACATTCAATACAAAATTAATGTTAAGTAGTTAACCGCAAAAACTATATAATCACTTGTATATACTGTTTGCTAGATGTAGTATGAGAGAAAAAGAGAGGCGGTTATATGTTATATTATAACCACCTTCATGTTACAACTAATTATAGCAATAAATATATATAAGTTCTTGACTATCCTTTATTTAAAATTGATTCTAACTATTCTTGAAAATAGATTTACATCCTTAATGTACATGCAACTTTATTCATTTGGCTTACTTATTAATAGCCTATTACTTGCATACGACCTTGATTAGCTATTGATTACCACATCAAGTGTTTTAAATGATTACTCAACGGTTAATAGCTTTTATCATTGACATATGTTCATGATTAGGGTTTACTTGACTTGGAGGTAATTATATCTTACCAACCTTTTCAAAGTGATTGGATCAATGGAACAGTGAAATAGCTTCTATAGGATAGAAATCGTAACGAAATTGTACAATGCTAATGTTGATGAGATGCATAGTGTCTTCGGGGATGAACGAAATGACATTAAGTAGCAAACTTCATATACGGAAAACATACAAAACCGTAGTATGTGATAAGATACATGCCTAAAGATAATCTATCAGAATGCTTTGGGAATTAAAAGACGTTACTGTGAGTTGAAAAAGATAATAATGAACCTCTTATGATTCAAAATTCATGTTTATGTGTATGTCTTTTCTTTTTATGCAAAGTTGACCACTTGTATCAATTCTAATTCTAACAGTATGCTATAGCGTCAAAATGGGCTTTATCTATAGTAGATAATATAAAAATATATACTAGCTTAAAAGAAATGGTCGAAAAGACCCAAAAGGTATTTCACCATTATGAATCTTTTTAACAAATCATATTCAACATATTAAATATTTATGAAAAGATAATTTTTTTGAACATAAATAACATGAAACCATGACCACTTGATTTTGTTATCCAGCTTGTTCATTTTACCACCTTTGGTGAAAGTATAAATATCATTATTTATTTATTTATTAGTTTTAGTAAACCCGTGTATTGTACAGGTTGAATAAATAAAATATTAAATATAATAAAATTTTACTTAATTATATATAAAACGATATTTTAAGATAAGATGTGATTTAAATTACGTAGGAGTAAAAACTATAAGTAATAAAACAAAGATACAACTTTTTAATTTTTTTTAAAAAAACAAAACATTATGTTTAAAAATTGTCATTTTATAAATATCCTTATTATAACTCTCATGTTTAATTATTTTTGGTTAATAAAAAATTTACCTTTAAGAAACACTAAATTTAAAGTATTTCATATGTTTAAATAAGTTTGATGTTATATAAAAATTATTTTATAAAAGTTTGTTTCTATAGAAATAAAAAAATATATTTCTTAATTTATTAAAAAATCTTAATCTAAAGAAGATTTAAATAATATTATTTTTAATCAAGGTAATTATTTAATTAAGAGGAAAAAACAAAAAAATATTATAAGAATATATGTGGTGTTGTCACGTATCTTTTATAGTGACTTTTTTATTAAAGTAGAAGGATTTTGATGTCTTCTAAAGAAGAAAACAAGTGCTATCAAAGATACAAAATGGGAAAAGTGGAAAACCATCGAATGACCAATTTTGACCTATGCTTTATCACAATGCAGTTTACAATAATTGAAACACCATAAAAACCTAAAACAGATGGAAAATAGTATTACTTCAATTAGTTAAACACGTAAACCCAACATTTTTGTAGGATTGTTTCAAACAAAAAGAATTAATCAAATTTATGATTCACGCATTTTACATTTGAAAACGAATTTAAGTCAAATAGAAGTTCATAAACTAAAAATAACTTGTTAGGCTCAAATCTTTTTTTAAATTATCATCACTGCGTATTGGTAATATGGGTAACGTAAAAGGTGAGTGCCATGATCGATAGGTCGCTTGTGAAATGAGGTAATATAAGAAAGAAAGAAGTACAAGCCAAATCTGACGTTACAGATGCCAGAGAAGGTCGCTTGTGAAATGAGGCGGTGTTGTGCATCGAAGAGAGGCGGCAACGGCCGAAGACTGGTTGCCTCTCTTGATGTTGGCATTCATTTCGTCAGGCTCTCTTTGTAAGAAAAGAAAACAAATGGGAAAAGTGGGGATGGAAGATGGTATAAAATAGGGCTAAATGAGGTAATTTTAGAAGCCACATGTCATCAAGAAAATGTTAGAAAATTAAGGTGTGAAAACTCGAACCTGGGCCAAAAATAGTTAAATACCCAAGTCCACCACCCCTACCAGCAAACTAGCCATCAACTATTTTCTTCTTTCTTATCAAGAAAGAAGAAAAATAAGAAAGAAAAAAATCGTTGGTCCACTCACAGACTGACACGTTACATAAAGGTCTAATCAAAAGAAAAAACTGTTTATCAAAGTTTTTAAAATCATATAGAGCAAATAATCTGTAAAACATTTTCACTTTAAAAGATAAAATCAATGAACATGGATTTGTTTTAATCAAATAGAAGGTCATATCGATGTCCAAATTTATATAAACATAATTGTAAACGGCCATCTAGGCACATGCGACATCTTTTCAAATAACATAAAACATATAATTATTGCGTGTTGATAGGAAGATGTGTTCTATCTTACTTTGTGTTTATTATGATCAAACTCATATTGATTTTACTGTCAACAACATATTTTATTATAATCAACATCTAATCGGTGAGGATTTAAGATTAAACTCACAATGATTTTAATTATTGTTGTTATAGAAATAATGCACCTAGTAAGATATTATGTATTAACGACAAGTTATATATATACTAATTAGCAAGTTTTTTATGCATTGTAAGTTGTATTTTATGTTTCATGGGTTGTACCCAATTTGTTTTTATTTTTTTTAATTTTTAACTTTTTTATTCTAACCCAATACTTTTACATCTTTTACAATTTATGCTCAATAAATTTTTACTTTCAACTTTGTTCCCCTATACTTTTCATATTTTAAAATTTTTTCGTTTTACGTCTCGGTCTAAATTTTACGGGTCAACACGCCGTAATGTGCGTGTGTGGTTTAACGTTTCATTCGATTTATTTTATCCATTTTTATGGTTTTCTTGGTGTTGGTGGTCAATAACGGTGATGTGCCATTTGTGTTACTTAACACGGCTTTATGCCTCCCGCCGCAACGCGAGGGGCTTAATACTAGTTATTTTTAAAAGTTAATTATAAAGGAAACCTAATTTAATCATAGCTTGTGATAATAATGATTGTAATCACAATAAATCTAATCTACGTAACAACTCTTAACTAATATTTTCCTATCGAGTCAATAACTAATATATTTCGCTAACATGCCCCTCAAGCTAGATGTCAGGATTCGATTTCTAGCTTGAAACAAATAAACGAAAAATAGAAATTTAAATTTAAAAATACGGATATCAAATCTTGTTGTCGAACTAGGGATGAGCAACGGGTCTGAATCGAACTAAACCAACCATGACCCAAAATCGTTAGAGGGTAATATGTATTGAGGAGGGATACATAACGTTAAACATAATTGGTACTAATCAAACATTAATGTACAAAAATCCAAACCAATTATTCATAAGTCCAAACCAATTAACCATACTCTTCAAAATACAACCAACCATAGTCAATTAAACTATAAAATCTAGCCAATCAACTGTATTCATAAAACTAAAAATACAACTGAAACTAAAATGTTTATAAAGCATTAATATCTAAAAACCTCCAACAGAAGTTTCAAACACATCCTTTAAAAGCTTCAATCTCAAAAATGCTTAATTAAGTCACTCGTTAATCGTTGGTAATCCGATATTCTCATAAATATCTAAACAAAATGAATGATTAGAAACTCAAAAGGCACCATAATTCATAAAGTAATTTTAGATCTTCAAGTTAAACTAACCGTTTGCAAGGTCTTTAAATTTCTCAAAATCATTGTTTCTTTGACTTTTTTGCTTGATTTGGCTATCCAATTTTGAATACAATTAATGATTAAACAAGAGGAAGGGACAACGAACTTCTACACAAGTCCAATACCCTTCCCCTGTACTAAAATCACACTTCAGTGCTACTATTGGAACCAGTATAGTTAAAATATCGAAAGAATTAATAAAAAAATTAACATGAAGATAATTTATTAATAAACATATTAAAAATAATACTAGTACCTTTGACCATCTTGAAAAGAGTCGGATAACGAGCCAAATTTATCTTTCATCACGTCAGAATATCAAAGATGCTAGTAGTCTCTTTAATGTCATCCTTCAGATATTTCTTCAGTACGATTTTATTACCAAAAAAATGAACTCCACCGCCCTTATACTGTTATAAAACATCAAGAATTAAGTTTCACCATCCCAATAATGTTTAAATTTGTTCTGTGTTTTAAAGACCATTTAATCACGTTCCATACAAATACTCATAGTTTTTAACCAACAACCGCATCTCAATTCTCATTTATAACATTATCAACCAATGTATCAACTATCTTTTTAAACTACGCATCTGTCATTTTTTGACTTTGCCTATGTCTGTTTCTTGCCTAATCGACATAAATGTCCTCTCACAAGAAAAATATATAATTTAGAGCTTATTTGAGAATCCAAGATAATAGCAAATTCAAACAACATGTTTTATTTATTTTCATCTTTAAAATTTTATCAATCTTATAAACAACTTGTACAGAACGATCCACCATAGAGATCACGAATAGCGAGTCTACCATATCACAGCTAACATTATAACATACTAGACCGGAAGACCAATAGAGTATACCCATTTCCAGAGACCCGGCCACCCGGTCCAACGGTTCAAACCCACACTAGTTAACATTATTGGCTTGCCAGCCCATTTTCTCACTAACTCCACACAATAATGGAGTAATCAAAATTATATCTTCAAGCTAAAGCGTATTTCAAGCTAAATATATTTTCAAGATAAATATATTTTCAAGATAATATTTTTCAAACAAATTCAGATTACATTTTTTAAGCTAAAATAACCAAAATTACACATAATTTATGATTTAATTCAAAAGGGAACCCGTGTTAAACCAATCTAGTTATTGGTTGCATTATTTCGATTTTATTAGGTACAAACTTGATGAACAACGACACAACACATCTATCATACGATTACGTACATTCTGTTTGCTTTCATATATTTATTTGTCAATTATTAAATACACCTTGACTTCATATGTTTCTAAATTTTTTAAACAGAAAAAGACAAATTTCTTGGTACATATTCATTCTGTCTTGTATAATAACAATACAAAATCCAATACAAAAGAATGTTGCATGAAGGAGGAACAAGGAAGAAGGACTACACGTATACTATTCTAGATGTTACATTATCTTATATTTTATGTAGTGAAAATAAAGTATTATGATGTTAAAAACACTAGACTATAAAAACAAAAATGATAGATTACCTTGTGTTTTTTATTACATATTTAAAAGAGGAAAGATTTATCATTCTCACAATTATAAGTTGATAAAATTACGTATACGATCATTGTTTAATTTTAATATTATATACCTTTCGATTATTAATAGACTCGATTGGAGACTAACGGGTATATGATGACGAGGGCAAATTACCCGATTATCAAATACATGTACAGGTTAGTGGAAATGCGAAATAAGCTTGTTAAAACAAAATTAAATTTTAACTTGAATTTCAAAAGGCTTTTTTATTTTCATTTAAACAAGTCGTGACCTGTCACTAATACTTGTGGTATATCAGAGGCACGATTACTTTTTCAAAAGTCGTAACGATCTTATTAGTTTTCTTCAATGAGTTTGATGTTTTATATCATATTATTTGTCATAACGTATGCATACACATCCTATGTGTATTGTATATCCCAAACCAGTGTTTATCAAACGTTTTGCTAGACCGTATCTAGTTTTACGCTTTAGTCTTGCATGATACGCGATGGTTGGAAAAAGCGGGAAGGCAGATCTCAACTCTAAATACAAAATCATATGATGGACCACTCTTTGATCATAACTTAGATGTGAACAAACATTTCGGCTAGCATTATGATTACTATAGAAACTATTATGAACGCAACATTATTCGACCCCACGAGACTATTGCTTCATTTCAAGATAATTGAAACGTAGTAAATTTGAGTTCAACAATGACCTATTTTAGAAAGATCATCTCACGTGAAGATATAAACAAACCGTTAAAGGTTTCTAATTGAGGCAAATGTTGCATTTTAGTAATTAACCACCAAGGTTAATTACCTTAATGCTTCCTGAGGAAGTAAAATCACTGATTAATGACAGTTGCTTCACCAATTTGCCAACTAATTAGGGTGCAATCATATTTTGCCATTTGTGAAAGTGGGACATACATATACAGATAATCATGTATTCATATATATAGATAAAAAATTAAAATGTTATCAGTTACATAATTATTGTTCAAAATATATTATTTAAGTAGGAGAATGATAAAATGTGCATTGAAATTTTGATGTGAAGTGTAGGAAGTTCTTTTGAATCACCGATCATATTAAATTAATGTGTAAGATTAAGTGGTCGTAAAATCTAAAAATTATGTAAAATAGGGCTTAAGGGCGAAAAAGAAAGACCCGCGATTTTTCACTTTTTTGAGGTTAATCAAGTTCCGTCAATTTTTTAAATCATAAAACTTTTATCTGACGTATTATGTTTATAACATAGTTATAACGTAAAAATAGAGAATTTAATTATCTTTAATTTAATTATAATATTGTTATAATTTTCAATATACTTATTACATAACTATGCGTGATTTCTGAACAATTATAATGATACATACTTATATATATAAATGGTACGTAATATGTATACTCATGATGTAATTTTTCCGCTACGTAATTACGTCTAGACGGTTATGCACTCTTGTAATGTACATGTGTTGAATTCTGATTACTTCGCACACTTCATACCATTTTTTCCAATGCAAGCTAAACCGTCCTAGTTTAAATATAGCTTAATTGCATAAAGAAAGTAATAATCTTTTCTTAAATTTAATATGAAATTGAATATTTTCAGCAATACCAACCTACGCCCAAAATTGGAAAAACTGAAAGTTAGAACAGAAAAAGAAAACAATTATTTTTTACCTTAAATAAGAGCTCTTTAATTAAGAGTTTATTCTTTTAGGATTGTAAAAATACATAACTAGCTAAAATAAACGTTTGAGTAAACTTTATTATTTTTTGATGTAGTTAACGCTTATTAATTGAATAGTAACAGCTTTATTATTATAATTATTATAACTTAAATTTATTATTATTTATCAATTTTATTTTGCCATTAAAAAAAAGAGAAGGGAGATGTGAGTCAGCATGGAAAAAGGAATGCAACAATATGCATATCTTGCATTCTTGAGGTGATTTGCCTATTTAAACACCATATCATATCCATTATGAACACATGCATATACACACATCTACATCTAAACATGAAAGGGTTTAGTTTTAAAATTGTGACATTTGTTATTCTAATTGCAACCCTTGTATTGTTATCAACTTCTGCAATCTGCAATGCTGCAATAACAAGCAAACATAGGAGGCATGGTAGAGGTGATCACCAGCGCGTTCATGTCGATTCAGATAAATCAAAACAAAGGGCTGGTGTGAAAGTTAACGTGCTCGATTATGGAGCTAAAGGGGATGGTGAATCCGACGATACCAAGGTATGATCATATAGAATATTATTGTTATAGCGCGTAAAACAGTTATTTTGATGGTGAATATATATTCTTTCTTATTAACCAAGAGTAAGTACTTGAACATGTAACATGTGTACATGACTAACATACTTTGGACATCTAATGTTGTATACACAGGCGTTTCAAGCCGCTTGGGCGGATGCTTGTAAAACCGAGGCGTCAATGATGATCGTGCCATCGGGTTACAAGTTCCTCGTGGGACCCACTTCGTTCTCGGGTTCAAGCTGTCAAAAACACATTGTTTTACAGGTACTAACTATGTTCTAAAAAATATATTCAGACTTTAACGAAATAAATGATTAACTAGTATAATCGCGATAAACTAATAAAGATCACTGGTTGTTATAAAATACTGTAAGAATATAAAAAAAGTTGTGAATTAAGTGATTAAGCACAAATGATGATAACTATAATATATGAATCTTGTTTTGCAGCTTGATGGAACCATTTTGGCTCCAACAGATTCTGAAGCATGGGATGCAGGTCTAGACCGATGGCTTGAGTTTACGGACCTTGTACGATTCAATGTCAAGGGAAAAGGCGCCCTTGATGGAAGAGGCGCGGTTTGGTGGACAAACTCTATAAACAATAAAGTAAAACATATGAATCCCTGAACGGTGGATCGATGGGCGGGTCATATGGGCTGGTCAAAACGGGTTCGGGTTGAAGATGGTCCGCTTTAGGGTGGGGTGCAGACCCGGGTTGGGTTCACCAGCAAACACATTTTTGTCCATTTTCTTAAAGAATTTATAAGTAATACGTTACTTATGATTATAAAATAACGTTATTAAAGTTCTAATTAAAATCTTAAATGAAAACGATATAGTAGGTTGTATGCATTAAAAAGAGACTTTATGCAATCTGTTTGACCCGTTTGTGTTTTATTATTTGACTTGTTTGAGATAAAAAAACAACGTGAATCGACTTATTTGGCAGGTAAGTAGCTCAAAGGATGGAAAACTGCAGAGAACGAGGCCAACGGTAAGGACCAAGTAAGGGTGTAAACGAGTGTAGCCAAGACCAAGCTAGCTCGGCTTGATCTGAGCTTTTAACGAGCCGATCTCGAGCAGCTCACGAGCGGCTCTGCTCGTTTAAACCCTTAGGACAAGTGAAGTCAGAACTCATAAGTGAATTTGTTAACCATGGTTGGAGTTTGATATAATAAGTATGTGACAAAATAATCATTTTTTTTTCATACAGGCATTGGTATTTGTTGGAGGATCTAAAGTGACAGTCAGTGGCATAACAATAAAAAACAGTCCCTTATTCCACCTTACATTTGACAACTGTGATGGAGTTTTAGTGCATGATATCAGCATCTCATCTCCTGGTGACAGTCCCAATACAGATGGAATTCATTTAAGCACCACAAAGAATGTTATAATCCATCATGCAAACCTTGCTTGTGGTATAAGCAACTCTCTATTCCTTAAAACTAATAGGACTAGTTACTCGACCCGTTCAAACGGGTCGATTTGGGCTTTGTTTTATTTCATACGGGTCAAACAGGTCAAAAGACGTTAAATTGTTTTGACCCGTATTATAATATTACTAGTTTTTTATTAGAACTTGTTTTGACCCGTTATCTGACTTTCCTCTGCTTCCCATTTTCCAGCTTTCCTAAAAGCCAAATGTGTTTAAGAATTAAGAACTATAACTTACTAGTATGACTTGTGACGTGTGAATACGCGTGATGTGCAGGAGATGATTGTGTATCTATACAAAGGGGATGTTCGAATGTACTTATACATGATGTTAATTGTGGGCCCGGGCACGGGATAAGCATCGGAAGCTTAGGGATAGATGGCACAACAGCATGCGTCTCCAATATCACCGTTAGAAACGTCAAACTTCATGATACAATGACCGGTGTTAGGATCAAGACATGGCAGGTATAAATATTATACGGAGAGAAAACATAAAAATTTAAAATCTGACACGTTTTGTCTTTGTTATAAGTCACTCTGGATCAGCTCCTTGTTAGAATAACAAACACAAGACAATATAAAACTACGAACTATTTCGAACGCCTCACGTTGATTTTTAAAATCTCTAACTGTTACTTATCCAGGGTGCAAAAGGATTGGTACGAGGAGTGTCGTTCTCTAACATTCAAGTTTCTAAAGTCGAAGTCCCCATCATGATCGACCAATATTATTGCGATCACAGCACCTGCGAAAACCAAACATCTGCTGTCAGTATATCCAATATTGCCTATGAGAATATAAAGGGAACTTATACTATACAACCCTTGCATTTATCATGCAGTGATAGCAAGCCTTGCATGAACTTAAATTTATCTAATATTGACCTCAAACCGAAGCCGAATGGTCACGAGATGTCTGAACCATTTTGCTGGCAGGCTCATGGAAGGTTAAATGGTCCCATTATTCCTGAAGTTGATTGTTTGCAGGAAGAACAATCATCAGACGATTGGGGTCCTCATGACGCTAAATGTGCAGCATAGCCTAGATACAGTTTGGTGAATTTGTGTGACAGTTGACCCGAACCGACCCGTTTGGTTCCATATAGCTAGCTTGGTTGTGTGTGTTTGTATATACAAAAGAATCAAGGATGAATTGTATCATGTGGTCTAGAGTTAGCATACAATTTACTCAAATAATTTGAAAGAAATAGTTCAATTACGTGTACAATGTAACAATAAAGTTTAAGACAATCCCTTGCGTTGAAACTTATAATAAATATATTTTTATGATTTTTTGTAGCTCGAGTTTTTGAGTATGGAGTTAAGCTACGAAATCCGAAAGGACCCGTTGGAAGGGTCCAAAGGTTGTAGGCTCGAGCATGACCCTCCAACGGTCAAGTATTGTGTAATAATCATAGTGGCTTATACGTTATTTGATAGTTTCTTAATGATTTCGTTATTAGTACTAGCGTTACATATATGATTATTATAAGGAATAGATGGTACTTATATCAAAATGAAGGGAAAATTATCAATATAACCAATTGATCAAATGAGTTTACAAGAATAGCCATTGACTTTGTAAATATCCAAAATATTTCACGAATCAGATTGTGTCATGTGTCCAAATATCTCTCTGCGGCGATACCAATGCATGTGGTTTAGCTAGTTATTACTGACCAGCGATACCAATGCATGTGGTATCGTCAGGGTATCGCTGAAAAAAATATATATATGTATCGTTGGTCAGCGATACAACATGCATATGTATTGCTCAAAATAAATATTAAAAAATATAGTTGTATCTTCGGTAAGCGATACATATACTTCTATGTATTGCTAGAAAAAAAATTAAAAAAATATGTAATATTATTATTTTAATTAATTAATAATGTTTATATGACTATACGACCCATATAGAATCTTGATATTTTGATTTGTAATTGAAGGTGTATAAATATTGGATCCCTTTATATAAAAATGTCTTAATATTAGGAATCTTTTATATTAGAATCCCTTTACCCATATCTAATAATAAGAGTTAATTACATAAATGATCTATGTGATAAGGTCGTTCTTCAAGTCCAGTCCTCAAGTATGATTTA
This sequence comes from Flaveria ramosissima, assembly GCA_025215565.1. NCBI lineage: Eukaryota > Viridiplantae > Streptophyta > Magnoliopsida > Asterales > Asteraceae > Flaveria > Flaveria ramosissima. The sequence goes on from CM046038.1 coordinate 54,385,018, forward strand.
TTACAGGATAACCTACTAAATATGCTAAGTTGTAACAAAATTATCACCAGCTTGGATGGACATTAACTTTTTCGTTAAATATGTGTGAAATGACCCTTTTTACATTTGTCTTCCTTTCCCATTCTTTCTCTTAATCAAGATTGCACAGCCACCACCACGAGCCACCCACCTACCCGCCACCACCCCTGTCACACACGACCTCTCCTCTGCCTATGGATTTGGTCGACAAAAAGGATGGATCTCGAACACCACCATTAAACCCCCTAGGGTTGTGATGTCAACACCTACTCACCGACATCGTCGACCACAACCGCCTCTAACACTGCCCCCATAATTGCCTCATCCTTTACCTATACATTTTCCAAACTCATTTCCTTGTCTGCAAACATGAATTCAAGACACCTATGGTAACTCACACGCATTCCAACAAGCTCAAGTAGTCCAACAACTTGATTGGAGATGTTTGATGATGATGGTGCAAGTGAAGAGGGGGGGGGGATTCAACGAGAGGGTGACCATAGACAGTGGTGGGGGATGTGAGAAGGGAATAGACGTTTAACACAAGGGTAATTTGGTTATATTTAAAAAAGTTAACAAAAAAGTTAACCTCCATCCAACTTGGGAACAAAATTGTTACAACTTGACATACTTAAATGGGTTAACTTATAATAAACCATACTTAAGGCTAAACTTGAAAAATAACCTTATTAGAGATGTTCGATGATGATGGTGCAATCGAAGAGGGGTGGGATTCAACGAGAGGGTGACCGGAGATAATGGTGGTGGGATGTGGGAAGATGATAAATGTTTAACACAAGGGTAATTTGGTACTTTTTAAAAATTTAATAGAAAAATTAACCTCTATTCAACTCGAAGACAAATTTGTTACAACTTGACAACTTAATTGTCTAACTTGTAATAAACCATATTTAAAAACTAAACTTGAAAAACGACCTTACGACAAATTTATTACAACTTGCCGGTTTATGTGGCACCCATCCGCGTCCACACGCACACGCGCGGCCATAACACATTGGTCTTATGTAATTAACTCTAATGATAATGATAATTGTTACGGATTATTTTTCATTGATTAGAATTACAGACACCATACATGTTCGTATATGATATCTTTCACTTTGATCCAGTCTGGAGTCTTCTTCCTCAATGAATCTGTACTACAAGCAAAGGCACGAAATCCATTGTAGCTCGCATATATGATTCAACAAAACAACATCGAGTATCTCAAATCGGAAAAACCCTAATTGCGATTTGATGAGATTACTTTGATTTGATGAAACCTTTGAAGAAAGCAATGACTGGGAACGAGTTTCGATTCTTCTTGTCTTGCGACATCAATCTTCCAGTTACTTTCAGAATCGAGAAGTTAGAAGGGAATTTACCTTCGACTTGTTCATCTGATCCAGGTGAATTCCTTTGCAATTCGAGTATTTTGATTGTTCTGATGAAACCCTAATTTGGTATTTGGTACTTGTTAGTGTTCGTTCGAATTCAAGTCATTTAATTTAGGGCGTACGTGTTTTCTCAATGCTTTATGCTAGTAAATTTTGCATTATTGACGATGATATGATTGATAGAATCCAGATGCTGTAGAAGTATATATAGTGCTTGTGGAGTATGAATAATTGGGCAATTGTGTATCTACAATGAATATTTCATCCCCCCCAACTCACACATAGAAACACACCCACACTCAACAGAGAAAACTACGGTGAATTTGATGAGGGATTAGTAGCAACCGCTTGTAACATAGTTTGATCACATATCTCCTTAATTCTTTTGGTGATGGATGGTTTTGTGGTGTATCAGATGCATTATTTTAGATGTCTAATGTCTTAAACATGGAAATGATGTGTAAATAAGCATCATCATGCTTCCATTCTGTTATTTATCAGTACAAGGAATGAAGGAAATAAATTCTGAGTAATTCCATAACTTATTTGAGACCCAAATCTACCCTTTTACCATGCAGGCATATTTAATAACTGAATATTATTTATGTCCGATAGTTATCTGTCTTTTTTTAATATGCAGCGGATATAGGTAGTGGTGTCGAGGACAAAAAACCTGAGCTTTATGTTGAGTGTGCATTGTACATTGATGGTGCTCCATTTGGGCTTCCCATGAGAACTAGGTTGCGTTTAGTATACTAGTATGCCTTACACAGTATTTCTCATAATTTTTTGTATTTTTAAATTTTTTTATTAATTTATAATGAAACTTCGTTCAGGCTAGAATCTTCTGGTCCGCCATTCTGTTGGGGTGAACTTATTACATTGAGCACCAAATATCGAGACTTGACTACCAACTCTCAACTTGCATTAACTGTAAGTTAATAATTTTACTGTACCGGTTTAGTTTGTTGGACCTCATGGTGTGAAGAGTTTCCCCTTTAATCTCTTACATATGACTTTTATGTCATTAGACTGGTTGCAATGCTATTCATTGCAATAACCACCTTTTGTAATTTAGTCAAACCGGTATTTTGTGGATCATTCAAATCTATTTAATGTAGGTTTGGGATGTTTCATGTGGGAAAGATGAGGGTTTGGTTGGTGGGGCCACTATCCATCTTTTCAACGCGAAAAAACAACTCAAAACAGGGAAGCACAAACTTAGGCTTTGGAAAGGAAAAGAGGCAGATGGATCGATTCACTCTACTACACCTGGAAAGGTTTTGCGAGCACGTTATATTTTCAAATTTTTACCGTTGAAGTTCTCACTAATTACATGTTATATGTGTATAGGTTCCTAAAGAGGAACGTGGAGAATTGGAGCGTTTGGAGAAGCTTGTGAATAAGTATGAAAGAGGTCTAATCCAGCGAGTTGATTGGTTGGACCGCCTTGCTTTTAAAGCTATGGAAAAAATCAAGGATCTTGAAAGCAGTAAAAACGGGAGCTCACATTTGTACGTGCTTGTTGATTTCTGTAGTTTTGAACATCGTGTTGTTCTGCAGGTGTGTCTTTTATCAATTCTTGTGTACCACTTTGTTTTCTTTCTGAATTCTATTTTATGTATTGAAATGTTATTTAGAGGTGGCAAAATGTTTGGTTGAGCAACTGGTCAAAATGGGTGCGGGCCAAAACATGTAATTATAATGTGGGGTCAGTTGGTTAGGGTTGGGTTACCACTTTTTTGTCCATATTTTTGTATTTTGTAAACAATTGTTTCATAATATATGATTATAAAAACTATGTAATCAAAATAAATGAATATAAGATGATTTTGTTTAAATGAAATGTACATTGTAAGCATTTGAAAATACTTAGGCAACTTTGGCAGTTTGACCCATTTAACCTGTTTCATTTTCAGCTCGTTTTCTACATTTCAGATGTTATCGATAAATACAACCCGAATTAACCCATTTCCATATAATGATATAAACGAGTTGCAATTGCGACATAGCCCATGTCAAACCTTGAATGGGAAGCTTTATGTCGTTGATATCATGAATTTTATAATTTGACACACAAACTTTGTTGATCATTTCTGGCTCCTGTGTTCTGACATTTTAGGAATCCGGGCCAAATTTACTAATACCAGCATCTATAACTTCAACCAACGAACTGGTTACTGTGTGGGACCCAGAAGTGGGGAAAATCAACCCTTCTGAACACAAGCAGTTAAAGCTTGCAAGGAGTTTGAATCGTGGTATCATTGATAGAGATCTTAAGCCCAGCTCTACTGAAAGAAAGTAAGTTATGTTCAATATTTAGTCATTTATATTTCTAAAATTAAGTATAAATACCTCCATACCCAATCTTGTATCACTGATTGCACACTTAGCAGTCGACTCATTGTGTTAGAAACACAAGTTTAAGGTTTTTTATTAAACTTTTCAGTAGTTATAGTTTGTTGTTTCAATTACTATTTTTCCTGAGACGTGTTTCTCAAAGTCCATATGATTCGTTACTTTTGCTAATTAAGCTACTTAAACACATTCTTTTATGTTCAAATTTGATTTGTCAAAAAAATGAATCATTGTTAAGAATGTACCAATAGTTATTTGGTACTTTCCACCTCAATATGTAATTAAAATTTAAAGGAGTTATGTCTTTGTTAAGTCTCTCTCTCTTTTTTTTTAATTCATCATTATCCTTGTATCCTACTTATTAGGTCAATACAAAGGATACTAAAGTACCCACCAACACGAACGTTGAGTGGAGATGAGAGACAGTTGTTGTGGAAATTCCGTTTCTCCTTAATGTCAGAGAAAAGAGCTTTAACAAAGTTTCTTCGGTGTGTTGAGTGGAGTGATGTTCAGGTACATATGCACCCCCTACCCCCTCAAAAAAAAAAAAAAAAAAAAGAAAAAAAAAATTCATCAACCAAGTAACAAACATAGTGATTCATATATGAATTTTTCCATATTTCAGGAAGCAAAGCAGGCAATTGAACTGATGGGCAGGTGGGAAATGATTGATGTATGTGATGCATTAGAGCTTCTGTCACCTGTTTTTGAGAGTGAAGAGGTAAGTGTTGAATACCCATACAAACATTACATGTTGATATTAATCTGCAATTTATAAGTAAGAACTTCCCTGAAATTTGTATGTATACTACCAACTATTTTGTTTAATTATGAAATCATAGCCTGCTTTGTTAAAGTTCAATTTTGATGAGTTGTACTCTAATTTTGACCTATATCAACAGGTTCGTGCTCATGCTGTACGTGTTCTTGAAAGGGCTGATGATGAAGAGCTCCAATGTTATTTACTTCAACTGGTTCAAGCTATGCGGTTTGAACGCTCAGATAAATCTCGCCTTTCACAATTTCTCGTGCAGCGTTGTATGTCAGCTCTGACATTTATAAAACTGAATCTTAACTGTAGTTTCCTACTTCTATCTGGAATCTGATATATTCTTTGAATCTTGCAGCATTATCGAACATCGAGTTTGCTAGTTTCCTTAGGTGGTATGTTGCTGTTGAACTTCATGATCCTGCATATGCAAAACGTTTTTATTCTACCTACGAGATGCTGGAAGAAAATATGATAAAGGTAAAGGTTCTGTATGGTAACTACTGTAGGCCAACTTGTAATCAACGCTATAATTTCTTATGCCATTGATTGATGGGCGAATTTCATAAAAAAGTAACCAAATTTGGTCTGATTTCTATTAGTGGTAGAAATCTTCTTGTTGCCCAGAAAAAAACCCTTAAACCTTTCAAAAAAGTTGATAAGAACTTTCATTTTTTATAAAATCCCTTAAAACTTATAAAACCATGTTGATTTTTATTTGACGGAACACTCAAGACATCGCTTACCTGCTATCAAGGTTGAATATTACCTCAAGTTGAAAATTTAAAAGTTTGAGGGTTTATAATGGTGAAAACTAGTTGGTTACCTCAAATAGAAAATGGGCCGAAGTTGGTTTTTTATGCAATTAGCCCTTAACTAATGAGAGAGCTGCAGCAGAAGTTTACACTTTTTATCTGAATTTTGTCAACAACTTTTATTGTCACTAAACAGAAACCAGTTTACATTTAGTTACCAATCTTAGCAACAAAGTTGTATTTTATTACCAAGTTTAGCAATGAATGCCGGTTCAGGTCATTCTTTTGCTGATTTCTCAAAAACTGCTGATGTGACATTTTAGTTGTCATTTTAGTGGATATATATACCACGTGGGCATGTGATTTGACATTAATGATTTTGAAATACAATCTTTTTTAAAAAGCTAGTTTTCAAACTTGTAAATAAAAATTAAAATTTGAAATTTCATTCAGTCGAGTATATTTTTGCATACCTGGTATCTGATGTGGCAGCTGACAAGGCATCAATCCATGCCACATCAGCTGTTTACAGGTAGAATCAGTCGAAGCTAGAAAGCCATCATCACTTTAGTTTTGATTTTACAGTTGGGAATGGGGCCTTTTGATGGTGGAGATGGCTTTAAGCTATGGCAAAGTCTGGTTCGCCAGACAGAATTGACAGCTCAGTTGTGTTCTATAATGAGAGATGTAAGAAATGTAAGAGGTGGAACTCAAAAGAAAATTGAAAAGCTTCGGCATCTCCTTTCGGGCCTTCTTAGTGAACTTACATACTTTGAGGAGGTAATATGTTTTTAGAAGGATTTAACGACTGTGCTCCTAAATTTGTAGCTTATTTTAATGTGACACACTGACACTAAACATCTTGATCTGTGACACTTTTAGCCTATACGATCACCTTTGGCACCTACTGTTCTTATCACCGGGATCATTCCATCAGATTCATCAATATTTAAAAGTGCATTACATCCTTTACGCCTTGCGTTTAGGACATCTAGTGGTGGGTGTTTAAAGATCATTTTCAAGAAAGGGGATGATCTTCGACAAGATCAGTTGGTATAGAATTTGATCTCTCTCTCTCTCTCTCTCTCTCTCTCTCTCTCTCTCTCTCTCTCTCTCTTTCAGTTTCTTCTTTCTGGGCCTGAGTAGAAAGACTGATGATGTGTGTTTGGTCATTTGTGTAGGTTGTTCAAATGGTATCACTCATGGATCGTTTGCTTAAATTGGAAAATCTTGATTTACATCTAACACCATACAGGGTGTTAGCCACTGGACATGATGAGGGCATGATGGAATTTATACCATCCAAGTCTCTAGCTCAGGTGTGGTTATTTTGGTCAATTGACACCTTGATTGAATATTGTTTTTTTCCCCTTGTGTATATCGTTCAGTTATACTAAACTGCTTATAATGACCTTTGTTCTTTAACTGTATCATGAAATGACACTAATAGTTTATCTTTTTAAAACTTTGTTCTTATGCCTCATTTTCAGTCCGGCAAAAAAGTTCGTTGGATTTTGTTCATTTACTTGTGACACATCTATGATATTTTTTGATTCTTTTGGTTGTTATACAGATTCTTTCAGAGCACCGAAGTATTACAAGCTACTTGCAGAAATTTCATCCAGATGAAGAGGGACCGTTTGGGATTACAGCCACTTGTCTTGAAACATTCATTAAAAGTTGTGCAGGCTACTCAGTGATCACATACATACTCGGCATTGGAGACAGGTGACTCTTTTATATATAGTCCAAGAAGAAGCAAGATGTGTGGGTTGATTAACATGTCAAACCGTTCTGATTGAAACTTTTTATTTTTCAACACGGGTCCAAACAGGTTGGGTTAACCCACAAACACTTTTTTACGTCTATTATTTCTAACATATAGTTAATTAACGTGTTAGTATGATTTTTGCAAAATCAATATCATGACAATAGTGGGTATCATTGACTACTTAAAGAGCCAATTGCAAATGCCTTAAATACAATTTCCGGTTAATGATTCATACTTTAAAACCAGCACTTCAATTTCTACTTATCATTTTGCATGTGCAGGCACCTGGATAATCTTCTACTTAGGGATGATGGCCGCCTTTTCCATGTTGATTTTGGTTTTATACTGGGTCGTGATCCAAAACCCTTCCCTCCACCCATGAAGCTTTGCAAAGAAATGGTTGAGGCTATGGGTGGTGCAGAAAGGTATACTGATATTAATCTTGTCATTATAGTTTTTGGGCAAACTGCAAGGAAATGCATTGCCATATATTATTCATTCTTCATTGATATATGCAAACATACATTCTCTTTGGGTATTGTGCACAGAATATCAACATGTTCCAACTCAAATGTACAAAAAGTTAAAAAATTGGAAAATGCATTTTTTTAATGAAAAAAAAAAAAACCCTTTTTAAAAACCATTTAATTACCTTTTCCAAACTTGTTAATGCAACTACTTGCCATATTTATACTTCTTGATGCAACCTACCATTTTTGTACCAATTAATGCAACAACTTCATAATTTGGAACCTTCAAGGGGTCGCGGAGTGGTAAACGCCAACTTGTCTCCAGCAGAGGTCTTAGTTGAAATCTAGGTTTTCTGCCTTCGACCCCTTGAAAGCCACCCGTCCAGTCCAGTACGCTTTTCACCTAGTGAGCACTGAGCAGAGTATTTGGTGGGGGAAGTTTTCTCATGAAGGATTCACGGTTATAAAAATTGCATACTTTGGTAAGAAACTGCAAGTATGTTGCATTAAGTGGTTAAAGAGAAGTATGTAGCATATACTGGCAAAAAGGAATAGAACATTGCATTTTTTCACTTCCTTTTCGCCCTGCAAAAGTAACATCTTTTCTTCTTCTGCAGCCAATATTACACAAGGTTCAAATCCTATTGTTGTGAGGCATATAATATCCTTCGTAAATCAAGTAACTTAATTTTAAACCTCTTTCATCTAATGGCCGGCTCCAACATTCCCGACATAGCTTCTGATCCTGAAAAAGGCATTCTAAAGGTGCACTTTCTCCCATCTTTTCTATAATCAAGTCTCATAATTATAATTATATCGTAAATGGGACCCACAATTACATGAACATACTTTTGGTTATAACTTGGATCTTTGTTGATTCTTGTAGCTTCAAGAGAAACTTCGTCTGGACTTGGATGATGAAGAGTGCATACATTTCTTCCAGGATCTTATCAATGAGAGCGTTAGCGCGTTGTTTCCTCAAATGGTTGAGACCATCCACCGTTGGGCACAATACTGGAGATGATTGTTAAGCATACAAAGGTATTATTTTTATTGGTTGAATAGCCTTAACTAAAGATGTTTGTGCATTTTTTTATCTGAGTGTCAACTTTTCTTCAGGTTGCAAAGTCGGGTTGTGACCTTGTTGTCTAGTGACATTTGGTGATTGCCTTTCACAAATGTGATGTGTATTTAAATCCGTGCAAGTGGAAGGTCGGGTGACATTTAGGAATAAAAATTGCTGCAAAAAAAGAGATTATGTATAGAGCTGTAAATAATACCTCATATTACATATATCGTTGTGAATTAATACTCTTTTTAATACGTGGCAATACGAAACCAGTTTTTTACTTTTTACATTTGAAAGTTCTCATAGATAAGAGAATTTATTAATTGAATTGTTTGAACTTTGAACTACATAAATACTTATAAATATTGTTCAAATTATAGTTCTCTAATTGGATAAAACAATATAACAGCACAGGTATTAGCTTAGGTGAGGGTTGGGTCATTATTTTATGAGAATACCTCCATAAGGTGCTAGTTTCACGTGCACACTTCATAGAAGTGCTGGTGAGACGGAGATGAGAGGGTGACTCTTGTGACGTGTATAACAATTGAAGTGATTCTTGTAGTTATAAATCTATTATATTAGTTTCTAATTTTACATTGATATAAGATAAAAGAGATTTTTAGAAACAAAAAAGTTATAGGTGTGCATTGACTTTGTAATTATCCTTAAACTATATAATTAATATGTTACACCTAGGCAAACTTTGCATTGGTTGTGATCAGGAAAGATGTTAGATCTATAAATAATGATGTGCCTCAAATCACGTCAACACGTTTTGAGCATATTAACGGTGGATGAGATGAGAACTTTGCAATTAAATGTTTTTAAGTGAGAGCAATTCGAGCATGAATGACCATCTGCGAATTTTTTACTTGGGCAACCAAAAACAGTTAGCGAGGGAAATTAGAGTTTTAATCACTAATACTTCATCCATAAGTTTTTAGCGGTATAAACATCCTACCTCTAGCGCGTCTAACCTACAAGTTTATTTATCACAAACTTTACAAAATATTGAGTGTTACAAGTTTTGTGTTGTGTGTTTCACGAGATATTGTCCGCGTAAAGTTCATCTCTAAAATAATAAAAATCTATTATAATGAAACGTTGATAAAAAGTGTGTGAGAAACAGAACATTGTGTTGTGTTTATTAGTTTGAAAGACTTGGTAGCTATAAATTAGAATAAACACTTGCTTGTGACCCGCTTACTTGCTTATGTTGTACCTCATTCCTCTTTGCAAACTCCGCCTGCCTTCTTTCTATTCGTACGCACCAACTTGTTATGGAAATCATATTGATAGCCTCAACTCTCGTGTCTTAGCTCGTCTGAGAGCTAGATTAGCCGTTTGTTGAAAGGAATTGGTAAACTCATCAGGCTCATGACCTGAAGATGGTGCAACATCAAACAAGAAGATACTCTGAAGGCTTCGGGATCGAGGTCTCATTAGCCAAAGAAGACCCTGGCCAATCCACGTGGCCTGCTTGACGAACGTGAGCGACGGAGACATCGTAAATTGGTCCACGGACACCGTGATAAGTCCTCTATCCTACTACAGGTTCCGCGACAACCTTTACCAAGTCCGAACGATTGTCATGAGCTACTTGTACGCAAAGCAAACAATATTGGTTAGTATGAGAGTCAGACGTTACATAATCGATCACAAACGAATTTTTAAAAAAATGTTATATTACCAATGCACGCATCACAAGAGAGGTTGGTCTCAGAACCATTTCACAAAAGGGCTGCTCCATTTGAGAAGTGCGATCCCTTGCCTCATGTTCTATCTCCGTCAAGCCACCTAGTAAGTTCAATCTTTTAAGCTATCTAACAACGACTCAAGAAATCATTTATGGAAGACCGAACGTGTCATGTACATATTACCCATACATGAATCACAAGAGGAGCTGGTTTTAAACCATTTCACAAAGAAAGTTGTCACATTTGAAAAGTGCGACCTCTTGCCTCGTCTTCTAGCCCATCAAACCACGTAACATGTATTAGAGAGAAGACGAGATAAGAAATCGCTTTTCTAAACTACGATAACCTCTTACGAAATGGATTTCAAACCAACCCCTCTACAATGCATTCACGAATAATACACCCTTGTATATAAAAAATCATCACAAACACCCCCTCACCACTTTTGTGTTACGAAAATGTTTTAATTAATGGTAATCATCAATACCCGGGGGGTTATATAACCTCACATTCATCATCAGTTTTCTCGCCCCTTTATTCATTTTACACACTCCATTTTCCTCAAGATCTCTCTCTTCCAATCGATCGTTTGATCAATCTCCAACAAGCTTTTCTCAGGTATATCTAGATCTAGATCTTTGATCTCTTATCTATTTGATCAGATCTCAACGTTTTATCAGTTGGATTCAAGGTCTGTTTGTCGTGTTCATCTAGATCATCGCCCTATCTGCTAATTGTTTGAAGATCGTCTGTAATTCTGTACTTTTTGTGCAATCGAGTTGTTTATGGATGATTTTGCTGTTTTGATTTGGATTTGTACGATTTTAACGGAATTGTTTGGGGATCGGTGTTTGGTTGACGCGTTTTGAGATTTTTGTTATCGATCTGATTAAGTGATTATGTACTGATTTACTCTTTTGTAAGCTGTTATTAGATCCGCTTTACGGATGCATCAGTTTGTAGATTCCGCTTGCGATCTGATCGTTGATTGGTTTGTAAAGTTTTTGTGTGGTCGTACTTGTGAATCCTTGTAATTATTTTACTGCTGAATGAGGATTGATCCTTATGATTTGAACGCTTGCTTTTAGCTTACTCAAGGTCTCTGAATTTAGGATCTTATCATGCGTGCCAATGCATTTTTGAAGATTTTGGCATGCTGTACTTTGATCTGAACATCATTGTATCTTCCACTAGATGTCTATTTTACGACCTTTTTGTTTGGAATCTATTTGAAGACATTATGTAGATCTCACAGACTTCTGTTGGTCATAACGAAGTGATGGTTTTGTGTAATCTGTACATCCACTATGACTGGTTTTATATTTGAAATATAGATTTATAGCTCTTCTGTTGTATTTTAAGATTGTTTAACCAGTAAATGAGTTAATTTTAAAAATTCTTCTGACACAGATTAGCTTGAGATGATTTAACAATAAAGTATGTCAGATGTGTCGGGTCAAATTACATTCTGAAAATCACCATGCCCAAAATTTTAGTTACAATTTGAACTTTGTTTTAGATCTTACAGTGTTGACCAAGTGGTCTTGTTCTTTGTAGGGATCCTCACTAGCAAGAGGATGGGGCTAACTTTCACCAAACTCTTCAGCCGTCTCTTTGCCAAGAAAGAGATGCGCATATTGATGGTGGGTCTCGATGCTGCTGGTAAGACAACCATTTTGTACAAGCTCAAGCTCGGCGAGATTGTGACCACGATCCCTACCATAGGTAATCATTTCTGTAACAGACTAACAATCTCAGTATGTTTTGATTACCATAGCTAGAAATTGTTGTTTGAATTATAAACATGGACTGCTTGGTGCTTATTAACAAGGTATGTTATCACCTATAGGTGTGGTTTGATGTTTAGTAGCTAACGAGGTTATTCTTTGCAGGTTTTAATGTGGAGACTGTTGAGTACAAGAACATAAGCTTCACCGTGTGGGATGTTGGGGGTCAGGACAAGGTAGATATTATGACTTTTGAAATTTTAATGTTGCAGACATACCTCCCTTAATATACGGTGTCCTAAGTAAAACACTGATTTCTTTTTGGGTGGTTGTTATAAAATTTATCGCATTCATTACTGCTGAAGTATATATGTGTGCATTACGTGTTTTATATGTAGATCCGTCCATTATGGAGGCACTACTTCCAGAACACACAGGGTCTTATCTTTGTGGTTGATAGCAATGATAGGGACAGAGTTGTTGAGGCAAGAGATGAATTGCACAGGATGTTGAATGAGGTATGTTTGCATTTCTTAAAATTTACTGTATTCTTGCCTTTCATCAAATATGGGTTAACTAAACCTTGGTTTTATTCATCTTCATAATTTATACAAGGGAAAAGGGTTTACCTGCTTGTCATTTGTTTACCCCTTCTTGATGCCTGTGTACATATTATTTCCTTATAAATGAAATTTCTGTTATTTCATTGTGAATGACATGATTATTTTTCTGTTGCACTTTTTTGCTGAAAGCAACTTTTTTGAAGTTAAGATGTATCCTGCCCTGTCATTTCCTTCCTTATTTTTGAATAGGAGTTCCAATGTAACTTTTAAGAAACAGAGCATATGTTTGTTTTGTTTCATACAAGTTACGTTGATACATAATCAATTACGGTTTTAGTCTATGCAAATGGTTGATCTGTTGTCTATATGTTAGATCACTTCTAGAGATTTGTGGAACAAGATTTTTTTATTCATTGGTACAATTAAATGGGTTAGAGTGGTTAATGTATATCAATTTGTCCTATTAACAGTCGTAACAGAAGACTCTAATTTAGGGACAATCAAACATTTTTGTTATCGCTACAATAACTGTTTGAAATTTTTCAGTATTGCTTCTATAAAGTTGATCTATGATTACTTAAATGCTATATTTACTTATGTATGTCAGGATGAGTTAAGAGATGCAGTTCTCCTCGTGTTTGCTAACAAACAAGATCTCCCTAATGCAATGAATGCTGCTGAAATCACTGATAAGCTCGGTCTCCACTCTCTCCGACAGCGCCACTGGTAATACATCATCAAACCTGTAACCTCTGTGATTCCCGTCTGTCAACCAAACACCAGCCTAATACAATATACAAACTCAACACTTCTTTTGCTCAGGTACATCCAGAGCACTTGTGCAACCTCTGGAGAGGGACTTTACGAGGGATTGGATTGGCTTTCGAACAACATAGCAAACAAGGCAAGTAGTAGTGACACCTTAAAAATGTTTGTTAAACTATTTTTACCAGTATGCTAGTCTTATATATATATATATACATGTGGCATTTCTGTTACAGGCATGAGGCGAATGATCCATTATGTGGGTGGATGTTTCTGTTGCGGGTTTTGTAACTTGTTTGTTTGAAAAAAGGTATTTTGCTTTTGAAATACAATTGAATACATTGTTTGGATTGCAAGTATGTGTTAGGTAGGTTGTCATCTCAAGTTGTAAGAGGTTAAGTTTTTGTGGTGATTAGAAGTTGGATTCTCATGTAGTTTGTTATCTTCCATTTGATAAAACATTTTTATTCTATCGGGTTCTTTGGGTTGTCACAATGCATTCTGCTTTGTTGTGTTCGTGAGGGTAAATGGGTAATTGGGTTATTTGTTGAGAACTCTAAACTGGTAATTTTTTTAACTATGTACAATTCTGTTATGGTGTATAAGATGCTTTTATAGTTGATTATGTCGCAAACGACAACTTTCTTGTAATCAATCAGTACGCTATCATATTATGAACATGTAATTGAAGTTTTAAAACTTGTATGAATGAGTTTTAAATAGAGAACTGTGAGCGTAAACATGTGTATGTAAAGTATTGAAGATGTTTGCATGTAATAAGATTGAAAAAGAGATGGTTATAAATTGTCTAGTCAAGTGTGTTTGAAAATTCGGTTCTAAGTACCTAGGTAAACTTGAGTTATCTACTCATGTGTGTTTATAAACTTGAATCAAGTGTGTGTTTTTTCTTGATTTCATGATGCGTGGAGGTTGGTTTTTAATCAGGTATCTCTTTAAAATCTTCAATTCGACAAGTCAAAAAAGTATTAATCAAGAATGAGATGTTCTTTTAGAGAAATTTGTATTCAAGTGCAAAAAATGTTAACACTAAATCAAACCAATTGGATCCCTATACAAGGGGTGAAAAGTTGCAATAGACTATTGCAAATTTTAATGAAAAGACATGACACTTTCAATTTCAACTCGCATGATAGTCAACTACTAACAATTACATTAGTAGTAACAATCAAGTAACTACCAACCTTCATAACATCTATAATAACAAAGTTACCATTGACTTTCAGTTGCTATTAACCATCAATGGTGGCTATTGTTACTACGGGTCACAATATTACTACTCAAATACACAATTACTAACGATGTCCCAAGTTGATTTCGAGGTATCAAGTTGCTACCAAAGTATCAATTTTGCTATTGATCTTTTACTGATTTGCTGTTGATGATCACTTAATGATGACCATCAATTTTCAAGTTATTATTACCAATTTGATGAATCTTAAGCAATCACCAGTGTGTTATAAAACAAGGAAAATACCTTTTTTTAAGTTGAATTATAGTTTCACCCAAGCTAGGGGCTTTGCCCGAGTAGTGTAACATCCGACCTTTTTATCATCAATATTATTCGTTTTGCACACGAGTAGCTCATGGATTTGTTTTTTTTTGTTACCGGGGGAAAAACTTCCTATGTCCGTGGGTTGCTGCTATTCAAGCATGTTTAATTGCAAAATTATCATCTCATCCATAACCAATATGCCCAACACGTATTGGTGATATTAAAGACAATACATTCCTTATTAACCTAGAATCTCTCCTATTCACGATCGATGTGAGATTTGCCTAGGGTATTACAATCACCCCCCTCTCATTTGAACTCATCGTCCTTGATAAGATTTGCCCTAACATCCCATTCATGGATGTGATATTTGCCTAAGGTGTCCATATGAACACCCTCTTGGACTTGTTGTCCTCGATGAGGTTTGCTTCACCATCCTGAATGACATAGGAGCGACTCTGATACTATATGTAACATCCAGCTTCTCATATCACCAATGTTCGTTTTGCCCATAAATAGTTCACGGATTTGCTTTTTGGTTACTCGGGTGAAACATCTCGAGAAAATCCATCCCTGGATTACTGCCACCAAAGCACGCCTAACTGTGAATTTCTCCTCTCATCTCATACAATACACCCAAAATGCATTGATGATATTAGAGGCAAGACATTCTTTATTTATCCAGCATCTCTTCAGTTCACGGCTGATACAAGTAATGCCCCCTTAAACCCCCCCTATGGTACTAGCTTGACTCTTAACTACTTTATAGGTTTTGTAATAACTGATATTAGAATAGTCTTGATTGTACGCGTACTCGACACCTCCTAACTCAAGTTAATGTTATCTCAATTTGTTTTAAGTAAATTCATTTACACTAAAATAACCTTAATGACACTTAAATCATCAACATATTATGAAATTATAAAACATTTTCAAGCTTGAGCTACATTAGACGAATTTAACTCATTTTATTTTTTCAACTTCAGTAAAACATCACACTCTATGCATAGGTGTCTCGTTTTCCTTAATTCTAATTCAAATACATGTTAATTCATTGTGAATTTCTCTCCAAGGAGAAAGCAAACACACCAATTCCTAATTATACATATAATTGTTAATGTAGAAAGTTGATCAAAAGTCATTTCACCGAGTTTCCTTAATATTCTATACCAAGACAAATATAGTTTACAGTTTAACTCAAACTAGAAGGGTGTCCACGCAATACGGCTGGGAGTCATTTTACATCCGGTACGTGCATTTAATATTTTGTTATTCTTGTAGTAGTTTTACTAAAGTCTATTATGTTTTTTCTAAGCTAAAATTTAAAACACCAAATAAATGAGTTCTGCATGACTACTTGTACATATATGCATTAACTTATTGTACCTCACAAAGTACAGATCTGTTCAGCAAAAAGTTTACACCAAAACATTTAAAAAAAACACAGGTTAAGTTGTAGTCTCAAAACGTTTTTAATGTGACAAATTAAAAGATATAGCTGAAATATTAAAATATATTAAGTTTTTTTTGGTTTATGGGTAGATAATATAAAATTTTATGCAAATGTTAGTAAGTGTAAGGTTATTATGTAACTAATTGTAAGGGGTAATTTGTAAATAATGTTATAAATACTATTTTATTCTCAAAAGTGATTGTATCATATGCATTGAATATAGTAAGTGTTATTAATTTTATCATATCTTAAAATACTCTTCTCATATGCTCTATATATAGTATAGATAATGTTAAACTGGGACGCTAAGATGCCTTTTGATAAACACAATAATCCACCTTATTTAACCATTTGAAAGTGAATAAAACAAGAGAAGTTGCACTTCTATTTGTCATTTAACGTACACGTTCCATCGTCGACACGTCTTTTCTAGAACAAGTATTCTTATATAATTGTAGTGACTCCATAACTTAGGATATATTTTGAGAATATTCAGTGCATTCGATACGCAAACTGTCACACAAGAAACTGCATGGAACACAACATTTTACCAAAAAACCAAACATGTTCATTACTTTATACCATGAAAGTGACGATTTTTTATTTAACAAATCACAAAGAAAGGGAAACCCTAATGATTCGTCATCGTAATATTACACAAGATCAAGAACCTAAAACGAGTCGACTTTCATTTTTACTAATCATTTTAAAGTCGCCTTTGTGCATATGGCCATGATTTAGCAAAATTGCATTTCACTAAGCGATGATGTTATATGTTGGCAAACTTCATATTTTGCTTATTGAAACGTGCCTAAGCTAATTATCAAATGGTTATCTTTCACAAAAGCTAATATTTTACCAAATGTTTACATCGCTGAACTTCAATAAGTCTTCTCACATACAAGAAAATGATTAAGTTCTAGAGCTAAAGATCGTAGTTCTCGAACAAACAACCGAAAAGATTCTAGAGCATCCTTAGGAGTCGGTATTCTTCCTCCAAAGATTATAGTACCAAGTATTTCTCGATGAGCTCTAATATGATCAGATTTATAA
The DNA here is from genome assembly GCA_025215565.1 of Flaveria ramosissima. Lineage (NCBI taxonomy): Eukaryota > Viridiplantae > Streptophyta > Magnoliopsida > Asterales > Asteraceae > Flaveria > Flaveria ramosissima. The sequence goes on from CM046038.1 coordinate 54,402,399, forward strand.
GTAAGCATTTCTTGTAAAATATAAGCAATGCCAAGCCCCTCTAAAGCCGAAACCTTCATTTCTCATACCCGTTGCCCCCTTTTCTTGGCCCTTCCTTTAAGGTTTGTTGTGTAAGCCCTGAATAATGCCCAGTTGAACCCATTGATTTTATCATCAACTTGATGAATTAATTTCAAGATACAAGGCTACATGTTGTTATGAAGGATCCCCGTTCTTCCATCAAAATTCTGCTTTTTCTCGAAGACTCGGTTTAAATATCTATAGATTCGCTGTTTGCTTGCTGGCTTTATATAATTCAGAAAACATCAGTTTTCTCGAAGCGTCTTGTCCAAATCAATAATTAAAGCAAAAATTGCACACTACATTATAAATCTCTTATCCCTATCATTCTTGTGATCTAAACTCAAATTTACTTGTACAAGTGTGCACTTCACATCTTATAAAATGTATTAAAATCTAAAAAATCCATTTGGTCATGTATGATTCACATTTACATGAAATTAACTAATAAACTAAAATTATCAAAAGTTTTCATTAGTTGATATATTATAACATAAAAATACAAACATGATAAGAAAATTCTACATCGAAAATTTAAAATTCCATAGTCAAAAGAAAAAGTCCAGATCAAGAATGGAACAAATTAGATGCCTCTCGAAATTTAATTTTGAACATTGAGGGACCAACAATCTTTGAAAAATATGCTCATGTTGTATTTAAAGTTAAGTTATTAAACTCCTTTAATAAGAGAAATATTAGTTTCCTCAAATAATATTATGACCTCAATTACCAATTTCATGTTTTGATTGCAGAAAAGAGCAAATCTCATAGTATTACAGTATTAAGTAAGAATGGAATTATGATATGAAACCTAATTGTCAATATCCTATGTTTCTTTTAATCTAAAAACACACGCTACTTACTTTACACGTACTCTACTATTAAAATCATCATATATATGCAGGATTTGAACCCACAATCATTTAGTTGGAGAGTACATCATTTTATCGCTATGATGTCCCTTGAAGACGTAAAACAGGGTATTTACCTTGTTGTATTGCAATACCCAATCTTTTTATCCATTAATATTATTGATTTTGCTATGAAAAAGAACCGACACGTTCTCTCCTCCTATTTTGATGTCTTTCCTTTTCATGAAACTTTCTATCATATCAGAAGTATCAAATTTAATTTAATGTAATATATACACCTAATGCAACCTGTTATAGAATATTTTTGTCAATTTCAATAATGTAACTATCTCACGAAATTTCGGTTTAATCAACTAATCTAAATGCTTGGGTTGGGTTTAGTTTTTCTAGTTTTTAGGTGCATAAATATTACAAATTATTACAACTTGTGAGTGCATAAATATTACAAATTATGCTGTTCATTTTTAGCCATGGATTCGAATTCCTACAATTTAAATATGATTTTCGTGTAACATTCGGGATTTACTCTTTATGCTGTGATAAAAAGTTAGTAGGTATATAATCTTTGTCCCAAGCGTATAAATGATTTTTTTCTTATTTCATTAAGTATGATATTTAATGATATTTTCACACATTTTATAGAACTTTATCCCCAAGTATTGATATCAAGTTTACAAAAAGTAAAACATAAAAACCTTTATGAATCGTCGGTAGTGTTAAACTTAATGTGTTCAAGCTCCGCCACTGCACTTACTGTAACTTACTTAAAATTTTACATTATCTACACATAAACCAAAAATACTTAATTTGTTTTAAGATTTCTGTTATATAATTTAATATATCATGTTTAAAAACTTTTTGAGAATACAATTATAACCTGTGTGTTTTTTAAACGTTTTGGTGTAATTTTTTTGCTGAACCAATTTGTATTTTGTGAGGTACAATAAGTTAATGCGTAAATATACAAGTCGTCATGCAAAACCAATTTATTTATTTTTTAAATATAGTTTAGAAAAAATATAATAGACTTTTATAAAATTACTACAAGAATAAAAAAATTAAAAACACGCGTCGGATGTAAAATATTGTCCATCCACATTGCGTGGGCAGCTTTCTAGTACAGACAAATATATGTCCACTTCCATGAAAAAGTGTTTTACGCTTTTCAAAAGATTGAAAATTTTAACATGTAATACATGTATTTTAGGCGATGATATTTGTGTTTGTCAATTAAAATGGTTTTGGATGCCTTGTTTTAATGACTTGGATCAATAGTTGGACGTGTTGTTTATGCATTAGACTAATATACCTAGGACACATCATTGTAATATTAGTCGTACTCTTGTATTAGTCTAGGCACATCATTCTATTTGCTTAGACGTCTCGTTTGTCACACAACGCATCAACATTTGTTTTAAAAAACACTGTATTCAAGAATATGTAGCAATAATGTATACTCGAATTAAATAGAATAAGTACGATGTATTTAAAAAATCATTAATTAAATAAATAACAATTTTTTTGAGTTTAAAAGATTAGCAGAATTAAATTTAAGTTGAAAAAGTTTAGTTTACATTGTTTCAAACGAAAACGCTCAACTATATACAACCAGACCGATTATATGTTTGATTTCCAATTTCCAATCTGGTCTGAAGGTCAAGTATGCTTCTTTACATTGGATTTACAAATGATTCTTAGCTTAAATAGTTGAGTTGAAATGCCCAAACACTTTATTAAAATAAAAAAAGATCTTGAGATCAAATTTCACATACGATAAAAAATAGGTTTTAGGTTGGGACTGATGTACGAAAGTGGGTGTCCTTCTAAGATGGTTTCAAATTCGAGACTGATGTACGGCCTTCCTTTCAGATACATTCCAACCTAGTGCCCTAATATTCCGTACTCGAGTAATGTTGATTGATTGAGTGGATCCGTGACCCGTTACTGATTCAATTAGCCGACTAAAAAAACATTAGATTTGAAAATAAATCCAAGGGCAAATTCACTGGGTCGGTGTTAATCGGGCCCCACGCTCCACATATTAATTTCCCCGTAAACTTTATTCATGCCCCACTCTCACAACTCTCAAACATTAAAACAAAAAAATATAATAATAAAAAAAACGTTACAAAGAAGAAGAAGAAAAAGAAGACACATTTTAATTTATTATTATTATTATTATTATTATTATTATTATTATTATTATTATTATTATTATTATTATTATTATTATTATTATTATTATTATTATTTGTGTTTCAACCTCCGTCCATTCATCCATCATCTTCCCCATTTTGTAACCACCACAACTCCACCTATATTCTAACTTTACTCACAGATTTCTGTTATTGAATTGAGTTTTTGAACCGATTTGAGTGATGATGATGATGATGCATCGATTGTTTTTTATTTGTGAATTTGTAGGATGGATTAAAGTTTGTGTTGATTGATTGTTTGGTTGAGGTGAGTATCGAACTATCGATTTGTGTTAGTTTTGTTGATTGATTGATTGATTGATTTGGTTTGGTTTTTGTGAGATTGATTATGTTAGTAGATTTATCTTCTGGTATCCGATCGTGATTTGAGTTTTGTTTAGATTTGTTGTGGAGTATTGATTAGGTAAGTGTTTGATGCTTTGATTGGTTTTGAATCTACTGAGTGAGAGAGATATTATGTTTGTTAGTGAATGTTTTGTTTAGGGATGGATAGAGATTATGGTTCGAGTCGTGAAAACAATCTTTTATAGAAATACAGGTAAGTATGTTTACAGACCGACACCCCTGCGCGACCTTAAGATAGGATTGTAGGCTCATATTTGGGTGACATTGGTTTGACAGTGTTAGCTAATAGTTATTTAGTTGAATTACTAGCATGCTAATTAATCATCAGTTTGGTTTGTATTCAAGGATGCACGCCGACAGTTCTTCGTTGTAGACTTGGGCATTCATCTCTTAACTGAACTTGAATGTTGGTTGCGAATATACAACGTGCTGTTGTTGAAGTGTTGATGCTTGTTAGAGTCCCCTACCACCAAAATGGATTTTTAACATAACACAATAAAGGTGAATTCAGATTGTGGATATTCATTGGTTCTTTGTCCTGTGACAATGTAGGGGCTCCCCTCAATGGCTCTTTAAATGCTACATTGTAAGTTTGTAACCCACCATCATTAAATATGAGTTGGTGAAATGTTTCACCTAAAAATTTTGGCCACATTGGGGGTATTTACTTACATAGACCTTCAAAGTGCGGTTGAATAGCAACTCTGCCTTTTATATTGTTATGAGTTCATCCTTTAGGGTCTTATTGGTACATATATGCAATGAAATACATCACTATTTCTAAACTGAACTTGCATCATGCTCAAATTCTTGACTTGACATCCATTTTAATTCTTTATCATATTTAGTAGTCTTCATATTCTCTGAATTATTGTGGGAATCTTATTTTGTTGAGTGAATTGTTTTTGAATGGTATAAAGGTGTTACTTTTGGCACTGGCAACTTGTGCATTTTAAGATCTAATTCCTTTTGCTATTATTCATTTGTAGGTTGATTGTTTCTGTATAAAGCATTTGTTGAAGATGTTGGGAGGAAGTAACAGCAATATAGTCCCTGTCTTTGTTGATGAGAACCTTTTACAATATCCTTCAAATGCATCAAATAAGTTGCAGCTATTTGGAAATGGTGAGTTTCTGTCCTTCTATAACAACAATTAAAATTTCTTATGTTACTTCTATTCTCATTGCATCGTCATTCATGTGAATGTCGTATTTTCTCGTGTTTCTTTATTTACTTCTTACCACTACCTTTATGAGAAGTTGTGGTATGTGTCTTGGTTATGTCAGTTAAATCAATTTACATATTGTAATGCTGAGAATATGTATAATCATTCTATCCCAAATTAAAACACTAATCTTTGTTTTCAACATGGCATACTTTCTACTTCAAGTGTAAGATAAACATGAAAGTTTTTTTTATTTTTTTAGTTTTAGAATCATTTAATCACTGTAAGACTTTGCTATGATCAAAACTAGCAATCATTCTAACCATGTACAAGCATAGTCAATTAATTCATCTTATTTCAACATATTAATCAGCCAATCAGGTTAATTTAACACCCTTTCCTTACTGTTACAGACTTTACATTCATCTGATTGCCCATATTCTTGTTCTTCTTCCAGTACAGTATGACCATAATGGTCCTGCCTTTCGGCCCAACAAACGTCAAAGGGAAGTTGATGCTGTATTTATGCAGAAAAAGCTTCAAAATTCACTGAATCATAACTTTTATCATGATGATTTTGATCGCCCTTCAACTACCCCAAACCCACACCAAGTATCAACTGGTTTAAAATTATCTTATGATGATGAGGAACGCAATTCTTCGATCACTTCAGCAAGTGCAAGTATGACTTTAGCACCATCAATTATGTCTTCTATTGGTGATAGCATTACAACCGAACTTGATCGACATCAAGAAGAGTTTGAAAGATTCATTATGATTCAGGTATCATTTTCATTCTGCTCTACAAACTATACATACATAAGTACATAAATTTTTTATTGCAGATGTTATGTTTTTATGTAATTTGGCCTGTATGATTTTGCAATACAGAACACTAAATTGACCTGTAGTGACATTTCTTTATTATTTAACAGAAAGAGAGCATGTTGAAAGGAATGAGGGACATAAGGCAGAGACACATGACATCTTTACTGGCTGCTATTGAAAAAGAGGTACAAAATAAACTACATGAAAAACAAGTCGAAATAGAAAATATAAACCGTAAAAACAAGGAACTTGTAGAGAGAATAAAAGAGGCAGCGAATGAAGCCCATAGCTGGCACTACAGAGCAAAGTACAATGAGTCAGTGGTGAACATACTGAAAACAAATCTTCAGCAGGCGCTGGCTCGAGGAAATGAAAACCGCTTTAAAGAAGGATTTGGAGAGACAGACGACATTGAAGTATCGTCTAAAGGATTAACCAACAATGCGGGTAAGTCTAGATGCAAAGCATGTAGAGCAAATGCGGTGTCGGTTTTGGTAATGCCTTGTAGACACCTTTGTTTGTGTAAGGAGTGTGATGGTTTTACGAGCGTGTGTCCAGTGTGCCAGATGGTTAAAACGGCTAGTATGGAAGTGTACATGTCGTAAAATATTGACAGTCAAAAAGTTGTATAACTTATACAAAACGAAGAAATCACCCATAAGTTTTGTTTATGTTCATATATGGCGTGTTTTCGTAGTGCATTCTCCAACTAGTACTTAATTATAGTTGGAGTTGAAGGTGTTTTTGTCAATCATTTGTCACACTTAAATTTGAGAATTGAAGCTCTTGGATCACAATCACTTTAAACTCTAAAAGAGCATCTAGCCAGCTATTACATACCTCATAAAGGATACAATATACACATTATTGAACCCCTAACACCTTCTTAAAATATCATGTAAAGGGCTTTATTTGATTAAATACTTTCTTTTTTAAGAAACCATTGCTTTGTGAAGGAACCTGCAAGTTTTTGCAACAGAAAGCCATATATAAAAGCACTTTTCATATATTAAGCTTTAATTGGCCATCTCTATCTTTTCGTGTAATGTTATGCGGGTAGTAACATGTCGCGAACTTGACATTTACCACCTCGAAAACAAATTTAATCTTTGTAAGTTTGAAAAACTTGAGTTTAGAAGGTTTTATTATGGTAAAGCAATCGACTTTAACGTTTTATTTTACCATGATCATATCATATAAACAAGACCCACAAAATAAACTAAATTACTGAACTGAAAAAGCAGTAGCTACTTCTCAATGTTAATTAATATTTGAGCAAGACAACCCTATATACACAAGAAACTTTTAACTACTTAAGTCACTATGGTCAGATCCTCTAACACTGGCTAGCTAGCATTCTATCAGATATGTGACTCATGAAAGCTGGTCCGAACCAAGCTCATTCGTTAATGTGGGTTCACCACCCGAGCCCTTTGATCTGTCGTCGTCCCCATCTTCATTATGATGATTTGGTGGTGAAAGAGCCCACTGAAATAAGAAACAAACTTTACATTCTACTAAGTTCATGGTATGTATATATATCATCATGTGTATGTGTTATATTAATTTTATGTTTCCATAAAGATACATTTGTTGTACTTTGAGGAAAAAAACATACATTTTTGGCAGCTGTACTGAATGCTTGCTTATGAGACATGTTTGGATGTTGTTCCTTCAACCTTCTGATCTCTTCTCTGCTAATGTACATATCTGAGTTGAGCATTAATTACTACATAAAATAATCATCTTGAAACAACTAATCATCTTTAATGAGTACTTTACTTGATGAATTTGTTATACATAGATGCCCCGCGTTGCCTCCTTTCCGGCGCTACAATACACACACACATTAACTAAATGAGTTCATCATGAAGATCTAGTAGTAAAGATCTATTCTTGATGAATATGAGAAAGATTCAAGTAAAGTTTTACGCTTATTGACGATGTGGTTCACTGCTTCAAGACCATCATCATCATCGTCATCATCATAGTCTTGATTATGTGATGATGATGATGATATGAGAGGGGAAGACCTTTGTTTGCTAAAAGTTAGTGTAGGGACTTCTTCATCTTCTCCACAAGCTTCCACCATTTGCTGCATATATGTAAGAGAGACATACATAAAAGCCTAAGCTTTTCGATATAACATATGATCATTACTATTATAATATCTGTAATATAGTTTAGAAACACACATCTTCTTGGTTATCATCAGAAGAAAGGAGATGAAGAGGAAGAAAAGAGCATCTCATCATGTTGACTAAAAGAAGACCTTTGCAGTGGCCACATTTGACTGTAACCACCATAGATAAACATCTAAATGGTACACAAACCTACATTTAGGCGTAAAAAAGAACATGTAAGTAGATATATATAACCATAACCAATACAATAAACGAATCGTAATTTGGTTGATCAGTAAATCATAAATGAATTGAAATGAAATATATTGTAAGTTTACCAGTAAAACCGTGGTGCACAAACCACATTGCACATGACAAATCTGTTCTTGCCGTTGTAGGTCTACAAGATGGTTGAATGTTGACATATTAAGGAGAAATAGAGAGATAGAGATGTGAAGTTGAAGAGGATGTACTTTGTATACTCATACACATGTTTAAGTAGAAACATAGGAGTGTGGAACATAGGCATTCAAACGTTGACATTTAATGAAACAATGTAGTCATTTTCATGGTATCTAGGGTTAGCTAGCTAGTAGATTATTATGAGTCAAGTGACTAACTATGTAAGTTTCACATTTTCAAATTCAAGATGGCTTTCTGAATCGTGTAAAAGATCTGTTTCGGATTAAATATTTAGTGTGTATCCATAATGAGATTTTTTCCTTTGAGAACGAAATGGTGGATTTGTTGTTTGAACAAGCTAAACGAGTTTCTTTGTATAATGGGGCGTCTTTCTTCTACTTCCACCCCACTTTGCCCAATTCTAGCTCGACGCGCTGCTTCAATGGCTATTGATTATGGCATCTCGTTTCTCTTCTCTTATTTATGATATTTCTAGTTGGAATCGAGGATCAGCATGCCGCGGTGAAAACGAACTATCACAATTTTCAATTGATTGTTATTGGTTAAAGGTTATAATTGTTGACACTTGATAGATATATCAGTAAGAGAACTAATTTTCATGTCTTTCAGTAGCAACTAAGTTGTTGTTGATCACATTTGATATTGATTAGTTGTTCCTTATCAGTTACCAGTGATGATTTAGTTGCTACAGTTGATCACTTGCCACCGATGTTTAGTAAGTAGCTTGCTGAGAAGCAAGTTGTTGCCACTAGTGATTAACACATCTACTCAGCTACTCTACACATAAACCCTTTCTATAAAAATCTATCATAAATCATGATTTATACCAAATAATCTGAATAGATATAATTTTTCTACCGATGAACAAACACTCTATTCTACAGTGTGTAGTATTCGAACACGCCATCTATTAGTTCGAAAATACACTATTTTACCACCACGATATAAATGAAATTATATTATTTATAATTGTTTTCAAACAAAAATCTGTTTTGGTCTATTTGACCAAAAATATATAACATCAATGTTGAAGGGAAAATTAACATGAATTTGGATGGAGTAAATGTTGGAAAAGCATTTAGGGTAAGTTCTTCATGTGGTGTAATTTAGTAGGTGTCACAAATGCATCACTTACACCTTAATAAATAATTAGCCCCATATTTTAATGCTCTTCTCACCTACATAATAGTGAAACCAACTTCGATCAGTCAGCCATGTGCACCAACGTGTGTTTTATCACACCCATATTAGTAAATTTGTTTGGTAACGCGTGACATGTAGGTGGTAAGGTGACTTCGACCATGCTTAAATGTACAGTTCTATTTTCATCTACAATTAATATGGTCAAAACACGTTGATTAAGTTGATGCAGGACATTCCTTATGAATCAAATATCTCTCTTATCAACGGTCGATGTAAAATTTAACTTGGATGATACATATAAGATGAAGATATAAATGGTTAATGAATAAGAGTATATTTGTAAGTGTTCTGAAAAGATGAATTTGTTTGAAAAATTGTACAAGTTCTAGATTATCGACTGTTATTATAAAGACTTGTGACTGAGAGTTCAAGTCCATACGAGGTGGGATGAAAAATTTGTTATATAAATAGTCGTTCCGTTATAGCTTTTTTAAAGTATTTCGACCGACCGCGTGTCTTGGGTTACACGAAATTAAGTCTAGACAATCGAATAAAAATAGTCGAGCATAAATCTTTAAGCAATGAGACATTGAAGTTCTAAGTATTTTCATATGTGAATCCAATTGTAATTTTGTTACACACGTTTTTATGAAAAGTTAATTAGTTAATCACTATACCATATAAGAAAAATTAATACATTTTCTAGTTTTGGCAGAAAGCAATTTAGCCATGCAAATCGATTCATACATATTAGGTGGTGAATAATCGTATGTATGAAATATTATTATGCTTTTACCATGAGAGTGGATCCTCAATTTATGATCATTAGCCTTGGATGATCAACCTTTGTTATAACGGAAATTAAATTTATTATATGTATATGTAAATATTATTATGTCTTTAAATAACAATAGTTATCGTATGAGATATGCATTATTGGTATATATATATATATATAGGGGAGGGATCAAATGAGAACTAGCTTTTTTTGTGGAAACTCTAGGAACCAATCTCAACCACTTGTTCTTAATGGCAAAATTGTAATTAACAAAAACATATTTAAAAATTTTATAAATCAAAAAATAGCATAAAAATAAAAAAAATAAAAACACAAAATATTCCCCTACTTTCCATCTTTCATAAAAAAATAAAAAAAAATTTATAAAAAATAAAAAATTCCCGTTTTTTTAACAAAATTCGTTTTACACATGTGTAATATCGGATTTACACATGTGTAAATCCATTACTACACATGTGTAAATCCAGTACTACACATGTGTATAACTAGATTTACACATATGTAAATAACGGATTGAAGATTTTTTTTAGAAAAATATATCAATATGGTAGGCGTTGTAAATATAAAAAAATACTGAATTTTATGGTGAAATTTTTTTGAAAAAATGATGTCGTGAAAAAAAGTTATGAACGTATTAAAAAAGGGAAAAAATGACATGTGATTTGCATGCGATAAAAAATAAGTGGATGAGATTGGTTCCTAGAGTTCTCACAAAATAAAGTGGTTCTCATTTGAACCCTCCCCTATATATATATATATATACATATATATATATAGGGGAGGGTTCCATTGAAAACCATGTTATAAAAGAAAACCATGAAAACCAAGGGTTACATATATGTAAGTACTTGTTACAAAGTATACAACTAATAGTTACGTATATGTAGGGGTTATGTATATGTATGTACGTGTTAACAAGTATACAACTAAAAATTACGTACATATAACTCATACAAGTTACGTATACGTAAGTCGTTTCGTCATGATTTTCATTCTTTAGAGTTTAAACTATATAATATATAATGAATTCAAAAAATAAAGTTGAATTTTACTTAAATATACTTTAAACAATAAAAAGGTCGAATCAATTATAAATTATGTGATTGGGAAGTGGTGGTTTTCACGGTTTTCATTTATAAACATGGTTTTTATTTGATCTCTTCCCTATATATATATACATATATATATATATATACATATATATATATACATATATATATATATACATATATATATATACATATATATATATATATATATATATATATATATATATATATATATATATATATATATATATATATATATTACATCATCCAAATAATAAATTAGTCGTATAATGATGTTAACATTTAAATCACCTTTAAAATATGATTTCTTGATATAATAATTGCCTAGTGTATGGCCGTATAGCAGTGAGTGTATGAATCAATTGTAATGATAGAGATTATAAACAGCATGGTAGAAAAACAAAATAACATAGGCTACAATTTTATATTTTATATATAATGGTAAAATAACCAAATACCTCGCTATAGTGTTGTTTGTTGTAGTGACATGCTAAAAGATCAGATGTTACAAATAATCTTCTTTAAAATTAAGAGAGCACGTGTGTAAAAATGATCATACTTACATATAAGTAGTTTTGTCCGAAAGTGTCATTCTCGCAAGTTTATAGTTGTTTTTGTATTTTACTATTCACCCATTTGTCGTGTTTTTGTTTTAACGTTATTTTCAAACATGTAAACGGCATGAAATGTTTTAGCTTCATCTACATATATATAATATGTGTTTTCCAATTATGCATTATGTTCTTAACTTTTGATGTTCGTTACTATCAAAATAATTTCCCCAAATCTAGTAAAACAACTAATTTTGTTCTTAAATTGAAATGCTTGTGTTTGTTTCCTTTGGTATATTTGAACAAGGAGTTTTACATTTAACCCTTCTATCAAGATTATTTACAATTAGCTTCTAATTTGTAGTTGTAAATTTTTTATTTCATCTGTAAACAGAAGCAGCAAATTAGTTCGCATCAACTAATGGCTTATAATACAACGGACCCGAGTTACTGGTTGAACTGGAGGTTTTTCCTTTGTGCATTATGGATCTTTATCGCTATGATATTATCAGCAATATCAATAATTAAATATGAAGTATTTAACAAAAAGGAAATTCACAAGAAAAACGATGAGCATAACGTAAAAGACACCGGGATTTTGTATGTGGATGAAACTTGGAGGACCTCTTTGAAATCACTACATCCTGCATGGCTCCTTGTTTACAGATTAACTGCATTTTGTGTAATGTTGGCACTGCTAATTGCTATTTTGATTATCTATGGAGCTAAGTCGTTCCTCTTTTACACCCAGTAAGTCATTTTAAGCCGTTTATGTTTCATTATCTGTAACATCTGGTCTCTCATACCATACAATATTGTCTGTTTTGCTCATAAGAAGCACACATGCATGCTTTTTTTATTGTCTGAGTGAAAACTTCTGAAAAATCATCCAAATTGAGATTGCTCCCACCAAAGCACACTTTAATATAAAGTTATTCTCTCATCCACCAACAATGTTATATTATATGTTCGCACGAGGCCTAAAAATTCTCATATTTTTCATTAACATATTTTCTATTTTAATGTTTCTTGTGATGTACAGGTGGACATTTGCTTTGGTCACTTTTTATTTTGGGGTATGACATGTATAAGTTCTAAACATCTTATTTCATTTAAAAACTATCTATTTTAGTAAACATGTTTTTGTTTTGTCGATAAAGCTGTAAACATTCTTGCTTATTCATGACATATTGCTAGGCTACACACCATTATTCACACTTGTGTTTTGTCAACTGTATATGTAGCTTGCATCTTCACACTCAATTTATGGATGTTACAAATATTGGAAGAAAGTTGATGATAACACCATCAATAATGTCATTTTAAACCAAGAACAAAGCTTGCGCATTAGCACGCCCAATCACGGTTTAACTCATGGAAAGATTGCAGTTGGACTCACTGATAGTGTGTTTTGGTTCATGATCTATCCATTTCTTACTCCTGCAAGTTACAGTTTACATTTCGTATGTCTTCTTTCGCTCTTTTCATTAATTCCCTAATTTCTTTTTATATAATCTCGAGAGGTACTTTCATCTTTTCATTACAGTTGGATGTTAGCATGCATTCTATCAATGTCATTCTCCTCCTTGTCGATATAGTTCTGAATCGCCTGGTAAGTTGCAAGTTAGAGTCATTTCCATCTCAATTACTGTATATTTTGTGTCATTCGGTACGTACTATGATGGTTTTTATTGCAATTTACATGCTTCTTGACTAAATTATCTGTCTTTATAATCAGCGGTTCCCTTTCTTTCGTATGGCGTATTTTGTTTTGTGGACATGTATATTTGTCATTTTCCAGTGGCCGATAATCCATGCATGTGTATCAATGTGGTAAGATGTAATGTTGTTCTGATCATATCACTAATTTCACATAATTATTGAAAAAGATTAATAAAATTTGAAAATGTAAAACTTATATTATACATATTAGTATTGTTTTTTATATTGCAGGTGGCCATATTCCTTCCTTGATCTATCATCTCCATATGCTCCCATTTGGTATGTTCCTATATGATTGTTTGAATGTCATATCAATTATATATACCATCAATAATGATAAACAGAGGAATCTTGTAGATCAGAATCAATGCTATTAAAGAGATAATTTGTATGATGTTGAAAACTAACATGTGTGATGTAAAACATATATCTTTCGCATGTATATATATATTTAAGTAGGATTTAAGTAATTGTTGCTAACAGTAATTGCTATTTTTGCTCCTGTGGATTTGTTTTAAGTGGTTGAACTCATGAGATTAGTGATTATTTGCAGGTATTTAGGAGTGGGATTAATTCATCTCCCTGCCTATGGCATCTTTGCATTAATAATTAGGGGAAAACAACTTTTGTTGTCAAGATTTTCCTAACATAAAGAAGAATTGGCTTCAAGATCCTAAAAGTTAGATTATGTCACCTTGAAGCTTACCTAAGATGCATTTTAGTTTTTGTTAACTTACTTTTTATCTGAAAAAAAATCCAATTTAATACTGTTTACGCGACTTATACATGATACAAAGCATGTTGTACTATGACGCTTTATGAAAAGGGGTAGCAATCATTTTGTAGCATACTATCATCTTGTAATGTATTTTCTGCTGTAAATATGGAATAGTGTGATTCGACTAATGATTAAAGTTAGTAAGCTGACAAAGTTATTATTATTATTACTACGACTATGATATGATATATTATCTTGTAATATAACTAACTTGTACCAAGCGTATGCATACCATGTCTTTTTTTAGTTTCACAAATACATAGCTTTAAGCATACTTCACAATATTTTGGATGGATCATGAGAGCACTAAAGAAATGGAGTTATCATGTTGTCACTTTATTTATCTGTCCATGTATTACTATCTAAATTATGGTTTAACTGTCTAAATATATTTCCTTAACTATTCAAACTATGATATTAGTTGTACCAATCCAAATTACAACCTAATGTGGAGCCCAAAAACAAGCCTTTGTTCCTTTACTTGATTGTCAAATTCTAATGAACAACTCATACGTTACCATTATCAAATCTGACTATTTTAAAAAGATTTAACAAATAGTTGATTGATTGCATCTCTTAGTTTTAAAGTACATTATAAACATGAAATTTGACCTCAATAGCACAACAAAAAAACAAATATGTTAATATATCATAGGCAAATTGGATTTTAATAATCCAAACTATTACCTATTGGCCGATAATAATCCATACTATCAATTTAGCCGTTAACACTCTCAACTTTGATTTTTATTACTAACAATAATCCCAGTGACATAATTTTCAATTTTTACACTCGATTTGTATCTATTTTAGTCTCATTTTAGCTTGTATGTTTCTTTATTTCATTCATAATTAATATTACGAATCGAATCGAGTCCAAATCGAGCGTAAAAATTAGTAATTTTTGTTACTGGGATTGTTGTTGGTAATAAAAGTGAAAGTTGGGAGTGTTAGTGGTCAAATTAATAGTATGGATTATTATCGGCCAATAGGTAATAGTTTGGATTATTAAAATCCAATTCCCTATATCATAATACATCAAAGACTAAAGATTACGTTAAAATCAGAACTTAAACGTACTAGAAAATTCTTTAAAAATGAAGGTTTAAACAGAGACGTGAGATACCAAGTAACATAAGATAAAAAAAGTGAGGGGATTAGTACATTCTACACGCCACCATGGCATAAGACTGACACCTAAAACGTTTTCCTCACCGCACCTCATGTACCAACATATTTAGTTTTTAAAAAAAAATTTAAACCTTATTTTGATTGTTGGTAAATTTTAAGAACAACGTATGTGGCAATACACGAGGCTACAAATGATGTAATCGTTTATATAAAAATCTCCATTCACTAATGAGTTAATAAAATCATCACTTATAGGTCATAAACCTCCAACAATGTACACAACTATTTAATTACTAGTATATATAATTGAAACGAGGGAGTTAAATAAAACCTCACATTTACTTTAAGATATAATGCGATCAATGAATATCACATGTTTGTTGTGAGAAGTTAAATTAGAGGCCATAAATGAAGACTTTCGGGTATGTCTATGGGAAGAGCCAATTAAAGCACTAGCTTGTCAAGAACCTTCTGTTAAATGCTCGCATATTTCATATAGTATATATATATATATAGATAGATATATAGAGAGATATAGATAGATAGATAGATATATAGAGGATATAGAGAGATAGAGAGGAGAGAGATATAGAATATGATATATATATATCTAATATATATATAGATAGATATATATATATATATAGATATATATATAGTATATATATTATATATATATATATTATATATATATAATATATATATATATAGAGGGGATGGTTCCTGAAAAAAACCAATAGTTATGTGAAAACCAAAGAAAACCATGGAAAACAATTACATAATTCATAAATTTTATGTTATTTTAATTGTTAAAAGATTATTTAAGTATTTGTTACATATATGTTGAGCATAAATACGAGAATGAAGAGTCTTACGTATACGTAACATCATGTCGAATGAAAAATGGTTACGTATACGTTACCTATATGTGACGTATGTGTAAAAACCATGTTACGGTTTTTCATTTGATCCACACCCTTATTTATATATACAGACACAAATATAAAGGGTAGTGATAAAAAATTTATAAGTTATGTGATCGGTTTTATTGGGTTTCTTTAGTTTCAGATAACTTTATGGTTTTCTTAGGATCCCTCCTATATAGATATATATATATATATATATATATATATATATATATATATATATATAGATATATAGAGAGAGAATAGAGAGATAGATAGGAGAGATATAGATATAGAGAGAAGATATAGAGAGATAGATATTATAGAGAGATACACAGAGAGAGATAGAGAGAACAGATATAGATATAGACATAGAGATAGATAGAGAGACATATATAATAGATACATCTATATAAGATATATACATATATTATATATATACATATTATATACTATATATATTATATATATATATATATATATATATCACTCTAAAATTTAATGTTTTGTGGGAGGTTATTTGTGATAACAAAACGTGCTACGTATATAACCAATAATTATCATTTGATAATTTTATATTTTATATCATAAGAAAAGAAGAAAAATATAACGTTTTAGACGTAACTAGATTTATAACATGTATAACACGACGGAGTAATTTGGTTGTAATTTCATAAAAAAAACAGAAAAGGAAACGAAATACAATAAAAAAGAACAAATAATATCTGGAACAACCACAAGAATTTTGTTGGAAACAAATCGTATTTGTTTTTTGTGGGATTTAATGCTTTTTATGTTCACAAAGATGAATGATCGGTTTTTGTTAACTTCATCCATCAGCTCGCAACGTTAATAAATTAGGTTTTTCTCATAATTACCCTGACTTCTGTCTCCCCATTCCACTCCGTCCCCTCTTATTATCATTATAGTACTTACTCTTTGTGATTAGATAGTTTTTGGTAAAAGTTGAAACCAAATACTGACTGAAGGGTTTATGGTCTAGCGGTATCAAGATGTGTTGAAAAGATATTAATCTTCAAGTGGTTGAGAGTTCAAGTTACATAACGTATATTGATGTAGATTTAAAAAATATATATATAAAGAACTTAGTCTTTAATGGATTGTTGCGAGTTCAAGTTACATAATTTGATTGATCCATTTTTACATTATTAAGTATTATTTGGCATGTTTTAATACATTATTAAATATACTTTAGATATTAATGGATCACATTAATGAGTACAAAAGTATTTCTTTCTTGTGACCCTTTCTTGACTTTCGCTCAATCAATACATATGTTATACACTTAGGTGGTGTTTGTTTTTCACCAAAAGCTCTTCTCCACCTCTTCATCTACGC
Organism: Flaveria ramosissima; assembly: GCA_025215565.1. Taxonomy (NCBI): domain Eukaryota; kingdom Viridiplantae; phylum Streptophyta; class Magnoliopsida; order Asterales; family Asteraceae; genus Flaveria; species Flaveria ramosissima. Next base: position 54,419,889 of record CM046038.1, read on the forward strand.
ACACGTAGACGCGGGAAGAGCTTTTGAGTGCGCAGACTGTTTGATTTTTGGAAGACATTTCATTAAAAAACGTCTTCCTGACGTCTGCGTGGAGAAGATGTGGACTTACCACTTCTCCACCTCTTCTCCCTCACTTCTTCTTTAATCCCTGAAACTCATTTCTCCTTCAACTCAAACCCCAAACCACCAGCCACCCTCTCTTCACAACAAACACCATCCCCACTACCACCACCGCCCAGTACCACCACCACCTAGTACCACTACCGCCGCATCCAACGTTGCCACACCACCACAACCACATCCAACGTTGCCACACCACGTACCACTCCACCATCGTGACGGTGGACCTCTAACAAAGACGTTGTCCACTGGTCTAGTGGACCTCCGACACCGTCATAATAATCACCATCACCATCGACTTCTTCAACCGATTCGCCGTAGTTCCAACTAGAGGGTGGTGGTACGGTGGTGGTGTCGTTCTCGTGGTTCTCATCGGAAATCCCGTTCTCCGAATGGTGGTGTCGTTCTCGCCGGTGATTTGGGCTCGCGATAGTGAAGATGATGGATGAAGACGAAGATGATGGATGAGAAGATGATGAAAGAAATCTGAGGATTGATGAAGACGAAAGATGAAGACATTGGAGATTGGGAAAGTGGAGATTGGGAAAGTGGAGTTTGGGAAGTGTGGGGTGGGGTTTGGTTAATAATAATAATAATAATAATAATAATAATAATAATAATAATAATAATAATAATAATAATAATAATAATAATAATAATAATAATAATAATAATAATAATAACATTACAGATGTTAAAAAACAAACAGTCTTTTTCTTGCAGACTGCAGACGTTTGGTCTATATCTTCTTCTGCAGATGTCTGCAGATGTGGTCTGCAGACTGCAGACGTTTTCCAGCAGAAAAAACAAACAGCACCTTATACTATGTCTCGTGTATTTGCAATATCTAACAAGAAAATGACATAAACCAAAATAATTATTTGATTATAATGAGAGAGAAAAAATCATTTAAAATAACACTATAAATGTAAATTATTATTTGTCTAGAGGTTAAGGTAGGTTTATATGTGTGTTTTAACTGTATTCATCAAAACATCAAATATGTCAATGTGACAATGATTATAAAACTAATTTATTACTTTATTTTTATGGATAATGATATTGTACCTTATGCATAGGAAGTTTTTCAAAAGAAATTGATTTTTTTTAATTTTAACCAAGGTTTTTATATTTTGCAAATTAACCTTCCAAAATTTGATTATTTTTACTTTAAACCCAAACTATTCATCTTTTGCAATTTAATCTCATAAAATTTTATACTTTCAACTTTGTTCCCCTATACTTTTTATAATTTGTAAATTTTCGTCTTACGTTCGTTCTAGGTTTTGTAAGTTAACACGACACAAACATGCATGTGCGATTCACCAATTTTACGTTGCGCTTTACGTTTCGTTCTAAATTCTGTAAGTTAACACATCATAACGTGTGTGCGTGGTTTATTGTTTTTACTTCTATTTTCACTCCTTTAACAGGTTTGTCGCAACGCGTAAGTCTTAAATCGACTTAAATTGTATTTTTATATGTTTTACGCTTTTGTCTTATTTTTTCGTATTAACACATCGCAATTTCAATATTGATGGTCATTAATGGTGGTGTGACATTGGTATTATTTTGCACGGTTTTACGCCCCGCAACGCGAGGGGTTTAATTCTAGTTTATATATAATAATCAATTTTACAACTCATATGAACTTATTTTGCTTGAAATTATATTACCTTGAAAACATAATGGTTTAGATGTTTAAAAGAACTGTATATTTCTCAATAAATTATACCCAATAAAAACATGACACATTATCTAATGTCATGATTTGAGGCCGAAACATGAATCTTGTGAGGAAGTTATAAAAACGTGAATCACAAGGACACATATGACATAAGATAATTTATTTGGTTTGATCCTTAATTGAATAACATCCATCAAACATGTCAAAAGAACATGAATTTATTAACACCATTTGAATGGTTCCGTCATTAACCATATGAGCTTCAGTATTACACAGACAAATGCTAAAATATATTTTTCTTCTAGAAACATTTAAAACATATGATTTTTATTTTCTTCTAAAGTGTAAAGTTTTTATCACACAAACTTTTATAGATCAAATGGTTAGATTATCCTTCAACAATTCTAGTTGAACAAACCAAAAGTTGGGCCTTTGTTCCTATTAATTTAATAATAATAATAATGTTGACATACAAGTTTTACCTGAATTTTGACTTGTGGGTCTTGTAGCCTCTAAGGTGTCAGTTAGCCAATAGAGATCATCAAACTCCCGTCTAGATTACTCTTCTTCCCGCTAAAACAAACACCCAATTTGTCAAACAAATGTAACCGAATAATAAATCAACAACCCCACCAAATTCAACTATAAATTTACAATCTTTAACTCTCTTTCGTATCGGTTGCATTTGTATCTTTCAACCAACAACACCATCTATCACCAGTAAGTTTCAATCTTTATCAATCTTTGTTTGATTTTAATACGATTTATGATCTGGGTGTTTGTTAATTCCAATCAAGATTCTCAAAAGTTTGAGTTTTTTTAGCAATCTGATGTGGGTAATGTGGATCTGAGGTGAGATTTAATTGTGTTTTATTTGGGGAAATAGGGTTTAAAGGAACATAATGGCACGTAAGAAGATCCGAGAGTTTGATTCGAAGAGGTTGGTGAAGGAGCATTTCAAGAGGATTTCGGGTTCTGAAATGCCCATCAAATCTGCACAGGTGAAGCATAATTTCTTGATTTTACCTTTTCGATCAATAGGTTTTATTTGGTGCCCTAATTCTTATAATTTCAGTTTCAATTGTAATCTGTAGTTTAGAAGTTTAGATAATTGTTCATTAGAATTGAGTCATTGACACAATGATTGTCGAATTGGGAGTCTGAGGATGTAAAAACTTAAACAATTAGCATTTGAGTTGGAGATTTAAGGAATTATAAGTGGTGGTTGCCATAGATTTAGTTTATATGATCTAAATAGGATTTGACATGAGATACTTGATTGATCAGTGATCTTTTTGGTGCATTAGGTTACAGAGTCGACCGACTTTAATGAGCTGGCGAAAAGGGAACCATGGTTATCTTCATCCAAACTGGTTGTGAAACCGGATATGTTGTTTGGAAAGCGTGGCAAGAGTGGACTTGTTGCCTTAAATCTTGATTTGGCTCAAGTTGCTGAGTTTGTGAAGGAGCGACTTGGCAAAGAGGTAATTATTATAACTTTATTGTGCTCGAGTAGCGTAATTCTCACTCAAAGTTTAGGAAAAGAATCCATGTTTGAATTATGATATGGTAATGAAGTACATTTCATCTTTTTAGTACTAAAGAAGACATGAAACTGAATAAATTGTCATAAAACCGAAATAAAAGTCAGAACTTGATACTTCACAATTGGGGAGTGTTCTGAGACTTCTGATGATTGTGACTTGTAGTTGTGATGTTAATGTTTGATTAAACAAACTCCCTTTAGTGGAGCTATTAGGATAAAATCACATACGAAAGCCCCAAACACTATCTCCTACAACGCTTTTTATTTCTGTTGGTCTTCTGATTCCAGTTATTGAAACCACGTAATCTCTAAACACACCCTTAAAATAAAACCTTAGATTCTCTCATTGGATAAGGCACCATTTGTATTAAAGTCTATAGTAATACTCCATATGTTTCAAAGTTACTAAATACTCTCCATCAAACATATTAGTATCTAAATGTGCTTGTTAAAACTTCCATGACTTGATAGGTTGTGATGGGAGGATGCAAAGGACCCATAACCACATTCATTGTTGAACCATTTATTCCACACAACGAAGAGTTTTATATCAACATTGTTTCTGAGCGGTTAGGGTGTAGCATTAGCTTTTCAGAATGTGGAGGAATTGATATCGAAGAGAATTGGGACAAGGTACATAGGGTTGTTGCGTGTGTGTATGCATCATATATGTACTTCTTGTTTTCTATTTTGTTTTATGATTCGGTTTGTATAATTACATTCTTTTCTGTGATTTTCAGGTTAAGACAATCTTTTTACCCACAGGGGTTTCATTGAATCAAGAGTTGTGTGCTCCACTGGTTGCCACCCTCCCGTTGGAGGTGAGATAATTACTCCTTGCCACAAAACGGGTCAAATGGGCTTAAAGTCTCCCAAAGTCTTCTGAACACATATAACCTCATAAATTGATTTTATTTCGGAGTATCATTGTAATAGCATCGTTATTGTAAATTTGTAATCATTGTATGCGAATTGATGAAACCGACTTGGCCCATTTTGACCTTTTGCATGAACCGTTCATTTTGCCATCTGTAATATTCATGATAATAAAGTTGCGGTTATTGAATCTCTAATGCTCATTTCTTCCATGATGCAGTTCAAATCTGTAATTGAGGAGTTCATCACACACATATATTCCCTATTCCTTGGTAAAATCTAAATTTTCTCAATTTTTTTGTTCTTGTTGCTCACCTTACCTATGCAAACATTTCATAAATCTCACCATTAACCTTCGTGTTTCTTGAATATAGATCTTGACTTCACTTTCTTGGAAATGAATCCATTCACTCTGGTCAACGGAAAGCCTTATCCTCTTGATATGAGAGGCGAGCTTGACGACACTGCTGCCTTCAAAAACTTTAAAAAGTACATCTTCTTTATCCCTAATCTCCATAATTATTTATTAACCTTCAGCTATTAGTTATTAACAGAACATTTAAAAAATTGTATAATTTCACAGGTGGGGAAATATCGAATTCCCAATGCCATTTGGAAGAGTTATGAGTTCTACTGAAAGCTTTATCCATGAACTTGATGAAAAGGTGCATACGAGTATCGAGTATACAACTATATTTGAAAGTTTTTCCTCAGATCTTTATAAAAGTTTTTACTTGAAATTCTTATTTTCACTACTTGCAGACTAGTGCATCTTTGAAGTTCACAGTTCTTAACCCAAAAGGACGCATTTGGACCATGGTTGCTGGTGGTGGTGCGAGTGTCATCTATGCAGATACAGTTGGAGACTTAGGCTATGCTTCTGAGCTTGGAAATTACGCAGAATACAGTGGTGCACCCAATGAAGAAGAAGTTCTGCAATATGCTCGAGTTGTTATTGATGTAAGCGATTCTTTCTTTTATATTCATTTGTGGGTGTCATGTTAATAAAAGTAACATTTTATGGTAAAAACCCTTCTACATGCTAATCTAGATGGTAAATTTTGAAATTTCAGTGTGCGACTGCTGATCCAGACGGTCAAAGGAGGGCGCTCGTAGTTGGTGGTGGAATTGCCAATTTTACTGATGTGGCAGCCACTTTCAATGGTATCATCCGTGCGATGAAGGAGAAGGTAATTTGTTTGATCATTTGCAAGTAAAAGGGCAAAACTGACATTTTGTTGCCGATTTTTATGAATATATGTAGGAATCACAGTTGAAAGCTGCAAACATGCACATTTACGTGCGACGAGGAGGTCCAAATTACCAAAGAGGGCTTGCAAGAATGCGCGCACTTGGAGCTGAAATCGGCATCCCTATTGAGGTACAATAGACATTATACATTATATCTCCTTGCACCTGTTGCATTTAGTTTTGGAACCTTTTCAAGGGTAAATTGGTCTTTTTACTATGATTTTGTTCATAGGTATATGGGCCAGAGGCAACAATGACTGGGATATGCAAACAAGCAATTGAATGCATCATGGTTGCTAGTTAGATATTGTGGATCTTATTGGACTTGTGATTCATTGGTGATGTTAAATTTTCAAATGAGAGGGTGACAAGAATGTTGCAACTTGAGAACTATTATGATTTGTATTTGTGGGTCAATGCATAATGATACGTACACTTGGTTATCTATGCATTTACATTTTTTATGATTTGACGCCTACTCTCTCGCATTTTAACTCTAATACAGGGAACACGATCCTTTTATTTTATAATTGTATCTGGTTAAAAGTACGTACAAATGCTTATGTGTTTATGTGATTCTTGCAGTTCTCAATTTAAAATTGTTGATGTAACAATCGCATCTTTTGTGTGTGTGAGCACATGCACGTGTGTTGAACACTTATGCACAATCAATGTAAGTAAGAAATCACATAAAAGCTTGTAAGTAGTGTTAGTAAAATATAATGGGGAAAATGAGACATAATAGTAATTAAGTTTCAAAATTGTTACATTTAGATCATTCATGCACACTTATTTCAAATTAAATCACTAAACTATCAAATCGAGTTTTCATTGAATTTTTTGTGTAATGAAAAAAAGAAGAAGATGTGGGGGTCGGAATTTATAATATGTGTGATTATATTAAAAAACATTTTAGTTATTTTAAAAAATAAAAAAATATATATACTTAAATTTCACATCAACACTCTACCTCAGCATAAAAAGAAAAACATGAAGAAAAAAAAGTTTTGTTAATTGAAAGAAAAAAGAAAAACATGCTAAATAATATACTAAAACCTATAATTTAAATAAAACATAAAAGTTGAGTGACTTAATTAAAACATTTTTCAAACTTGGACGACAACATTTTTAAAGTTTTGTTACTATTTTGTAAAGTTACCCAAATATAATGGGGGTAAAATAGATTCACGTAGAATATAGGTGTTTATATCATTCTTCTCTACTGAAAGTTGTTATGGCTTAGATCAAGAGTAAACGATTTGTTTTAGGAAGTGTTGGAATACCACCACGTGTGAATTAATGTTGGCTTACATTTTGCTACTCTAATAAAAGAGTAACTTCGAATTTGCACTTCGAATTTATCTATTGTTTTTGGTATTCACATGATTTCTCCTTAGTTATAAATTCAAATATGAATTAGTATTTAAATATAAAACTTCGTAATTATTTTTTTCATAAAAAATAAGCTTAAGTTCTTATTACTTTTTGACGGTTAAAGGATCACTAATGGACCACTGGTCCAACCGATTATCTCCATTACTCGAGTATGGAACCCGAGATCATTCTCGTAAGGAAACTCATCATAGGTGAGAAAACTAGGTCAAACCTGAAACTCCTTTTCTTTTATCATAAGTGAGACTTGACCACAAGACTTTCCCTATTTTAATGAAGTCTTGGCGCATTTTAGCTCAACTATTTAGGTTGAGTATCGTTGATAATAACCTTCATTTATTCTCCTTAATAAATCCATCTTTCAATACATAATGATTATAATTACGTATAAATAGCTACTTTAAGTAAATAAATAATAATGTATTTTTCTTAAACTTTATTTTTTTTATAAAAAATTGTGATTTTTAAATATTTTGTTTTAAGAATGAAAAAAACTCGTTGTATTTTGTATTTTATAAGTTTTTTTAAAAGTGTGTTTTTAATAAAAAATTGTTTTTAACTTATTAAATTATATATTTTTTAATTTGAGAATGATATGAGTAATATAATTAGTATTCAATATTATTATTAATAATACAGAAAAATGAGAAAAGTAATATGATGAGACTTACAGTTGGTTCACGTTTATTTTAGTTTTTTTATAGATAGATGGATAGGCTAAAAACTAATTAATTAAACGGATTATAGTTAATAATAAACATGAAGAATTATAATATAATATTTTAATATAAAATATAATTAAAATTATATATACGTAATAGTTCAAGAAATAAAACAATTATACTATTTTTAACTCTCTTATCTGAACAATTTAATTTTAAACATTTGTTTTAAGATTTTTTATAAAAAAGTATTTTTTTTATAAAGATCTTGTTTTCAAAAAAATCTGATTTGTAATTATTTTGGTTGTTTTAATAAGATTGTTTTTAAAAAAGTTCATCTTTTCATAATTTTTTAAAAAAAATGATTTAAAATATTTTTTATAAAAAGATTTAGTTTTTAGAAAATTTCATATTATATAATTTTTTTTGTTTTTTATTATTTAGATTTTTATTAAAAGATGTAATTTTTAATTTCCTTAATGAAATTTATTTTTAAAAAAGATAGTTTGATTTTAAAAAAATTAAGATAAGAGAGACAAATTTTAAGTATTTAAATTACTATAATAATTTTTTAGAGAAAAAATTAATATGTAAATGTTTAAAAAAATAACAAGTAACAAGAAAGAGGATTAATAGAATGACAAATGACATAAGAAATATTATTTTATTAGATAGTATATATATAGATTTTCTCGCAAATGATATAAGAGAGTGGCCGTGAAAAATGGAATATGTGGGTCATTCGTTGTTTAATTTTGTGGTTACGTTTTCTTGTTATCCACATGGCACATACCAAGAATATTAAATTGCCAAGGACGGACCTCGGTCTTTTTCATATAAAAAAGGCCCTCACCTACATCTAGCATTCTAGCCCAATAATTATTAAAATCTAATATTTAAAATTATATATTTAATAGAGGCAAAAAACCCGGATTGAGAACTGGAATCGAAACTGATTTGTACTAGAAGTGAACAGTAGGGCTGGCGTAATAGATTATTCATAATATGATAAGACATAACAAGATAAGACACAGTGAAAACGCCTTGTTACCTCCTTTGTTGAAACCGGTTAAATCATAATAGAACTGGAGATGCGATGATTTAAACTTTAATATATTAGTTGCGAAGCATACCGATAGATAAATCTCAATATAATATAAAGTTGATTTCAGATTTTTTTTTTCTTAGAAGTTTAATAAAATAAACTATTTTCTTTCAAAAACTCAATAACATAAATTTCAATCTAAATGTTTCATCATTTGTTTCAATTTCAATCCGAAAATTTCATTGTTTTGAATTTAAGTTGAAACATTTGGATAAACTTTTAAAATGAAACTGAAACAGCTTATAGAATTTTAAATGTAAATTTATGTTTTTTAAACTTTCAAAAGAAAAAATCAACTTTTATAAACTTTAAGGAGAAAACTAAATTTAACTCATTAATCTATTTATAAGGCTTAGACGATCTTCTATTTAAATAAAATAATAACTAAAAAGAAAATGTGACAACGTCACATTTATTCTCATCAAAATATTTTCACTTATTTTTCCTATTAAATATTTACATTAATTAATAATATATTTATATAATTCATTTTAGATTTAAAATAGTTTTTTAAATAAACTAAACTAAGATGTTTTTATTAATGTTCTTCATAAAAAAATAAGTTTTTATATAGTAAAAAATTCTTAAACCATCAAACTTTTCTAAAAGTATGAAATATTTTAATATTGATGTTTTAAAAAGTAAAATTTTTATAAACCAAAATAATTAAAAAAGTAAATTACTATTTTCGTCCCTAATGTTTGACAAAAATCACGGGTTCAATCAAATAGTTTATTTATTATGTTGACGGTCCAATAGTTTCAAGTTTTGTTTCAATTTCACCCAACCTATTAACATCGTTAGAAACTTTATGTTAGCTTAGTAGGAATTGACGATACCACCCTTGTAAGTACCAAGATGCAAATTAAACCACAACAATCCACTTTCTACTACTCCTCCCCCTATCACATGAAGAACAGCTACAACCTCTGACCTCTCTCCGGCCGCCACCTGTTGCGCTCTCTCCGACCATCACTCCCAAAACACCGTCTCCCCCACTACATTCCACCCCCAAACCAAATCTAGTCCTACAGATCTAAGATCCGATACGTTAGAAATAGATCTGAGAATAAAAGATGATGATGTTGCGATGGTGGTGGATGTGGATGTGGAGATGCATAATGGAGATGTCGGTGGTTCTTTTACAAAAAAAATAAGAATGATAAAGTCCTAGTTGTATCAAATTTGAGTCACATATGAAATTAGGGTTTCATTTTCCCATTTCGTTGATGGTGGTTCTGGTCTTCGGAGGTGACGAAGGTGTGGCAGGATTTGGCGATGGTCGGCGGGTTTTAGGTGTTGTGGTGTGTGGTGGCTGGCGGTTTCAAGTGGTGGTGGTGGGTGATGGCAGAGATTGTTGTGAAATACGACGAGAGAGAGAGAGAGAGAGAGGAGAGAGAGAGAGAGAGAGAGAGAGAGAGAGAGAGAGAGGGGAGATAGGGTTAAGGGTGGTTTGGCCGAATTTGCTGGTGACCGACGGGTTCAAGTGGTGCTAGTGAGCCGATGCTGGTGGATGCGATCGTCAGAGGTGGCGGTGATGCTGAAATCCTGAAAGACAATTAGTGTGTGTTCGAGAGAGAGAGAGAGAGTGTGAGAGAGAGAGAGAGAGAGAGAGAGAGATAGGTGGGGTGGGGTGGGGGGATATGGATTAGGGGAGCAGGTCATAAAAAATCAGGGGCACAAAAGTCTTTTTGTATTACTTGACGGAGAAAACACTAACGGTGTTAATGGGTTGGGTGAAATTGAAAAAATCGTGAAACTATTGGACTGTCAATGTAATAAATAAACTATTTGACTGAACTTGTGATTTTCGTTAAACCTCAGGGACGAAAATAGTAATTTACTCTAACTAAAATTAAGAGTTATAATAAGAAAATTTTTAAAAATAACTTTTCTAAAATAGTTTACTCTGAAACAAAATGTTTATCACTTTTTTTTAAAATATTTTATCTTAAAATATCATTTTAAAACTAATAGATTTTATCATATATATTATTTTATTTATTTACTAAAACTAATATTATTATATTTACCATACCGCCAAATCCTCTATCAAAATTCAAAACACATCATCTTTTGTCTTATGTGTTCCAAACTTCCAATATAAAAAGACTTGTATAGTTGTATATGCATACATAGTTTTTCACTTTCTTTAATCAAATCACAATAATCTTCAAAAGCATCGTTACATCTCCATGGACTCCGGCGCCGGAGCAATCTCCTCCGGCGAACCACCACCCCTCCACGGCGACGTACTGGCGGCAATACTCTCCCACCTCCCACTCATCCACCTACTTCCGGCGTCACAGGTATCAAAATCATGGTCCGCCACCGTCTCCTCCGCCGTCCGTACCACCACCAACCCCAAACCATGGCTACTCCTCCACACACACAGCCACAACCACCCGCACTCAACCACCACACACGCCTACGACCCGAACTCACACTCATGGATCCAGATCCGATCTCCGGCGATCCATCACGTCTCCACCGTACTCCGATCATCTCACTCGAATCTTCTCTACATGATGTCTCCGACGAAGCTCTCGTTCTCCTCCGATCCGCTCCATCTGACGTGGCACCACGCCGTGGCGCCAAAAGTCTCGCGGATTGATCCGATCGTCGCCGTCGTCGGATCGCACGTTGTCGTCGCCGGTGGAGCTTTCGACTTCGAAGACGATCCTCTCGCCGTTGAGGTTTACGACCTAACGTCACGCAAATGGATCAAATCGGATCCGATGCCTAGGGTTTTCAACGGATCCGCTTCTTCTATATGGATCTCCGTTGCTTCTGACGATCATCGTCTCTTCGTTATGGAGAAATCCTCCGGCGTAACTCACTCGTTCGATGTGAATAACAATTCGTGGTCTGAACCGTACGATTTGCGTCCAGATCGTCGTGTTTTTCACTCGGTGATCGGATTTTGTGACGAAAAATTGATAGTGTTAGGGATTTTAGGCGTACCTGAGGAGTATGTTGATAGTGTGAAGCTCTGGGAGGTGAATTGTTCATCGTTCGAATTGAATGAAATCGGAGAGATGCCGTTGAATCTGCTTAACGATTTGAAGATCAACGATTCGTTGATTTCATCGATTGATGTGGTTATGGCGGGAAAATTGGTGTATGTGTGTGTTTTTAGTGGAGGTGAAGAGGTGATTGTTGTGTGTGAGTTTGTTGACGACGGTGGTGGATGTAGGTGGCGTAGGGTGGTTGATACGGTGGCGAATGGGCGGAGTGTGGTGGATAAAGTGGTGGTGACGTGTTCGACGGTGGGGATGGCGGAGCTGCGACGGGCGACTCGGTCGGAGAATCGGAGGTTCGTTGTGAAACGGTGAGTTGACTCGGTGGAAAGTTGTTGGGAGTTGTAACGTCATTGTCGAAAGGATATGGATATTGTGTGTACCGATTGTTTATTGATGTGGTGTCAACTGTCAAACGTGTTATTCGTTTTTTAGTGTGACTTCTGTTTTACGAAACATGTTTGGTCTACCTAATTTATAGATATAGTTCATGTGGGGTTGAGAAAAATTATAGATATGATTTTAGTTTATTTAAAACAATAAGTTACAATAACATCCACCTAGTTTAATAGAACTAGTTTTTTTTTTCATACGGGCTTCCGGTCATTTTATTTTGGTTGTAGTTTATCACACGTGCAATCATAAAATTAAAGTTTGATGGTAAAACTAAAAAAATACTAAATTTTAATGGTTAGAGTCGAAAAAATAAATTTCAGTATAAATAATGTAGTGATCAAATTTTAAGATTGTAATATTTAGTGGTCAAAGTTAGAAAAACAAATCAATAACCAAAATCTAAGTTTCTAAACTTTAATACCCAAAATAAAAAAACACATTCACGGCCGAATTACAAAATGCTAAAGTTTAGCGCCAAATTTAAGCTAGTAAAGCTTTACTAAATATAGTTTGATGACTAGACTGTGAAACCGATAACTTAGTGATAATGATGGTTGTAGAGTACATGAAACGGGGTATGGAAAACTCACATTGTATAATGATGGTTGTAGAGTACATAAAAAACTTGGATGTTCAAGAGTTAAAGGTGATGTCCTAAAGGATAAAAAAAATAACTTGAGGTCGGAATCCATTACAAGAAGTTAGGACGTTTAGAGAATGCCAAAAAGCGAAAGGTAGATTGAAAAAGGATAATTGTACCAATTTTAGATTCTGGACAGAATGTTTGGTACGTGTTTGAACAGGTTTTAAAAATAGCAAACGGTTTCATAAAATTATAAAAATTTACAGTTGACTAGTTCAGAGTCTCCTGGACAACTTTCGTTCAGAATCATTTTTATGAAAAGATCCGTAAATAGGTCAAAACAGCAGCACAAGACAGAAGGTGCTGAAATACACACTTATCTTGTGAAGGCTATTGTTGAGTCGTCCGATTGAGTTTGAAGACGTATAAACTATCGTTAAAAAGGTAATTCAATGAACTTAATATTAGAGTCTGATTTTACTCAAATTTAGTTTGTTATGACCAATTTATGATCAGTTGAAGTCAAACTATATTCTGCCAAAATTATAGGAAGGCACTTATGTGCACTTTTAAAATTGTTAAAGCATGAAACGGGTTAGAACAAATTTATTATATCAATATATGGTATATTAAACTTCATTTGAGTTATAGAAAAATATTCCAAGACTTCGGCATAGCCATCACTTAGAGAAATAATCTTGTGGAATAACCAAATGTGGCGGCATAGCCGTCCATATGCAAACGAGATTCTTTGTTTACGTTAGTATGTTCTTAGCTTGATTTAAGAATGTTAGTGATTGTTATAAGGTTAGTGAAAGTTAGAAGGTTAATGATCAAATGATAATGATTAAAATTAAAAGAGATTTAGTAGAAGAAATAATAAAAGTAAGAACATGAGAACAATTGGATGTTAGGATGATTGAAAGAATATAAAAATGCATAATATATAAGCAATATAAGATTACCTTAGTATTAAAAAATTCTTGAAACTACTTGTAAAAGAAAATTTTTGAAATTGATTATAAACAAAGGATGATGAAAGGTTTGTGTGTGAGACTTTTAGAGAATGAGCAAATGAAAAGTGAGGCCTAAACCTTGCTTTTATAGTTGAGGTTAGGAGGAGGTTATGAATGGTGTTAATAGTGAGTTACAAGTTTTTTAAAGGGGGTTATGATTGGAATTTGAAATAAATACAAGATTAAATAAAATAAATAGATAAAAGAATAATTACAATTTAAACTTTTAATTTATTAAAACCTTAATTTTAATTTAATATAAATCTCACAAAAACTTTGCAATTTGATTATTTATTTTATTAAATATTTAAAATCTTATAAATATTAATAACCTTTCAAAATTTATAAAATTTATTTTATAAATTATAAGATTAAATTAAATTAAATTTTAAAATCTTATAAATATTAAATCATAATATTTGGAACAAAAAAATATATCTAAAATGACTAAATAATAAATTTGATTTACAAGATTGACTCAAACGGGTTCGGGTTTGTGTTTCTAGTTTGAAAATGGGTCGGATGTTACAATTTTAGCCTTAATTTGCCGTTACTCTACCAAGGATATATGAAGATGAAATTTAAGAGAGGAACTATTTATATTAGAAACGATGTAGATGTATAGTAAGGAATCAATTCGGTTTATAGAAGGAAATTTATGTGTTAGCATTCTTTTGTTTAGTTTTTTTCTTTTCTTTTTTGTTTTGAAATAATACTTCAAACTTGCAAAAATAGTCATATCCATTGGAACGAACACAAAATGTCACTCATAGAGTCGTATTCGTATCATGGTTTATCTTGTCAACATTACTTGTAACTTCAAACGGTAAAAATCTTCATTTTATTTGTCACACCCCAACCTTGACGGCGGAAACGTCGAGATGTGAGGATTAAGATTGTTCACAGCCACATAACGCTATTATTAAATCCAAATATATTATACATAAGTTTCAAAGTTACAATACAAGCATAAGTCTCAATAATGAAATAAGTTTCAACATGAAATAACAAACATAATCATTTTGTTTATTAACTAGGTCCAAGTCCTAGAATATGCCAGCAACATAAGTTCACTTCAAAACTTGGGGGTTTTCCTGAAACATGATAAAAATAAAAGGTCAACTATAAATAGTTGGTGAGTTTCCAAGGTTTTCATACATAATATGAAAATGGTTACAAGTAGCAATTCATGTCATAGGTTATAAGCTAGTAAGGTTATAAGCTAGTAAGGTTATAGAACACATATCGTTACAACCAAACCTCGACTTGATTACAAGTATAAAAGATTGGCTAAGTGTATTTGGTTCCCTAGTGCACAAGCGTACGGCCCCTAGGAGTCGGCAATACCTCGACTTTAGCACCAAATAGGCTTGTCAGGCCCAAAGATCTAAGACGTCGCCAGGCTAGCAATAGTTAATGATTGTAAACAAACTATGTATCTCATATAAACACTTACAAAACACAAATAACCATGACGAAATAATAAGTTGAATTGCATGTGATTTACAAGTCTCAAACGTGTATAAGTGTATCATGTATAAGCTATCATGTTTCACCCCAAGATAGTGTGAAATAAAGTAAAAAGGGGACAAGGAAAACTCACATGGAAATAAGCATTTCAAGATGATATAAAAGATTACAAGATAAATCCCAAGTGTCCATTACAAGCACCTAAATATATAATTTACAAGATGAAGATTAAGGTTAATATATTGATTAATGATTAATTAAGAATTAGGGTTTTGATGAGTAATTATGTTTATAATGATGATGATAATAATTTAATCTAGGTTCCAAATGGTTTCTTTTACAAGTTGTTTAAACGTATAGATTCCAAGATTAGGTTTGGTATTAAGATTAGCAATAAAAACATGAACTAGGGTTTCAAATGGAATTTGGGAGTTTAATAATAAATCATTTAGGTTTAATAAAGATAATTTAAATCGATTGAGACCAATAATAATTGAAAATGTCTTAACAATTTAAGTTATAATATGCGAAAAGAAATAACTAATCTAATAATTAATTATTTAAAACTTGATAAAAAGAATTAATCAAATACATATTTAAATGACTTAAAATTATTTAAAATTATTCATAAAGTTTTGAGCTTTTAACATGATTTATCATAAAGGTTTTATCATACAAAACCTAAGAAAATAGGATTAGACTAATTTATAATGTTTTAATAATTTCAAGAATTTAAATAAAAGTTAACGAATAAATTTATTAATTGATTATGATATAACATGTTTAAATGATTAGATTAATTATTTAAATAATAATTTTAACTATTTAAAGTTTATTTTCGTATAAATAAGCTAATTATAACATATTTTATGAATATTATTATGAAAGTTATTAAAGTGTTTAAAGAGTTAATTTACAGAAAAATAGTTAAATAATTTTTTAATAACCAAAGTTTATAAAATTGATTTCTTTATAATTTCTAGGAATTTTATTTAATCTGAAATATTTGAAAACAAAACATTAAAAAAAATGGGGCTGAGGGTCCCCGGGTTCGAACCCGGGACCTCAAGTCCATTCAACACACACATTACCAGTAAGCCAATGGCCTGAGCCGCGATTAATAACCACTTTTAAATCTTAAAACAAAACAAAATAAGGTTTCTCCCAAATCCTCATGAACCCTAGATTCGATTGGGCTCAAATTGAAGCACCAATCGATTCTGTAAACGTTCATAACCATGGGGCTTTTGTTCCCCACACAAAATCGAGTCTGTGGCTGGGTTTACCTTACTCGATTATTGAACAAAAGGTTGTAATTGAGCCGAGAACACTTCGGACCACTTGCGAAGAACACAGGACTCAAAATCAAAGTTGCGATGTAATGTTTAAGGAATTGAGTGTTCAGAGATTTAGAAAGGAACAAATGAGGTAATTACCCTCTGTTTATGGCTTTGATTTGATCGTTTAAGGTCCGAATGCGTTCCGATGTTCTTAAGACTATTTCGGTTATGATTAAGGGATTAATGGTTGATTAACTTCGAATTTAATCTCACATTCAAGTTCGCAATGATTGTTAAAACGTTTCCAATCAGTTAAACGACCCAATTCAACAGGTTTGATGTTGATTCAGTTGTAACATTTCGGTTTCAAGATATTGGTTCGTAACAACGATTAGAGTCGAATTAAATATGGTTATGGGTTCGAATGTGGTTCACGGCCGGTTTAGGAATGATTTAGTTGGGTTCATATCGATGGTTAAGGGTATTTTTGGCTCGCCGGAACTAGGCCGGAGGTTGGCCGGAAAGAAAAAGGGCCGACGAGGGTGAGGGGTGGTTTGGGTTATGATTTTGCCTTATTTACACAAATGGTCCCTGTGGTTTGTGTTTTGTTAAGTTGATTTCAAAGTTTAGTTTTTAGTTTAAACAAAATTACAATTTGGCCCCTGAAGTTTAAAGTGTTAATATTTTATGTAATAAACATATTAATTACAAGTTTAAAGTTATATAACTTTATTATTTTCAATATTATTATCATTTACATTATTGTTACTAATATTATTATCACTAATATTATTATTATTAGTGTCATTATTATAATTGTTAGTATTATTGTTATAATAATAATAATTATTATTTTTAAGATTAAAATCACTTTAAGTGTTTAAACAACATTACAACCCTTTTAATGCTATTGTTATTAATTATCAACCATAATAGGTCCTCAAGGTTTCAAAATGACATAAAAGGTCCTTTTAAAACTTAACGAAGTTAACCTTTTAAGTTAACAAAATACGGGATGTTACAGTCTCACCAACTTAAAAGAATTTCGTCCCGAAATTAAAAATGAACTTAGATGAACAAAGGAATTATAATGAAAGGTAAGTGTTCAACGAGCAGTGTTTGACGTTTGATTACAGGTGGAACGCTTCACCTTATGGAATCTTACAAGATTCTCAGCATAATAAACGTGAGACGTTTTGAGATGAAACGTTGGAAAACGATAACGAGTTACCGTATCAATAAAGGACCAACAATGATAAGAAAGGTTAACCGTCAGGATTTAAGAATCCCAAACGTCACTATATGAAACGGTCTTAACGCATATCTTATGAATATGTATCTCTCTTTTGACCAATCATTGGTCTAAGAATTATACGATATGCGAAGATTTTGAAACAAGTTCACGACGATGGTTGGGAACATCATTAAAAGCAGAAAAGGAATCGTTCATTCAAAATAACAATCGATGTTTTAACGCCATACCACGGTATACGAATTCTTGAGTTAAATACAAGTCAATTTATCGACCCATTATCTCACATAAGTCAATATGAGATTAGTCAATTGGTCTATAATGCACCAATTTTCATCATGACGGCTAAAATAAGAGACACTTAGTGAATGAAAAGTTAAACAGAAGATCCATAGGATCACGAATGTTAGGTCTTGTCATATATGAAGGTAAGACACTTGGATACATACCAAGTTACGTCTTTTCCTTTATGCCAAACCCATGCTACAAGTTACGAAGGTTTATGAACCTCCACGTCACAATGTAAGTAATAACGGGTCTCGTTAGTCGAAACCACGATAGAGTTTTAAAGATTTTCAAGGTTAGGGTTTAAAAGGGACTCAAGAAGTAACGCAAACAGTAAGACATGCATTTGCAAGGTAACTCCAAATATAGATTGCATACGTAATTCATCAAACCCATAAATACAGTCGAGGACATTCGTATGACTAGAAAGACATATCCACAAATTGATAATGTCTTTATTTAGTAAAAAGATCGTTTAAGAATGCTACCATCACACAAACATGTGTTGATGATATCTCAAAATGAAAGTTGATATGTAGGGAATAAATGGTTCGATATCGCTAGATCAAATCAAAACATAATGATAAAGGGAAAGAAATCAATTTAAGAATTTAAACGCTCCAAGCTTAGAATCAAAATCAACCTAGAGTGATCGGGTCTCTTTTCAAGTTCAGAAATCATGCTTTGGCTTGATAGGTCCAAACACTAACATTGGTTCACCCTTCAAGTTACTACATGTTTCTTGTCACTTGATTAAACCTTGGTAAGTTGGAGATCATGAAATGAGAATAGTCATCAAGGTGTGGTTTTCACTCCTAACTTGATGGTGTATTCCCAAGGTATGACCACTAACTTACCAATCAAAAAGTTCGATCCCAACTCCTTGTTGAGGATTCACAAAAATAAGACGAGGTAACTCACCATTAAGGTAAGGAAAATCACTCCTATCTTAGCGGTGAAGTTTTACAAAGACACAAAATATAACAAGATGAACTTCTTCACCAAAATCCAGAATTCACCCCTACTTTGATGAAGTCGTCTCATTTGTACAAATACAATTCATAAAGATGATATTATCATCAAGGTATGGAATTCACGCCTATCTTGATGTTTGAATTTCATCATAGCAAGAAAACAATCGAAGATTGACATTCGTCACCAAAGTACGGGTTTCAATCCTATTTTGGTGAGATCATGTCATTTGTGAAATGCCATTCCAAAGAAAATAATTGAAGTCAATCCTCAGAATAAGGAAATCGCCCCGATCCAGAGGATGAAACTTTATAAATCACAATTGGAACCATTTATCGAAACGAATAGAGAATCATCAAAGTAAGGGAATCACCCCTGTTTTGATGAGTTAAAATCATTTAGAAGATACGGCCGTTCTTAGTCATAGGTTGACTTTCAAACACTTGCATCTCTCACGATGCGGACGGTACGGAGTTTGACTTAACGACGAAAGAAAAATAATATCAATTAGAAATTCGGAAAGTTTCAAGTTACATCAATGTAACAAAAAGGTAAAATCATGCTTACAAGCTTAAGATCAAAGTTCGAGATAACAGATGTTGTTGTTGTGTTCAAATCTTGGGTGGTTTCAATCGGGAAGACGAAATCAAGGGCAGGAAATTATTCAACACCACAATGAGATGTGAACATTCGATTCAAAATCGAAAAGAATACACGGACTTCTCAAGATAGGAGGTCAACCATAATCTTATTGAAGACACACGTACTTATAAATGATCATTCATCTCAAGGGTTTCGGGTCAAATGAGTGGATTCAATGATCGAGTCAAATCACCATTCACGCCTTGCCTAGACAAAGTATCTTGAGATGTAGGAATTCCACTTATAGCGTTGCATGTTCTTAGTTACGGGACACATCCTTAAGAAGACTTGAGAACCATAAGTAACGGTTTAAAGTTTTTGATGACCATTCGGTTTAGATTCCCAATATCTTTGGGTATATTAAGATTCATGTTCACGTTGGTCAAGATATAGAAATAGTTACATAATACGCTCGACGTGTAACGATGTTTAAAAGTTGAAATGTAAGATGGGTTCAATTTTAACAGGAACATTATGTATGATGAGAACGAGAAGATATTAAAACTTTGGTGATAAACCAGATCAAAGAATCAAGGACTTTTAAGACACAAAGATGATGGTTCCATTTGGTAACGCATTACCATTTGGAATCGTTGACACGTCAAGGTAAATTGACCCACTTGCCTTAGAGACTTGTGTATGTTGGCCATAGTTTATCACTCATCCCGGAAATCCCCAGGTAAGCATAACTAGTCCCACAATGAGATTTATACGATATGCTTGCCTTAGCCCGAAGGCCTTTTGCCAGGAAATCCAGAATACAGGTGTCTATGTGTCACACAAATTTCTTTGGTTTATGAAATCAAAACCTTGATGAGATTTTCATAGATTAGACATAGAGTCTAAGGAATTGAACCCAGATGATAAGTGTAGATTCCACATGTCGTTAAGAATAAGTTTAGGAAGTTCATTTGTCGGGGAGAGTCAAAGAGTTAAAGTTAAGTTTAGGGAGACAAGTAACTAAGTTTAAACAATTTCAAGGCAAACCTATGCTAAGGCATCAAGTTGCACATAAGTAAAGTATAGCATTATGTAGCATGTAACAATATATATATTTCCAAGAATATAAATATTTTTCTAAGAGGTTCATGCATAAGCTATAGTCTAGGTCACCATTTCTAATAACCTAAATCCCTATAGTTATGGGCTCTGATACCAATCTGTCACACCCCAACCTTGACGGCGGAAACGTCGAGATGTGAGGATTAAGATTGTTCACAGCCACATAACGCTATTATTAAATCCAAATATATTATACATAAGTTTCAAAGTTACAATACAAGCATAAGTCTCAATAATGAAATAAGTTTCAACATGAAATAACAAACATAATCATTTTGTTTATTAACTAGGTCCAAGTCCTAGAATATGCCAGCAACATAAGTTCACTTCAAAACTTGGGGGTTTTCCTGAAACATGATAAAAATAAAAGGTCAACTATAAATAGTTGGTGAGTTTCCAAGGTTTTCATACATAATATGAAAATGGTTACAAGTAGCAATTCATGTCATAGGTTATAAGCTAGTAAGGTTATAAGCTAGTAAGGTTATAGAACACATATCGTTACAACCAAACCTCGACTTGATTACAAGTATAAAAGATTGGCTAAGTGTATTTGGTTCCCTAGTGCACAAGCGTACGGCCCCTAGGAGTCGGCAATACCTCGACTTTAGCACCAAATAGGCTTGTCAGGCCCAAAGATCTAAGACGTCGCCAGGCTAGCAATAGTTAATGATTGTAAACAAACTATGTATCTCATATAAACACTTACAAAACACAAATAACCATGACGAAATAATAAGTTGAATTGCATGTGATTTACAAGTCTCAAACGTGTATAAGTGTATCATGTATAAGCTATCATGTTTCACCCCAAGATAGTGTGAAATAAAGTAAAAAGGGGACAAGAAAAACTCACATGGAAATAAGCATTTCAAGATGATATAAAAGATTACAAGATAAATCCCAAGTGTCCATTACAAGCACCTAAATATATAATTTACAAGATGAAGATTAAGGTTAATATATTGATTAATGATTAATTAAGAATTAGGGTTTTGATGAGTAATTATGTTTATAATGATGATGATAATAATTTAATCTAGGTTCCAAATGGTTTCTTTTACAAGTTGTTTAAACGTATAGATTCCAAGATTAGGTTTGGTATTAAGATTAGCAATAAAAACATGAACTAGGGTTTCAAATGGAATTTGGGAGTTTAATAATAAATCATTTAGGTTTAATAAAGATAATTTAAATCGATTGAGACCAATAATAATTGAAAATGTCTTAACAATTTAAGTTATAATATGCGAAAAGAAATAATTAATCTAATAATTAATTATTTAAAACTTGATAAAAAGAATTAATCAAATACATATTTAAATGACTTAAAATTATTTAAAATTATTCATAAAGTTTTGAGCTTTTAACATGATTTATCATAAAGGTTTTATCATACAAAACCTAAGAAAATAGGATTAGACTAATTTATAATGTTTTAATAATTTCAAGAATTTAAATAAAAGTTAACGAATAAATTTATTAATTGATTATGATATAACATGTTTAAATGATTAGATTAATTATTTAAATAATAATTTTAACTATTTAAAGTTTATTTTCGTATAAATAAGCTAATTATAACATATTTTATGAATATTATTATGAAAGTTATTAAAGTGTTTAAAGAGTTAATTTACAGAAAAATAGTTAAATAATTTTTTTAATAACCAAAGTTTATAAAATTGATTTCTTTATAATTTCTAGGAATTTTATTTAATCTGAAATATTTGAAAACAAAACATAAAAAAAAATGGGGCTGAGGGTCCCCGGGTTCGAACCCGGGACCTCAAGTCCATTCAACACACACATTACCAGTAAGCCAATGGCCTGAGCCGCGATTAATAACCACTTTTAAATCTTAAAACAAAACAAAATAAGGTTTCTCCCAAATCCTCATGAACCCTAGATTCGATTGGGCTCAAATTGAAGCACCAATCGATTCTGTAAACGTTCATAACCATGGGGCTTTTGTTCCCCACACAAAATCGAGTCTGTGGCTGGGTTTTACCTTACTCGATTATTGAACAAAAGGTTGTAATTGAGCCGAGAACACTTCGGACCACTTGCGAAGAACACAGGACTCAAAATCAAAGTTGCGATGTAATGTTTAAGGAATTGAGTGTTCAGAGATTTAGAAAGGAACAAATGAGGTAATTACCCTCTGTTTATGGCTTTGATTTGATCGTTTAAGGTCCGAATGCGTTCCGATGTTCTTAAGACTATTTCGGTTATGATTAAGGGATTAATGGTTGATTAACTTCGAATTTAATCTCACATTCAAGTTCGCAATGATTGTTAAAACGTTTCCAATCAGTTAAACGACCCAATTCAACAGGTTTGATGTTGATTCAGTTGTAACATTTCGGTTTCAAGATATTGGTTCGTAACAACGATTAGAGTCGAATTAAATATGGTTATGGGTTCGAATGTGGTTCACGGCCGGTTTAGGAATGATTTAGTTGGGTTCATATCGATGGTTAAGGGTATTTTTGGCTCGCCGGAACTAGGCCGGAGGTTGGCCGGAAAGAAAAAGGGCCGACGAGGGTGAGGGGTGGTTTGGGTTATGATTTTGCCTTATTTACACAAATGGTCCCTGTGGTTTGTGTTTTGTTAAGTTGATTTCAAAGTTTAGTTTTTAGTTTAAACAAAATTACAATTTGGCCCCTGAAGTTTAAAGTGTTAATATTTTATGTAATAAACATATTAATTACAAGTTTAAAGTTATATAACTTTATTATTTTCAATATTATTATCATTTACATTATTGTTACTAATATTATTATCACTAATATTATTATTATTAGTGTCATTATTATAATTGTTATTATTATTGTTATAATAATAATAATTATTATTTTTAAGATTAAAATCACTTTAAGTGTTTAAACAACATTACAACCCTTTTAATGCTATTGTTATTAATTATCAACCATAATAGGTCCTCAAGGTTTCAAAATGACATAAAAGGTCCTTTTAAAACTTAACGAAGTTAACCTTTTAAGTTAACAAAATACGGGATGTTACATTATTGTTTGTCGATGTTGTTTGTGATATATCATGAATGTACCGCATCTACATTCATAATAATATCATGTTACATGGAGTGTATCATAATCGTCAATCTGTTTCATGATATAAAGTATATGACATGATTAATCACTTAACCTTGAATTAAACGTCGTTAAATGATATTATTTTGTCCATTTCTGTTTTGGATAGTATCTGATTTAATTAATCAAGGAGCACCTTATAGACCCTTCAAAGCAAACCAAAACGCATGTAAGTATATTTTAAATGACCCATATTAACTAAAATAAAACATAATAATCAAATATAATTTTATAATCAAGTATCAACAACAAATTATTCTAACATGCCATACTTTTATTATAATTTAATGCATTATTATGTTAAATGACATTTTGATTATTCCATAAATAATTCATCGAATCATTAAAGCATATGGTATCGATCCAGGGGAGAGTGGGGGATTCCTGGATACAGGTGGGAACACCACCTCCCGAACCCGAGACTTTTTTTAGAGATATGCCCGATGAAATTTCACAGGGTCCACCAATACCACAACCTACTCGCCGCCACCCCCATTTGACCGGGTACCACCGAGACTAGGCTTTTGCGGTGTAGTGGCAATGTGACTAATATGTGATTCGGAAAGCCAACTCCGACTACAAGGATTTTGCAAGAAAAAAAGGATTTTCACATATGCATGCATGGATGATTGTACGTTCGTTCTCATTCCGTTTGGGCCAACTTTCCGACAATGGATAGTCAGGCATGATCGACAAAAAGAGCAAAAACAAATGAATCCAATCACTACACTACATCTTCATATATTAGCTCAATTTCCTAACGCCAATCTCAAAGATAATGAGAATGTTGAAATCGAAAGGCCAAAAAGGAAAGTTAAAAGATCGGCTGCAACATTGACGTCGCAGGAAGAACATTTGGCAAAGATTGAGAGCTTCAATGCCATAAGTAAAACAGAGCCGAGCATAGAGCCCACATTCGAGACAAAAAGTTATGTCTTATGCAAGAGATCGAAATAACAAGTTCTTGTTGGATTGATGCGCCAACAACAACAAACATTGGAAGACGAACAACAAGTGGACTAAACTTATATTAAAAGACCACTCGGTGTATTCCAGGCCGATGATAGAATTTGTTATTCAATGAAAGGGGGAAAAGACACAACATTGGGGATGAGAGTTTCCGTACTAGATGTTATTTTTAATCAAGTGTTTTTTTATCTTTCTGAATCTTAATTTTTATATGATGTATTTTTTTAATTTATGAAATTTTATTATAATTTTCTATTTTCTTTAATTTAATTCTAAATAATTGAATGAAAACTAAATTGAAAAAAAAAACAGGAAAGTCGGAAAAGTGGCATGAGATTATGTAAAATAGAGATAACTAAAAAAACTATGGAAAATGAGGTTGATATGACGCTGATGTGTCACTCGAAAAAAACAGGGAAAACCTCACGAGTGCCAATGACCTCAGTGTTGTTGTTATTTTTGTTTTTGTTGTTGTTATTTTTGTTTTTGTTGTTGTTATTGTTGTTACTACTGTTGTTACTACTGTTGTATTCTAACGATGAACATATAAAAAACCCTATTACCTTTTACGGTTCTATGGAATGACCGATTCAACACTCATTTATATTGATATACAACATGTTTTTCTATCTTTTTCGACACGTTACAACTTTATCTATAATTACATGAAGTCACCTAACGTTCTAGCTTTGTTATATATAGTTTCTCTAGGGTTCCAATTGAATGACATATTCATCATCTATTTTCATATCAACACAAAACAAAATCTCTATTTTTATTAGCATACATGGCTCGTGTTGCACGTGCGGTACAAGCTTTTAATATTAAAGAGAGAAAAGGGAAAGATATGAGCATATACATAATAAAATATGAGAGGGTGCCGTCCAAAATATGAGAGGGTAAATTGTGCAAATTAAAAAACTTGAGGGGACAAAGATGTAATATTAATGATAATTGAAGGGCTTTATGCAATTAATGCTAAGATAGAAGACCTCAATCGATGGAACTGAAGCAAAGCACCAAACATGCGCTGTTGTGGCGCACGATGACCCATGCGCACATTAGCATGTGTCTGTACCTTTATTGTGCTACTATCCACGTGTCATCCACCCCCATCATATGAGAGGGTCAACATAATTAAGTTATCAGAAATACCCCTATCGTTTTGTTTTCATTTATATACAAAAACAATAAAATAATTATAATCATAAAAAAAGTTATAGAACCTTATGCATGTTAACGATTACGAAAGGATTATATGTTATATACACTACCTACTTCTAATCTGCAGTTTATAAATATGTAAACTGTCGTTTACAGCACTGTAAACTGCAGTTTACAGCGTAAACGATCATTTAACTTTTTGTAAACGATCATTTAACTTTTTATTAGATTTTTACATGGTGAATGAATTAAGAACCCCTTATACAATTCACATGTAGTTTTTTAGATAATGGTTTGACAAGCAAAATAAAAAAAGTCCCATACTCAAGGATTAATGTGTAACAAAATAACAAATTATAAAACACAACATTAACTTATAACATATTATAGTAATATATAAAGAATCTGCGTGATTAGTGATAGATAGTGGAATTCAGTCTAGTGTAAACTAAAGTTTGAATCTTGCTTTCGATGTTTCTTGTTTTAAGTCCTAAAATGTATTTTTTTAGATTGACAAAAATTTATATATATAACGTAACAAAACCATATAATGAAATTGATTCTTTTTCGGGATGTTTGTAAGTTGAAAGTCTATTCTCAATCTCAACGTGTCTAATAATCAAAATCTTGGCCGTAAATCAAGATTTTCTTTCTTGAAAATCAAGAATCTTTTGTTAAATAAAATCTTGTAGTTGTATTTATACTTTGGGGTAATATGGTAATTTGGCCCTGCTCCCTTTTTCACATGCAACCTATCTCTGCTCCTGCAACCTGCAAATTGTCTCCAAGAAAACCTTCACAAACACACAACTCAAATTCATACTTTCAAATATTCATTTTGATTCTAACAACATTGTCATATTCATGTCTTTAAACATTCACTCCAACTTTATACTTTTCATTGATTTTCACTCACAAACACAGCCACTGTGTGTGATTCTTGAAACTTCTTTCACTTGTTCATGAGTGTTTTTTGTCAACCATGAACCTAAAGAAACTTGTGGCAATCTCAGACCACTTTCCAAATTGTGCATCTCCAAGAAAGAAAGTTGTTTCTGCATATTGGTTAGGGTTTGTTTCAATTTTCATTTTGTTTTTTGTATTATTTTGTTGTTTTTCTTTCAAGAATCCCAATTCAGAAAAGCTTTACTTTCAAGGGTTTAATATCAGCAACAATAGTTCAATTAGTGTTTTGTCTTTAACATCATCTCACAATTCCACTAACCCTTTTTCAAAAACTGCAATTTTTATAGAAAATTCAACACAATTAGAAAAGAACCCTAAAGTTTTGGTTGGTGAGAGTAGGGCTAAATCAAATGATTCTAATCTTGATGTTAGATTGAAGTTATTGGGTGATACCCATTTGGGGAATTTGACTGATGATGTGAAAAATGGAAGCTTTAATGGAGTTTCTGCAAAAGTTCTTGACTTTAAGGATACCCATTTGATAAAACTTAAAGATGATGTGAAAAATGAGACTTTTGGGGCAATTAGTATGAACCCTAATGAAGGGAAAGTGGAAATTTTTCAAGAAATTGGTAATGGGAGTGTGAAATCAGATGGTTTAGAACAAGATCATGGTGAAATTTCTCAAAATTTGAGGAAAATTAGTAGTTCTATTGAAGAATGTGACATTTTTAATGGAAGATGGGTGAGAGATGATTCAAAACCATATTATCCAGCTGGTTCTTGCCCTTATGTAGACAGAGATTTTAATTGCCACCTTAATAGGAGACCAGATGATGAGTTTGTAAAATGGAGGTGGCAGCCATTTGGATGTGAAATCCCAAGGTAATGATGATGGTTTCTCTTAAATGTATAAGATTTATGCTCTCTTAATTGCATGATTATGATGTTAAATGCTTAAAAATTGCAACTTGCATGGTAATTTTCTTGGTTTCTGATGTAACATGCTGGTTTAGACTTTAGAGTATTTCATATTTTGAAATCTTTGACTGTAGTAGTCAGTTAATTATTCGTTTGACTAAAATGGTTGTATATAAAAGTAGGATAACAGATCAAAATTTTCATTGCATTTACATTAACCTTTTTTCTTTAATTTGTCTTTTCTTCTAGCTTTTAAAGTGGGATCTTTTGTGGCAACTGAACCGTTAAACCGAATGGTTTGGATCTTTTGTCAGCTTAGACAGTTCGGTTGGTTTTAACAGTTTTTAAACACCATTGTAATAAAAAGACACCCTCTTTGACTCCATAACAAAAAAATTTCCTTTTAAATAGAAAAGTGACATGCTATTTTTCAAGTTCATAATTTGCAGGAAAAGTATGTTTTGTGTTGATACCAATAGTAATATCACAACCAATCCATAGTAGTTTTGAGAACAACATATTGGTTCTCAAATGTCAAAGATTTTCTTTATGTTTTCAAATTAGAGTGTATCTAGCCTTTTAAACTTGTGATTATTAATCTATGAATCAGATTATGAACTTTGTCCTAACTTCATATCTTGTTGATGATGATTTGGCAGTTTGAATGCAACTGATTTTTTGGAAAGACTCAGAGGGAAGAAAATGGTATTTGTTGGGGACTCTTTAAATAGGAACATGTGGGAATCACTTGTTTGCATACTCCGGCATTCGCTCAAGAACAAAAAAAGGGTCTATGAGATATCAGGAAGAAGGGAATTCAAGAAAAAAGGATTTTATGCCTTCAGATTTGAGGTAAGCTTTACTACTACAAGATTAAAACACATTTGACTTTTTGAGTTCAAACCTAACAACATTCAACTTCAGATTGGTACTGATTTCCAATGGATTTTAGTGCCATCTTTTTGTAAATGAAATATCGATGTAAGTTTTGATGTGATTGTTTAAATTTGAAAGTTTTAGAAATTCATACCAATGCGCAGGTTGAAACTTTGAACATTTGACCTTAAAAGTCAAACTACTTATGGACTTTATGTAGTGAGTCAAGTAATGCTTATAAAATGTGTAGGACTATAATTGTACGGTGGATTTTGTGTGTTCTCCATTTCTAGTGAGGGAATCATCTTTCAAAGGTAAAAACGGTTCTTTTGAGACACTAAGATTGGATTTAATGGACCACACAACTTCAATGTATCAAGATGCTGATATTTTGATCTTCAACACGGGACATTGGTGGACTCATGAGAAAACTTCACGAGGGTGAGAACCATTACTTTCAATAACTATATTCCATGATGATAACATAAAACCATAATCAATTCATGATCATTTATAACATGTTAAGTAGAAGTTGAATTGAATTATTTTCTTTCATGTTAACAGTGAAGATTATTACCAGGAGGGCAACCATGTTTACCCAAGACTCAAGGCTCTTGATGCATACACAAGAGCTCTTTCGACATGGGCCAGATGGGTAGATAAGAACATTGACACCCGGAAAACTCAAGTTATCTTTAGAGGCTATTCACTCACTCATTTTAGGTACTTCACTCCTTTCTGAACAATAGTTCTGTTTGATTACATATACATGGTCAAACCGGTTATGCTTCAACTTCAAAATTTATGCTAAACTCAAAAAGTTCGAGTGAATCATTATGACTACATCAAAAGCGTACAACGTTTACTTCACATAGAAAATGATGGTTTTAGTTCTATAAGAAAGTTTGCATTAATATAGCATTTGACGGATACTAGCTTTGACTCAAAAAGTCAAATTCACTAAGCGTGTGATTCATTATTTGCAGGGGAGGGCAGTGGAACTCAGGCGGGCAGTGTCACAAAGAAACCGAACCAATCTTCAATACAAGTCATTTAACCAGTTACCCATCAAAGATGCGAGCTTTTGACAACGTCTTGCGTGTGATTAAAACTCCTGTGATATATCTCAACATTAGCAGGCTTACAGATTACAGAAAAGACGGTCACCCGTCTATTTACAGAACAGTCTACAAAACCATGTCTCTCGAGCAACGAATTGCTGCACAAGATTGCAGCCATTGGTGTTTACCAGGTGTACCCGACACTTGGAACGAGTTGTTATATGCATCTTTATTGAAGGCAGGAATAGGATCTTGGAAAAGATAGAATTTGGTGTAAAAATAGTAGAAAGTTTAAGGCTTTTTTCATTAAAAGATTGAGAGAATTAGGAGTTTTAGTTCTTGTTGGGCTTGTAAACTTGTTAAGAATAAGTGGTAGCTTGAAGCCTTGAATGGTATGTGGCTTTTAGTGTGATAACTTTCTGACTGGCATGCTTTGGGTGATTGGTGAATTTATTTTAAGTTGCAGTGTAGCAACGTGTGTACGACATTAATCAACTATGCATGTAGAGGTGATCACCGTGATGAACTCATGAGTGTTGTCGCATTGATGAACTCATGAGTCTTAATGTGTTATAGCCTTGTAGGGTTTCTGGATAACAAAATTGTTTCTTTAGCAAAGCAACTTAGACGTAGGTGTTTCTCGTATTAGAAGGACCAAAAAATGTAGTACTATGTTTACAGGCGTCAAGATGCCGCTTTTAACAGATACAATTTGCAACATTAAAACTGAAGTGTTGTGATTGTTCCTTTTTCACCTAAAACCAACACAGAGTAGAAAGTGCGCCATTAAAATGTCGAGAGTGGGTCAATTATCAACGCGTAAGGGTTCGCCTCTTTCATATAGCCAAGGAAGTGATTATGCTTGGAACATCCCACTTATAAATCTTCTTCATATTGTTATCAGATTGGTTGTGCAAAATCAAGTTTGGACCAAAAGCCCTCATTACCTATTTTCTTAGAGCATTCACATTTCACATTTCACAGCTCGTTCTCTATAAATATGTGAGTACGTTCTCTATATTATAGAGAATAGTTATTAGTGGTTGTGAGTGGAGGATAGAGAACATGTTACTGTTCATCTCTATATTTGATAAAACACTGTTCATCTCTATAAATTTTTTAATATTTGTTGAAAGTGGTTGTGAGTAGAGGAGAGAGAAAATGTAATGATAAAAGTATAAAAAGTATTATTTTATTGATAATGAGAAAGAAAAAGTAATGATTTTTAGTGTAATTATAGAGATGGAGATGAAGAGTGGGTTGTGAATGCTCTTATATGACTTATAGTATATTGTCAAGGTTTTCTAAAATTATATTATTTTTTGTATTTTAAATACAAGGGATAAAGTTGTAATTTTCAAAAAGTCCCTTAATGGTAGTAAACAAAAAGTTAGAGCTTAATGGTTCAGACTGTTTGTTTCGTGAGCAAATGTCTGAATGGTTCAGACATTTGCCTCTGAAAGGTTAAGCACTATACTAATGCTGAATGATTAAGAGGTCTAATGCTGAATGGTTAAGACTTTTTATTTGAATTGGTCAGACATTTTCCTTTAAATAATTAAGCGATATACTAGCTCTTAATGGTTTAGACCTCTTAATGGCTCAGCACTTAATGGTTCAACACTTAATGGTTCAACACTTAATGGTTCAGACATCTTATTGGTTCAGCTCTTAATGGTTCAGACATCTTATTGGTTCAACATTTAATCATTTAGAAAATGTCAAACAGCCCCTTACAGTTTATTAGAACATACTGTCCCTTTGCGACATCCGATAAAATTGGAACAATACAGACAATTAGGACATACTAAAGATAAAAAATTAATAAAGTTTGGATCCGTAACATATCAGATTTTCGAATGAGGAACGGTGAATCATCTCTAATGTTAAAACTTGAAATTAACGTACCACACTACCACATGGGCTAACACTGAATATAAGTTTATAGGCCCATTAATTTTGAAATGTTGATTCTCATGGATCGTTGGTCAAGTTATAAGTTACAACCCAAAGTGCCGAACTATAATATGTTTATGATAAATATATATTTTTAGCTAAAAAAGTACACTTTATGTAGGTTCTGAAATGTTAAATTAAAATCTTTAATAAAGATGTTGTATCTGGGTTGGTCTGTTTAATTTGTCTAATTGAATCGATTGTGTTCAGGTTGATATATTTAACTCGTTTAATTTTTACAGGCCAACCTGTCAACCTGTTTAAAATTAAAATTTGAAAGAAATTAAAAGGTCAAGCCACCAGCTCACCAACCCATTCACGACCCGATTAATCCATTAATTACAATTGGTCAACCAGATTATAACATGATTACAAGCTATTTACAACCTTCAACGTTGACTCGTTTAAATAATGGGTTACATGGGTTGTGTACGGTTTATATAACTTTGTGTGTGATTGGGAGTTAGTGTTGATGTCTGGACAGAAAAAAAATATACAAGATGTGTTCAGGTGCATCAATTTAACTCTCCTGATATTCTTCAACCCAACACGATGTTCACCGTAGAGAATACGAGTAAATGTGACATAGCCTCATGGGATCTTTAAAATACATTAAATGGAGCTAAAAACATTGAAAAGTGAAAGATTTGCTATACTAAATTAATCAAACCACTTATATTTGATCAATACTTTAAACTATATGCTAAACTAAATGAAAGAGTTTGGAATAATAAATCAAAAAATATTAGAGTATATTTTCAACTCATTAGAAACATAATTTATGATTATGGGGTATGGCTTCATTGCAAAAATTAAGGAAGGTGAAACAATTAGTTGTGTAAGTTGACTAGAGAGACATCATTATGTGCATCATCATCATCATCATGATGCAATGCAATGCAATGCTATGTAGATGGTCCTGGATATAATTCCCTAAGCATGCCATAGTGGAAAGGGGAACATTCCAACCCCAATCTAAATGATGGTTTATGAATAACATAAATCTCCACTTGCTCAAGTATATTCATATTATATGCATACCCATGTCCATAATCATAAAGGCAATTTAATATATGAAAATATTAAATAATATCACCCCCGGACAATCTAACTTCCCGCTTGGTTCACAAAATTATCAGGAATTGAAAATGAAAAACTTTTTATCCAAAATCTTGTTTGATTGGTCAACGGATAGAGTTGAAATTGGAATATTTTCCTCCATTATTGGAATTCACATTTCTTTCACTTACCCATAGAATGTTTAACAATCCAATTGAATGTTCAAAATTAAAATTCCAATATCATTTAAAATTGATCAACCAAACATGTTATCAATTTTAACAAGATTCCAATTCCAATTCCATTTTCATTTCCATTTTCATTTCCAATTTCAATTCCTTTGCAAAACATTCTGCGAATCAAACGGCCCCGAATTTAAATGAGAGTCATTTTCGCATATGCAGATATAGGGCCGTTATACTCACACCCTTCGAAATTTGATCTCAAGCCATATGTAAATGACTATTTAAAGTCATGCAAACGCCCTTTGCAGGTTTTAGGGTTGACGTACATCAACAGCCGTTTGCGTATTTTCCTAAACACTTGCTTCATACCAGCCCTAGTGTCACGTAGGTTAGTTTAAACGCTATTTTGTATGTCTAAACGGTCGTTATTATTTTTAAATTATTTTTTTATATATAGTATAAATTTATTAGACATGTTTATACCACATCATCTCGTATAATTTTATAAAACCCCAACAATATTTCCGCTTCACAAATTCAAGTAATAACATTAACACTTTATAATGTTTATTATGATACATCAACATAGAAAGTAATAACATTAATCAACACTATGATGTTTATGATGATCCGTGTATGGTTTTTCCTCACCAAGTTAAATTTAGTCAAATGCATTTGTAAAATTCACAACATCCAAAGAAGCTTCGAAGTTTCATACACATGTATAACGTGGACTTTTTTAATTAAAATCTAAAAATTCATAAAAATTGAAGCAAACAACCATTTGACGTAAAGCCCAAACGGTCATCAAGAGCTAAATGACCATGCATCTTGAATTAGGATGACCGTTACAATGTTAGGGCTAACATCATGTGGGCCAACTCTTTTCTGACAGATATGACAGTTAGGTATGCAACAGACGCCTTTTTGGTTGAAGGGCTTACGTTATAGCTGCCAGAAAAACAAACGACCGTTCAACTATCTCGGCAAACAACCGTTTAGGTGTGCGGTTAAATGGAGTTAGGTATGTGTTTAGGAGGAACTTTGCATATATGTACCGTATTTACTTTCAATAAGGTTATAAGCTAAAAGAAAAAGTAGGGGAGCTATTTGGACATAATCATTGCTTTAACATTATACTTTCATGGCTACCCACTTTTATGGTTTTGTTATTTTAATTCCTTAAATTCCATTCTATATATACCTTTCAAAACATACCTATATATAGGCATATATTATACGATATCATGAAATTCCCATATATATTACTACCTACAAATATAAAAATATGCATGATCATATATATAGAATTTGTAATTTGTGGGGCCTAAGGGCATTTCTGTCAAATGGGTTTTTGTCCAAACTCCCCAAAGATTTGGTGTCCATTTGGTTGTGAAAACCATCACTTTGATGTATGAACCATTCTTTTTCATGATCCTCTTCTCTTCTTTTCATGTGCATGTGTTGGTGGGACTTCATTCCCCTTTATAGAATATAGACCATCACCCCTCTCTCCAATACTGATTTTCTTTAAGATGTACAATACAAATTTAAATATCATATGACTTTAATTCTTTTTTGAACTACAAGTCTACAATATTGTTGAATAAGCTCAACTAACCCACATAAGGGGAACAAAGTAAAATTTACTATATTTATTGATGAATAAAACTCATAAATACAATGTGTTTATATAGACTAACAGAAATTGTAAATTTAGGTTAAATCCATTAAACCTTTGTAGTAGGTTTTTATGTCCTTATGTACACTCCTCTACGCTCTTTGTATAAGGATATGTAGAATGTAGAAAAAAAACCTTTATGGCAATAGAGCTAAAAGGATGAATTTATAACAATACAAACTTAATGTTGGAATAACCAATTGGATCAACCCAAAAATATACGTGTGAACACGCAAATTTGAAGTAACATACTTGACTCTTTTTTATTACTGAACTCAATAAATAAAATTTACTTACGTAACCTTATATTAGTAGTAGACATAAACTAATTCTAACCCAATTTATATACTATTGAAATAATCAAATAAATAAGCTAATAATTATCTATTACCAATTCGTTTTTTTAACGACAACACAAAGAACATTTTATTATTAATTTGTTAAAACCAAACTTTTAATTTCACTTATTGACATCTTTTATTTTGTTTAAATTAAACTTTTTAGTTATAAACATATCAAGATTAGATACTTCACTTTATCAACAGAACTCATACAACCTTAAGAAACTCTATAGACGAATACACACACACACACAATAACATAAACGATCGATCTGTCCATACATCATCATTTCAAAAGTATTTCCGACATAATTTTTTAACAACAATCTAATCTACTTTTAAATTCCCACCATTTTTCATTACACTTGAACTCTCAACCTTTTGAGAAGGGGTATCATTTTAAAGTTGGATACCGCTAGGCCAAAGGCCATTGATTTCACACTTAATAAGAGTAGTACATGAAGCATTTAGAAGAAAAGTGTAAACCTTATTGCGACATAAAATGTCAAATGGTTCCATTGTTGTTGATTTTGTTTTAAATATATGTCGGACCAACACAAGCTTTTCCTTTGGTCAAGCATTAACAAAAGGGGACACATTGAATGTCAGCATAATATCACATGCATGCTAATTGGTGGGTCAAACTTATATCTATCAAAAGTAGGGTAATATAGTAATAAATAATAATAATTATCGACATGAATTAACTTATACTTTGTCAAGAATTGACATCTTAACCTTCAAAGGTTAGCCAGGTTAAAAGAAACTTCGACACAATGTAAAGTCAAACGGCTTATCTCTAAACACTTTATGACTTCATAAGACAAAAGAAATTGTGAAAGGGGTTAGGATTTCACCACTCATGAAGAAACAAAACATGTGTCGTCGTCATAGTGATTTAACAGTCGTTTACAA
Source organism: Flaveria ramosissima (assembly GCA_025215565.1). Taxonomy (NCBI): domain Eukaryota; kingdom Viridiplantae; phylum Streptophyta; class Magnoliopsida; order Asterales; family Asteraceae; genus Flaveria; species Flaveria ramosissima. The sequence goes on from CM046038.1 coordinate 54,455,653, forward strand.
GGTCGAAACTTTCAAGACAGCCGAATCGTTCTCGATGCTAGTTAGGGATGACGGAAACTTCTACAAATCCAGAAGAGTAAAAAATCTATTGTTAGGCATATATAAACCGATCAATTAATTGTAATTAGTGATCTACTTCTGTATGGTTGATTTGAGATTTGAAGCGTGATTGTGTTCTTTTCTACCCAAATGGATTATAACATCTCAAATTCTAAGACTAACATGTCATTACAAAGCTTCATTAACATTTGGCATAACTAACGGGTCTTACCATGCTTAATTTATTACATTATTGAAATTAAGCGTTCTTTCTAATCACTAAATGCTTTCTTAACTTCACACCTTGAATGCCTTTGTCAAAAAAAAAAAACAAAACAAAAACAGATGTATCTAAGTCAATTGTCCAATTAATTAGTAAAAGCTACTAAACAAAACAACTTGAAATCTACCATGACAATAATAAATGTCAAACTAAAATACGCAAACAATGTCGATAACCAAATTGTAAATTACGAATTCTGATATCTAATAAGTTACACAACCTCACATAACAAGAAAATCACTCAATTGATTTTGGTATTTAAAAAATTACTCCAAGATTATATAAAATATCAATATATGTATAAAGCTAACGTAGGGAAATTTTATTTTTTATATGAGGAAAAAAGAAGACAAGGGTGGTGGGATGCATCATTGCCATAACCCTAAAAAGGGAATTGAAGTAGCTAGGTAATTAGGGTGAGGGAAATAGTAATTACATATTCTTAACCATACTTGCATCCTAATTAATTTAATAGCACCACTTCAACCAGCTGATTTAACTATTAATTAGTTAAGATAAGGTTTATCCATTTTTATTATTTTAAACATTCCACATGTTTTTTTCTAACTTCTTTTTAATGTTTCACCATAATCTTACACATTATTGTTATTACACCTAATCTACTATAGTAAATTCAGAAAAAATATATTAATTCATTGTAAGTTTTATATTATCTTCGTATGTTTCAGGATCCGCTATTGAACAAAGTTTAGCGGAAAATGAGAAACTTCTTGCCTTCGTTGCACATGAATCAACTGAAACTATGCAAGAAACAATGATTTTCAGTTTAAACGGTTAATATAAAGTAACTCAAGATTTTATTAAAATAAATGAATATTTTAGATCCAAGTCTTATTTGTGACAAAAATAAATGACATTTCATGTGGGCCAATGTTTTTTTTCACCTAAGATGGTTTTACTTCTGAGAGTGGTCTCGGGTTCGAAACTATTAAGGACGGACTGATACATGAGCTTTTTTTCGAGGACATGGCAACCTAGTGCCCCAATGTTTTGTACTTGAGTAATGAATATTATCGGGTGGGCTAAAGACCAGTTAGTGATCCAATTAGTTGTTAAAAAAAACATAAAACTAAAGCACTGCAAGAACATGGAATCAGTGTTTTCATACCAAATAAATAAGTTGGTTCAACTGATCGGACCAAAAGTAAAACGAGTATCCATTTCAATTAAAGGTTTCTTAAACAATCCATTTTTAATCAATCTCATTTTTGAACCCGATAATTTTAGCCCGGACTAAATTGATACTTTTTAAACGGTTCATTTGACCTAACCATTGATTCTATCATTCATAATTCATTGGAGTTTTTTATTGGGGTAACTTTGTAAAATAGTAATCAATTTTAAAAAGTGTTACAATTGATTAACTCAAGTTTAAAAAGTATATAACTAGGTCACTTAGCTTTCATCTTTTATTTAAATTATAAGTTTTAACATGTTTTTAGCATGTTTTTCTTTTTGTTTCAATTAGGAAATAGTTTTTTTTATGCTTATGTGGAATGGTGACGTGAATTTTAGATACTTTTTATTTTTTAATATAATTAACATGTTTTTTTATTTATTAATATAATTTCATATGTTGAAAACTTCGACTCTCACATCTTCTCCTCCACACTTTCTTCATATAAGAAAATTTGATGATGACCTGATATGATGGTTTAATAGTTTATTGGGAACAATATACATGATGATTAAATTGGAACATTTTTAAAACTTGATTACTGTTTTGTAGTATTTTTTCTTTCTTATTTGTAACGACTCGTTTCTAAACATGCACAGCCGATTAAATGCCCGAACATAACCGGTCTTGACTAGAACCGGTTCTAACCACCCGTCTAATCTTCGTTTAAGATATTCTTCCAATCTTCCTTGTTCCGTCTCAGTCGATCCAATCCAAATCCAAAGCCGTTCAGGTCCAGTTTTCAAATCACAAACAGTCACAGCCGGCCCTGAGGAGGGGCGGGCTAGACAACCGTCCAGGGCCCACTCGCCTAGGGGGACCAAAAAAAATTAAAATTTTGATTTATTTTTTATTTTTTTATTATTATATATGTTTTTTAAATGGTAATAGCCCGTTTAACCTAATTATCTTTTAACCCAAATACAATTCTTAAGGCCTATTTTTATTAAATAAACTTGTTATTTATAACTAATTTTCATCAACCCAACTAAAAGCCTCTTTCCAAAGAAACCCAATTTTCAATTCTTGGCCAACCAGGAATAAAAGGAAAAAAAATTCCAATTTAGGCAGATGCTAGCAACGAGGTTGAATAGAAAGATTTATCGGTTAACTATTACGTTATGTCATTCTAATACTATGATCTTGTTACGTTTATTGCTAAAACATTTATTTTCGTTTAAAAAAACTAGTTTATATAATTTAATTCGTTAGGATCAAGGGCTTTCTTTTCTCAGCCCGTTCAGGGCACTAAAATCCTCAAGACCGGCTCTGACAAACACCCTAAATTTTAGCACGAATCTAATGTCATTTAACCAAACATTCTAATTACACATCTCTCTTTAACCCAAACAAAAAGTACATATACGTCGGTAATAATTGTGTCTTCTAACATCATAATTTAACCATTTGTTATTTATTTCATAGTGTCGATATACTAAACCAGCCGGGCGGTTGTACAATTATAAGCAATAATATTCTAGACAGTTAGAGTAGTAGCAGGTGCAAAACACTATATATAACTTTAAACAAATAATAATAATAATATTGTTACGTTTACATAAATAATAATATTATTACCTTTTTGTCATGTGGAGAAATTACGAAAGTGCCATAGGCGTGCAAAATGCATGGATTTGTAGTATAAGCATGCAATGAAGGTTCACATAACCACGTCCCCGCATGCCAACATATCCAACACAGCCCAGCCCACTATTACACCCAATTGTTAGACACAATATAATATATCATATGATTTCTTTCTTCAATACATTTTATTATTAATATATGTTATATGTCACACTTTTACTAGATAGAAGTTGAATGGTTATCTTAAAAGGTACTTTAGGTGACAAATCTTAATAATAATGTTGGGTTTAGTACAAGGAGAAGGCGGTGTTTAGAGCATTGGGGGTCTGTGAATTTACTGGTTGGACTGATATGAAAACCGGATGATATCATAAATAGTTTGATGAAAGGTAAAAAATGACTGTGAAAATTAAACATGAAAGGAAAGAATATAAATACATAAAAAGTGTATAGTTGTTTGTTATTGTTATGGAGATGGTTATTATATGATTTATCTCAACAACAAAATTTATAAGTTGGTTTGTAAAAGGAATTGGAATGTTTAAAACATTGCATGGCAAATTTACCCTTATCATATCCCCATATTATGTTCGTTTAACAACTCCTAATATCGTCTTCTGCAATCACCCATAAAAGTTTTGTCATTGGTACCTCCAGCTTCAATCAGGCCTTCAACATGGTGATTAGTTTCGTTGAAGGAGATCGAGACACATGGGATCAAGAATTAGAGGTGTGGGAAGAATGAGTTGAGGGTTTTTTATGCAATCACTTCTAATTTTAATGAATTTTATGAACCAAACATATGATACTGAAATTAAAATTAAAATAGATATATAATTAGATGGATGTGTAAAACAAATGGTAGTTTGGTGATTTAAAAAATGTTGTGATTGAATGGTATAACATAAACCAATTGCATTGATCGAAAATATAAAGGTGGGATTAATTATGATTTTCAATGTTATAATCATATTATTTTAAATGAATAATGTGTATTAAAATGGAGTGTAAGAGAGTGGAATATTTAGAAAAGAAGAGAGTAACAGAAAGAACATATAGGGAGAAGTGAAAGAGAAACACTTAAAGCAAGCAAGCAGAGCAACTTTGAGACCCAGAATCAAGTGTAATTCCTTTCTGTCACCCCAAAGTAAAGAATATCACTATCCACACCTTTTTTTTATATTACTTACATTTAATTTAAATTTTATATATATACACACATATTTGCAATCCTTTTTTTTACGGTTGTTATATACTCTGCTATAAAAATAGACAAAAACGACTAAAATTTTCGATCAAGTATGAAATTTAGTTACATTTTAATATAACATGTCCTTAAGCTTATGTAACATTTATTTAAGACACAATGTATATGTTTTGAAGCACATAAATTAAAAAAAAACATTAAAATAAGATTTGAATCTTTAACACAAATGTCTTTACACATATTGATCATATCATAACAATTTCTTCAACATGAACTTCTACCAAAGCTGTTTTATACCCTATGCACATTAGTATCATTAGATCTCTTTAATAGTTGCTAAAATTTAAGAATGAGTTTTTATATTACTAACTAAATTTTGTTTTTATTAATCAATATACATGACAAATGAATATCAAAACAAACTTTTTAGTGGTAAAAAAAGGTAAAGTTCCGGTCTATGTATTGAAGACTGAACACCCCCACCCCCACCCCCACCCCACCCCACCCCACCCCCACCTACCCCCACCCCTGTTTCTCTCTCTACTCGATTTTTATTTCTCAAAAATTGCATGTCTTGGTCACAACCCTATATTAATTATCAAACCCCACATGCTTAAACTCTAAAAAAACTCAAAACCCCCCATTTTTTGTGCTCAAATCATCAATACTTGAGCTATTTAATTGCTTCTTGCCTTGAAGTTGTTGTTGTCAGAGCATAGAAATCAAGAATAGAATTAGAATAGAAACTCTAGAGAGAGAACAACAACATTAGTTTTTCTTTTTGTTTTTGTTTTTGTTTTTGTTTTCATTCTTCTCACAATACATCATTTCAAGCTTCTTCGATAATGGCGTTCGACTGAACCCACAATAAGCCATTCACAATGTCTACTCTTCATTGGGAGAAAACAGAGGACTCTTGTTTTTGCTTTGATTTCACAAGGAGACAAGAAGAAGGCAAATGCACAAAACAAAAACAGAGACAACAACGACAACAACAACAAGAAACAGAGTTGTTTGATTTCAGCATGATTTTCACTTGTGATTTTCACATTCTTCCAATCATTTCCACCTTTGTCTTCTTCCTCTTGTTCTCCACCGTCGTTCCGGCGATCTCCGCCGCCCAATTCGAAGATTTCCGGCGACTGAATCAAACTTTCCGACCAGGGGAAGAATCAAAGAAAATGAGATTGATCAGAACACATCTCATGAAAATCAATAAACCTTCTGTCAAAACAATTCAGGTGACTATTTAATCAATTTCCACCAACACCCATGTTCAATTAATCATCAAATCACACAATCACTTCACATTTCATCATCCCCTGTTTTTGCATATCATCTCAATTTCTTCAATTTCATACTAATTTGGGCCTTTGGCTTAATTAATTTGAACATTTGATGCAGAGTCCAGATGGGGATATATTGGATTGTGTTATGGCTCATCATCAACCAGCTTTTGACCATCCATTGCTGAAAGGAACAAAGCCATTGGTGGGTTTAACTTTTGATTCTTTAAAGATTACAAATTTCTTTATTTTTCTTCTTTTTGTTGAATTTGTTGGTGTATTTTTGAACAATTAGGACCCACCGGAGAGACCATATGGGCATCATCACGCCGGATTCGAGTCGGAAAACTATCAATTATGGAGTTTATCAGGCGAATCGTGCCCCGAGGGGACGATTCCGATCAGAAGAACAACAGAGGATGATGTTTTAAGAGCAAGTTCTATTCAAAGATTTGGTAGAAAGATTGTGAAACCAGTGAGAAGAGATGCTTCTAATGGTGGCCATGAGGTAAAAACATGTAAATTTAGTTTAAAATTCGGTTTTGCTAACTAAGATTTGAAAAAAAAATTAAGTTAGTGAATTTTTTAAAAGATTAAAAATATTAATTTACCTTAAAAAGTTTTATTAGTTTTTTCAGTTTTAGTCTATAAGTTTCATCGAATGTTTAATTTCAATCTAATATTATAAAACTTTTATACTGAAATTGAAATACATTATGAACATATTTGGCCTGAAAGTAATGTTTTGTAGTTGTTACTAGCATTGTTACTACCACTTACAATGTAACTATTAATACAGATTTGAGACAGAAGATGATTAAATTTTTGGAGAAAAATAATAATTTTTAAAGTAAAACGGAAATTTTTTATTGTTAAAATAAGTAAATGTGAATAGTTTTATAGATTTAAGTTCCATTAAAGGGCGTTTAAATTTGTATACATAATATTATTTCTAATATTTTGAAGACATAATAATGTTTGTAATTGATATTCAAGTAAGTGGCATAAGATTTGTATTTCAAGAAAGTGGATTTCCTAGTTTGCTTGCATTGATGAATGAATCAAAATTCGTCACTAAAAGTGTATATATTTCGTCGCTAATGGACAGCATGCAGTTGGTTATGTGAGTGGGGAACAATACTATGGAGCAAAAGCAAGCATAAACGTATGGGATCCAAAGGTGACGGATCGATTTGAATTCAGTTTGTCACAAATATGGGTTATTTCTGGTTCTTTTGGTGATGATCTCAACACCATTGAAGCTGGATGGCAGGTATCATGATACACATACATGATACATACATGTACATACATGATACATACATGCATGATGCATATATACACACATGTATGATTAATGATTATATATATATTCATTCAATTCTGTATCTAACAGGTTAGCCCAGAGTTGTATGGGGATAACTACCCTAGATTCTTCACATATTGGACTGTAAGATTTGTTTCTTTTAGCTTTATCATTTCAACATTTTTGTATCATTTGTGACAAAATGTATTTATTAATATAATTCTTGTAACTAATTCTAAATTGTTATGATAAATGAATTATAGACCGACGCGTATCAAGCTACTGGATGCTACAATCTGTTATGCTCGGGTTTTGTTCAAACGAATAACAAGATTGCGATTGGAGCAGCTATATCTCCGACTTCGTCGTATAATGGTGGGCAGTTTGATATCAGTTTACTCATATGGAAGGTAGATTCTTTAACTAAAGAAATTGAAATCCTTGTTTTAATTATATATAATTTTTAAAAGAATTTTAAAAAAATTTAAGGGGAATTTAAATAATCATAAATAAAAAAGGTTTGATTTTGTATAAAAAGGAAAAGTAATAAAGAGATACGAATCATTTGGTTTCTTTAAGGGGGTGGAAGTGTAATCATATGTTTCAAAGTAGTCTTGCCTTGTACACTATGAAGAAATTATGTCTTATGTTTTGTAAAAGGCAAGAATGTCATAAATGAAATTATAAAAAATGGTTTTTTTTTGAAGTGTTTTGGGCTAATTTACGCAGGATCCGAAGCACGGAAACTGGTGGCTCGAGTTTGGCTCGGGAGTTTTAGTCGGATACTGGCCAGCCTCTCTGTTCACACACCTTCGGGATCACGCGAGTATGGTACAATTCGGGGGTGAAGTTGTGAATAGTCAAGCCTCGGGTTCTCATACCTCAACCGAGATGGGTAGCGGGCACTTCTCGGGTGAAGGGTTTGGGAAAGCTTCGTACTTTCGGAACATGCAAGTCGTCGATTGGGATAATAGCTTAATCCCATTGTCTAATCTGAAAGTATTAGCTGATAATCCAAATTGTTATGATATAAGAGGTGGGATTAATAATGTTTGGGGTAATTATATTTATTATGGTGGGCCGGGTAAAAACCCGAGATGCCCATAAATGGGTTGGGTTTAATTGAGTGCAAATACATGGGTGATGTTTTTACAATCAGTTTTGATGTTTTACTTTCATTTTGTGATCAGGTTACTTTTTATATGGTTTATTCTTTTAGTTTTTAGGGTTTGTTTCGAATTATACATTGATAAAATCATGTAAATTTGTTGTTTTTAATTTAAATGGTCCATATGTTTTGATCTTACAATGTAGTTTTTATACTTTTATTTTATTCAGTTTATGTTAACTTTATTTTACGCATTTTATCGAATACAAAACAAATTAGACAAATTGTTCATGAGGTATGTTAAAATTTCATCTTTCATAGGTGTGTGGTGGAGACATACCAAGGTGGGTTGAGTTTCGAGTTTGGTTCACAAAAGAGGGATGTGGGACAAGGAGTGTGGTGTCGGGAAAACACCAGGTGACCGACGAAAGTTTGGAGAGAGGGGTTGTTTTCTTTTTTTTCATATTTTCGAATTGTTTTTTTTCTATTTGATGATAAGATAAAAGGTAACTTTACAATCACTTGACACCTAAATCATTATGGTTTAAGTGAACAAGACGAACCATATTCGTAATTTTAACACCTAGATACAAAAAGTAAAACTTTGGCTAGGACCGTTAAAATTACTCTTAATTGAATAAGGTTTTTTTTAACACAATATGGTACCCTACGTATCACACGCCACTAAATCTACACCACAACTAATTTACGTCAACTTGTAATAGACGGAATTCAAACCCTTAACCTTAAGGGGTGCTTTATAGTTTATACTCTAACTTCAAATAACTCTATGATCTTGAAGACGGTCCCACCTAATTAAATTAATAGAATGTTTTTAAATCGTTGGTCCGTTTATAAATGGGGTGTGACGAATTGCTGATTTGATGGTACGAAAAGTCCAAAACCATTTGGAGCATAAAACCGGAATGTTTTGGGCTATATTGATAAGGCCCAATACTTGGGGTGAATGCAGGCCCAGTGTATGGGAATAGCCTATAACTCTATAAGCTTTTTGGCATTTGGGGCCTTTGGGCTCATAAGCTGAGATAAAATAGACGAGTCATGTTATGTTTGTGTATTATTTGCTCGTAGTCGTCGTAGCTCCCATAAAAACATAAATTATTTTAACGGAGCTAGAGGAGAACGAGGCTTAGATGGCATCCCCGAAAAAAAAAAGTGTGTATGTGACTATTCGATCAGAGCCTCAATCAGTGTTGAATTTGGTTCGAGATTAGATATGTAACCATGTTATTGCTCATCTTCTACATCAAACAAATTCGGTGACCGAATACCCAGTTGGGCCAAACCCGATTTGTACCCGGTTTCAGGTACAGCCCAAAATCCGTTTTGCCCACCTCTAGACTAAGGCCCTTGATCTGCATGTGGGCTTGAGACCGGATACAACCCACGGACCATAGCCCGTCTTTTTATTCCTTCAGCCCAAAATATGCAACCCATCAAGCTATTTTCCTTCGTTTTTTCCTTAAATCACAAAGTTATAATGGTAATTTTTATTAAAACATTTCGAGTAATCCCTTCTTTTCTGTCCTTTAGTAATATAATCATAAATTGACTTTTTTAAATATATGTTTTTTTAGGAAAACCTAAAACGTAATCTCAAATCCGGTGTCCTTCAATCTAACCTTAATTTATGGTTAACCTCTATGTGTGGATGATTATTGGTATACCTAAGTTACGCTACCTAAAAGAAAATGAATTATCATTTGCATATTTGTTTAACAATAGATAAACTTTTATTAGTACCTTCAAAAAGTTTTAATATAATGATCGAATTGAGAAAAGAAATAGAGACCCAATTGCAGATGCTCTTATAATCAAGGTTGGTAATTTATATAATTATTTTCAAATCAATTTATGGTTTGAAAAAAAAAGTAATAACGTGAGAAGTGAGTGGATTAAACATTGGGTCCGAATGGGACAAAGGTTTGAGTGAATCTAATCCAATTTGCCAATAATAACTCCACATGCTTCACATTGGAATGTTAAATGCTCGCATGTGGACTCCAATTTTTGTAGAAAATCACTTGATGTTAAACAACGCTAACGTTATAAATAAGACTAGATGTTATGTGTTTGTAACTTTGTATGCAAGTAAATTAAGTTTATTTACGTTGCCTTGTATAAATAAGACTAGATGTTATGTGTTTGTAACTTTGATGTTAAACAGCGCCAACGTTAATCAGTACTAACTTGTCAATACTGACCATTGTTGTCACATGTCTATGTCGTCCACCACTTCTCACTTTCCGCTATCACCCATCGTCACCATCACCAACCAATCACCCTTATTTTTCCGAGTTGAATATCTTGTTCAAAGTTATTAGTAATAAGACTATTTAAGAAAATAATAGGATGTGATCCTTAGAGGTGAAAGAGTGCATGGCCGTATCATTATCATCATATACTCATTATATAAAAACAAAGTAGATGTGAGAGAATACCAACATGAATCAATAAAATACTAAAAATAAAAAGGAATTACAAACAAATTATTAAATAATTACCCATTGGTCATCTGTACCTGTTGTATCATGGTCCTAGTAATTATATATAGGTAGTTGCAAGTTACTAGTTAGATTGAAAGTCAAAATTATGGATCTAAGAAAGTCAAAAGTCAAATAAAGAGGAAAGATAACTTCCTCATGACCTCATGTAGGAAAAACTAGGGCCGCCCAGTGAGGTGTTACCAGGGCCGGCTCAAGGTTTTGGAAGGCCTAAAGCGATTTCAAAATCTGGGGCCTTTTTTTTCGAATATCATTGTTACAAACGGTAATTTAATTGATGCTTTTATGATTTAATATGTAATTTAATTTCTTCTAACACTGAAAAAACTAAATTAAACAAATGAACAAAACTAAGTTACCAGCCTTAAAAAGCTAAATCAAACAAAAATTAGCATATTAAAAATTTAAAACTGAACCATTTCGGCCAAAGAAATGAACAGAACCCACAAAATGTATGAAATACACATTGTAATCATACTAACGCATAGAATAGTTTTACATACCTTTGCCCGCTGCAACCCAGAGGTTTTTGATATCGTTAGTACTTTTATAACAGTCGTGTCCCTTCCAATTAACTAAGTGGATCTGCATTACATTTGTAAGAAGTCTAGTCTTAGAAACAAAAGAAAGAATATACTTAGAAAAATCATTAAGGATTAGGTAAACATGGAATTCAGAAAAGGAATTTGAATTAAAAGGTGCGCACCTGCTAAAGCCCTACATCAAATGGCTTGATTTCATCTTTGAACAAAATCAAACCTATATAATTCTTCTTTTCATATGCAACAAGTGAATATAATTTATATAAATTTCAACCCCTCTAACCTCGTCAAGAGTTTTAAATTTATTCATTATGAATCAAAACAGGAACTGGCAAACAAACAAAGACATAAATTGATTATTATACAACAACAACAGTCGCTACATCTAAGCATTATAATATTACTTATACATAAAATTCACCTACATCACTACAAGTCAATCAATAACATTAACAAGTATTCTTTTAACCTGTTACCTTCAACAACGATTAGGAAGACCTAGACTTCGAGCAAAAGTGTCGATTAACTAATTAACAGAAGCTTCGATTCGGACATAAGCACCAATGAAAACAGAACGATGATTACCTTCAATTATGAACCTTTAAACAAACATATAAGCCTCGATTCAGTTTTGAGGTGATGAACTTAGAAATCAACAGATTAGCCATTCACATTGGTTAGGTCTTTTACCGATGCAATCACCATTTTAAATTTTCAAGAATCAAGAGTCTACGACGCTTCAGATCTATTACGTGATTATGTCATTTTTGCCGCCAAAGTCTAAACAAGAGAGAACCATTAAAATGGGCCCAGATTAATACATAGGTACACATACAAAATTTGAAAAATGGGGCCCTTGGAAATGTGAGGCCAAACGCAAGGGCTTTGGTTTCTTTACCCTTGGGCCGGCCCTGGGTGTTACAACCCGAAGAATAGGGATTTACTGGTCCAGACACCAACTTTTGAAAGTTTATTTCTTTGAAAAAATAAACAAGGAAATGGAGAAAAATTGTGACGACACCATGTAAAACGAAAAAATATAAGAAACAAACTGATAGACGCTGATGTGTCACAGAGGAAAAACGGAACGGTTGTCAAATGCCAATGGCCTAATGGTTGTCGATAAGGCTCTTGAAAATTCAATCATTCATACTAAAATGAAACAAATTGTAGTTTAACATAACGTACGTTTTTCATGTAATATGTTTTAAAGGGTCGGTTAAATATTTATTGCTTTGTTATTTGTTATCTTGCATAAAATTTACTATACTTGTTGTATTTAAAAGTTGTTAAATGATAGTTAAAAAAAGACTGGAATGAAGAGGATGGTGGTCATAAGGCTATGTTTAACGTCTTCCCCGTAAAGGTGCGGTGAGCCAGTGAGGACATAGGTGTCATGGTACATGTGGTAGCACCACTACGCCATTCCTGGCGCGCTAAAACGCGGAGGTGGCGTGCCGATGCTTGCGAAGATTTTTTCTTATTTTTTTCTCATACACAAACATAGATTATTTGAATGTAATTGGATGTGTTGTCATGTGATGAAAGCAGTAAAGAGGCTAAAAGAGAAATTGTGATGTGTTGATGCGACGTTAAGTTGGAGTGTGTTGTATTGTGACGCGATCAAATCAACAAACATTATCTAAAGGATTTTCATAAGTGAGGGTTAAGCATGTCAAGTTAGGAGATTGATGAGTCATAACTACCAGTGTTTTTAAATCATGTAACCAAAACGCAACATGTGTAGCTCGTTTAGCTAGAGTAGTCAAACGGGTTAGTGGTTGTATTAAGCTGTAAACAGATCATTAATGAATTAACAGGTTATGATAATTAGGTTAAACTTGTCATCAATGTGAAGGTTGACCATATAAAATATGTATATGTTTTAAATTCCAACGAGTTAAAGGGTCAAACCTTTAACTATACGGGTTAAGGTAGTCAACACAAGACTACCTAGTTTAATTAATCATGTTAAATATGTCAAACCGAGTACGATTTGTTTATTAAATGGGTTAGAAATCACAACCCAAAATTTAGTAATATTTGTACCAAGTTCAATGTAGCGTCAAAGATTTGGATCCACATATAAAACTAAAAACATTTTACATTGATGGTTGAATATTAACTGAAAAAAAAAACAATTTTAAAAACACTAACAGGTTTTGATATGAAGCATTGAACTAGACTAAACAAGCTATGGCCCAAATAAATCAATATTCTATTATATTAGCCAACGGGTCAACTAATCAAAAATGGAGGATCGGCTATTTCTCATCTACTTAAGGCTTCATTTAATAGGTGTCTCATTTTTGTGACTGGGATGACCAAACAAATTGTATTCAACTTAGAAATAAAGTAAAAAAACTCGTCTATGTGTTTGTTTATTAATTAAATATAAAGTACTACGGTTTAATTTGTTGTTTAAAAAGCGGTTTGCTTAGTCTAAATCCAGATGTTTTGCAGTGTCATCGCATTGGAAATGCTCTAACACAATAAGGTTTCAAATAACTGAATTTTTTATGTCTCATCAAATCAATTTGAAACCATGTATACAAACAATTTTAATAATATATACATCAATTATTAAAATGAAATTCCTTATACATTTAAGCCATGGTGAGTCAACCCACCCTAAAAATATAATCTAAACTACCTTCAACCACCAACAAACTCAACATCTCTATGGCCTCCCATGTGTCCAATTGCCAATAACTTTCTTCTCCTTCACGCGCTCTTCAAAATCCCAACGCCTCATAAGATAGTTGAATTATTTTAGTTTTCTTTTTGGGACTTGATTTCACATTATTTATTATTTAATTTTGTTCGAAAAATACGTGTTATTTTAATCGGACTCACCTATCCGTTTCTCAACCGAGACTACGCCCCAACTCTCTCAGAAGGAAACTCATTGCTGAGAAAACTCACTGGCTCAACTTTAAACATTTTATTCAGAGTGACACTTGAACTCAGCACCCCCACCCCCCCTATTTACTTGTTATGTGTACATAATTTTAACCAGTTAAGCTAAATTTAATTGGTTCTACGTACAATTCCGGTATTATCATCATATATTTTGTTTTGGAATATTTATATGTTTATTTAAAGAACCTTTTAAATTCTTGGCTTTAGTAAATGACGTTTGATGATATTTTGGTTACTTTATTTAACATAGATATTCCGGCATTATCTTACTTTGATAATATTGCATAGGAAAATTAGATGATACATGTTATTTTATTCCGATTATATTATAAAAAGAGTAAATTGTAGTAAATTAAAATTTTGTCGTAGTCATGAGCGGGTGCCGGACAAAAAATAATTAACTAAGGGGAGGTGAAGTTTAGAGGTTCATCTTGTCGGAATAGGTTTCATAAGTTAACTTGTTTTATTGTGAAACAATAAACTTAATTAATAATAACATGTTTGAATTTGAATCAAACGTTAGAAATTTATATAATAAGGTTTTAAGAAGAACTTGTTATTGAAGTAAAAAAATTTAATTTGTTTATAGTAAACATAATGTTTATTCAATTATATAAAGACAATAAGAAAATAGATTGAAAGGAAAATTAATAAAGAAATAATTTATATAATTACCTATAGATTAAACCAAGAAAAAAAACAGTAAAAATAATATTATTATTTAATGATTGGGAACCGCCATAAAAACTTGCTAAAATTATTGATTTTCTTTAACAGATTGGGAAAACCGTCCTGAAAGTGCCAATTTAAATAAAATTACAGTCATTATAATGTTATTTTAGTTGCAATTAATTATTTTTACCGCCCCTTAAGGTGGTAATGCTTTTTCTTTTTTGCTTTGTTTTTTTGTTTGTTATATATGTATAAGTTGACTAATTCTTGAGTTTAGTTGGTTTCGAAGTTCGTCGTCGTTTTGACGTAAATTTTAGTTTTGATAAAATCAAGTTGCTTTATGTTTTGACGAAAATATAATTTGGAAATAAGGCGGGATGATTGTAACCTATACTTTATCACACTCGTTCGGTGCGGACGCAATTGACCGTCCCGGTTCTGAGCCGGTTAACGCTAAATTCTTATTACAACAATTATTTTGTTTAGTATGATTATATTACGATTATATTGTTTCGATTGTCTTGAAAACACCGAATAGTCAAGGATGATGGACATGTGTTCATATGAGACGTGCCACTATTTTGCTAATATGTTTGTTAGTGTGGCTTGGCTGCTCATTCGATTATGGGCATTGATCTAAATCGTGGGACATCAAATTTGTTCGTCATCTGTATGTTTTGTCTGCGACACGTCTACGCTTATAATGGTTAATTTGAACCTTGGTTCACGCCGTCCATCATACACGCAACGTGTGTTGACGGAATTAACTAATCATATAAAGATAAAAAGGAAACCGAATGAAATAAAAAAATGAAAAATAATTAAAAGAAGAGAAAAGGCAAAGAGGGACGGACGGTTCTTGGATTTAAACCGTGGTCCCTTGGCACATTTACCTAGTCTCTGTTCACTTTTTGTTTATAGCTTTTTACAATGATAAAACATTATTTTTTTTAAAAATAAAATAAACTAGTATTTAATCCCACGTGTTGCGGTGGGGGCGTAAAACCGTACCAAATAGCATCAATGTCACACCGTCGCTAGCGACCACCAACATCAAGAAAGCTCATAAAACAAAAGAAACAAAACCGAACATAAAATAACATACAACTTTAAACCATGCATGTGCATTGCGACGTGTTAATGTGTATAAAGTAGAACGAAGTGTATTAAACAATGCGGTCTTGAAATAGAAAAAAATAAATGTAAAATCATTAAACCACATATGCATGTGCCTGTATGTTAACTCGAAAATTTTAAACCGAGACGTAAAACAAAAAAAAAATTGTAAATGATTAAATACATGAGACCAAAGTTGAAAATAAAAAATGTATTAAAGTTAAATGTAAAAATAGAAACTGTAGGGTTAAAAATGAAAAATAAAGAAAAAAACAAAACGAGGTACAATTCATAAAACATAAAATACAACTCACAATGCACAACTAAGTTAATAATTAGTATTATATAAATAAAGAAGACTCGAATGAGGCATGTGCATGTCACCACTCAAATACGAATAATCAAGTGTAATCATAATCTTTTTAATTTTATGTTTTGAAGTGTATAAATACAATAATCAAACATCAACCTATGAGGTTTACCGCCTTCAGCCCTTCACAAAAATATTTATTTGTAACAAAAAAAGTTAATTAATCTCAACCTGAGTAAAGTGTTTGACATTTACGAACTACTTGTACCTTAAGATAGAATTAGTCCATATAGTCATTGAACGGGTTAGTACACACAATCTAATGTGCTTCATATCTGTAAATTGTTAATTGTTAAGTTGATAATCACACATCTCTTACGAAATATAACACATAACCTAATGTAATGACATTTTAATATCGTATTAATCTCAACAAATATATGAGTTGTTAAATTGCCCTTTGACCTTGTGTCATGGACTCATGGACTAACATTAGAGTAGATAGTTGCATCTTGATACTAGATGCTATAGTCTCTTATATTATTAATAAGAGTTTCTTTTACATCTACTATTTCTAATTTCATCTCACTAAATTTTTATCCATCAAGTGTTTAAAGAAATATCTCAACTAATCAATATGAGATCTAAAATTTATGTCTCCCAAGTATTCTTTACTTATTTGTAAGTACTTGCTTATATTACCAATGATATTTAGCCCAGCTGATTAAGGTGAGTTACTCATGACATATAAATATTGGAAGGTCATGAGTTCAACTCTCACTATAAGCAAAATGCTCAAAGTTGAGCCAGTGAGTTTTCTCAGCAATGAGTTTCCTCCTGAAGGGGTTGGGGTGCGGCCCTGACTAGAAAACGAATAGGTGAGCCCGATTAAGATAACACCTATTTTCCGAAACAGGGTCGTACATTTGTCGTTAAAAAAAGTACTTGCTTACATTAAAATAAATGGTCCGCACTTTCAACCCGCTTAGAAAAAAACCCACAACTGGAAAACCATTGGCTTAACCTATAACATTTTTGCTCCAAGCGAAACTTAAACTCCAGACCTTCCCATGCAATGAAGTCTTAGTGTCTCATCTCAACTGTTTGGGATGATGATGATCGGCAAATGTTAACCATAAAACTTTGATGTTTAATGTATTGATGATCTCAATCACATGTGAGAGAATATGTATTGTATTGGTGATGTATGTCATTATCAAAGAGAAGTTAAAAGTTTGTAAAGATGATCACTATATTCATTAGTGAGAATTTTTTTTATGATTCTAAAAAAGAAAAATTAGAAAGAAGATTGGTATCACGATCATATTAGAAAGAAACAACGTGAAAGTGATCCCCAAAAATTAAATAGAAGATGTTAATAAGGCGATCTCCATGTGTTTAACAATTTTATTTATTAAACTTTCACTCAAATGTCATTATAAAAATATGTTGGTTTGAGCTTTATTTTTGTTCTCTTTTTTAAACTCGAAGAAGAAACCGCAAAACAGGCATAAATATGGTTTTTACATGTTCTCCCTTCTAACATCCCTTCTTTTACATGTTTATCATTTTTTTCATCATTGGTTAAACACTAATTTTAGTTAAAGTTATCGGCAATTCCATATGTCATTTCTATATAAAATACGTGATCAATAACAATTCTTTTCACGTAAAATAAGATACAAAGTGATATAGTTAACTCTGGATTAGCTCAATTAAGTCAGAAATGTTTAGTAAACTTTAAATAATTGTCTTCTTGATTAATAAAGTTCAAATATTTATTTCTTTATATATTAATTAGTAAACAAGATCTTAAAATATAGAGTTAAGTTCAAGTTTACTCCTCAAGGTTTGTTAAAAATAACTATTTCCTTCAAAAAATTAAAAACATCAATTTACTTTCAAAAGTTACATAAGTTGTTTCAATTTCAGTCAAAAGTTTCATTAGTTGTTTCAACTTTAACCAAGATGATGAAACTTTTGGAGTGAAATTGAAAAAACATATGAAACTTTTGGAGTTAATTTGATAATTTTAATCTTTTGAAGAAAAATAGTTACCTTAATCAAAACTTAAGAAGCAAAATTAAAATTAACTTTAGAATATAAGATTTAATGTTTTAACAAACTAACTCTCAAGTTACTTCGAGTCCAACTATAGTAATAGTGAATTTTGAAATCAAAACAACAAAACCTTTGATTTTAGTTTTAAAAAGAAAAAGAATATCAATATCATATCATTCAAATTATTTAACAGTTTTTAAATCCACCTAACTTGTCTACTGCAGAATTTAAACATTCGATTTTTAAAAAAGAAAATCGAGATACCATTCTGGTAATTATAAAAAAATGATATAACTCTATTATTATTTACAATGGGAAATGAATAGTTTAGTTTTAATTTATTATAATTTTAAACACATTTTTTAAGTATTTCTATTTTTTATTCTAACTTTTGTTTATTTAATTTTGGTCACTAAAGTTTAGGATTTTAGAGACAATGAAACTATATTTTACCAAGTTTGGTCACTGAAGTTTAGTAGTTTATATTTGGGATGCCAATTTGTTTTATGACTTTGGTCACTAAATTTAGGATCTTAGAGTTTGCCTATTAATTTGTTTTTAACTTTGACCATTAAAGTATAGGATATTAGAATTCGGCCACTAAACTATTTAGTGAAGTTTTACTTTTACGAGCTTGGCCACTAAAGTTTAGTTTGATTGAGTTTTGCCACAAAACTTCAATTTTATGGTTTTTGAGCCGGACAGATAACAACCCAAGTAACACAGCTTTGCATGTGCAAAAATTGACCAGATTCCCCCTCGAGTAGCGCTTGACTTGGTCATTAAAGTTTAAGAATTCAAAGTTTGGTCGTTAAAGTTTATCATTTTTGAGTTTCATCACCAAACTTAGAATTTACAATTTCTGACAAGCCGTACTGAATAACAACCAAAGTAACACAGTATTACATGTGAGAGAATTAGCCGGTCTCACGACACGAGACGCGCGAAGAAAAAACTAGTTAATAATGAAGTAAACATTTTTTATGATGCTTTTCAAGATAAGAAATAAATATTCACATTGTTTTATGTGAATCGCTTTAAAAGCGACTCGTTTCTAAATATGGTTGGGAGAGTGGGCCCACTACACATTGATTGGATAAGGAATCATCCAGCTCTGATCCAGCACGTCTCACTCTATTTCTTTCGGTGGAAAACCCTAAAAAGATTCTTTTATTATTTCCACATTTCACCCCTCGGTTTTCACTTTATTCACTTTTAAGCTAATTTTTTAATTAAAGATTTTGTATCAAGTCATTATCGTTACCCACAAGACATCTTTAGGTTTCACCATCAAATCTTTATTCGTCACCAAATCCTAACGTACTTCAGATAGAGCCTAGAGGGCACGTGCCTGTCACATGGTCAGATTTTATGATATAAGCATGCATTATTACTATATATAATAATAATTATAACATACCATATCATGATATATTATCAATTATAAGTTCGTTTGTTTTAAGACTTAAAAATAATTCTAAACAAGATGCATGTACATAGGCACATAGCCACCGAATTGTGTTTTATAAGTTGTATCTATATTTGATTAAGTAGGACACAAACTGTGATGTTGTTCACATGTTCTATTAATGTGTTAAAAGAACATATGGTTCGTTGATTTTTGCTTTCTTTTTATTTTTTTTATGATTTGAACCATGATGTTGGGTTAGACTTATGAACCTCTTTGATCTTGGATTGGAGCTACACATGTATGGAACACGTGAGAAGGTATCTCGTGGTTGGTGTTTGAGAAACACCTTTTGACGGTCAAGTCATTTGAGTATATAAGATGAATGTCTTATACAAGTATACTTATGTATTGAGATTCAAAGAGAAAAAGTAACGATGGGAGAACACATTATCTTTTGCAATGTAGTCCGTTAATATCTGTGCGATCCTCACTTACGTAAGGGAAGACGTATAACATTTGACATTTCATATCAATCGATGTTGTCTGTTTTACCAATAAGGAGCTTGTATATTTGTTTTGCGCCTAAAACGCGTAATTGATACTGAATAGGGACGTCTGTAATGAATCTAACATCTCTTTTGTCCATGACTAGTGGAGTTGCCACAGGTTATGACCGCCCCCTCTTATGAACTCATCGTTCTTGATAAGGTTTTTCTGACCATGAACAAGAATGTGAGATTTATTACTGATGAGGTTTGCCTCCATCATCTCGAACGACACATTAGTGACTTTTATACCATTTCTAACATCTGGACTCTCATACCAAGTAATATTATCCGTTTTTTCACATGAAACTCACGACTAATTTTTTGGTTGCTCAATTAATAATACCCTTTGACAATCAAGTGATTTATGTATATAAGATGGATGTCGTGTACATCTAATGTTATATTCCTTTTCTTGTACTTCTTTACTTTGCAAACTTTATAGTTATAATGTATGTAGAAACCACTTTAATATTCAACTTTTTTTTTCATTAAGGCCAATTGACCATTATCATATTGAATTACGTAAGTCACCTACTTATGCATTTAGTTTTATCTATACTAATTATGTGAAAACTTAACTAATGATGAAAATGCCAAAGTTAAAAAAAATCATCATACCTATTCTAACACGTATAATTTTTCCTTTTTCGTAAGATTTTAAGGGAAAATATGCATATATTTGTCATTTGATAAGATATTCTAACATACTTTTAACTGACATTAATATATGTTTTTAAATAACTTTTACTTAAACCGGATGAAGTTATAAAAAAAGCTTACTACATACTCTAGTATTAAAAGATAACAACATTTATAATTTGATTTATTCAATTCTAGATTAAAGAATTGTATATTACACAAGTTGAATTAAAAAAATATTAGTTAGCAACAAAGAATTAAAATTAACGAAATGATGTTTTAAGTTTTAAGTGAGGAATAGAATAATAATATTAAAAGATAAAAGAAACAAGAAAATAAATCTTGATAAGCAATAACTATGAAGTTTGATGAGAAAATGAAAATAATAGAAAAAATGAATTTCAAAGAGTTAAAATTGTCACACCTAACGAAATTAGTTGCCTGTTTATTAGGGATATAGATAGATAGATTCTATGGATTCATTAACTATTTAAATGTCATACTTAAATATTTAAATTGCATGCTAAACACATTTATTTAAGGCTATAATATAGCCCAAATTTATACACCTCAAAAGGTAGGACCCACTTATTTGATCAACGTGTAAGATCATGCCACGTGGCATGATCCACAGCAACCTTTTTGGACTCTTTTTTGTACAAATTGATGTCAAATTGAATGAGTGAACACAAACTTGCCCTCTGTAATGCGCTGTACTTCCAAATACCAATTCTTGAAAGGAGTTCAAGAGTTAGAAATTGGTGGAAAACGTTCACCTTCTTCCGCTAACCAACCAAACTCTTGAAAAATTAAAATTCTTTTTTGGTATATAAACCATTTTTCACCTGGGTCTTCAAATTTCTTGAAGAAATAGGGCCTTCTTCTTGATTTCCACCTTGAAGAAGGCTCTGTTTCTTGAATTTCCGGCCAAAAATCTTGAATTTTGGTCAAAAATCTTTAATTTCCGGCTAAAAATCTTGAATTTACGGCAAAGATTCTTGAATTTCCGGCGAAGATTGTTGTGGGTGTTGTAGAAAATGTTTAGGTTTTCTGTAGCGGCCCTTCAATTGATCGAGCTATGCGTGAGTTCTGTGGTTCATTTGCTATATGGGTTTTACATTTTTAGCTCTGCGGTTGCTGGTGATCTTTCGTTGGCTTTGAATGATTTCCTCTTCAAGTCGAATATCGAACCATCGATTAGGGATGAACAGTTTGTTGGGTCTGCAACCGGTGATAATGATCTGCCTCCCATTGTGCTTGTTCATGGGATTTTTGGATTTGGGAAAGGGGTAATTAGTTTCAAATTTCAGTTTCGTTGTCAAACTTGAGTTAAATTGCATTTTGGGTGATGACTTGTTGATTCAATTTTGAGTTTTGAATTGTTTGATAACAATGTTGTTTTGGTTTGTTTGACAGAGGTTAGGTGGATTATCTTATTTTGCTGGTGCAGAGAAGAAGGATGAGAAGGTTCTGGTGCCTGATCTGGGGTCATTAACCAGTATTTACGACAGGTTTGTTCGTAAACTGCATCGAATTTGTTGTTTTCTTGATGTGATTTTGTTATGTTGATGAATGATATATGGGTTTGATGATGGATTTTTGTGGTTGTTATTAGGGCTAGAGAGTTGTTTTATTACTTGAAAGGTGGGCAGGTTGATTATGGTGAAGAACACAGCAGGGCTTGTGGGCATTCTCAATTTGGAACGATATATGAACAAGGTTACCTAAATAATTATCTTCCCAGTTTTTATATGATAATCGCGCTATAGGCTCGAGAATTGAATGTGGATTTCCTTTTTAAGTCAAGATTCAAAGGGATTTCCATCAAAAATTGATGATAATATGTTTGGTATTTATCAGGGCATTATCCTCAATGGGATGAAGATCATCCAATTCACTTTGTTGGGCATTCGGCGGGTGCACAGGTGATTCGGGTCCTGCAGCAGATGTTGGCTGACAAGGTTTGTTTTTTGTTACAGATTGATGGTTAAAATTCTTAAAAATTTGGGCTTTTTAGGTGTAGAATATGCATATGATTGAGGTCCCTTTTGAAAGATGGATATGGTGTAAATTTGCAGGCATTTAGGGGATATGAAAACACTTCTGAAAACTGGGTACTTAGTGTTACATCTTTATCTGGTGCATTTAACGGGACTACTCGAGCTTACTTGGATGGAATGCAGTAAGTTTGATCTCTTTGTTTCTTTAAATATTTACTTCTTCACAGAAAACACTCCAAGATTTCAAAATTATCCATCAATATTGTGTTTTTTGGATGGGATAAGACGGGTAATCTGTTAAACTTTAACCGTCAAGATTATGCATTAATATTCACTTTGTTTTTCAGGCCAGAAGACGGGAAATCCCTGAAACCCATATGCCTTCTCCAACTGTTACGCGTTGGTGTCATCATTTATGATTGGATGGACATTCCTTTTCTAAAATATTATTACAATTTCGGGTTTGATCATTTCAATATGTCATGGAAGAAGGCTGGTGTTTGGGGACTTGTTGATCGTCTTCTTGGAAATTCTGGCCCGTTTGCTTCTGGTGATTGGATCCTTCCAGATTTAACGATCCAAGGGTCTTTACGTCTCAATAGCCATCTAAACACATTTCCTAGTACATACTACTTTAGTTATGCAACAAAACGTACTACAAACTTCATGGGTCGTACGGTACCATCAAATATGCTAGGAATCCACCCGTTGCTTTTTATCAGAGTCTTGCAGATGTGTCAATGGAGGCACCCACCGGACGTCTCTCCACCTTTCAAGGGCTATAGGTCAGTTGACGTTTTATAAAAACATATAACGTCTTTACAAAATCCTGTATGTTACATTAACATGTTATAAGTTTTGGTTTTCAGGGATGAAGATTGGTGGGATAATGATGGCGCGTTAAATACTGTGTCAATGACTCACCCTAGGCTCCCGGTTGAACACCCTAGTCGATTTGTGGTTGAAGATTCTGAATGCCAACCTTTGCAAACGGGCGTTTGGTATGATTTATGTTCAAATTCATTCAAATTGTTAAATAAGCTTGAGGGGTTGTTTGGATGTGTGGTTTTGAATATGATTTGGGCTTGCAGGTATTACAAAGTGGTGGAAGGGGATCACATTCTTTTCATAGTGAATCGCGAAAGAGCAGGAGTACAGTTTGATCTTATATATGACAGTATTTTTGAGCGTTGTAGGAAACACGCGTTTAGAAAGATTCCAACAATGCCAGACCATGTTCATTGACGAGGTTAGATGCTATATATACATACATTTGACATTTGTAACAGAGTCATGTAGTTCTCATGTTCTCATAGTCTGTCGATCTCCTCTGATAGAACGATGCATATATGCATCAATGTTGTACAACTCTCGCGATTTATATGAAATTCATATGTATTCATTCAAAGTACAATCCATATCATCATGTCGTTAAAAACATTATGGAGAATGTTTAGCAGACTTTTGGCGAATCATTTCAGCACAACCTTTGTGTTCGTTTAGTAATTTAAATGAACAGACATGATTTTGCATTCGTTTTTAGTTAAAAGTGAAAAGACAAAAACAAATATAAGAAAAACACAAGGAAGACAAAAAAAACCACAAAAAAGATGGTAATATGCTCAAATATTAATTGCCAAATTACACAAACTTTAAAGTGTGAGTTTACAATGAGCAATATTACTAACTACCCTCAAAGTAAAAGACAGGTTTAGCTACTAATGACCACATTAACTTTGATAAATAAGAGTAAATTGGTCTTTTGACTAAGAAAATCAACACTGCAGTGGGTATAAGATGTGCCAAAATGAAAATGTCACAGCTTTCACTGCATCATATGAGCTAAAACTTGCTTACACACTGACAATATCAGTTGATAACCGCGATCAATCAACGGATAGTGTAATTTTCAGCGGCCATCAAATACACCACTGAAAACCTGGCTACTCCCTCCCAATGATGCTTCCCATTCAACCGATGACATCACTATTCGCGCTAAGGACTCAACCACCTCGCGTATTTCTGGTCTGTTATTCGGATCTTCATTTAAACACCAATATGATATTTCAGCCATCTGCAAATGTAAACGTGTTGGCTAACGTTTTTAGAGGGTGTTTAGAGTTGCTTATAAGACTCTTATCTACTTATTGCGTTTTGATACAATAGTTTTTGAGGTGTTTAGATGAAATAACAATTTTGATTATCAGTGGTAACATAGTAATGAGACTAACCTTGTAGAGATCATCAATAGGATAATTGTCCCTGAGGCTACCGTCTCTGATGGATACTAGTGCACCTTCTGGATCTTCTTCTTCTTCGAACACTTCGGTTATCTGGAGGCATGTGAAGACACCAAAATTTGGTTAGGTCACTGTTGGTTAATATACATTGAGACGATGCAAATTGTGACAGGTGTAAAAAAGAACTTGGTTCGATCAAAAAGCCTGGTTATTTTAACAGATTTGGACCAGGCTCGGGCTGAACTAGTCTTGTGGAAAGTTGTTTAGGATGAGTTGGGCATTTTAGGCTTAACCGGGCCTTTCGGTCTTTTTTGACTGATCTTAGGCCTCTACGTGTATCAGATTATGTTGGTGATGAATCAGAAACACTAGATTCAGAACTACAACTATTGGTTTGATCAACTTATGTTGCCAACAATCATGACCAATGTATTGAACATGCTTCTGTACAAACTTACAACTGTTATGAGTGATTTCATTTTACTGGGCTCTCGATTGTCACGCATAAGTGCACGCTTTCCTGTTATAAGCTCTGCTAGAACCACACCAAATGCAAAAACATCGGTTTTTGTTGTTACATGCAATTCTTTGACGGACCTGTCAACCATTTTAAACATGTTTTAGCGAAGCAAAAACTTATGCAACGGTTATATGACATGTAAGATATAGAAATTTACTCTGGAGGAAGATATCCTGGCGTTCCAACAAGGCGAGTTGCTATAAAATCGTCATCATTTGTTCTTCCAACAAATTTTGCTAAACCAAAGTCTGCAACCTTATGGACATAAAATTTTAAGTTGAGTCTCATTATAACTTTTTTATTGCTTTTTAGATGATATAAAGAAAGCTAATCTTGATAGGAAAAGTATATGCAGCAATTTAACCCATTTACTTAATCGCTCGGGGTTTTATTTTATCTCATATGGGTCAAATAAAAAAGTTCACTAGAAGGGAAACGGGTCAAAGAGATTATGCATATTTGGCATTAAATATTCTTTTTTCTTAATGGGCAAAGGTGTTTGCAGCTCACCCATTTCAACCCAAACTCGTTTTAACTTGTTACCCAATCCTTCTGTCCCACCAATCTTGTCATGTATAGGAAAAATTAAGAACTTTTACCAGAGCTAAAAGGTTTTTGACTTTTTAGTACCTAATTGAAGCACTTGATAGGTTTTCTGGTTTTATGGACCATAAACACATTAATAAAGTATTTAGTTGGTACCTTTGCTCGTAAGCGGTTATCAAGTAAAATGTTGCTTGTCTTAATATCTCGGTGTACATACCGCTCCTTTGTATGGTCATGAAAATACTCGATACCCTTTGCAGCATCCAATGCAATCTGTGCTCTTGCAGTCCAAGAAAGTGGCTGATGACCTGAGTTATCTTCTGATCAGTAATTTTCTTTCCATTTTTTATATATATTTGTTACTTTTTAGTTATCCTTAAGAATCTTGAAAGATAGTACCTTTGAGTAAAGGGTCATGAAGATGCTCGCTTAAAGATCCATTTGAAATGAACTCGTAAACCAGGTACAAATGGTCATCTCCACTAGCAAATCCCAGTAACTCCACCTGTTATTCGAGTCTCTTTAGTTATCAAAAAGTTTCGCGAATCTAGAAAATTTGGTTACTTAACTTTGAAAAATACGATAACTTACCACATTAATATGATGAATCTTGCATAAGACTTTGAGTTCTGCTAGAAATTCTTTTGACTTGTTAGATCTCATTTTCTTTATGGCAACCTCCTAAAACCATGAGATTGATTGATCATCAATGTTTTGGGGAGAAATGAGGCAAGCATTCACATATTCTCCTTAATTAAAATAATTTTTGGGTACCTTTTCTCCTAATATACCAAAATATACACTCCCATATCCACCTTCTCCGATTTTTCTACTGTCATCGAAATTGTTTGTAGCCTCAGCTATCTCGCTAAAATCATATATTAACGGTCTTTCTGTATCAAAACCTGTTATTCCTGTATAAATGTTTACACCCGAGTTAAATTTATGTGTGGCTGAAGCACATCAAAACGGGTTTGGATTGAAACTTGTCTATTCTTTAGCATGGGTCAAAACAGGACATGCTCATTGACCCACAAACACGTATGCGTTAATTACGATTACAAGTACAATATTGTTACAAAAATGCTCTAAATCATTGAATAAATACTATATAAAAAGTTGTATCATTTAAATATAGACTTTTGGTGACTTTCAACCTAGCTAATGTGATCTGGTTCCCTTTTAGTCAAATATTTTGATTTGAAGCATTTGATCAGTTAAAGATAAAACGCAACTAAAATTAACCCATCTATAAGTAAATGGGTCAAAACTGCCTCTTAGGAATAACTATGAATCGAGAACTAGATTGAATGACCAACCAACCTTCCATATTTTCTTTACTGAGGTATCGAGTGTGTGTGGAAGCCGATTTATTCATGCTCATGATTTTTGATACGTCCTTCGGGTTTTCTTTGTCATGTTCTTTGGATCTTTTCCTTATGAGCAGTAATATGATCGACAGACATAATAAAAGTGCGATGACCGATAAAAATACGCCAAATATAATCGCCCACTTATGATCCTTTCCTGATGAAGTGAAACAAGATCAGTAAACTTAGTAATAAAAAATTGATGCAAACCTACATACACATGTTAAGATCCAAGGGTGTTTGGTTTATGTTTTTTAATTAAAACCGCATATCTGCTTCTTCTGATTTTTGAATAAGCAGTTTTACAATAAACAACTTCAAACCGCTTTTTTAAAACAATTTATGCATTCGCTGATTATCAGATAATCAGTTTGGATAAAAAAATCATAAGAACCCTCAAAACAACTTATTGTTGCATCAAAACAAAAGAAACAGATAAGTTTACATGACCTCCAAGAACATTAAGGATACATCTAACAATCTTACTACTCGAAAAACTTACCTTTTCTTGTTGCTTTTAGTGATGGAGCTCCATTCTTATACATAGGAACATACAAAACCCAACCGACCTCTATAAACCCCGGTTTCTGAATCAAAGCACTGTTCACGCTCTCGATCTCACTCACTTCAGCCGAGAGCCTATTAGCAATATCTGAAAGTGTATCATGTGGCTCAACAGTATATGTGACCATAACTTGAGAATCAGTTTCAGTACAGCCACATAACAAATGCATCGTGGCGTTTGTGTTCGCTTTAAAGTTTGAACCTTCATCTCCAACCGCCCAAGCTTGCCCACTGTAAAACTGATCAGAAACATTCAAGAATGTATCATGTTCTTGTACTGTATAGATGGTGTCGTAAAAGTATGCAATCGTGTTGTTCACGTTTTGGCAAGAACAAGGGACTGTTACAAGGTGGTGTTGCTTGTCTCCTTGGGCAATTGTTTGAATCTGTGATATGTCAACTGAATACAGTAGCGAAATATTGTCTTCTGTAAGATCATTGTGTTGGTAGAGTATAGAGCTGCAAGGTTTTATCTCTTCGGAGCAGGTGAACGGGAACTCGTGTAGTTGATTTAGAGGAAGACCGACGATCATGTGGATCAAAGATGAGGTTAAAACAACAAGAAGCAGAAACACGCGGTTCTGAGAGGCCATGGATTGTCTGCAAGAAAAGTAGCACAGGAAATGCAACAGAATGAAACTGAAGGTTAGTATAATCTCTACTTGTCACTATGTGTTTGTTTGTTAATGCTTCTAAGGATCTTTTTGTGTTTATATGCTCTTCGGTTTTGTTAGTTAACAAAACGTTGTCGATGTAAACAATTTACTTGTGAATTACCCAAGAGAGTACAGGTGTGGTCTGCAAATTAGCTGTTGTTTTACTTCATTATAAAAAGTGTTTAACTCTAAAAATCTATAATTTATTCTAAACAAGTTTCAATCACTTATGGGGATATTCCTTTTGTCTTCCTAGCATTGTTCATTAGACATATAATAATCTTAATATGCTCTAATCATTAATTAATAAATAAAGTCAATTTGAGATCAAATATAGACAAAGGAAGATGCCAAAGATTAGGCCGGCAAGATTAGTGTCTAAGTGAGAACATTCTATCTTAACTAAGCAACTTGAAGTTACTTATTTTAAACTCCTTATATAATAATAACTACATATAGCATTGATGATTATAGTTTTCATCTATCTAAAATTAGATTGGTACCATGTTGCTAATGACAGTGGCAAAAGGATGAAACAACAGAGATGAAGTGTGCTTATCGAATATGGCTGCAAATCTACAAGACGGTTTCATCTTCTAATTCACCTACAATCTTTTATTTGCAGCGAATACACGTCACAACTTAGCATAGTGCGGTTTATTATACAAAATTGTAACTTACAACTATTCTTGTCACTGGATGTAAGAAAAAGTGTTATTTTGTTTAACATACTTCCAACCCAACTTGCATGTTTTCTATTATGTCTTTTTCTTTTTTTTTCTTTTTGTTAGAACAGTTAACTTACACAGTATCTAATTCTACACCTAAATATATTGCTTTTGTCTACCATGAGACTTGAACCTTAAACAACTTGTATGTTTTCTATTATATTATAGCTAACAACAAGTAGGCACGAGCCTATAGGCCTCGTAAAGTCTCGAGGGCAATATGTTGATGGCAACTTGACCTATTCGAGTTTGAGCCCGTTCTTTGAAGAAATACGATATTATTCAAGTTTGAAGAAATAGATGAATTTATCCCTGAAAATCACACTTTAGAGTTTTGAGCCCTCAATTATCATGTGATATACAAAATTACAAATATAACCCAAGATCTGTGTATCTATCACATATGCATCATAAGGACAATCATTCACAAAACATAAGTCTCATATTCACAATTTACAACTTTTAGGGATTAGTTTTCATATCCACTACGGTTCATAAACCTCGACTTACTGACCATCGTCCTTGTGGGCCGAGAAGGAACCAAACGAGGTTGCTGGATCTTCAAAGACCGATCAGCTAACTTGTCATCTGCAACTAGTTTCATCCTTGAACTAGAAACACTTGGGTTTGGTGACTTGAGCCATTCATCCTGTGGTCTTGGTGTGTGTGTGGTGGTGGTTACTGAATCAGGTGGGCTTGGTGCAGTACCTTTGGCAGCTAATAACGCCTTGATGTTGTTGGGCAACCTGGTCAGCTGACCACCAGCCATTGCAGCGCGGGTTTGTTCAGAGAAAAGCACTTGCACCACGACCCGTAATGGAAGCAACTCATTTTGTGCTGCATGCATGCATGCTTCTAAAGAGAGTTTCTTGCAGTCTAGTGTTCGGCAAAGGTCCTTCCTTTCTCTTTTGTTTAGGTCCGGGTGCGACTGTTGACCAAAAGTCAAAGTTTCAAAATCAAAAACAGACTCTGATAAGTGTTAGAAAAATAGGTGGTCTCCAAATCTCATGTCAATTGATTCTAATTATAAGAGGTAAAAATTTCTGATTTATTATGCTTATATCCAAGATAATAGTTTAAAATTTTTACAAAAAAAAGTTTAAAGTTTTGGAAAACAACGCTTCGGGTTAAACTGAACCGCTTTCGGCCCATAATAAAACTGAAAACATTTTTAACCAGTTTCAAATGCACACCCAAACACCCCCTTGCTTTGTTTGTACTTAGAAAGTCAAACATAAGAAACATGAGCTCCAAATCGAACTAAATAAAAGACAATCATGGTAAATATTTATAAATTTGATAACCTTGAGATACATGTCGATGGCTCTGTAAAGATCATCATGCTTCAGCCTTGCAAGTTCAGGAACAGATTCGATCAAAGCAATGAACTTTGACAATGGTACATTCACATCTCTAGCAATCTCTTGCAGATATCCATCAACAAGCTTCGATACTTTAATCATGGAACCATTTATAACTGCAGAGGAACATCCACGTCCCTCCTTGAACTTACAAGCATCTTTGTTGGCTGATCGCATTGTTCTCTGAGAACTCGTCTGTTGACTTTGACTTTGAACTTGCAACATGAACTGCTCCAGAATGTTCAAAAATATGTCAACATCGTATATCGTATCACTCTCATTTGACACGGACGGAATCATCAAATCACAAACTTTCGCATCATCCAATTGAAGTGCAACCCTCCTTGCCAATTCCATTTTTGAAGAAGCTGAAGCTTGAAATATGTTGACTGCCTTCAACAGTTTGAGCAAAAAGCTACAAGAAACCGCATTGCTTTCAGCTGGGAGTAGTGTGATTATAGATTCTAAAAGCAATCTGCTATTTGAACTTGTACGATTTGATTCACTATTCAAACCCGACCCATTTACAAGTTTTCTTGAAATTTTCGGAAGCCATTTTGAAGTGTATATTTTCAACGAATCACCAATAAGATTTGGTGGCACTTTCCCTCCTGATTTAAGGGCTGCCATTGTTCTCCAATAAAGATCAATCCTTAACTCCGAAAGATAGTCGCCCCACCATCTTTTAGTTGTATGAGTTTCTTCTATATCCCCCTTTCGATTTGAATGGTCATGTGATAAAACCTTCATAGGGTTAGATATAACTTTTGACACCAGGGATTCGATACATCGGCTTGTAATCCCCAATTCCTCTGACCATAGCTGGAATGGCTTTGTGGTTTGAAGAGTCACAATGCAATCTTTCCAGCCTTTGAGAATGCAAGAATTGAAGAATACTTCTAGTTTATGCACTAAATTGCCCTTTTCAACATCTTCTGTCATTTGAAGGTATTTAGCGGCACATCGAGCTGATACGATATTGTATGCACTAAGAGTGATTGTTATTCCATAGCAGAATTTTGCACATAACTCAAAAGCCTTGATGCCACCAGGGAAATCAGAGAGTTCGATTATTTGAAGCTGCGATGAGTCACTGTTTTCACAACAGAGCCTCTGCAACTTCAAGCATTTCGACAGAAGTGGAAACTGAAGGTGAAAAACAGAGTACCAAGAATCACAACCATAATCACAAGCATTCGATTCAGTTTTATTCATTCATCAAATTCAACAATCCATAATCAAGCTACAAACTTTTATACAAAAAAGTAACATAAAAATGGTGAATTTTATAAAAAGAGAAACAAACATCACCTTGTGAAGCAAATATCTTGTTCCATTCACTTGGATTATAAGATCAGTACGAACCTCTGAAGAAATTGACCTGAAATCATACAATTATATTATCTTGCATTAATTATTCGACAAAAAATCGAAGCAAACACCCAAAAATTGAAATTTAATTCGAAATGGGATGAAAAACATGTGATAAAATGCTTAATTTTGTTTACCTTACACCATTTGAACTGTAGAAAACATCAGGTCGAGTACCAAGCTTCA
The DNA here is from genome assembly GCA_025215565.1 of Flaveria ramosissima. Classification (NCBI taxonomy): domain Eukaryota; kingdom Viridiplantae; phylum Streptophyta; class Magnoliopsida; order Asterales; family Asteraceae; genus Flaveria; species Flaveria ramosissima. The sequence goes on from CM046038.1 coordinate 54,487,955, forward strand.
TAAACTTCATCACTGAGTCTTTATTATTCTTAATTTCACCTTCTAAATATTATATTCACTCTTCTTTTATAATTTGATCATGTTCATAGTTTGCAGTAACAAAAAACAGATACATGTTCATCTGTACAGTAAAACAGAGCACAATCAGCCAACAGAATGTAAAATCCCCAATCCCCAATTCCACAAGATACATAAAACCATAATTAACCCTAAAAATCATCAATTTTCAGCAAAATCAGACAGTAATTACAATTGCTTTTCGTGTAAGAACTTAACAAAACATAAATCCATTGAAGAACCCATAAAAATTCAAGCTTTCTTCACAAAAAGAAAGTGAACGAACACGATTCAAGGTTCGAATTACCTGTAAAATCCGATTAGGGTCTTCACAATCAACAAAAATCAAACAAACCGTTGAATCTTTTGGGTCAACAAACGTGAAATCTTCAATCTTTCTTGGTGAAAGATGGCATTTTTTGAGTGATAAACGATCAAGATTGCAATTTTTGGTCACAGAATCTTTTGATCATAAACTCAAAGGGCCTTAAAGTGGGGAATTTATGATTGTCACAACTGTAACAGTCGATTGGATGGTCCATGAATTCTGGGTCGGACTGCTTTCTTGTCATCATGGCAATGGGGGGACAAGGGTGAGTTGATGAGTGTCAAATTGTCCATTTCATTCATGTTGGTGTGGATTTTTTATGTCTTTCATTAAATTTTTGTTGAGTTTTGTTTTGAGGTTGTCTTGAATTTGCATTATTCATTAATTGCAGGTGTTGGATGAATTATTTGTTAGTTTTAGTTCTTTTACGAGGCGACATAAAGATATGTGAATTAAACGATCGTAATAGGTGCAGGTAGATAGATGATGAGAAATATAAATTTACATAAACGTTATACAGATGTTAGATGTGAGTACGTCATGTACTTATTCTAGTGATCATCATAAGGATGTGTAATGTTTTTTGTTTGAGTGAGATGTGAGCAAGAGATGATAAGCAGTAATGTTATGATTGACGAAAAAGAGAATAATAATAATTTTCTCTCGTCCTTTCGCCATGGTTACCCTCATAGTCGACCCATCTAGCCACGAAACGGAGTGTCTGGGGTGATATGTCTCATCGTGAATGACCTTAATATATAGGGGCGGAGCTTGAACATTCACGTAGGGGGGGCGGGGGCAAAATTAATTTTTTTAGGGGGGGCGAACTCGAGTTTATATAAAAATTTACACTACCGGGACAAAAATTTACACTACCGGACTAAAGTTTAACACTACCGACGAAAAAAAGAGGGGGGGCGGCGGCCCCTCCCGGCCCCTTCAATCCTCCGCCACTGTTAATATAAACAAAAAACAAAATATTTTTTTAAAGGTTTAATGAGTTTTTAAAAGAATAGTTTGGTGATAAAATGGTATACGATTATAAGATTGTAAAGATTTTAATAATAAAATAAGTGTGACGTAGAAAATGTATAGTCATCGATTAAAGAAAAATATAGTCTTACGAGTCTGTGTGTAACCACTGTATTAATTTGTATTAAATGTTGTCCAGTTAATGTGTTCTATACACAATTCAAGTTATTAAAAAATTCATTTTTGCATGGCTCCGTGACAAATTTTTTTTTATCTTTTTATCATCCCATATATCATAGGGAAAAGAAACACTAAAGCCATGAATTTACAATTTACACCATAAATTCCATTCCAAATTCTAATTTTACATCTGGTCTTTATCCACAGAAAATTGTGATTTAAATTTCACCAATATCTCTATTGCCTCTCTCCTTATGCTATTGAAACATCTATCGTTCCTAATCTTTCAAATTGGTTATGTGAGAAATGGCGAAATTAGTGTCCATAAAGAACCTAAGGCATGTTATGTTAGTTTTAGCTTTATGATACATTTAATCGATCTACATTAATTTTTGGAGTTAAATTTGTTAGCATAACTGTTTGTATTTAAAAAAATACTTTAAACTATTAATAAACCTATTAACACACTCAATAATTTTTTAATTATTTTAGCTTATTAAACCTTAACTTAAAATCCATTAATATTTGAAATAGTTTAGCCCAATGTCATTTATCTAATTTAAACCCAATTTAATATAATATTACCTAAATTAAAAAGAAAAAGAAAAACCTCACTCAAGATTTCAAAGGCAGAAGGGAGAAGATCGATCGGCTATTGACGTTGGCACTTCGAATGCATAATACAAATGATTTGGTTTAGACTTTTTTATTCATATTTTGTTCTAGCTCTGGGTCCAGTGTCTCTTAAGAATTCTCAGGACCGGTCTTGCTACTTGGACAATCATATTACATACTTACACTTACGTAGTTACATATCTAACAACAGGCCCACCGTTGTCTGCTATGAGCCTAAGACTCGTTTGGGCGGCTACCGTGGTACTCTTTCGGTTACGGTTCGGTTCATTGATTCCTGTTTGCTTTAAATATTAAACATATTTACTGCCTTAAAAACTTTTCTAAAATTATAATACAGTTGATAACATGTTTATTATTTGATATCTTAATGATTCTTGCATTTCAAACTCCACTGAAATGGTTGGACACCTGAACTATTTAGCCCACAAGTCAGAATGGGATATTCAACTCCAACACGAACATGCATTTGGGCTGAAATTAAGTTATGGGTTTATTGAAGTTTTAGTTGGGCTCAAGCATAAGAGAAATAATTATGCGCCTCAAATAGGAAAAAGAAAGAACACACTAAATGCACTAATCTTAAAATCAAGAGATTGGAGTGGGCAATGACCCGCGGAACCCTCCCAACCCGTAGATCGGTTTGGACTGGTGAACCGGCCAGTTTACATCAATAACGATCTGATCAACGGTTTAACTAGTTTAAACATAGTTTGTTCAATCTGACTGTATAGATAGGTTAAGAGTCCAACATTGCTTTTTATATAACATTACAACCATATGTATAGTATAACTAACACATTCTACTAATTTATACACCTTTAGAAATATAGTAGCTACAACATATTAATACTATTACAATAGTGATGTTGTATTGTTGTTTGTCACATCCGTTATCCGTATGGTTATATTAACTTCATGTATTGAATATTTTTATATGCCTTTTGGTAAAATATTGCTATTAAGTTTTATTATTTAGTAAGAAAAATATGGCTCACATAAATTGGGGAATAATTGAACAAGATAGAAAATTGGGAATGATTTGACGACCCAATGTGCGTGATTCTCTTGTCATTGACATTATTCAAATTATGTAATTGTTTTTCTTATACTTTATTAGTGGTATCGTATTAGTTTTAAGTTTGAGTTTATGGTTGGTTACCATCTCTCAAAATTCACAGTTGGTGCCTTATTTTGATATTAGTGTGTTTCATATATTATGTGACATAGTTGTGAGTGATTATTAGTGAAAGAGAGAAAATTTATTAAGATTGTATATGATTCTTTATATTTAGAGAAATGCGGTATAACCCTCATAATTTTTTAAATATTTCTAAAAGTGGTTGTGAGTGGAGAAGAGAGAAAAGATAGTGATAAAGATATAAAAAATATTATTTAGTTGAAAGAAAAAATAAAAAATAGTATTTCTAGTGTAAATATATGAATGAGGATGGAAAAACTAGTGTGAATGTTCTCTTTGGGATTCGATCCACGCCAGTCAAAGCTACAAGATTTTTCATCCCGCACTCTTTAATGTTTTATCCTCTTCGTCCGACTCTTCTTTCTTATTATATTATAGATCCATACGTATAAATGTGTTTATGATGTGATATACGTGATCAATCAAGAAGATGAAGAATGACACTACGCTATCACGACGACGACTACAGACAAAATTTATTTCTCTATGTTGTTGCTAAGTGTTGATACTAGATTCATGGATTTTTTTAGCCAAATTGGGAAATACAGTTGCTTGTTTTAAATCTATTTTCGTATTTGTTTTCCCATTGCATAAATCTAACAAATAGTACCTTTTTTTGCACTTTTTATAAATAATTCAATTTTGCTTTATAAAAGCAGCATGGTCTTTGAGAAGCAATGTGTCTAGACCAATGGATCGAAACAAGTATTTTAGGTATTCCACGTGCCCTTTGGCTTTTGCAAAGTGACAGAATCTTACTATTAATATTCGCATATTATATTTGAACTATAATCATATATGATTAAATATACACTAGTCCTTTATAAGATTCTATTTTTCAGAACAGCTTTTTTATATTTATTTTATTAACTTTAAACTCAAATCAACATTTTAGAATCAAAGATAAAGATGATTCAAAGAGAGCGTTTTGACAAAGAATGATTAATAGGTAATTTAGGGTTTAAAATTGTAGTTTAAGTTCATGTTTACATCAAAATTCATGGTATGCTTATTCGTTTGAGATTTATATCACAATCGTTAATGTACTTAATAATTTGTTTATGATATCTTAGATCATTTTTAATGGTTTTGTCACGGGCCACAGTGTTCATGACATGGAATGAAAGGAGACGTGGTAACAACGTTACTGTTATCACCATTCGCACAAATAGAGATCAAAACAAAAAGAACATAGACACAAGATTTAGAGTGGTTCGATCTTATCTGACATATGTCCAATTTGCGGCAACTAGGTATCAATATTTCCAGCGCTCAAAAGAATCATAAAGGCCCTACACATTATCTATAAAAACAAGATTAGGGTTACAAACTTTCCTACGAATTAGAATTAAAGCCCAAAGCCTCCATATAACCCATAGCTACCTGTTTGTTGGCGCCACACAATTGAACCAAGCACGGTAAAGTTTCACCGCTGAATGAAGAATACAAAAAAGGAAATGAAGTGTGCCTTACATTACCACGACTTGAACATATGACGTTAAGATAAACCTACAAATTACTTCAAGGTCTGCCAATTCTATAAATTCAACTTTAATAAATTCCTTTGAAATTCAAACTTCCATTAAGATATTAGCCGAGTGAGTTTGAACAATAAATCTGAATCCAAATTTCAACTCCAATCATCAAATACTTTTAAAGTGAAGTAACTACACTTAATATTTCAAACTTATGTGAACCAATCAGTTTCTAAAAGTTATTTCACTGATCGTATAAGCCTAGCTAGAAGTCTTGTAAGTATCATACAAAACGACAATCGCTTTAATAAGAAAACATAATCGAACAATATTACATTATATTTTACAATGTCAACTCTCAAAACAACAAATTAACTATATTGAAATATAAATAATAAAACCTAGGAGTGGATTGTAAGTGCATAATCTCTCAATACAATTCATATTAATCATCGTCTTTATCAACTTCCCTCTGATAACTTATGAATATATTCCAAAACGTTGACTTTATAAAATACAAGAGGTTGACTTTAAGTAATTCCATGTTCGTTATAGGGGTAGTATTGTCATTCTTTCAAAGATAGCACATAGAAAGCTAGTTTAATATTATATACTATAACATTATAACAAGTTACCAAGTGAATCTACAATGATGTGCAAGTGTTTAAACATGATGTACAATCTGTTAGTTTATGTATAATTCTTAAATTACGTTATACAAGTAATGGCTGCATCATTTGAACACCTATCACGTCTATGTATCTACTCTCTTATTGGTCAACTGATATACGTGTATATTAAATTTCACTATATTGTTTATAATTACATTTTTAAATAAGTGTAAATAACAAATATAGGTTTAAAACTACTCAATAGCTCTAACAATCTTTGGTTTGAAGACATCAACTCGTGTTTTAATAAAATATAACGCTTATAAAAAATATTGTAAGCTTGAACAACTTGATAACTTATTTCCAATGTTTTGGAGACCGGATCAGACCGGCCGGTCCAACCGGTTCGACCAGGGATAGGTCCGGTGGCCGGTCCGGTCTGCTATGGTTCGGTTTTGGGAGGTCGAACTGGGAAACCGAACCGGTTCGGACCGGTTTTTGGTATTTTTTTTTTATTTTAATGAGTAAAAACGGGGTGTTAAACCATAAATTAGTACGTTGGATATACAAATATAGTTAAATTTTATATATAACTATAAAATACATATATAAATCATATATAAATTACTTATATTTAATTACATATATATATATATATATATATATATATATATATATATATATATATATATATATATATATATATATAGTTAAATCCGGTCCAACCGGTCCGACCACCAAACCAGTAAGGCGTCCGGTTCGACGTCTGATCATGTTCTGAAAACATTGCTTATTTCCTTAGTAAAGGTTGGATGTTATAGATGGGTATTCAAGTCAAGTGTAGAGATATTAAAATGTTGCAAGTTTAACACAAGTTTAAAGCTTCTTTGGAGATAATAACTCGTGTATATATTAATTACAACAAACAACATCAAAGAACATATCCGTTAAACCCTACCGCGTGAGTGAGATTCATGCCAAGTATAATTATTTGATAAAATAAAATCAAAGAAATATGAAAAAAGTTAATACAATATTACACAATTCAAAAATGTTTTGTTAACATGTTCATGCATTATTCATGCTACAACTTACCTAGGTATGTAAATTGAATGAGTATACTTAAAGAGGTATTGACCTAGCTATCTAGTAAACTCATGGCATGATCAATTGTGTAACACTCAGTATTTTATATCTTAAAAAGAAAATATATAAATTGGGGAATATAAATTGGGGAGTACAAAGCCTTTGTGATATAACATTATAAACGTGTGAATGAAATGGGTTTTTTCTTAGAGCATTTGTACTTCGCTCAAGAAAAGAAATTTCTAGGTTGCTTAAAAAGTTTTAGACGAGTAACATCGGTCCTTTAATTTCAAGGGAGGTTTTGGTCATTAAGATCGGTGAGTTTTCACTGTTTATCACCAATCTGTACCACCAAATACACACACTCATTTATGAGTCGATAGTGAAAAATAATGAATGATTGTTAGTGAAATGAGTAGAACTTGATAAGAAAACTACTGATTTGACATTCGTGAAAAACAAATGGTTCGGTTATTGTCTTATCGGGACACCCATCGATTATAAATCAACACCTCTAGCTTTCTATACGAGTAATACTAATCATCTATTATGATGGATGTCTTGATATTATGATGGATGTTTTGATATTAAGACTGTCCACAACACCCCCACCCCCTAGCCCCGCCCGTGCAGCCTTTCGAAAGGGCTGCGTTGTGCAGACCCATCCGTCCTTCACCCGCCATTTCCCAATGGCGCTCCATGGATGCATTTTGTGGGGCCCACGTCACAAAAGTGTGTGTTGCTTTGTTTTTTTTTTATGAATTTTTAATGGTTGTTTGTAGGAAGAATGATGTTTAGGGTAAAAGTTGATTGTGGGAAAAATGAATGAAAGTTAGTAGAAAACTGATATGACATGCTAACTGGGACTGTTTGTGTGAAGGACGTTGTTTAACATTATGGACGGTCTAATATACAAAACGACTACAAACAATCTTAAAATCTCATAATAAGAAAGCGCGTAAATCTAAGTATAAAAAATAATAGATATAACAATAATAATTGGTGAGTGTTTGTGAAGTAGACAGACACCCACAACATATTCTTGTAGAGGTGATGCACAACTGCCAGTCTGCCACCCGTTAACCATAAGAAACCCACACGCAGGTTTAAGTTTTTTTCTAGAGAGAGAAAACAACACCTCATCACAGCTTTTTCCACATCCCCTATGCTCTAATCTCAACACATTTCCGTTTTTCTTTGTATATAAACCAATAAATCTTCAATCTTTACCCGCCGGAGGCGATTATCCACCCTTCATCGAGATCTTGAGGTGTTAATAAGCTGTTGATCCACCTGTTTTGTTGATTATTCGATCTGGGTCTGCGTTGATTGATCTGTTTTTGTTGATCGATTGGGTGTTTGTGATTCGAATGACGTCTGATTTATCAAAGTTTCTTGATAAAGTTTATGTGATGGCAGAAGGGGGATCTCGTTATTGCTCAAAGAAGTCAGATGATTTCTGCGGTGAGGTAATTTTGATTGATTTGATTTTTCATAGATTTTAATTGATGGATTTGATGATTGCATTGTGGGGTTTTGTTAATCGTTTGGATTTGCTGATTTCATCGTGGGTTTGGGTCTAGGGTTGATTTTCAATTGCAAATTCAGAAGATTGATTTTTTAATTTGATATTGATATTGATGATATCGTCAGAGGTTTGTTTTTGCTGGCTTTTGCTTGGCTTTTTCTGTTTGATTTTGTTCATTTTTATATTGTTTATGATTAGGGCTTTTAGGGTTCATCATAAATTGTGATGATTGAGGTGCAATTTTGTAATCAGTGCCTTAATTTTGTTACATTTGCTTCTGTTTATCTTGAAGAATCACTAGATGTCTCTGTTTTTCATCTAAACAGAACTTCAGATTCGAAAAACCCAAGGTTTCAAGCACAAATTTAGTTAAAGATATCCTATAGTTCAAGTTATAAATGTAATTTGGGGATTTCAGAAAGAAAAAGTGTTACTTTTTGCTTGCAACTTCAAATGATCAATGTTCATGTGCTTTAGATGTTCTTTGATAGCATTGTAAACACACTTGACTGCTTCCATTTGTGATTATTATTATTGAAAGATTAAGCGAAAACGAACATTTTGATCTGCAGGGTTCAGAAAAACCATCCACCATGGCGAGAATACAGTGCATTCTACGCGGGCTCGAATTGAAAACCATCATCTTTGCTCTGATTATGGTCCCAATCATCATACTCGGTTTGTATGTTCATGGTCAAAAAGTCTCTTACTTTTTGAGACCCTTGTGGGAATCACCACCAAAACCGTTCAATGAAATCCCACATTATTATCATGAAAACGTGTCGATGGAAAATCTCTGCAGGCTTCATGGCTGGAGGACTCGTGAGTTCCCAAGGCGCGTGTTTGATGCAGTTTTATTCAGTAATGAAGTTGACCTTTTAACAATTAGATGGCATGAGTTGTACCCTTATGTTACTGAGTTTGTACTCCTTGAGTCAAACTCGACGTTCACAGGGATACCTAAGCCCTTGGTGTTCGCTAGTCATCGAGATGAATTTAAATTCGTTGAGCCCAGGTTAACGTATGGCCAGATTCCTGGTCGGTTTCATAAAGGGGAGAACCCGTTTGTTGAAGAAGCTTATCAAAGACTCGCATTAGATTATCTTTTGAAAAAAGCTGGAATTCAAGATGATGATCTGTTGATAATGTCTGATGTTGATGAGATACCAAGTAGACACACGATAAATCTTTTAAGATGGTGTGATGACATACCTCCGATTCTTCATCTTCGTTTAAAGAATTACTTGTATTCTTTTGAATTCCTTTTGGATAACAAAAGTTGGCGAGCTTCAGTGCATCGATATCAGTCGGGAAAAACAACTTATGCTCATTACAGACAATCAGACACAATCTTGGCAGATGCAGGATGGCATTGTAGCTTTTGTTTTCGGCGCATCAGCGAGTTCATCTTCAAAATGAAAGCTTATAGTCATGTTGACAGAGTGAGGTTCAACAAGTTCTTAAACCCTAACAGGGTTCAGAAAGTAATCTGCAAAGGGGCCGATCTATTCGATATGCTACCAGAAGAATACACCTTTAAAGAAATTATTGGGAAAATGGGACCTATACCACATTCCTATTCAGCTGTTCATCTTCCTGCACATCTTATCGAAAACGCTGATAAATACAGATTTCTGTTACCTGGAAATTGTATAAGAGAAAGTGGGTAATCAAGTAATGCAGTTGTCGGTGTAAAGATTGAAGCTTTATGGTTGAAAGACGAAATCCTGCAAGTTTGACCCAAAAATAGTCAACTCCAGTATGTTTTCTTGATGGATTTTGTGGGTTGATGGTGTATATAGCCTTTGTTCTGCTTGTTCTTGATGGTTGGCTTTCATTCAGAATCTTGGCATACTTATTTGCCGAGTTGGCGTGAAGCTGTGCTTCAATGGAGACGCGAATCATCGGGTTTTGTCGGTTTATTATGAGGCGTCACCATGACAGGCATCATGAGGTCCCCCTGAGAGAGATAACCCACAGACAGTTTCAGGCTTTTCTCTTATATTAGGAAATTTTGAATGTGAGACTAATCTGTTACAAATTAATAGTTATTTATTATTATGTTTATATTCTTTTTAATAATTTGTTTCTTGGGGTTGTCCTGCTTGATCATCTTTTGGTAGATTGTTTGATCTTCAAGATTTATTTGAGGCTCATTGGTTTCCTTGTAGTTGTAATGTAAGTTATGTGTTCCATTTAACTTGATTGTACTAATGAAATACATGATAACTGATCTCCAATGGGACTTATGGTCAAGGGTTTACTTTTGAATGTGAATAATGTAAGGGAAACCAAGGAAACGTAAACCATTGACCGAAAGACGCCCGACAGGGAATTAGGGTTGCTTAACGAGCCAAGTGGTACCAGCCTCAGGGGCTCGAGCTTAAAAGTTTAAACCAACCAAGTTAGCTCAGGTCAGACTATTTACCGAGCTGAAATACTCAGCTGATTTTGAAGATTGAACTCGAGCCAAATCATGGTTTAACGTATTTCAGCTGATTTTGAAGATTGAACTCGAGCCAAATCATGGTTTAACGAATTCGTTAAAAATAGACGGAGATGGGAGAGGTGGGAAGGTGATTAGGTTAGGTTTAATTATGGTTTTGCTATCTTCATTTTAAAGTTAAATATAAACTAAAACTTAATTTGGAATCTAAATCAACAAACTGGAAGATTTCATTCTATAATTAAAAACAAATGGTATTATTTTGATTAAAAAAGTGATTTTTCTAAGATCTATGTGAAAGTTTCTTTAAAGATGACTTTTAAAGATATAGTGCAGGTGACATTTGCATTGATAATTGTAAAGGAACATGAATCATATTTCTTCATGAAGAAGGATCTCTCTTTTTATTTGAGGATGTTGACATAACTCTCTAAAAGTGAATAACAATTTTGAAATGTACAATCATTGTGCAATTTTGTAAAATATTAGCTTCTCGTTTTATTTTATTGTGAAATTTGTATCGTGGACACTTGACATTTGTGAATTAAAGCGCACCGATTAATATTATATTCATTATATTATTTATATGCAGGCCCAAAAAGTGTACGTGTATTGACTTTTGGCTCAATTAGTAGCTTTTATTAACCAACAACCAAACATTGAAATAATATAATTCGAAAGGTTTACAAATTATTAAGATATTAGTACACTAAGTTAATATTCATTTATTACACGTGTTGAATAAATAAATTATTAATTATAAATCGATAATTTTAGATAAAATATGAATCGAATTACAAATAAGTACTATAAGTAATAAAAAATGAGATAAATTTTTTGAACTTTTTTTGTTTTCTTCAAAAAGATTTTTTTAAAATTATGATTCCAAAACAATCCGTTTTACGAAAATTGTCGTCTTTAAAAATTTTGTTTATTATAACTCTGCATTTTAATTACTTTGGTTTATAAGAATTTTATTTTCTATAACATCGATTTTAAAGTATTTTGTATTTTTATAAAAGCTTGATTATTTAGAAAATTTTTCTTATTGTATAAAATTATTTCTGTAGAAATTAGACATATAAAAAGACCTCTTTTCTAATTTAATTAAAAATTTATTTTTAATTCTAATATATGTAAATAATATCATCATTAGTTAATGTAACTATTTAGACAAACGATAAATTAGGATTAGAAGATTTAAGATTGTGTCAAGTGTTAACCCACAACTTTATTTTTATTATAATAGATAGATTAGCTTGTAGTTGATTTTAAATTTTATTACATCATTTTTAGTTCCATCCACTTTGTGACATACTGATAGACTTATTTCTATATAACTTACATCTTAGAAATTAATCATTTACCATATTATTTAATCAATAGTATTAAAATATTATAACATAAAACATTTCTTTAAACTACGAACAAACACACTATACCACTCCTAAACATGGGTAGCATACAAACAATAAGACTTGAAATATTGTACCAGCCTTAGGACTTGGAAGTAGAGGTGGGTATAAAAACCGGGTTTGGACCCGACCTGGACCTGGGTACAGGTAGTACCCGATGGGAGGCATATCTGGGTTGGACCCGTTTAAACCCGTAGGGTTGGAACCGGGTTTAGTTTTTGAGTTTTTTAGTGAACCCGACCCTGCCCAAACCAAACCCGACCCAGTTTAAACCCGAATTGAACCCAGTATTGGACATAAAAACTAGAAAAGAAAATAAGAAAAAAAAACTAAACCTGGTATTGGACCCGGTTCCGGACCCGACCCTACCCTACCCTACCCGGGTTCGTACCCGAGTTCACCAATACCCGGGTAAAAAAAACCCGATTGGGCCCAACTCGGTTTGAATCCGGTTTCGGGTATGACCCAAAACCCGGTTCGCCCATCTCTACTTGGGAGCATATAAAATAATGAAGTTCAGACTTTAGATACTTCTTGTAGTGGGCCTTGAAGAAAATGGGGGTAAGGGACTGTATGGATCATGGGCCTCAAAACTTCGGATATGGACCATACACTATCCAAAATAACTTTGCTGTATATTTAATAAGCCTACAAAGGGAAAGCCCAAACCCAATATGTAAGAATCTAGCTAGTGGGATGTTATTAGGATGAATAAAAAATTAAAAACCAATGTCCATGATTGAATTAAATGCATCACATTCGCATAGAGCCCACTAATTTTTCAACTTTCAATATCGATTACTCATTTATCTCCGGTTTGGTTCACTTAAAAATTATAATTAGAATTGAAAAATTTTTAATCTAAAATCTTGTTTGGTTGGTCAACTGATGAAATTGGGATTGAAACTTTTTACTACACCTGGCAAAATAGGCGGGTTGGGTAAGGTCGGGTGGCGGGTCAAGATGGGTTCGGGTCAGGGTGGGTTCGGGTCCAAACGGGTTCGTATTAGGAACGGGTCAGGACGGGTTCGGGTTAGAATGGGTTCGGGTCAAGACGGGCCGGGTCGGATCGAAAAAATACAAAATTCTCCATTTCCAACAAAATCATACATTAGATCACAACTTGCAAACTGGGCGGGTCGGTCGGGCAAGGTGTTGGGTTAGAAAGAATTCGGGTCAGGATGAGTAGTGCGGGTCAAGATGGGTCTATTTTCTTGGTTTGCATTATCATTAGTTTAATTTGATCGATGGGCATACTCGTATGCAAAATAGATCATTTGGAATCACATTTTTTTCTCTCTTTCTCTCTCTCAATTTAATGGCGTTACGCAGTAAGCGGCGGCGGTGGCGGTGTTCGGGAGTATGGGCGGTGATTGGAAGCTTGTAGTCGTGACTCGTGAGTAATGAGTTTTGACATGTTATGGTGTTAAAAGCGGATTAAGCTAGCAACCGAGCAAAGTGTTAGGTTGCTCGACAAACCACCTCACAACCCGTTGTGATCCATTTCTAGTTTTAATTCAGGTCATCTTGACCCGTTGTTAATCTCACTTGTTTTAGTTCAACCCATCTTGACTCATTCTTAAATTTCCCCATGTCCAGAATGACCCATGAGCAATGTTTTCAGAACCGGATCGTACGTCGAACCGGACGCCTTACTGGTTTGGTGGTCGGACCGGTTGGACCGGATTTAACTATATTTTAATTATATTTATATATGTAATTAAATATAAGTAATTTATACATGATTTATATATATTTTTTATAGTTATATATAAAACTTAACTATATTTGTATATCCGACGTACTAATTTATGGTTTAACACCCCGTTTTTACCAATTAAAATAAAATAAAAAAAAACAAAAAAAAACAAATGTCCGGTTCCCTGGCACGACCAGCGGTTCGAACACTAACAAACGAATCACACCAGACCGGACCGGACACGACATCGATTCCCGGTCAAACCGGTCGGACCGGACGATCCGATCCGGTCTAAAAAACACTGCCCATGAGATCATTCTGAAAGACCCATATGAACCCAAAATTTGATATACGTGTTATCTTTGCCAGGTATACTTTTTACCACATTCATTGGAATTCACATTCCTTCCATTTACCCACGGAATAATCAACAATTCACTAAAAATTGACCAACCAAACACGTTATTAATGTTAACAAAATTCCATTCAAATTCAAATTTCAATTCCTTTGCAAAATATTATGCGAACCAAACGACCCCTTACACTTGCATCTCTCTATCTATGTAAGAGCATTCAAATTAGGTTCTTATATTTATGTGAGTGACTTTTTAATAATTTTAGAGAATGGTTGTAAGTGATTGTGAGTGGAGCATAGAGAAAAAATGTTATTGTTCATCTGTATATTTAGAGAATCACTGTTCAACTCCTATATATTTTGTAATATTTTTGAAAGTGATTGTAAGTGGATGAGAGAAAGAAGGTAATGATAAAGGTATAAAAATGTATTATTTAATTAAAAAATAGTGATTTTTAGTGTAATTATAAGGATATATAAAACCCGATGTGAATAATCGAAGAGCATTCATAGTAGGATCCTTATATTTATGTGTATGTTTCTTATATTTTACGGAATGGTTGTAAGTCATTGTGAGTAAAGTAGAGAAAAAATATTACTGTTTATCTGTATATTTAGGGAATTATTTTTTAACCCTTATAAATTTATTAATATTTTTAAAAGTGGTTGTGAGTGAAAAAGATAATGATAAAGGTATAAAAATATTATTTAATTGGAAAAAAGAAAAATTAATGATTTATAATGTAATTATAAAGATAGAAACAAAAAATCTGATGTGAATTCTATAACACAACTTGTTAGTTGTTATTAGTTGTTATCAAAAGTAAAACAGTCCTCTTGATGTAACATGAGAATATATGCTTTAGATCATTGGAGTTGAAGCAATTTATGAAGTGACATTAGACAAGATGCTTAACAACTATTAAGGCCAATATTGGAGCATATGGTCACCCTTGATGCATATGGAATCACCAAAACCCTATAAATAGACCACCAAAATAACCGTAATAACCACAAGCTAGTTGAGTTTATATAAACTTTGTATTGCAACAAAATGGTTCTCAGGAGTGAGCGGAGCCGCTGTCCTTCTTCCTTTGAACAACAAAGTTATTCGACTTACCACGAGTCGGGTGGTAGAATCCATGATGGTTACAGCCACACAAATCCTTACTCTCAGCACCACCAGTCGGTTTGGTCCACTGGTGGTGGTTACCATGGTAATGGAGCCAACCGCCCTCTTGGAGGCGGTGAGGGTGCCACCTTTTATCCTAACAATGGACCATATGAGAGTTATTATCATGGGCATAACAGCTATGAAAATGCTACAAACTATGGTTACCAGAAGACAGCTTGGACTATAAAGGGTCTTGATAAAGAATGAACAATCAATCTATGAAACAAGCGTATCACGATAAGTGTGTTTATTAGCTTAAGGGTAGCTCAAGTTACCTCTTAATAACGTGTGTATGGTGTGCTTTCTTTGTTACTACGTATGTATCAAAATGCATTAGCAATGAATAAGAGAAAGTGAAACTTGGTTGTGTGTTTTCATCGGCTTATGAATGCTTTTATTTAGATACGTGCATTGGATACGCATAAAAGATTTGTGAACACATGTGATCAAAATTTGTGTGTAAAAAGGTTACAAAGGTCTATATATAGAGCAAAATATTACACACAAGTCTTCTCTAGATTATGTTAGCTAGACTTGAGCGCACATCTATTCTAATAAACGCCTACAAGCTAAGTAGGAGGAACGAACTGTTGTTAAGATCGTAAAACGAGAAATCTAGAAGTACGAAACAACTTATGTGAAGATATTATTTGTACACAAACATATTTGTAAGCAACCTTTTCTCTACAAAATAATCAACATCCACATGCTTCATATATGTATATAAATTACAGACAAAGAATCTTTTATCTAACAAAACAGAAATCAACTGCTATAGGCTTTATACATAGGTTGTATTAAGACTGTCATAGGATAGGAGCCGAAAGTGCACGAATGTCAAGTTCATGAGAAGACATTGGACAAACAACTCAATCAACAACAGAGAATATATACTTCTAGAGACGATTTAGAACCTTTTTAACCACTTAGCCAATGGCATTGGTGAACAGCTCGAATTAAAACCTGAATATATCTGCTTTTAATAGTCAAAACTCAAAACAAGAATATAAAAAGAATTGTATTCCAACTTATCCTTGAATTTATTATTATTATTATTTTATATTCTCTACATAAATTGTGAGGAGCATAATTTCACCTTGGTAGGGAATATGTGTTTTCGTTGTTGAGTTGAGCACATACGTTGAGATGTTGTATAACACGTGTTTTTAACACTTTTATGTGTGTAGACTGTCTGTTATATACTTGGTTGTATGCCTTAGTAAAAGTGACATTACTATCATAACTTATGGAGATGAGTGTTATCGGTTAAAGTGGCAAACTCCAGCTTTAATCTTTAACAAATGGATCTCATATTTAATTATGCATTTTGCACCTCCTAACTTGTTTTTAAAACTTGTCCTAAAATCTCTTTGGGCTCGTGTAATTCCCAATTACATAAAATGGGTGATTAACGCTCAAATCACAGGCATCACATCAAATTTAGCTTTATGTTCCAATTCATTCACGGTAAAACATCCATGGTGTCAAATTATTATTTGCCTCTTAAATCATATGGTAAGAAACTATAAACATCTAGCTCTATAACTGTTTACATCTGAATAATAACAATGAGATATACTAGCAATAGATTCTGTTAAGTTTCTGGCTAATGTGCAGTAATATTCAACGGGTCAACCCCGATTGACTTATAATACTCTTTATCTGCATTTGACACGCGCTCACGAAACATTTTCCACTCACTTTGACATCTTTGCCTCACCTGCCATCAAAAGTAGCCAAATATAAGAATCCTAGTGATTATTAATGTGTCATATTTATCATCTTTTGTTTCATGCTACCATTGTTGTGTGTTCTTATAATCTATTTTACAAACAAGTGACAAATTATGTACATACCCCTTGCCATGGTGGTTTACCATCTTCTCCTTTACCCTGCAAGTAGACCAAAGAAGTTAGTGCATATAACCTAAGATTCACCCAAGTTCACAAGGGTAAAATGGGAAATTGATCTTTTACCTGATTCCCAAGTGAAGGTAGGCCTTGATGAACTATCCATTGTGCATCAACAACTCCAATCTTTTCATGTGCAGGCTGTGTGACAAAAATAAGTTAAACAAGAGAATAAGCGATCAACTCCGTCGATCATTTTATTAAAATGGCGAGATTAGATTAGTTGGGAGGTGGTTAATTACCTCAACGCATTTCTGGAGAGCAAAATCGAGACCCCATCCATGGACCAAGTCATTCTACATTTATAATGGGTAGAATTAGACACAATTGTATGCAAAGAATTGTGTGATGTGAAAACAATGTGATATAATGTAGAAATGGTAATCTTAACCTTAATTATGATCGAGTTGATTTGGATTACGTTTAAAATTGAAAAAAATAAGCTTAACATGGAAGCGGGTCAAACATGTTGAAAGTCACAATTGTATGCAAAGAATTAGACACAATTGTATGAAAGAATTGTGTGATGTGAAAAAAGATGGTGATCTAATGTAGTAACAGCAAAAACAACCTTACTTATGATTGGGTGGATTTGGATTATGTGTAAAATTAGAAAATTAAGCTAACAAGGAAACGGGTCAAACATGTTAAAAGTCACCCAAAGTCCCAAACTGTATTTTACTGCATACAACCCCTTATTATTCAGTAATATAGTTTTAATGTCATAATTAACGTATTAAATATTAATAAAAATCTATTAAAATATTGGAGAAAACAGTAACAATATCACAAATTTTGGCCACTTTGCCATTTCTAATCATGTGTCATACCTGGATTAAATGCCACACGCAGCGCCAAGCCTCTCGAGAGAAAACTGGAGCCATAATCTCTACAAATCTACATACATAAAATAACCAAGTCAAAATGATCCCACTTGCAGTCTTTTCCTTTATTTAGCAAAATTCAAAGTTAAAATTGTCTATTGACCCATTTTCATTATTACTACTTACCCATGTTTGATTAAGGGTTTGTCTTAGATGAGGCAATTTCAGCAATTTACGTATCAATGGGTCAATCCGTATTGTGTTTTATCTCAAACGGATCAAATAAAAAACTAGTGAAAGGGAACTGGTCAAATGGGTCAAACAAGTTGAATTTCGCTCGAAGTTAGAATTTATAATGCATTTAACCTCCTACACCATTCTTATTCAAAGATTTAGATAATTATTGTAATAAAGTAACATTCTTTCTCTAATCGCCAGTAACCCATTAGTTCTTTACAAAATAAAAATAAAATCTTGCCACCTCTAATTTGTGTAATTAACAAAGAAATTCATCGACAGAATAGATTGTACATACGCAGCACATGGAGGCAAATGCGGGTCACTGCACCAACCTGGCTTCTCCTCTGTTACTCTACCAACAGTATAGTAATATAACATTAGCATACATGTAAAAATATATAACCTTTAGCAGGCTTTACTCATGCTAACAACAAACAAAATATCATATTGAAATAACAAACAAAATATCACTTGTGTACTTACTTATGCACTTCACGATCTCCACGTCTCCTAGTCATTTGCCATGTTAAACCCCTACTACGATGATCCAATCCAGGCTGAGATATTTCTAATCCATGCTTCCTCACAAGTTTAATATATCTGATGTATCAAGAAATTATTATCAAAAAACTTCAAAAATAAATATAAAAAATTACACCAAGCACTCACTCTTCAGCATCAAAATGGTCAACCCCAAGATCTTCGTCCCAGATAAATATGAAGTCATATGGCGCGACAATGTCAGGATGAAGGAATCTTTTTGCATACCACCTTCAAAACAAAGATCATAAACATTCATAAAGTCAAAGTCTGAAGTGGATTTAATGGTATAAAGAGTTTAAGTGTGGAGATTTTTTACCATTTGGTTTGTTTTACCACGCTTATATGAATGGCGCGCTTTGACCATTCAAATTCATCCCATTCTGTTGTTTTACCATCATAATGAAATAGAAGGATTGTAAAATTCTCAGAAAACTTTTTGACTGCTTTATCAATGTTCGGTTTCTGATTTTGACCCACAGTGAAAGTTACTAGATACTTTGGTTTGATCGTTATGTCCTGCAAAGAAACAATGTACAATGTTGTTTTAGCTCAATATATCCTACATTATGGAAACTATCTATATATTATAATATTTTTACATAATAATCTTCCCTTTCATGATCAGAATACATAAAGTATTAAAGACAAAATATTGTAGTAAGATATTGACAAACCTCACTAGGTTTACCGAACAATCTGCGAGGAAATAAATCTGATTCAGCAGCAACAATAGCAGGAGGCAATCTTTCGGCGCCACGTGGATTAGATGAGACCCAAATCTGCATATTTTTTTATATTTCGCAAAACTTTTAGGGTTCGTTTTATGAAAATTCTAACAATAATGTTAAGGATTAATATACTGATATAACATGTAACGCCTTCAATCTAACAATAATGATATTAATATTTGTTTCACAAAAGAAAAACTTTACCACAAATCATAACTAAAAGCAAATTTGTATACCTTTGATGGATCACCATGGTTTTCTTGCTTTGAGATGTTATTCTTTGTGACAGAGATCACATTTAATATCGTTTGTGTAGAGTGGCCTGAATTTTTGTCCCAAAGGTATGCATCGATCGGAGGAATGAGTTTGATCTGTCAAATTTGAACACCAAAACCTTGTTATAAAAGTAACCAAATCCAAACACAACACTTATATGAGGTAAAAGAGTGACTATGAAGCACACACTCACATGTGAAAATAAAAATAGAAAGTGATAAAAATGCTGTTTATTTCGCGTGAAAACGGCAATGTCTTACTGAAAACACTGTTTCTGGAAATCATTTGAACATTTTTCAAATGTTGAATATACCTTTCAAGCTTGATAAATTAGGAATTTATGGATATAGACCTACGCCATCGTTGTTCAGGTGATGTTGAATTGATTATAATCGACAAATACATGATTTGTTACTTTAATCTAAAAGATTAATGCATAAAAAGGAAGGAAAACTGTTTATATGGCACCTTTTATCCCAAATTGCTCATCTTTGCTAAAAGTTACTATTATTATCATTGTTGTACTTTT
Source organism: Flaveria ramosissima (assembly GCA_025215565.1). Lineage (NCBI taxonomy): Eukaryota > Viridiplantae > Streptophyta > Magnoliopsida > Asterales > Asteraceae > Flaveria > Flaveria ramosissima. Next base: position 54,508,165 of record CM046038.1, read on the forward strand.
TTGCAGCTTTGCATAAATAATGGTTTGTTTGCAATGCAAAGCCAAGTATGATGCTACATAATTCACTCCTTTATAAAACCAGAATTGTGGTAATTTTCATGGGATGTGAACTTAATACTTCAAACTATATTTGGTAAAAATACGGGTCGAGTAACGGATCAAAAAACTGTACCTTTGATGGTGAGAAAGCTGGAAACGATGCCCCGATGAAGAAACCGAAAAGAATACCAACTGTAACAGATGCAATAAGCCTTGTACACTCATTTGATTTCCTGAAAGTTGCATCCTTTCAAAATCAATAAACATGAAACAACTTTCATCAGAAAACCAAAAAGATTCAACCATCAAAAACACATAAACAAACCTTCGATTCAAGTGTCCCTTTCTTCTACTTTCTTCAATATCCATTCTAACAGAAACAGATTGACCTGCAACAACAGCTTTGCATTCTATTGATCAAAACCTGAAGAAACCAAAAATTGCAAAACAAAAAACATCAAGAAAATCATGAGTCCATGACTTGATACTTTAAAGATCTAAAACGACAAATTACAATCAAAATTAAAACAAACTCAAAATACCCAGAAAAACAGAGGAATAAAGATAGTGTTTTTATTCTTCTTTTGTGTTGTTGATATGAATGGTACTTATAGAAAATAGAATACACACAATAAATTGAAATGCCCATAAAATTCATGTGCTTCATCCCCAATTTCCTCCACTAAGTTACTTTGATTACAGGCAATTGAACTAATCACGTGCCTACTTCTGCCAAATTTACATGAAATACATGAATATCACCATTACCATACTAACGCAATTCTATAAAAATGAAGTTTTTGACGGAAGTTTAATAAAACCCTAACCCCTAAAGTCAAATCAAAACATGTACGATTGCTTACATTCAAAGATCATTAGATCATTATCTTAAAGCATAAAACAGTAACACTTTTCTGTAACCTCCATTGACTACCGAAAAGTCAAAGTTTTGCAGAAAACGAAGGATGATGAAATCTTTTAAAAAGATCACCTGTAAACTGTTTTTGAGATTGAACCCACGAATATTTCGAGGAAATCAACGTGGGTTTAGTTGAAATTTGTGAAATATAAGTGAGGGTATAAAGAGCGATATTATCTTCAAGATTTTCAGCAAAGAAATTGTGCGTTGAGTTGCATATAGTATTGCTTTAAATCAAGAAAATCTTGATATCGTGTTGTGAATGATTAAATCTTTTTTGCTCTTTTGTTTATAAAGAAGGTTTTTAGGGGAAAGAATACTTTGGTGCATCAGTTTCCGCAGGGAAAGCGAAAGGAAACAGTTTAGAATAATGGGAATGACTTATTTCATTGCTAGATTGTGAAGTCAATGGTAATCTCGTATCAAGTGTCATCTTATCACGTATAGTTTTTTGAAATGTCATATTCAATTTACAGTTAAAATCGCACCTATAGCCATTTTAAAAGAAAACTCATAACTGAAAAAGCTCTCTGATTTAACATCAAACGAGACTCAAATTCACGTCCTTCCATTTGAAATGTCGTGGGACTACCACTAAGCCAAAAGACTTTATGGTATGTTTCAGGCATACCTATTAGTAATAGAAGTTATATGTTAGGATTTAAAATTACGTCTTTTACTGTTTTAATTTTTGTGTTTTATACATTTAGAAAGTTTAGATTTATAAAGAGTAAAATGTTATTGAATTTGTTCACGTAAACAAATATGTAATTGTTAAGTAATTGAGTCGTGGTATCATTTAATTATTCTCCTACCTATAACTTGTATCGAAAATTTGGGTTTCAAGGTTGTTTGTTAGGTCCGATTACATCCTAAATTTGATATTTAGATATTGGTATTACCGATTGAGATATATATCAACTCTGTACCGTTTATTATTTATGATAAATTTATTATGGTTATTTGATGTTTATATTAACACGTATTTGGAAATTGGGTGTTTGTGTAGCTTTATCTAACTTCATAAACGTGGATAAAATCAAATTTCTATGATTATTGTCATCATTTATGGTGTTAAGTCCTACACTAAATTCGATAGTTGGGTTAATCAGCATGATTAATCATACCGATTCTTATTCGAATGGATCTCAACCCCTTCAAAAATCACATAATAAACATTTGAATTTAACAAATTAATTATAATATTACTTTTATTCAGGATTTTAGGTTCCAAAGCATTTATAGTTTTTAAGATAATTTCACATATATTGTTTAAACTTGTTTAGTTATCACATATATTCAAATTAAATTTTAAATCTCATATAAGTTTGCCTTTCAAAAAAAATCATATATATCTATAGAATTTATCAAATATTTTTATTTACCTATCGATGTCTATTTTTCCGAGTGAGATCGCGGTTGTAAAGTGGTGTGATCCCAACTAAAAAGTTATAGGATCAAATCAGCAGTGTCATTATGTAATGATTTTAAAAACAGAATAGAAACTATGTGTTTCTTGATAAGAAAAATACATATGAAGTAGATCAACCGTTTACTGTTTGTTCAATTTTTATGATTGATTTGTTTTGGCTATTTGATGATTCTAAAATATAAAGCAAATAATTAATATAAAAAATTTCACATATTAACGTATTTGAAAACCAAGTGATTCGTTTAACGGCTAATGACAATATTTTATTACGAAGGTAGCTTGATCCAACTTCATAAACGTGGAGAAATTCAAATTTTTATGATTATTTTTGTCATCATTTATGGTGGTCGCTAGCGTACGGTGTGACATTGATTCTACTTAGAACGGTTTTACGTCCCCACCGCAACGCGTGGGGCTTCAACACTAGTTTAATTTTAAACATCATATATATTTCTATAAATTTATCAAGTATCATAATTATCTCTATAAAAATTATCAAATGTCTTGGTATTATTGAAACTAAATTGTAAATGTCATGTATATTCCTCTAAAATTAATTTAACATATTTTATAAAAAATAATTTATTAATATGACCATTTCACCCTTAATTCTTTAAAACTTTAAGACTTAATTTACCCATTTTTAACTCATCTGTTTTTCTTTTTACAGTGGTTTTTAATGCTTTTCCTACTGACTAAATTTTTTCACAAGGATTGTACCGATTTTCTTTATTTTTCAATTGATTTGATATTTAACCGTGTATAGCCCTAAAGTACTTGTAATAATCACTATCAAATAAGACCATTTGGATTAATAATTTAGCTTCATGATTGGTTTTATCATTAAATTTGCTAATATTTTTTACGAGCTAAAAAATATGCAACTTTCAAACCCTAATATAACCTAATGCAACCAACATGGATAAAAAGCTTATTGTATGACTAACACATATATTAACTAATTAATAATTTTTGCCATTAGTTTCGACCTTAGGTTGCGCTTGGATCCAAACCGAACCGGGACAACAAGTGAGCGAACTGGTAAAAAATTGAGAATATGAAAAAATTAGACTGATGTCCGGACCGATTGTGCCTCATTTGATTTGTATTGATATCAACTCTAGTCATTTTGTCCAAGACCATAAATATGTCATACAATTATGTTTCCAGCTTGATTACAATTTAACACGGTTGGGGCTCTTGGTTTCGCGTGTTTGAACTTTTTTACTCAACCTTAAGTGTAATTGTTTTTGCTCAGTCTTATTCTTTTTATAAATATGTCATATACTTGGTTTAAAATATATTAAGATATTTAAAAAGGATATTTAGTTGAGTATAGAACATAATAATAATTAAAAATATACTTAAAAAGGGTATCTAGTTGAGTCAAATAGAAGAGTATAAAAATATAATAATAATAGTTATAAAAATCGAGTCAATTAACAGCTGACAATTATTGTAAAAAATATAAAAAGGTAAAAAATTAAGATAAATAAGAAACAAACAAAAATAGGCTGGAAAAATATGAGTTACGAAAAGGTATAGTTGAAATTTTAGCATTTATAAACTAAATAAATTAAGGGTAAATAATAGTTATATAATAAATTTGTTTTTTTTATTAAAGTTTAGAAACCCTTGTTTTACACGAGTTCAATTAAAATATTATATTTATAGTTTAGTAATAAATAATTAGAAAGTATAAAATAAGTTTTTAGATAAAATATGATTTGAATTACGTATAATCAACTACCTTAAGTAATAAAGTAATAACAATATTTTTTAAGCTTTCGTCTTCAAAATAATTTTGTTTAAAAAATGCTTTTCAAACATTGCAATTATTTTAAAACTATTTGAACATCATTTAAAAAAGAAAGTTCCCTTTAGTAAAAAGAATCATAAGTATTTATTAAAAAACTACATTATTTAATAAAATTATGTTTTATAGTTTGGAAATAATATAAATAATATCTTTAGCATTTAATATGATCACTAAATTTTTATCTTTTCATGCTAATGACATGTAGCAAGGAGTGTGTAAAAACACAACATGTGACAATGAGTATGTGAAAAAATTATATGTAATAAAAATTTTTTTTGCTTTTATTAGTGTAAATATTAGAACAAATACATACGATACTTAGATTAGTTTTAATGATATATATCTTTATTGTTTTTGTATCGTTACACAGACCAATAACAGTTGTTATGTTTTTTTGAGTAAATTACACAGATGGTCCATGTGATTTGGTTAAAATTTTGGATTTGGTCCTTAATGTTTTAAAATTGTGAATATAGTCCCTAATGTTATAGTTATCTTTCATCGATGGTCCTTACTCTGTTAGTTCAGTTAGTAATGTTAAATTTATCAAAATAACTATTTTACTTTTAGGGATCATCAATGTAATTTTATTAATTTTTTATTATAAATATACTTATAATCTAATACACAAATAAAAAGGTATATTGAAAAATATCTTCTTTTAAATGTTTGGTTTATAAAATTTTTTAAACCAATATGCAGGGTTTTTTAAACCTTTCTAAAAATATCTTCTTTTATAAAGATGTTTAAAACTAAACTTTTTAAAAAAATATTTTAAAAACTAAGAATTTGTTTTAGAAAATAAGTTTTAAAAATGAATGGTTAAAAAAAAGAACTTTAGAAAACCAACCAGTTTAAAATATCAAAAAGTTTTAGAATGACGTATAAAAAATGAACAGTTTAAAAACCAAACATTTTAAAAAAACATGTTTTTAAAAAGTTTTTTTTGTGTATTTAAAACGTATTTTATTAAATAATAATCTTATTAAAAATGAAATTATAAAAATAATATAAAAATAAAAAAAACTTTAAAAACAAAAAATATATTTTTTTCTTAAATAAAAATAATACTATAGTTAATAGGTAAATTAAATAGATGGCTAATGCGAGTAAAATGCTAATTCTTATAATATTTAACATCACTAACGGTTAACTAACAGATCAAAGGACCATATATGAAAGAGAAAGAGATATTAGGAACTATATTCAATGATTTTAAACTTTAAGGATCAAATCCAAAATTTCAACATAACCACAGGGACCATCCATGTAATTTACTCTATTTTTTTAAAACGACTCACACACTAATTTTAAATTTTTTTCACTGTTCTATCAATTCAAAGTGCCAACTGTTGTTATGATATATAAAGAGACATTTTCATCCATAATTAATCAAACTAAAGAAAAGTTTAAAGAATACCGGTTTGACTTTGTTGACATCGATATTGATTCGGACAGAGACCGGAAGATGATATCTATTGGGAAATTGGGCTTATGATTAGTAGCCACGTGGCTAAACACTGTAATCTGATTGGTGGGATTGTTGAGTAAAAGAGTGGTTGATATGAGTCTGCTTGACGACTTGTTTGGTTAACTACCTTTCATGTCTTTTATGTCTTCTTGCCGTGTTAAACCGTTAACAACTATTCAAACAAGTGAACAACTTCAAGTCTTCAACATTTAATGTTTTATATATTCTTATTTAGAGATCTTTCTTTCTTATTTATCTTTTTTTAAACGGTTAAATTTATCCGTGTTAGTTGTTAGTGGGTATTGAATCCATGATCTTTATGTTATACACCGTTTGTTTGGTATTAGGTAATAGATTGAATGAAAAAAATGAAATGAACGAGTGAATAAAATGAATGATAAAATGAAATGAACCATTATATCTCATTATCATGTTTGGTTAATGAAATGGATAAATACTTTGTGTTGTTTGTTAAGTAGGAAAAAACGAATAAATTAAATACAAAAGTTGTTATAGTGGTGATACTTAGTGGTGGTGGTGGCCGCTGGTGACCAGTGGTGGTGCGCGGCGATGGTGATGGCTGGTGTGGAAGCGGCCGATGATGGTGGTTATGGTGCTGGTGGTGGTGGTCGGTGGTTACGAGTGTTGGTGCCCTTTGGTGACCGGTGGGCAGTGGTGGTGGCGGTGGCGATTGATGGTGGCTAATGGTTAACAGTGGTGGTTGCCAATGGTGGTGGGTGGTGATGGTTGTGGTGTTGGTGGTGTCCGGTGGTGGTGGTTTTTTATGGTGGGTGGTGATTGCCCGGCAGTGGTGGTGATGGTCATGGTGGTCGGTGGCGACCGATCTTGGTGGTCGGTGGTGATAATGGTGGTGGCTGTGGTGGTTGGCAGTGAAGAGTGGTGGTCACGGGTGGTGGTTGTTGTGGTGGGTGGGTGGTGGTGATGATGACTAAGGATGAAAGAAGAAATGGAATAAAAATAAATAAAGGTGGTGGATGAAATGAATTAGAGGTAATGAAATTACTTGTGTAATGGTTTAATTTATTTTCTTTACCAACCAAAAATCTCTTTTTTCATTTAATCTCAATGTTTTATTCAATTCTGACTTTTATTTATGCGTACCAAACGCTACCCAAGTTAGTTACCACCGCACCACAACGGGTGTGGTTTTTAGAGATCTTTCTAATATTGCATTTGGACATTTGGGTAATAGTTAGCATTTTGGAGTCCCTTTTGGTTTTCTTTGTGAAGATAAATGACCTACTTAACTCAGCGGGGCCTTGCCCTTACTTTAGCTTTAGGAATCAATCCAGACTTTGGTTGTTCTTTATTTTAAATAAGTCAAGAATATGATCTCAATTAGAACTGCAAAAGAACTGAACGTTCAGTAACAGTTCGCATGAAGTTCGTTTATGCTTGTCCTTTTAATAAATGAACGAACATAAACAAGAAAATTTCGTTTGTTAATTTAAATGGACGTACATGAACACCGGTCACCTTCACTCATTTATGTCCGTGAATATTTGATAAAGTATTTGTTTATGTTCGTTAATGTTTACTCATTTAAAAGTTTTTATATTTTATATATTTATTTATTTTTGGTGGATTTTGTGTAATGTTTTGAAAAATGTAGATGTCATTCTAAAACAGATATATTATCATTTGTATTTGTTTGTGCTCATGAACATTTGTTTGCGTTCGTTTGCCATTGTTTGAATGTTTGTGATCGTTTACGTTTGTTAAGTGTTCATAAATTGTTAATGAACATGTTCATTTCCTTAATGAATTAACACGAATAAGGAATCTCGTTCGGTAAGTGTTGACGAATAGTTCATGAACAAGTTCATTTTAATAACGAACCCACGCAAACAAGACCTTGTTCGTGTTCGTCGGTAAGCTTGCAACCCTAATCTCAATTGTTTGAGTGGTCATAACATATGTAATATTTTTTACCACTACACCAATTAATGTTAAAAAATTGTTAAGTTTTTATAAGATAAAAATACTTTAGAACCCATAAAAATTTCTGAGAAATTTATAATTCTTGCCTCCTCTTTATATCATCTAACCGCTTTTAAAGATCATGCTAAGTGGTTAAATGAATCAACAATCACAGTTGCTAACTTAGCTTCTAGGCCGATTTTCAAAACACTGGTTAAATCTAAATCAATTTTTTTTTATGTTTGAAGTGTAACTAAAAACTCTTTTGTGGTAAGAAAAATATATTTTTAAGTCGATTAATAAATGCATCATGAAAATGTAGATTGAGCCAAATAATGAGAGTCGGGAATGTGGCCTTTGGCTGTTCTACACGTTCCATAAGACGGGGTCAAGTACTTATATTTTCTTTCATAGTTCAACTTTGAATTTTATAATAATTTTCTGATTTTCGATCAAAATGTGCTCTTGTATTGTAACTATTGTCAACTAGTATACGAAATTCATGGAGAAATATAATTTAAGTAAATTTTCTTATATGTGTGATTCAAACCTACATCAGATCATTCGTAATAGGTTCCTTATATTTATGAGTGTATTTCATATATTATATGAAATACTTGTGAGTGGTTGTGAGGTTCATTTGTATATTTGATAAGATATTGTTTACCCTTATTAATTTTTTATTATTTTTAGAGTGATTATGAGTGGAGGGTAGAAAAATGGTAATGATAAAGATATACAAAATTTGTAAAGAAAAAATAATGATTTTAAGTAATTATTAGAATAAGAATAGGCCGGAAACCCACGGTAAACGCTTTTAGTGAGTTAGTGGTTGAATCGTATTCTTATGGCTTTATAATTATATATATTCTAATTACTAACTTAAATGTACATATTTTTATGCATATGGTACAACTTTGTAATTTTTTATTTTATACCCAATGTTTTTACACATTTTACAATTTAACCCTACAAAATTTTACTTTTAATTTTGTTACCCTATATTTTTCATCTCTAACAAAATTTGTGTTTACGTTTCGTTCTAAATTTTGAAGTTACACTTCGTAACGTGTACGTGTGGTTTAACGTTGCTACGCCTATTTCGTCCTGTTTAGCGGCCCTGTCGCAACGTGCGGGTGGTCATAATTCGACTTAGTTATTTTTTTTAATGTTTTACGTTTCAAGTATATGGTTTAATATTTTTACGTTTATTCTTCCGTTCGGTTTTATTTTTTTTCGTTTATATTTCTTTTTTAATGAGTTTTTTCCGGTGTTGCTGACCGCTAACGATGAGTGGATATTGATGCTACTTGGCATGATTTTACGCCCCCCGTCGCAACACGGGGGCATAGTACTAGTTTAACATAATTACCATAATATAAATAACTAGCTTTAGTAAACCCGTGTGTTATACGGGTTGAATAAATAAAATATTAATATAATAAAATTTATTAATATAAAATTATATTCTAAGATATGATATAAAAAAATATTAATATAACTGATATTTATTAAAAAATATATGAGAAATGACTATAAATAATAAAACAGTGATATCAAATTTTTAAAAAATTGTTTTTTTAATTTTTTTTCAAATAAAATAAATATTTTGTTTTAAAACAAACCATATAAAAATGTCATTTTAAAATTTTCCTTATTATAACTCTCAAATTTAATTTATTTTGGTTTTAAAAAATTGACTTTTTAAAAATACCAATTTTAAAATATTTTGTATTTTCAAAAATGTTTTATGCTTTAGAAAAAAATTATTATTTTATAAAAAAATTATTTATTTAGAAATAACATTAATAAATAGATCTATTTCTTAATTTATTAAATCTAAAAAAGTGTTAAATAATATTATTAGTAATTAAGGTAATTATTTAATATGATAGATATGCGGAAAATTTTTGATGAGAATGATAATGATGTTGGCACGTGTCATCCCAAGATACCCTTTTATTAGAGCAGGAAGATTGAACCATCAAATTTGGATCGTAACATCTCAAGCCATCTAACAAGAGACGGAATCACACATGATGAACGGAGAATCATTTTGGTGATTCTTTTTTTCATACTTAACAAACAACACAAAGTAATGATTAATTTATTCTTAAAGGGTAACCAAACAGGACAATGGAATGTAATGATTCATTTCATTTTTTCATCCATTCCATTCATTCATTCATTCATTCCGTTCCTTCGTCCATTCCATTACCACATACCAAACAAACCCTTATATAATCAAAAGTAGGCTGAATAAGGATTCTAAACAACCTATTGTACAAAAAGATTGGTTTATGTTCATTTACTTGATAAACAAGCATAAACAATTTTCCATTTAATTAAATGAACGACTTGAACTTATGTTATTATTCATACACACTTGTTTGCTTTCATTAAAATATGTCTATTAGTTCACGTTTATTCATGTTCGTTTATGTATTCTTTTAATTTATTAGGCATGTTATTCTATCAGTTCAAATTTATAAAAAAAAATTTGGTATTTCTTTAAACTTTAGGCCCATAAGGTTATCAATTTGACGATAGTTTATTCCTTTAGCCTTAAGGTTTAGACATCACTAACTGTCTTCTAATGTTTTCGATATGTATTTAACAATATCATTTTCTATGAGCTTGAGAGTTCAAGTTTATTTTTTGCAATCGTGTGAACTTATAATTAAAATTGGATGATTATGTGTTTTTAGTTTAAAAAAGGGGGAAAATCAATCTATTTAGGCCTTTAGGCTAATTCATTTTGTATTTCACTTGATTATGTAGTATTCCAATTACTTTTTGAACAACAATGTTTCACATCATCAAAATTCCACCTAATCTTGCATTTCTGTAAAATTAAACTAATATCATTTTATGAGAGAAACACTATACTACTAAACTATTTGATCATGGTATTCCAATTGTATCTGGACTTGAACTTAGAAATGAAAATCAACCACATAATGATTGAGAATGACATAATGTTTGAAATGTAGGACATAATAATTTCTAGTTCTTTAAGAACAATTGATAATGACATTAAATAAATAATTAATAAGTTTAATTAAGAACTTTATTAGAAGTTTGAATTGTTAAAAGGCTTATAAAATTAGAAGATTTATAACAATTGATAGGTTATAAAGATTGACACTGGCTAATAGAGTCTATTTCTCAAAAAGTGATAGTTACAAAACACATTAAACAATTAACTTATAGTCTAGCAATATCAAAAAATATAATCAAACGTTCAATTTTAAATGGTTGATAAGTTTACTCTTATGATGAACAATAATATATATTTAAGAATTATTATAAAAACGTGTAGGAGTTAACTACTAAAAAAACTATAATACATCAACCAAGTTATTATTGTTGAAACTCATCATCTTTAAAGCATAATAGTATTTTGTGATGTTCTTCATTCTTATAAAAAGTTTTAGAATCTTGTTACAGACCTATATTTAAGAATTTAGTGTATATCGATGCTCAATATAAAGAGTTGTTATATTCATTGGTTTTTGGGATATCATTTCCCTCTCTATTTCTATATGTGTAAAGAGAGAGATATAGAAAGGATGATACTATCCCAACAATTAAAATAGGTGTTTGATAACCAATTATTTTAATATATTAAAAACAATAATTATTTTGTTTGAGTATTATTATATTTCTGTTATAAAAATAATAAATAAAAAACACAGACAAAAGTGACTCTGTGGCCCAATGGATAAGGCGCTGGTCTACGGAACCAGAGATTCTGGGTTCGATCCCCAGCAGAGTCGCGTTTTGTTTTGCGATGTTGCGATTTTTTGCTTTCATTAAAGTTTATAATTTGTTATCTGCATTTTAATTTTTAAGTGTTACCCTTTCTAACTCGCTTTTTACAGTTTTACTTTCTAAGTGCACGTACATAGGTAGCGATTTTTATCACGACACATAAATAATATGATTTTATGAGCCATGATGTCTATGATGATCATGATTTATTGGTAAGGTACTTAAAACTTTTAAAAGAGATCCGGGTTCAAATCTTTTCTAGACAAATATGTTTGATGAACACCGTCGTTTAAATGTAGTCATATAAAATCTGTTTGTTAAACAAGTTTTATGTAGGTGGACCTATTGTTCAGGCTATTATGTTAAACCATTTAACTAAATATGTACACCATCAAGCCTCCTGGTTGTGTGGTAGCCCCATGACTTTCCAAATCGAAGGTGATGGGTTGGAGTATCGCTTGGGACAATTTATTCTGGGTTGAGCAAGAGGGTTTTGCCAGTTTTAGATTTTCTCCTGCGCAAGTGGGTCAGGTCACCATGTTTTGTTCTTCGGGTGAACTTGCCAGGATGACACTGGGTGTCCAGGCCTTTACTGTTAAAGAAAAAAAAACTAAATATGTCAACTCATTTACAATCCATATATCATAACCCACCAACCCGGTTAACATGTTTACGATTTGATTACCACAACAACAACCCGTTTGACATGTTTAGATAAATGAGTCAATAGGTCGTGTTGGCTTACATGATTTTAAACACGTCCAGATTAGAAACTTAGGATCATAAAATCCATATATTAGTCTCCTAACTCTCGAATAAACTCATCATTTTCTCTACTTTCTTATCTTTGTTACTTAGAAAACACTATATAAATTAGGTCTCATAAGATTGTCTAATCTCTCATACTAACAAAAGACAAAAGAAGAAAGTGATAGACTGATAGTCAAATAAAATGTCGATACAATCACCATACATTAGATGAATAAATTGTGTAAAAAATTCTTATAATTTTAATCATAGAGCCGCCTCCAATGGAATAGTGGGAGCTTTTTTGTCGTAGATGGTGACGACTAACACGAGTTGGTTGTGGGTGTGGTAGGTGGAGTAAGTTGTTCGACTATACATGATTTAACTTTATATTATTAAAAAGAAAATGAAAGTAATGTCCCTAACGTTAGAAGGATTATTTGAATAAAACTAATATGGTCATTGCTTATGCCTTTTAGCTTTATAAATTGTATAAAACCACAATATTAT